>CM067513.1:22151967-22751967 GCA_034509495.1 Acestrorhynchus altus
CCTCACCCTGAAATAAACTGATAGACAGACAGACAGACCGACCGTTCTCTAATAACTGTCCCTTACCCTGAAATAAACTGATAGACCGTTCTCTAATAACTGTCCCTCACCCTGAAATAAACTGATAGACAGACAGACAGACCGACCGTTCTCTAATAACTGTCCCTTACCCTGAAATAAACTGATAGACAGACAGACCGTTCTCTAATAACTGTTCCTCACCCTGAAATAAACTTACAGACAGACAGACAGACCGACCGTTCTCTAATAACTGTTCCTCACCCTGAAATAAACTGACAGACAGACCGACCGTCCTCTAGTAATTGTTCCTCACCCTTAAATAAACTGACAGTCAGACAGACCGTTCTCTAATAACTGTCCCTCACCCTGAAATAAACTGATAGACAGACAGACAGACTGTTCTCTAGTAACTGTTCCTCACGCTGAAAAAAACTGATAGACAGACAGACAGACCGTTCTCTAATAACTGTTCCTCACCCTTAAATAAACTGACAGACAGACAGAACGTTCTTTAATAACTGTTCCTCACCCTGAAATAAACTGACAGACAGACAGACAGACCATTCTCTAATAACTGTTCCTCACCCTGTAATAAACTGATGACATACAGACCATTCTCTAGTAACTTTCCTACACCCTGATATAAACTTATAGACAGACAGACCATTCTTTATTAACTGTCCCTCACCCTGACAGACAGACAGACCGACAGATAGATAGATAGACAGACAGACAGAACACTCTCTATAGATTCCAAGAAATGACAGAAATGAAAAATCTTGCTACTTTGTAAATAAATGTTGCCAATGATTCTGTAAAGTAACATTATAGTAACCATTGTATTTTGTGATCTTTTAGCTAACTAGCTACCATGAATGGCAGCTAAAGTACAAAGCTATATTCAGAATCCATGTGAAATCTTTCTTTCTTAGCCTTTAGGACATGACCACTCACTACATCAAATATCTGTAGATTTGAACTTGCCTTGTTTTAAATTATGCCTTTTTTAGGTTTTGATGAACATAAGTTGTCTTTCTGTCATCATGAAGTGTTTCTATTTGAACTGTTCTTGTTCTTTTCTGGGACAGTATGAATATAAAATGTACACTTTTCAAAATGAGAATTTGAAGTTGTACACCCACTGAGATGATTAAGTAATTGGAGTTGAAAGTTCTAAATTGCTGAGACCAGTGCCTCTTCCTGTTGGTGATCATATTTGATCAGATTAGCTTATCTGTGCCTTACATTAAAAGAGTGTACTTTACAGCACTTACTGCACTGACCAATGCAAAGCAAGTCCAAGGGGATTTGCAGATCTGAAAAGGATGTTTGAAGACAAGAATGTCTCTTGGAGCACAGATATCCTAAGATAATTTGTTCAGACCTTTTGTTCAGTTTTTTTGCAAACCTAAGTACAGAGATGTGCAGCCTTTTTACCAAGGTCTGAAAGAAAACCCTCTGCTGAGAGGATATTGGCTTGAATGGACAGGAACAACCCAAGAACCATCAAGGCACAGGTCTAGGTTTCTGGAATGCCAGTGTTCTAGCAAGAGGATATCATACAATAAAGAAGGCCCTGTTTCAAAATTGACAAGTAAAGTTTGCAGCCACATGGACAAAGAAAAAACCCTTTGGAGGAAAGTTTGTGGACCTATGAAACCTATATATTTGTAGAAGTAAAGGTGGGACATTAAAGGCCAAAAAAACTGTACCAGCTGTTAAGCATCAAAGTGGTAGCAACATATTCTGATGCTGTTTTGGAACAGGTGCATTGCACAAAGTGGATGGAATAATGAAGCAAGACTGCCTCTGAATTCTTCAGTAACATTTCAAACCATCAGCTAGGTGATTGAAATTTGTAGGTATTCCCACATTAAAAGTATTGATGTAATTGTGAAATTGAAATAAACTGGTTAACAAGAAGCTTTTGGCTTTCCCCAAAGTCCTGACCTCAGATATATGGACTTGCTTAAAATTCATGTCCATGCCAGGAAACCAACAGATTTTATTCAACAGTACCAAAATTATGTTTAACAGGAAATCTGAATGTCACTAAAAATAACCTTCCTTTACTGGCATTATTGTGGTGAGTTCTGCACTGGCGTAATGTTCTTTACTTTACATAGCTGTGCTCTCACAGAGAAAATGAAGCTCTTGTCAAATGCAAGTCTCCAGGTTTTTCTTATCCTTATACAGAAACAAGGCAAAGTCACAATAATGTGGAGACTGGGGTGGGCTTGAGTACTACAATATTAACTCACAAAAAATTATTATCTGTTATACTTTGCAATAAAATTGAATTTGTAGTCAATATTAGTTTTCATTTATTTTTAATTTATGTATTTACTTTTTTATCCAGAAGAAAATGTGTTTACGATTTGTTATTAACTACAGACAGCTGGCTAAATCTTCAGACTTTACTAATGTCCAGAGGCTACACATGGAAGTACAACAGGATTAAGAGTGAATAGCATTTTAATAAAACAACAACAAATATGAAAATGAGATTTGGTTTAAACAACAAGGATACATTACACAAAATGTTTAGGGTGGGTTGCAACAACTAGGATTAAAACAGAGTGAATCAAGGATCACGGATTTGTTCATCTAATATTGTAATATGTTCAGTGATTTTATTGTAGTTTCACTAAAAAAAATGTACACACAAATTCCATGTTTTTTATCTAGATTTGTGGTTTGATTTCTGATCATGTTTGAATTTTCTACATTCCAGAAATCATAAACTCCCATATACTCCCAAATAGACCATTGGCAAACTTTTGTCCACATATAATTGTCTTAAAGACAACCCTTCCCCTGTAGAGCTACATTCCTTCGGGTTTCAACTCCAACCTAAAATTAACACAACCCATTCAGCAAATTGAGAAGTGTGCAGGAAGGTACTTTCCCAGGAGCAGGGTTTGTGACCCCATCTCACCTAAAATGTCTTTCAATGCTGTAGCATTAAAAAATACATCCACCCTCAATATCACCAGGCCTTATTTTGTTTGAAAAATGCACATTGGAGGAGATTGCGCTTGTTGAAATGGGGCATATAAGCCAATAAGATGCTTTTCTGCTTCAGAAATCACCATGGCAACCAAACGGAACGTCAGCATACAGAAGGTCATTGTCCACTGTTATGTAATAGACAAAAACATGCCTGTGTCTGAAATGTAAGAAATCCTGTCTACTTATACAGGATTCTGAGGCAGGAATTCACCCAGTCATGTATGAATTGAAGGTTAGTAGTCTAGCCTTATGCTAATGAATAAAGATAACACAGCAAAATAGTGAGCTGTGATACCTTGGCAACATAACGCATTGATGTTTTTCTAATCCAGATACAAAGAAATTCATCTTATGAGACAGAGTGGGCAGCAAGGCATTGTCAGCTCCCTATTTCCAGTATCAGACACAGCCAGTTTCTTCATGCATTGAAATGGATGAGCTATGGATGCAGTTTAAATGAATTTTTAACCACTTGGGGCACAGAAGCTGGGTTTGGAACAACAAAAGCATTTTATTTGCTTACTAGTTGGTGTGATCCATAATACAGAGAATATGTTTCAATATTCTAATTGCTGACAAGTGTTTGTGGAGAGTGTACAACTATGTGCTTGACTTTATTCACATTAGTAATCAGTGTGGCTGAAACACTTGAACACAATAATTGGGGGTGTTTACATACTTTGTCATGTAGTGTATATGCATGCTGTCTAGTAATTGTCTGTGTGAACGTATGCTACTGACTAATTTAATTTATTTTTCAGCTGCCTTGAAGCGAATGCTGAACTTCAATGCCCCGCCCCTGAAAAACACAACAGCAGAACCAGTATGGAAGGTAGCAGGTCTTCCTTGTGCACACTACTAGTAGAAATAACCCCAGTATTGGTAATTATGTTTGTAATATTTTTGTTTACTAATTTTGTTTGTCTTCTCTGCTTCATTGATTAGGTACTTATTTACGATCGCTTTGGGCAAGATATCATCTCTCCTCTTCTGTCTGTGAAAGAGTTAAGAGACATGGGGATCACCCTTCACCTGTAAGGAGCTAAAATACTGTAATTCCAATTGTTTTGTGATTTTAAATGTATATATGTATTTTTGCTCAGTGTCTTTCTTGTATCCCAGATTATTGCATTCAGACAGAGATCCCATTCCAGATGTCCCTGCCATTTACTTTGTAATGCCCACAGAGGAGAATATAGACAGGATATGTCAGGTAAGTGTTGAAGCTATACAAATGAGGTTCATCAGCATTTTCAGTCTGTTTCAGTCTAGAATTGTACTACTTTGGGTGTAATGATGTAATACATTATACTCTCTTGATGCTACATACAACAAAGACTTCTAATGACTTTTGTTACTGTGATAACTTTGAAACTTACAGGACCTACGGAACCAACTGTATGAGTCCTACTACCTGAACTTTATCTCTGCAATCTCCAGAAGCAAACTGGAGGATATTGCAAGTGCAGCTCTTGCAGCAAATGCTGTGAACCAGGTGACCAAAGTAAGTCATGCTTAAATAAATTATGGATTTTTTATTCCCACCCAATAGTGCAGTTTCTGTCTCAAATTTTAAGAGCTTCTATCTAAATCAGTGAAGTTATCTGTCAAATTAACAGCTAAAACATTCCACACTGTATCTGCATACAGTGTAGCATGTTTTAGCTGTTAATTTGTAACATTATAACATTTTGACAATAATGCTCCATTGTACTTTCTTTGTCTTTCCATAGGTGTTTGATCAATATTTGAATTTCATCACACTAGAAGATGATATGTTTGTACTCTGCAATCAAAACAAAGAACAGATATCTTATCATGGTGAGCTTTGGTTTAGCATAACTAAGAGAGTGACAGCAAAAACAATGACCAAACTGGACAACTTGACACTTACTCATCATTGCTGGTGCTGTCCAGTGCAAAATACATGGCATTTGTATGTGAGTGGGAACAATATGGCAAAATCCAAAGAGCTATCTGAGGCCTTCAGAAAGAAGGTTGCAGATGCAGATGAATCTAGGAAGGGATTTAAAAAGATCTATGAAAAATCAGCTGTTTCACTGTTCTGAAAATAATGTACAAGTGGAGAGCATTTAAAACATCTGTCAACATGGCCAAGGTTAGAGCATCCTAGCAATTGGCCACATTTGCAAACATCAGCATTCTGCCTCATTAAATGTACCTGATTCAACTCATCAACTATTTACCAAGGCTTGATATCAGCAGAGCTCAGAGTTGTCCACTTCTAAACATATACAGCCAAGTGTAGTTCTGTGGTCAGTAACTGGCCACTGGCATAAGACCCAAAGGAGGTCTGACACCTCTTTTGAAGACCTCTTGAAGTCTAAGGAATTGTCTGTAGACCTCAGAGGCAAGATTGCATTGAGCCACAGATCTATGGAAGGGTACAAAACAATTTCTGCTGCATTGAAGGTCCCAATGACCACAGTGACCTCCATTATCCATACATGGAGGAAGTTTGGAACCACAAGGACTCCTCCTTGAACTGGCTGCCCAGCCAAACTGAGTGATCAGGGTAGGAGGGCCTTAGTCTTGGAAGTGACCAAGAACCCAATGGTCACTCTTACAGAGCTCAAATGTTGCTCTGTGGAGAGAGGAAAACAACAGGACAATGACCCTATGCACACAGCCAACATAACAAAGGAGTGACTTCGGGACAACTCTGTAAATGTCCTTGAGTGGCCCAGCCATAATCCAGACTTGAACCTGATTGAACATCTCTGGAGATATCTTAAAATTTCTGTGCACCAACACTCCCTATACAGTTGATGGAGCTTGAGAGGTTCTGCAAAGAAGAAAGGGAGAAACTTGTGCCAAGCGTGTAGTATCGTACACAAAACGGCTGTAATTTCTGTAAAAAGGTTCTTCAACAAAGTTGAGCAAAGGCTGTGAATACTTATGTATATGTTATATTTTTGTGGGGGTTTTTTTTGTATAACTGCAAAGATGTCAGACATCTTACTTTGTTATTGTGGGGTATTGTGTGTAGAATTTTGAGGGAAAGAATGAATTGAATCCAATTTGAAATATGGTTGTATCGTAACAAAATGTGCAAAAAGTGAAACGCTGTGAATACATATGCACTATACATGAGTAAGATGGCTGGTGAGTATTCAAGCACTATTTAAACAAACATTTTGGTCTTCATTGAGACCTTCTAACAACTTTCCGCTTTGATACGCAAGATCTGAGAGAACACGATTTTGATTGGAATATGGAAATTGTTTTCCATACGTTTGAAATGTATCTTTTAAATGTAAATGAAATATTTTTGAGGTGAAATTTCCCTTGTTTATAACATTGCACAAATGATGTAGTGTGGCATTAGTGACTTACAAACCTTCTACTTCTATTTCAGCAATCAATAAGCCAGATATCATGGATACAGATATGGAGGCTATAATGGATACCATTGTGGACAGTCTGTTCTGCTTCTTTGTTACTCTTGGTAAGCAGCTCTTGGCAGTGACACTTATGCATATAAAGTGAAGTCCAAGAATGAATTTATTTGATGTAATCAGTACTAGGGATATAAAGGTGTACCAGTTTAAGGTATACCATAATATGAAAATTAATCATAATCTTATGTTAACAGTTAGTAATAGAGAGAATAATCAGTAGATTAATCCATAATGAAAGTAGCCAGTAGCTAAAGCAGTTTTCTTTCTTTTATTTTTTAAATTCTAAAGTTTTCATCCCTTCAATGGTCATAGTAACTGAGGGTGATAATAATAATAATAATAATAATAATAATAATAATAATAATAATAATAATAATAATAATAATAATAATAATAATGGAAAATCTAAATTTATTTGCATAGTGTGGTTTACAACTGATGTCACAGAACAGCTTTACAGAAATCAAAAATAAAAAAGTGAACAATGCATGGAACAAAGGATCAAGACATAAACCCCCAAGGACGAAACCTTGGGAGGAACCAGATTCACATCCTCCTCTGGTCAACTACTTATACATAGTCAGTTATGGGACACTAGACCATCTGCTGTAATACTCAGGTATACTGAAGTAATGTTTTTTTGATGGTAGATAGTAATAACAGCAACAAGACAGAGATGAAGAGCAATTATTGTGAAGTATTTTATGCCTTCATAAAACTGTAATATATTGAGATGGTTAACATACAATGAAAATCTCATATTGTTGCAACCATATTCAGCACATGAACATTCATAGTGTTTTTTTCTACCTATGGTAATCACTAGATGGCAGCATTTCCTCCTCCTTGTTGTCAGTAATTCTCAGTAATAAAGCTGTGAAATCAGACTGTTGGAAATTGTACATTGTGTTTTGACTATGTTAAGCATATATTATACTATATATTTATTCGATTAACATTATACAGTATTAATATTACTGATTTTCACAGTTAATACAGTATAATCAACTTAATATAAAAATTACTTGATAGGGAAGAGGGGGTTGGTTTGTGCAAAACTTAATATCTAAAACTCTTTGACCATGGACAATGAATGTTTAAGCCTTTATTTATGCTCTATAGATACATTTTTAGGTAACATTTGGTCCTTTAGTATGTTCTTTTGTGCTTTGGGATAACATGCAAATCCTTTTGGCAAGCGAGATTTCCTCTTTTCGTAGGTGCGGTCCCAATTATCCGATGTCCCAGAGGGAACGCAGCAGAAATGGTTGCTGTGGTAAGCTACATGTCTCACCTGTCGCTCCATTAAAGCCAGACTGAGGAATCTTTGTGTGCTCCTCACCCCTGAGGAAATTCTTACAGAGACTTTCTTTTTAGTATTCACTTCAGTCAGTTTTGTTTTACAAATCTTAGCCATGTGTGTTTTTGTTGTAATTAGCTCTGTGCGCATTGTTGTAAATTGCATTTCATTTATTCACTACTTCACAAGAAACTTGACAAGAAACTGAGAGAGAATTTGCGAGATGCGCGCAACAGCCTGTTCACCGGTGATACCATGGGCGCTGGCCAGTTCAGGTGAGACACAGGCACGCACGCACACACACACACACACACTCACATTCGCACGTGCACAGTGTATCTGATGAGATTAACATTCACAATAGCTTAAGTTATAAATCTTAGCTAAGTATTCATTTCATTACTTTTATATACAAGAATTTAATATCCAGGACATAAGCCCCTAAGAAACTCCACAAGCCTGCTAGCTTTTCTTTTTGCGCTCACTAGAGCTTCAACTTAAATTACAAAGAAATCTTTTTCCCTGCTGGCCTTCCAGTCCATCCTCCCTCAGTACCCAGTACTCAACCCTGGGAAGCTCAAAGAATGATCCAGAAGGAGAGATTGGTTTCATTGCTGGAGCTGAAAGCCCAGAGGGGGAGAGATTAATCATCTAGTTTTTTATTTTCTTTCTTTCTTTCTTTCTTTCTTTCTTTCTCTCTCTCTCTCTCTCTCTCTCTCTCTCTCTCTCTCTCTCTCTCTCTCTCTCTCTCTCTCTCTCTCTCTCTCCCTCTCTCTCTCTCTTACTCATTCAATCACTCTCTCTCTCTCACTCTCACTCTCTCGTAGTTTCCAGAGGCCGCTATTTGTTCTTGCCGACCGCAACCTGGATCTTGCCACCCCACTCCATCACACATGGACATACCAAGCCCTCATTCATGACGTCCTGGTAAGGAGACCTGAAAGAAACCCAAAGTGACCATTATTAGGCCCATAGTATTTGTTTATCCTGACATGGTTCCCGATTTCTCTGAGTGAAATGGAAACTTTTAAGTTTCAACATATGGAAAGATGAAATGATTGCAGTTATCATATGGATGACAAAGAGGTTTCATGAAGTGTGGAATGTACACACAAAGTTGTTGGTGTGCGCCAATGAACATAAATACTTTATTTTTCCAGAATCCCTCTGAAAATGATTCTGTCCTAATAAAGCAAGCCTCCAACTCTCTATGGGGCTGTTAAAATTATTGTGCAGTTGGAATGCTTCTTTTGTCTTACTCTTTCGTCTTTATGGTGACAACCATTATTATGAATGTCAAGGATATTTCCAAGATGTCATCAGGCAATGGTGAGACCAAGAATAATTAATATAATATCATGACTGAGAATCCATTGTTGCATTTGTGTCTACACAACAAAGAAGCCCACTGCACAAGCAAAACATATTAATTATTTACATCAAACACATGCACACACACACACACACATATGTGTAGATTATATATTTGATGGTAGATGGTTTTTGTTTGATATATTTTGTATATCTGTATGAAGACATACAGCTTAGTGTTCATATGCTGTTTTTAATCATACCTTGTTGGGCAGCATGTAATTTTCCCCTTTCTTGGTCCCATTTGCATATCAGGACTTCCACCTTAACAGGGTCAGTTTGGAGGAGTCTCAAAGTTCAGACATTAGTCCAGCAGGAGCTCGACCCAAAAAGAAGTATAAGAAAAGCTACGATCTCACTGCTGCTGACAAGTTTTGGCAGAAGCACAAGGGGAGGTGAGTATCTACTGCTCCTGAACCTTGGATCTCGCCATGGACCAATATGCTCTAGGGCTTGATTTGTTCATGATCTAACAGAGTGGGTTGGGGTACTAATGAAATGACAGACAAAGTCCAGGAATGGATGTTATAATAACTTATGTAAGCTCAGAAAAGCTGCACAATATCATTTGATTTTAAGTGATGCATGAAGATGGTAGATGGAATGTTTTAAATGCTCTTTAAATGCTCATTGCTCTGTGAGGTAGAAAGGATTATGGACCTAAAAATCCCTGATTACATTCAGACTAGATAGATCCTGAAATATTCTTTCAGTGCTTTAGTTTATAAAGTGCTTAAGAGTCTTCTACCCAGAATATTAAAATAGAAATTGAAGGCATAATTACCTTAAATAATATCCATAATTTAATTTGACAAATTTCTTTGTTTTTCTGCTGTTATCATTTGATAAAGTTAATCTGTAACCATCAAGGAAATCAGATCATGTCCATTGATTTATTGGTATCCACATTTTTTGAAGGAAGAATTACATGAAATATATTTTGGCCCAAAAGTGGATTGACATGACAGAGTTGAGTATTTCTGTGTACTTTTCCAGCCCATTCCCAGAGGTTGCAGAATCAGTGCAAGAAGAGTTGGATACATACAGAGCCCAAGAAGATGAGGTTAAGCGTCTCAAGAGCATCATGGTAGATATTAAATCACATTTTAATAAACTAGTCACGTAAAGTAGACTACCACTTAGTGATTTCTACATGGACTGGTGTATTTCTAAAGCTCTTTGACTTTTTGTTTTTCATAGGGTTTAGAAGGCGAGGATGAAGGTGCAATTAGCATGTTGTCAGATAACACTGCCAAACTTACTTCAGCTGTTAGGTAAGTCTGTGTGAATTACATTGTTCGCATGATAAAAAGCTTTACAAAATATTTATTTATTTATTTATTTATTTAAGTCTGTACTCTTGTGATTATTTTGTTTTCTGTGTTGTATGTA
Organism: Acestrorhynchus altus; assembly: GCA_034509495.1. Taxonomy (NCBI): domain Eukaryota; kingdom Metazoa; phylum Chordata; class Actinopteri; order Characiformes; family Acestrorhynchidae; genus Acestrorhynchus; species Acestrorhynchus altus. The sequence goes on from CM067513.1 coordinate 22,162,486, forward strand.
TGAGGTAAATGATTCTGACCTCCAGAATGTATATCTCAGGAAACAGTGTTTCTTTCTCCAAACAGTTCTCTTCCTGAGCTATTAGAGAAGAAGAGGCTGATTGACCTCCATACTAACGTTGCCACAGCAGTTCTGGACCACATTAAGGTGAATGCTTTAAGAAGAAAAGTGTTTTTCATCTGTCGAATTACATTGTCTTTGCATTTGCTGTGATTTTCTCAAGCAACACTGTGTCTTTCCCCTGCCTCTTGACTAACCTGTGTGGCCTGTCCACAGTCTCGTAAGCTGGATGTGTACTTTGAGTATGAGGAGAAGCTAATGAGCAAATCCACTATGGACAAATCCCTTCTGGACATTATCAGCGACCCTGATGGTGAGGCTGCCTGACATATAACAATACAGGCTTCTATTACTTTTATTTTGAATTACTAATTCTATTGGTTTTGCTCTGTTTTTTGTTAAATAGTCTTATTACAACAAATAGTAACATGCACTTTTGCTACTGCATAATAAGCATATGCCTATTCTATACATTTACACAGTTTCCAGGAATCGTTCAGTCATAAAAGATCAAATGAAACAAAATGTTTGAGTAACTTGTGCCCCAGTCTCTTACTAGGAATGTGTTCCACCTTCTTCTTCATCCAGTTTTCTTCCCCAAAATTAGCCTCCTGAAATACATCTTGTCCCTGGAGAGAGGCGGTCAGCTTTAAAGACGTTTTGTGATGCTAGCAGAGGACAGAATGCGTTTTCTCTCTGGCCAGCATTGTGGAGTTTTTTTTTCATAAGACTTTCATGTCTTGATCTCCCCAGGCTCTTTAAGTTCATAGGTTTCTGATGAGTACACAAGCAGATCCATGGACATTAGCTATAATAATAATAATAATTAACATTAGATTGCCAAGTTTTAAAACTATACAGAGTCACTTTGTTCTGTAGGGGCATGGATGTTGGATTTCTGTATTTTTTAGGAGCAAGGAGAACTTTCTCAGTCTCACAGTGGACTCCACTCTGCTTTTAAAATAAACTATGAATTGTTACTGGACAGTAACCATTTATGGTTGCACTTTTCTTTTTGCTGGTAGCTGGTACCCCAGAGGATAAGATGAGACTCTTCTTGATCTACTACATCACCTCCCAACAACCCCCTTCTGAGGTAAGAGTCTACACTTTTGCCATCATCCCACTAACAAAGCTCTCTTGCACTATTAGCAGTTATCCCTATGGAAAAAAACTTGTGGGCTTGTAGCATCCTAATGTTTCTAAAGGTGGCTTGTGGTACTCTGTCCTGGTGTGCGCTTTCGGTAATGCAGTGGTTTATTCTAATTAGTGGTAGACGCATGGATTTCAATGTGTAGGACAACACCAAGCCAAACACAGCATGACTTATCCTGCGATACCCTGTGTGCTCTTAAACCGTACTTTGAGACAGTCCTCAAAAGCCTTCTTGTTCTATGGGACACATGTGGTGCAGATTTGAGGAACACTGACACCCTTTGATGCCACAGCCAAGCATTATTACTCTTGTAGCCTGATAATGCAGGATTGTTCGGCTCATGGCAAGGACTCTCCTGTTGGACGTTACTTAACTAACCACAAGTATGGCAGTGTGAGTTCCCTCCGCTTTTCAGAGATAGGGAGACAGAGCCAAGGGACCAAGCTGGGTTGTGGACGACCCCAGACTGGCCAGCATCCAGGCTTCACTGCGTCCTCAACAGTGACCACGTATTACCCCTGAATTTAGGTTCTTCTCAGCAGAGGAAGTGTTCTGAGCAGTGCTGTGGGCAGAGGACCCTGCTGTCTCCAACTATCACGTTGATCAATGCAGGCTGTTGAAGCATGTCATCTCCAAAGGGGGATCATGTGTTTATAGGACTGACAGCTGAAGTCAAACAGGAAATCTTTTTCCACGAATTGTGGTGTCCTTCCTTTGATCTGTGTCCTTCTGGACTGCAGCAGATTATTGTTGGCTGATGCTTTGCTCCAACTCAGCCATTTTGTTGTTTGTTTTCTGAGTCAGTAATGATGCTGGTGAAATCAAAATGGCCTCCACACTAATGTGGCATAGACCTCAGTTTCTCTAAGAGAACTCCAGGTTTATCCACATCCTTCATATAGAAGGGTGCTGACGGAACACTAATTTTTAGCAATCTATCTCAGATCACTTGTTAAATACATATGTAAATAGTGTGCCTTGTTATTTTGGCTCCAGTAAGAAGGTCAAAAGAATATATTTCTTCAAGGCTCAGACATTTTGTTCTTTGCAGGGAGATCTTGAGCAATACAAAAAGGCTTTGACTGACGCTGGTTGTGACCTCTCCCCCATGAACTACATAAAGCAGTGGAAGTGAGTTCTTGCCAGTGTCAGCAAACAGTTCATAATGTCCCATCAAAATAATTGCTGCAGTAAATTCAGCAGAAAAATAATAACAGTAGCTCTGCAACTAATATAATACATTTTCCAGAGCTTTCACGAAGATGGCAGCTGCACCAGCAAATTATGGCAACAGTGGAGTGAAACCAATGGGGTATGAATCTGCACCATACTAAATTTTGTTTATACAACAAGTGTTACAAATTCGGAAGTTTAAAATGACCTTTGCATTGTTTCTCAGCCTTTTTTCCAGAGTGATGAACACTGGTTCGCAATTTGTTATGGAGGGGGTAAAGAATCTGGTGTTAAAACAACACGTGAGTACAAACCCCTTTGTTATTCCTGACAGTTGTCAAGGAGGGAATCCTTCAAATCCTCTCTCAAAGTATCTCTCAGCTCTCAATACGACAATACATATGTGGATTGGCTGTATCGACTTTCACAGTAGGTGGCATTGTTTATACCAAGGATTTTCATCCCATGATTCCAGATTTATGTCAAGAAAAATACTAAACTCTAAATCTCTGAAACCTGATGTTCCAACTTTTAGCTGAAAATTTATAACAAAGTTATAATTTTAACATATTTTTTAACTTGATTCTACAGTGGGGCAAAAAAGTATTTATTCAACCACTGATTGTGCAAGTTCTCCTACTTAGAAAGATGAGAAAGGTCTGTAATTTTCATCATAGGTACACTACCTCTGTGACACAAAACATCCAGGAAATCACATTGTAGGATTTTTAAATAATTTATTTGTAAATTATGGTGGAAATTTCAGTATTTGGTCACCCACAAACAAGCAAGATTTCTGGCTCTCACAGACCTGTAACCTTTAAGAAGGTATTCTGTCCTCCTCGTGTTACATGTATTAATGGCACCTGTTTGACCTCGTTATCTGTATAAAAGACACCTGCCCACAGCCTCAAACAATGACTCCAAACTCAACCATGGCCAAGACCAAAGAGCTGTTGAAGAACATCAGGAAGAAAATGGTAGACCTGAACCAGGCTGGGAAGAGTGGAAAACATATGGAAGAAAATGGAAGACATAAAAGACCACTGATAATCTCCCTCGATCTGGGGCATCACACAAGATCTCATGCGTGCGGTCAAAATGATCATAAGAATGGTGAGCAAAAATCCCAGAACTACACGGAAGTACCTGATGAATGACCTGCAGGGAGCAGGGACCAAAGTACCAAAGGCTACCATAAGTAACGCACCACAGTGAGAGGAATTCAAATCCTCTACATGTCCAGGCCTCTCTGAAGTTTGCCAGAGAGCATATGGATGATCCAGAAGACTGGGAGAATATCATGTGGTCAGATGAAACCAAAATAGAACTTTTTGGTACAACACAGGAGGAACTGTTTGGAGGAAGAAGAATGCTGAGTTGCATCCCAAGAACACCATACTTACTGTGAAGCATGGGGATGGAAACATCATGCTTTGGGGCATTTTTTCTGTCTAATCCATGTTAAGGGAAGAATGAACAGGACCATTTCTTGTGGGATTTTAAGCCAAAACCTCTTTCCATCAGTGAGAGAATTAAAGATGGAATGTGGCTGGGTCTTCCAGCATGATAATGATCCCAAACACACCACTCAGGCAATGTAGTGCCTCCATAAAAAGCATTTCAAGGTCCTAGCCAGTCTCCAGACCTCAACCCCATAGAAAATTTGTGGAGAGAGTTGAAAGTCTGTGATGCCCAGTGACAGCCAAAAACATCACGCTTGCAACAAGCACGCAAGATGGTGCTTTTCCCACATCTCATAAGTGTGCTGCTGGTCAACGCAGGTGTCTGCTGACCATTGCGTAAGATCCGGGGATCCAGCATTCTCCTCCAAGCGTTATGGCTGCCTAGCAACAATGCAAATGGCAGCAGTTCGAAAAGAGGCAGTAGGCTATCATCACATGACTCAGAGGAAACGTGGACGATCTCTCCCCCATGGCGACAAGTGTAGGGCATGTAATGTGGGAGGCTACTTAGGGGGATGGGTAATTGGCATGTCTAAATTAGTAGGGGCGAAAAATTGGAAAAATGGCAAAAATTATATAAAATAAAAATCATATTAATGGTCTAAAATGTTACATTTTAAAGCTTTATGTGGTGTAAGCCTTCTACATTTGACAGCTCTGTGATTTGTCATTATTATGTGGTATATGGAGGTAAACAAAAACTTTAATGTAGATTCTTGATGTGGCTTTTGTATCAAGGGTCTGTTGCTGTTACCTCTGAACATTCAAATTCAATTGAAATAGTAACATTGTCAGGAAAAACTCCCTCAGAGCTAGAGAAAGAAACCTTGGGACAAAACAGACTCACAGAGGGGGGACCTATTGTCCTCTGGTCAAAGTACTTATACATTATTGATAAGGAGATACTGTACCTACACATGCCTGCTGTAATGCTTATGTGTACTAATTATGATGTTTAGCAAACAGTGTAACAATGTGACACTGCACAGAAGATGTAGATGACCAAAGTGGAGTAATGAAAGACAACTGTTAAAAACCTCCAAGTCCAAGCCCAAGAGGGAAGTATTGATTATTATAAAGGGAAAAAACAGACCAACATGATCAAAGTTTCAAACTATTGATTAACTATGAGAACTGGTTACAGTTAGGGATTCATTATCACTTTTGTGTCACCTAATAATTGCCTGAAAAATCCTGTAGACAGATGAATTGATGTTGGTGAAAGAGGTCAGTGGAGAAGGTCCAGACTGGTTTAAGCAGACAGGCTAAAGTGATTCAGATAAATAAAGCATCTCACCGTGTTACCAAACATTAACAGTAGAAGACCACATTTGGTTCCGCTTCTGTCAGCCAAGAACAGAAATCTGAGGTTGCAGTGAACACTTGTCTAGTTTTGGTGAACAGTTAAAGACTAAACAAATGTAGCCTGATCTGATGAATCTCATGAATCACTGATCAGTTGGAATTAGGCATAAACAGCTTGAATTCATGAACCTAAACTGCCTTTTGTTAGCTGTCTCGGCTGGTGGAGGTAGTGTAATGTTGTGGAGAAGGTTTTCTTGGTATGCTTTGGGCCCATTAAAACAATCAATCCTCATCAGAATCATGTGCATCTCTTCATGGCCACAATTTACCCATCCTCAAATATGTAATTCAGCATAATAATGCGCCGTCACAAAGCAAAACTCATCTCAAACTGGTTTCATGAACATAACAAACAGTTAAATGTTTATCAATAGCCTTCCCAGTTATCTGATTTGAATCTGGTGGAACAGCTGTTGATTTCTTGCCCACAAAGTAGTCAGGAGTTGTCATTTCATTCCCGTTAGCAAATCCAGTGTCCTCAAGAGTGCAGGGCCAGAGTTTAAAAATTGGCTCTCCAAATCTGTACAGACTGTGCTATTTAAAGTAATTTTCTCAATAAACATAGATGGAGTTTGAAATATTTGTGCTCAGCTCACACTTCATTTACATGTCAACCCAGGTCATCATCAAATTCATCATCTTCAGGCTGATGTGATAGTTCATGTGTTTTATTTTCTTTTTTTTCTTTCTTAAAAACTGACCGTAGGCCTAAAATACGTCTACAAAAATAAAGTCTCCCCCACTCAAGTCAAGTTGTTTCTAGTTTCACTGTTAGTTTATGTCACCAAAGTTAAAATTACATTATGGAATGCTTTATGAAATAAAGTTGTAAACACTGTTGAATTTACCTTTTGATTGTAGTTGGCATGGGATGCTCGGGTGAACATTAGAATGATTGGTAGCTGTTACAGATCATTTTCTTTTTTACACAAAACTTTTTTTGGCAGTTTAGTATAATACTTTCTAACACAATTCACCTAGTTTTATGTCTTTGGAATTCAAGTGGTGTCAGGTGCAGTTTTTGAAAGCTTTTTGTTACATTTAAGCAAATATATGTATTTCTATCACTTTGGAAGAACCAAAACATGCATGGTAAACATTTCTGTCTAAACTCTAAGCAAAAAAAGTTATCTGTAGGGCTGTGAATGGTTCATGGACTTGTAAACATAGTAGAACATTTTGGTGCTTTAAAGGACATTTTTTGAAGAATTTTGTATAGAACTACTGGCAGAAGGTGCTGTTTATGTTCTTGCTTTGTGTTTTAATAGTGTTGTCTGGTTTGACTCTTCATTCTGCATTTCCAGTTGCTGCTAATTTATTGTGAATTCCCTCTTTCTCCATTAGAATTTGCCAGTCACTCGGATCTTGGACAACTTGATGGACATGAAATCAAATCCGGTGAGCATTCTCTGGCCATTTCTTACACTCCAGAAATTTCTGTTGTTAGATGTCTACATTGACAACAATAATTAACAATAATCCATTGTAACCTTGCCTCTGTGTAATTACACTTCTGTACTTCCAAAGGTAAAAAAAGGAATTTGGTCTCCCTCTGCAGGGCTGTGGCATTGTGATATTTTGTGTCACTCTATTGCCTAGTTGCAATAGGGTGTCTAACATGTACTGAATTTGGACACAGGATTTGCCCTGTACAGAGCAGTGAAGAGGCTCTTTCAGTAAGGGTCCAATAAATGCAATCTGATCTGCACTTTTAAGGTGCACTGTATCAACTAGGGAACACCTGCAGAGAGAGAGCAGAGTGGAGGGAGAGGAGGAGAGAAGTGAAGTAATAGAAGGAAAGAGAGCTTACAGTGAGCAGACACTAAAGTATTACTTTTCTGGGGCTCAGGGATTTGGAAGAGTTCCATTAGCTTCTCTTTCAAAAGCTTCTTCTGCATACAAGTCCTGTTCAATTCTCTAGTAATGAACATCTCTAGATGCTGAGCTTGCTGTGTATATTAAAAAAATATTTTGGTTGGCAGTCAATACAAATTGGCCAGACTGCCCAATTTCCTTAAAATGCCAATATGTTGCATCAAAATGACCATAAAACACCATTATAGTGGGATGCAAGAGGGTGACTTAAGGAGAGGAGCTTCATAAGAAGTGAAGTAGTAGCTGGGCTACAAGTAAGCAGCTGGCAGAAATGCTGCTGCAGTTGTGGAAAGACATTTAAAAAAGCAACTTGTTCAGCAATTTGTTTTCATAAATGTTGATGAACTGTCACTTTATGTATGTGAAAATATATACAACGCAATTTCATTGTAGCATGCAAAAAACGTAACTCATTATTTGTTTTAATATGACTGGTTAGGCAGGTCAGGAAATTGGAATTTTCATCTGATGATTCCAGAGTGTTTTAAATTAATAAAGGAAGAAGGAGTCCTCAAACTTTGTGCTAACATTTAACGTGTCCATCTGAGCAAATGAAATATAAAAGGCAAGGCCCTAAATAGACGTCAAAATATGTCCAGCTTGGAAATTTCCACTGTCTAAAATGTCATACAGAAAATACAGTTGAGAGGAATTGTAGCTGTCAAAGATCAGGAAGAAAATAAAATTCTCAGAAGTTAACCAAAGTTCTCCTAGATCATTGGATTAAAAACAATGTAATCACCATAGTAATTAATTTTGTAGTAAATAATTTATTGAAATTTAACTAACAATATGAATTTTGTGCTATATTTATTCTCAAATTATTCAGCAATAATGTTTCAATCAGTGACATCACATAGCCCCCATCAAGCTTTAAATCTGCATTTGTTTTTGTTTGTGCCATTGAGAGTTACTGAGTTATAAGCTTAACAATGTGTATTTGAGCAAGTAAATTTTGCAGTTTACTATTAATCTCCAAACCACAATTGGTCTTATTTTTGTATGAAAGATTTTTGCTCTGATTTTGCTTAAACCAATATTCATTTGCAAAAGTTGTAAAACTATATTATCAACCATTATTTTATTCAATATATTTGAGTTGAATAAATGAATGTATTTGAGTTGAACGATCAGTTCAAATGATTTTAATGAATTAATTAGATTTATATTCAGGAAAAAAAAAATCATGTAAAAAAACTCACATTTTAAAAATGCTCAAACAATTCAGACACTTATGGCTATATAGCTTATATTTTGTTGACACAAACAAATGAGATATTTTTGGTATGACATGGAGCTCAGTAACTTGGTACAAATGCAGCACTAACAAGTGAGCGATTTGGAGTTTGATCTTGGTTAAATATTGTTTAGACTTAATCAGTTAAAGATTATTAAAAGAGTGCAAAGACCAGCATGAATGCAACACTAACTAACAGGACCAGTTACATGAACATTTCAAGGGCACGACAAGACCCCTTTGGTACAATTTGGAGCAATTACCATTACATCACTCATCAAAACATTATTGCTGAATATCTAGAGAATAAAAATAGCATAGAATAGAATTAAAAAAAAAGTTTATTTTAACGGCACAAACTGACACAAATATAGCACTATCGAATGTGACCTCTTTGGTGTAATTTTGTTGGCTGATTGGGGTGAGGTGGGATAAGCACAACTAAGACAATATTATACAATAATACAATAAAAATCTCTCAAACATTATACCTGCACAAACGACTCTTGCAACACAAATGCAGCACTAATGAATATATATATATATTCATTATATATATTCATTATATATATATATATATAACTCATTCAGTTTCTGAGGGGACAACTTCAAAGAAACTGTTGAATATGGTCTGTCAAATATGTAACCATGTGTGTAAATAGCAAATTTTGATATAATCTTATTCACTTGTATGGCAAAAGTGGTATGCGTTGAATGTCTAAAGAAAGTATTTTATAGCATTACCAACATTATGCTCCATTATACTGAGGTACCTGGTAGCCAAATAATCAGGCAGATAATGAGGGATGGTGCAGTGATGTTCACTGTTTAGCCTTGTTTTGGGGTTGTGTGGCAGCCAGTGGCACAGGAAACATTCCACATGTAGATGAAAGAATAGATCTTACAAATTGTCCACAAAGTCTGGATGTAAATGTAAATGAGACTTTCCTTCAATAAATTAAGATTAGAATAGGCTTCTTTTAAAATAGAACAGTGATCCAAAAAATACTTCATGAACTACTTCAAGAAACAGAAACTGTAGCTTTTGGAATAGCCCTCCCAATACCCAGACTTCATTTAGCATATCTAAATATCTGTGGGTCATATTTATATATGCTGTGCATGCAAGATGGTCCAAGAGGGTGGATTAAAATTCCTAAAACAAGAATAGAAAGACTTGTAAATGTCTACCATAATTTGTGCAAGCAGTGATACCTGTCCAATGTGGTGTTATAAGTATAATAATAATAATAATATATTATTATTATTATTATTATTATTATTATTATATAATAAGTATCAAACCTTATATTATTTATTTGCACAATAACTTTTTATAACAAGTTTATTCTGACATCTGTATCTTTCTTTGCAACTTATCTATAGCAGACTGTAAACTATTCATATTATAATAATACTGTGTAGTGGTATAGATTTCTAAAACTCCTTGCTGCTTGTAGATGTTAGAATTTGAGAATTTTAACACTATGATTTCCTTAAATCCTCATGCAACATAAATTAATCTTTTAACAGTGGGTGCTTGGTCCAGCAAGTTCCCAATGTCTTTGTGTATATACCCCATGAGCTTTGTGTTGGTAGAGAAATTCCCCTTTAGCACATTGGTTCTTTTCAAGTTGTTCTTGGATCATTTTAAAGGAAAAATCTGCCTTTGAAAATGTCTCTAACTGCCGAGGTTGTGTGGGGGGAATGATTGATGCTGATCTTTTATAAATGTGGAACTGTGCAAAAAGGATATGATGTGGCAAATCCTCGACACCCTTCCAGTAATAAGACTTCTGGAACTCTTCCCAAATGAGACTTCAAGAGAATGCTCTCTAGAAGTGCAATACTCCCTAGACATATTCTCAGCTAATGTTATGGCTTCACCCTCTAAATGTTTAATTATGGAACTTAACACATCTTATTTCTGTAATTTGTTTATTTATTTTATATATATATGATGTGTATAAGAGACAGTATATATATATATATATATATATATATATATATATATATATATATATGCACACACTACCAACGTCTTGGGTTCATCCTTACTCTCTGTGACACTAAGAACTTATCGTCGTGCTTAGCATCTCTCTGCAGGTTGTCCTTACTTTTTCAAAAAGCTCCGGCGGACAGATTACCAGATCTCATTACAGGCTGGAAATGCTTCTGCCCGAACCCAGCGTCCTTCCCCACCCCAACCATAGACCTGAATCGGACATAACAATATTATCATTTTCTCAGCTACTGGAGTTACAGAGCCCTGTACAATACAGCTCTTGTTGGAAAAAGCGGAGGCAGAGAGCTATCCAGATCCTACTACCTCTGCCCCCTCCTCAGATGGTCCTCACAGAGACACATTTTATCGACCTGGAGTGTCCATGAAAACAACAGTTCCATGCTCTAAGAGCTGTGTTCTGACTTGTTATTAGCGTAAGCCATTGCCCAGCAAAGGAGTAAACTGATAGCACAAAAATCTGGAGCATTTAGGCCTTTGGAAGCACCCATGGTGCTCCTCTTTCAGCGAGTATTTCTTCTTGTGGTGAAGTATGTGCTGGAGTGTCAGGCCTGCCAGGCCAGGCTGACTGAGGTCCTGTGGGAGAGGAGACAGGCTTGGCCATGGCCAGTAGGGAGGATGAGTATGGAGGACCAAAGCCATCGGCCGCCGTCTCCAGAGACAGCTCTTTCAAATTTTGCGGAAATAAGCGAGGCGGTAGTGTCTGAGTTTTTTTTTTTTTTTTCTGAATTGTGCTATTCAAGGGTCATAACCCCTGGACAAATGGATGCCAGGAAGCATTAGCATCTTCTCAATAAAGGTTTATTACAGACTGATGAGAGTAGATTTTTTTTAAGCTGTTACTTGGACCATGTGTTGCGTGTTACCTATTTTATCCTGTGTTTTTATAGGAGACAGATGATTACAGGTACTTTGATCCAAAGATGCTGCGCGGCAGTGAGAGGTATGATCCTAAAGTTTGAGAGTAGTTTTGAGAACCAATTTCATTTGGCAGTGTCAAATCTGTATATTTTGTCTAAGCCAACTTTTTTCAAATATTGTGGTAAGTCCAAATGATCACGGTTGGAATTTAAAGCTCAGATATATCTTTGTTACATTTGTATCATACACAAGGCAAATTTAAAGTTAAGAAAACAAGAGATCTGCCAAACTATTTTTTGAGGATCACAGATATATATTTTTTTAATTTTATTAGCTGTATGTAGTTACCACCAATGAAAATGAATGAATTAATTCCTCTTTTTGTTTCACATTCCCAGCTCCATTCCAAGGAACAAGAACCCATTTCTGGAGGTAAGTTTAAACATTTGATAATGGTGTATAATTTCTTCTAGGACAGAGTGACTAGATTTAAGATGTACTGTTGTGTTATACAGCCAGGACCATAAATACCTGGACAGTGCCACAATTATTGTAATTTTGCCTCTGTACACAAGATCACTGTATTTGATATGAATCAGTATATGAATGGAGTGGTGTAAATGAAGGTGCAAAATATCAGCTTCATTTCAAGGAGTTTAATAAAAATATTGCGTAGTCCATTTTCATTGCCTCTACAAAATTGAACAAATGAATCATTGCAAATCATTGTATTCTGTTGTTATTTATGTTTCAAACAATTTCCCAACTTCACTGGAATTGGGGTTCTCTGTATGTAAACACACACACAATATTTCATACACTGCCAAGTATTTTATACACTGTCGATTTTGCAAGTTTTCCCACCTACAAAGTATGGAGAGGTCTGTAATTTTTATCATAGGTACACTTCAACTATGAGAAAAAAATCCAGAAAATTACTTTGTATGATTTTTTAATTATTAATTTTAAGTATTTAATCACCTACAAAACAGCAAGAATTCTGGCTCTCACATACCTGTTAGTCTTTCATTACCTGTATTAATTGCATCTGTTTAAACTTGTTACCTGTATAAGCAGCTTGATGAGAAGGCAACAACTGTTGGTGCAATTATTATATAAGATGACTGTCAATCTGAAACATAAGATGACTGTCAGTCTTCCTCAGTGTGGGGCTATATGTACGATCTTGGGGTAAGGATCATTATGAAAAAGGTCAGGAATCAGCCCAGAACTACACGGCAGGACCTTGTCAATCACCTGAAGAGAGTTGCGACCACAGTCTCAAAGATTACTGTTACACACTACACTGTCATGGTGTAGGGCATGCAGGGTCCTTGCTCACGCCAGCACATCAATATCATCTGGATGATCCAGAGGAGGCATGGGAGAAGGTCATCCCTGCTGAGTTTGGATCATGATTTGGGGTGCTCTTCCCTTCAGTGGAACAATGGAGCTTCAGGTTGTGCACATGCATCAAACACCAGCTGGCTATTTAAGTTTACAAAAATGGACATCAGTTCCAGACAGTGGAGGTGGAGTGAGAAGCCATCTTTAACACTTGGAGCAACGTTCCCACTGGAATTACTTGCATCAAGCATTTTGGCATGATCAACAAGAATGGTGGAGCTCCTCATTACTGAGTTATTTTTTTGGCACTTTGATTTCTTTCTCTTTTTCTTTTTTTTGGGTGGGGGGTGAGCTATGGTCTTAAACTTTTGATAAGTTGATGAACAGCCTGTTTCAGTTACATTGTTTTTTTCAATAAAATGCCTGCTCAAAATCTGGTCTTAAAATTTTGATCAGGAATATATGTATATATATATTATATGGATTTATTGATCATAGAGCTATATTGAGCTATAATCCAAACAAATTTTAAACAAATAATATTGAAATATTTCACTAGACATGGGATGAATTTAAAATATAACTTTAACTTTTTGAAAATTTTTAAAGTTATAAATACGGGCTCTGAGTGTCTCAGCTGTCTCATTCGCTACCACTATGATCTTGCAGCTTTGAATCCTGGAGTCTGAGAGCGAAAATGGCCATTCTTTCTCTGGGTGGGTAGATGGCGCTCTCTCCCCACATCACAGTCAATGTGATGCTGGCACAAGCTTTTGTCAAACATTGTATTGAAGCTGAGGACCCGTCGCTTTCCTCCACGCGCATTGACTACCCAGCAGTGATACAAAATGGCGGCAGTTCGAAAAGAGGCAGTGGTTGACTTCACATGTATTGCATGTTCTTGTCATTACCCTACTAGTGTCAAAAGCATCCTATGTGATGGAGGGAGTGTGCTAGTGGGATTGGGAAATTGGCACCTCCAAAATTGAGAGAAACATTGGGTAAAAATTTTTTTAGATACAGTAGGATATCAAATTATCCAGCGGCATTTTGACTGTATATTTGCACCAATAAAACTTATAAGTGTATATTTTAACAAATGTATCTCCTTAATTTTAATAATATGAGTGCTACATATCTGTGTAGAATATTTACCCATGCATGTTTGAATGAATGTATTTTTAAATATACTTGGTACATAGGCAGTGTATAGTTCATTATATTTTAGAGTAACAAAATTTGTCCTAGAATCATAAACATGCCAGGTTATATTGCGGGATTGCGAGGTGACACACCCTGTGAAAACGTCACATAAACACAGCACAGGGCTGGGTTGTCTTCACACTGAACTTGAAGCTTTTAGATGGCACACACAATTCTCAGCTTCAGGAAAGCCTCGCTCTGCAGCTACTCAGATAAAAGCGGCAAGGACAGGGAGAAAGAATAGCTTTAGTGTTGTTAGATTTGACTCAATCCCAGAGATAATTGTGGTATTGAATTTATTTAAAATGCATAAAAATACATGTCCATATTCTTTACCTAAGGATCAAATAAGGTAATTGTTCTGGTTATCAAGATATATTTGGAAAGCAGAGATATATATGCTTGTTAAGTGAAATTTGTTTGATTTTATTGTATTATTTGTTATTTGATTATTATTTAATTATTGTCAAATGATGATGTGGTGTCTTTATGCATGTTCAGGAGCAAATTTTGTCTGCACTGACAAACATTTTAATGAATTCAGGAATTTAGTTCTGCTCCCGTTTCTTTAATGAGGCCCAGTGTTTGATTATGTCCATGGGTTCCAGAATTCAGACAATAAATTAATGCAAAGCATTTGCATCCAAGTTTTAAAAATAAAACAATCTTTTTTATTTTAAACGATGTTGCTTTTAAGACTGAGAAAATAGAGACTATGTAAATGGTTAATGCAGTATTTATGTTAAACCCTTATATTGAAACTAAAAGTCTGGACTTCAGTCACATCTTGATTAATTTATTTCAAAACCATTGTGGTGGTGAACAGAGACACAATTACAAAAGTCTGACACAGTCCAAATGCTTATCGACCTACTGTACTGTGTACACTGTGAGTACACTGTGTACTCTCTTGATGAATGAAGTAATTTGTTTGAGTTTACCTTCTGGTGTCTGACTTGGACATTTGGAACTGTTTAGCACCTAGAGAAATGCATTTTATACCAAAGTGAATTTGATCCTTGTCACTTTAATCACATCAGAGTATTTTTTAAAGATGATCAATTTTGAATAATCTGTCTTCTAAAATGTAGATGATGTTGTATATGTATGATTTTGGCACATGACTGTTGTTATTGGGGAAGGCCTGAATGTTGATTTGTGTTTGGGTATTGCAGAGGGCCTTTGTCTCTCTGTCCTGAGATTAGGTTGTTCAGGTACTAATAAAGAGCCCTGGATTCTGTTTTTTGGAATGTCACTGTCACAGGATAACACCTAAAATCTGTTATTTTACAGGCCATTGTGTTTGTTGTTGGTGGTGGCAACTATATTGAATACCAGAATCTTGTTGACTATGGAAAGGTATGATCTTAAAGTGCTGAATGACAGTCTTTGCTGTTATTGATGGATGATGATGATGATGGTGGTGATGGTGGTGGTGGTGGTGGTGGTTTTATTTTTTCTTTTATTTACTTATTTATCTATTGCAGGCCAAACAGGGGAAGAGAGTGTTGTATGGTTGTAGTGAGCTGTTCAATGCAGCACAGTTCATTAAACAGGTATCTCTCATCACATTTATAAAACTGTACCACTATTACAAAAAAACAAACTTTTCATCAGAAAGATGATTTTGATTTCAGTAATCTGTATGACTTTACTCGTGTAGTTTGCATCACAGTTGAGCTGAGGATGATGAGCAACAATTTTTTTCAAATTCATGGACTAAATGCATTAAAAATGAAGTTAACTACTAGAACGACACCACTTTGAGTGCACTGGAATGCTTTTTGCCTTCTGACACAAATCTTCCTCAGTGCACTTTGTCTTAACAAAGTTGACATCAAGTCATAACATGTTAGTCCTTCAGTAAATATTTTAAACAGTTTTGCCCATTTTTGTCCTCACCTGTATGTTTGGTAAATATATTTCTCTGCCACTCTCTAAATGAATAAACACTCCTCACGTCTCTTCCCTTCTTTATCATTTTTTATGTTGCACGAAGGCTAAAATACTACCTAGTGTGTAAAGCAGTAATTCACACTGTTTTTATTCATATTGGTTTGATTTGTTAAAACATTTAAATTTAATCACTTTCCAGTGTTTGTGAGACAGACTTGTTCACATCATTCTCATTTTTCTGCAGCTTTCCCAACTGGGTCAGAAGTAGGACACACAGAATCCCAGTTTTCCAGCATTCAAGTCTGCAATCAAATCCTCTCCATACACCTTCTAAAAACATAATGCTCATATTTGATGTTCTTTATAATTGTTAGTTTACCTTTATTTAATGAAATCACTTGATTAACTCTCTCAACAATAAAGTTTAACAGTCTTACACAAAGCGTCCTGCTTGTTTCTGTGCATTTTTTTCCCATCTACTGGTTCAGGTTTACTGTTGCTGGCAAATTTTACAAGATAGGTTAGACAAAAGTATGGTTCATGCACATAAACACTGACAGTGAATTTTGTGGGAAGGAAAAGGCAAGGGTCCTGGTGCTAGGGACATGTTTACATCTTAGTATTTGACAGACTTGCTGTAGAGTCAGAGAGCAGCGCTAAGTGTCTTAAGTGATTTGACAGCAGAGTTTGACCCTGTCCCAGATGATCTCAATCTTCGACAGGATTAAGAAAGTAGAACATTGTCCATAATCTCACTTGTGATGCTCTGTTGGAGTGAGGGCAGCTTTAGCTCATCAATTAAAAGCAGTGTGTCTGGTGGTGGACAGTTTGAACAGTCACTTCTTTAGACCTTCATCACTGTTGTCTTCACCAAGAAGGCGACAGCAAGAGTGTGAAGCCCAGCTTGGTGGAAACTAAAGCCTGAGATGAGTCTAATTTAAGAAGATCAGCCTATTTTAATGTAAAATGAATTCACACGATTTCTCTAATATTACAAAGTATCAGGTTTCAGAGGGAGGAGAGACAGCCATTGGTATCTATTTGGTTTTGCTGGGTAATACTGCAGAAATTATTCTGTTTTCTAATTTCTGACCATTTCCAAATGGGTTACCTTGGAAAACTGCAGAATATTTAATGTTTGGTTTTCTCTCGTTTAGGCTGGCTCTCGTGGATTGGAAATGGAGTTGTGATATTACTTTTGACCAAACAGTGGGAGCGTCTTGAACCGCAGGACTTCTTCACACTTAACCTTGCAGTGTCTGATGCTAGCATTGCCATTTTCGGATATTCTCATGGAATCCTTGAAATTTTCAATGTGTTCAATGATGAGGGGTATCTCATACAGACATTTTGGACATGTAAGGTAAGCAGGAAATTCATGCAAATTACCCTGAATTGGTGTTCAAGAATTATATCAATTTGTGTTTCAGAAATTTTCTGTGTGAAAGATATTCTGTGTTAATCTGTCATCAGAATTAAATGTGTGAGTATTTACTCCATGACCTTTCTTAATGTGTAAAATATAAGATTTATTTATTTATATATTTATTATAGCTTTAGCACTTAACAAGTAACGTCACCTCTGATATGTTCTAGACTTATCTGGTGCTCCTAGCAAATAAGAAAAATATTCCAGCCTAATTTGGAAACAGCTATTAATACCTGTTGTTGTTTATTTATATCTGTATAACAATCTCTATTCAACAAGCTTGTCTGTTCTTCTGCAGTATCTGATTAATATTTTATAGTGTTCCATGCACTTCAGCTGGTGTTAGGAGGGGAGGGGTGGAGCTCATTCCAGCATACAGGCATGTGCACAGTTATCCTGTAATCTTTCTGTCTTGCTTCTTGGGGGACTGGTTAGTGGGTGATGACATGTTACAGCAATTACAGCCTTCTGCTGGCAAAGAAAAGCCATAGATTCATGCTGTATGAGATGTTGTGTCTTTGCCAGGTGGGCGGCTTCTTGATCCTGCTCTTTGGCCTCATCAGCATCAACACATTGACGGCCATCAGCATCATCCGCTACATCAAAGGGTGCCAGCCTCAGCACGGTATGCCCCAGCTCTGCCAAGCGCACAGACTCTACAGTTTTGAGTTCCCACAACTTAGTCCAGGTGCTCAGGTTAGCTGGGGTCAATAAGGTCTATGTTAAGGACCAGCCCAACTCCGTTTCCATTCTATGGATCCTCCTAAGTATATAGCCTACACCTCATTCATTACTTTTCCTTCTCTGTTCTTTGATAGCAGGTACTTAACCCTGCCTGTTTGTCCTGCATAAACCTTACTTTCAGATTGCAGACATGACCAAATTTCCTTTTCCTTTTGTGGTCAACAGTTAGACTGCAAATTTTTCTAAACCTGAAAGCTTCTGCAAGAGCTAAGTCTCTGATAAATTGGTGGATATGTTTTTCAGTCTCGTGTAAATATCAGATCTTATTTGGCTGTACAAATGCTACATAAATCAGCGTACACTGGAGAGCAGCCTTGCTGATGCAAGTGTTTGGTCTTGTCCTTCAGCTCATCACATCAACAAGTGTGGGGTTGGCCTCGTCATAACTGCTGTCTGGCTTTACTCTTTGTTCTGGGCAGGAGCACCACTCCTGGGTTTGGGCAGTTACAGAGGTATGGTCTGGTTTATTTAAGTGTGATCACTGCACTCTACTGTTTATGTTAGTAAAACATCATAGCAACTTATAGGCCTTTTTTCAGGCTATAAAGGTCAGGGGAAAAATTACTTAGTCTGCTACCATATTTCCAGCTAGAGAGCCCATGAGCAATGTCAGATTAAGTCAGGTTAATCAACAAGTCTGACACATTTTGTTCAACTTCACAAAACTCACTTGATGTAAATCAAAATGTGATTGGTGGATTTTTCTTTTAATTCTGCTGGTGGCTTGATATGAGCCATTATGTCATCAGTCCAGCTTCTAAAGGGCTAACCAATAAAGCTTGGAGTGAAAAAAATAGTCAAGATTGGATAGTTTTCCCATGTCATGTCAAGTTTCTTTTGACTCCATTGTATTTAGCCATTGTATTGGCTAAAATATTACTTTTAGAAGTGAACACAAGATCGTGTGTGTGTGTGTGTGTGTGTGTGTGTGTGTGTGTGTGTGTGTGTGTGTGTGTGTGTGGTGTGTGTGTGTAGCCCGCAGATATGGAACATGTGAAATTGATTGGACTCAGGCCAGGTTCTCCATGTCAGCCAAGCTTTATGTCATCAGCATTTTCTTCTTCAACTTCTTCATACCAGTCTCAGTCATAGTGTTCACATATGTGTCCATCATACGTATGGTCAACTCCAGCCACAAGACCAGTAGAGGAGGTGATGTCAGTGAGAGGCAAAGGAAAATAGAGCACAGCATAACACAGGTAAAATTGATTTTACAAATAGCCTGATTCTTCCTCTGGTCTGGGAAATCTGTTAATCATGTACCTTTGTTTACCAGATCTTTATGCAAAATTCTTCTGTTATGGCATTATTTCTTTATTTTTCTTCCTTTCATGGACATGAACTTCACTGATTAATCCTCCTGGTAGGTGTCCCTCTTTCTATGTGCAGCCTTCCTGTTGGCCTGGTCCCCATATGCAGTTATCTCCTTGTGGTCTGCCTGGGGTTACCAAGTGCCCCCGCTCAATAGTATCCTGGCTAGCCTCTTTGCCAAGTCAGCAAGCTTCTACAACACTTTCATTTACGTTGGCATGAGCTCCAAGTTCCGGAAAGATCTGCAGGCTCTATTCCCCTGCCTGAGACTTGGAACAGCTAAGAGCACCACCCTACAAGTGCCACTGGTGGCCCAGTCTGATGATGTGCAGCTCCATGTAAAGCAATTCAAGAAGGACCAAGAAGAGGACCAAGACTCTGGGGTGGAAATGGGCCATAATGAAAATACCAGCAACAGAGTTCAAGAGGACAAACAGATGAGCCCACCTCAGGTGGACACACAGAGTAGTCACTTAACGGGGCCAAGCGACAAGAGTGCCCCCTCCCAAGCATTCCTGAGGAAACCCAGTGACTCTGGAAGACTGTAAGATTACTTTATCATTGCTCTACTGTCCACTACACACATCTCTGAGTAGATTGTCCAGTGTCTTTTTTTAAGCTTTAGTTTTAATTTGATTAAAGTTATGCCTGTATTATGTGCTAATTTTGTGCTAATTTATATTAGTATATAGACTATCTTTGTACATTTGCGGATTTTATTGTAAGAAATGGGAATAACTGATATTAAAACATCTGCTTTGAGTCTATTATGTGATCCAAGGATACAAAATCCCACACTGCCCTTGATAGACATTAACAGTAGGTGTCCAACTATCCAAAGCTTTGCTAGTTAAACAATCTGTGCTGTCCTTTGCAGTAAGTTGAGCCTTATTACACGGATGGCTGCTAGACAGATAAACCTTAGCAGGTGTGTATAATGTGGATGTCTGCCTATTCTGCTTCAGATCCCATTGTAAGGCATTAAGCCTGGTGGTCGGCATTGAGAAACATGAATAAGAAACAAAAAAAGGGTATCAATTCTAAAGTAAATAAAATTCTACGTAAAATAAATTAGCAATTACACAGAAATTCCAAAAGTCATGGGACAGGAACTAGTTATCATGTCTCCTAGCTTTTGCAAAAAAAAAAAAAAAAAACAGCCCACAGAAGATACATTGACCTGCAGAATATGTGTGTTGGACCTACTGCATTGAATGAAGATGTGATTTCTGCCAGATTTGCTTGTCTGTTGCCTCAATGCTAGCCAGATGCTGCCAGTCATACAACCCAAGCGCTTTCATCCCTCTATGACATATTCCACACATGACACTGGGGATCAAGGAATGTTAAATGCCTGCACAACTTCAGAATTGGATTTGTCCCATCAATCTGGTACCCATTGTCATGCCTTGCCTTGCCACCACATTGCCTTGCCATGATGTCTCTAGCCAGTGTTCAACTATTATTAATGTTACATTGGTTAATATAATTTATTTTGAGTAGTTTACTATTGTGAAGAAAAATGAAAGATGGATTATTTAGATTCACATTTCACATTAGATGCACATTTGTTATAGCAGCTTGCTGTAACATTGTAAACATCATCATGATTATTACTAACAAACAGTAGAGGAAAAGCCCCAGTAAGCCGTAGACCATGTAATTCTGTAATTGTTGTTTTTGGAATATTTCAGTAAGTGTCATGACAAAGTCACAATGATTTCAGAAGGAGAGGAGGGGCACAGAAAAGGGAATGAGTAATTTACCAGGGTACAGACTTGAGCATGGACAAGAGACAAGACAGGGACTTGATGAGAGACAAAATGGGAGACAAGTCAAATGGCTGGACCAGATAGTAAGTCAGGAACAGGGGCACTTACAAGACTGGGATAAAATTGATTGGGATAAAAACTGGAACATTTGGGCAAGGGGCAGACTGGCAGTCTGCTTGCCAAGAAGGGTCTGAAGGAACGAACAGGGAGGAGACCAGGGAATCATTTAAGGAGGGATCTGGATTGAACAAGAAGGGGCTAGGACCACCGAAACAGGTACTCTGATGTCTGGATTTGGCAGCACAAGAACTGGAGAATCTGGGATGGCTACAATCAGTTGCCAAGTCATTGGTGCCCTCTGGAGAGCTGCACAAGTGGTGTGGAGGCAGGGTCCCTCTTACTGGTGTTCTCTGGAGTGGGCACCCTGTGAGACAGAGTGACTGCTAAACTGCTGCCAATTCAGCAGCCAGGCTAGCAGAATCTTCAGCCCTGATGAGGGCAACAGTGTCTGTCTCCACAGCCCTCCAGAGTGATCAGACAGTGGTTACAAGTAGGTGTGGGTGCAGAAGTTATGCTAAGGAATTCCAAGTTGAACTATCTAAGAAAACAATAATTGTATTAAACATTTAATTCTCAATATGATTATTAATAGTTAAATCCCATTTTCTGAACTTTAGTGTTTATTACATAAATTTGCTAATTTGCTAATTAGTTCTGCAGCCTGAAATGGTTTGCCTTTTCTTTATGGTTAAGAAATAGACATGCAGATTTTTGATTATTAAAAAATGCAGGTTTTCTTGTTATAATTATGCTGTGATTATTAAGCTGCAGCACTAAAGTTACTCCCTCATGTTTAAGTCAAATATGAAGTTAAGTATGAACTACCAGTTTAACTCATTTTGCCCCACCACCACCATGCTTCTT
This sequence comes from Acestrorhynchus altus, assembly GCA_034509495.1. Classification (NCBI taxonomy): domain Eukaryota; kingdom Metazoa; phylum Chordata; class Actinopteri; order Characiformes; family Acestrorhynchidae; genus Acestrorhynchus; species Acestrorhynchus altus. Next base: position 22,184,328 of record CM067513.1, read on the forward strand.
CTTTCCACAACAAAATGAATATGCAATTTAAATTAAGGGTTACGCAACAAAATATACTGTATGCACAGCTGCCCAATTACTGGTGGTGGTTCAAGTTAACTACTGGCTCATCCTACCCCACTATTCTTTGGTGTACACTCTTGTACAAACTGAATGCATAAATACAAAATTAACTGATGGTTTTAGTTGAGTTGTTATGCTACATTCTGTCAACTAGCCAACAGAAATATGAACAAACATATTGAGCTTAAGTGAACAAAACATTGAAACTGTTTTATGTTTAATTATTTGCTATATCATCCCTTAAGAGTATCTGCTGTTCATTCATTTTTAGATATGTCATTAAAATATTTAAAAGATTTAAGTGAGCTTATTAGGAGCACATCTCCTATATTGTGTAGACCTAAATGTTGAGTAGCATTTGGAGTTTCAAAGCTTTGGTAGGTGCAGTTGGAGTTTGGCTTTTGTACAGCTATTCTGACAGCGACATTAATGAGAGGGCAGTGTTGTAAGAAAGGAGACCTCTTTGACCCTCTCCTGCTAATGTGGGAAATGTCCTGCCTTTGCCCTGCGCTGAACATTGTGGGAAACTACACAGCTTAAACACTGGATCTTAACACCAAGATTATTCAATCATAAAATGATGAAAAGTTAATTATAATACAATTTAATACACCAGGTTCATAAATTATTAGGTGGCTGTGTAATACAAACTGATTTAGTTAAATAGAAAGTAGAAAATGTTGTCTCTGTTAGGTTGATGTTAATGTATGTATATATGTATGAGATTACATTGCAGAAAAAAAAGTGAACCAACTTGGGGTCCAAAACTGAGTTGTTTCAAACAGAACAGAACAAATGTACCATGTGTGAATAATCCTTTAAGACATTAATTGGGGCGATGACATTTTGCAATCTTTCTCTGTGCTGATTTCAGAGGTGAGTCATTAAATCCATTTTGACATTATTGTTCAAAGGTCCTTATGTAACACCGCCCTGAAAAATAACTAAATTTAACTGGAGTGTCCACTGCAGGTAAGAAGCTGAAGGTTTTGCTGGCCATAAGGAAGGAGGTTGGGCACACATTGACAAAGTAAGTGGCCTCCACCAGTGACTAATTGAACCATGGATGTCAAAAGACTGGTACACAAACACATCAGGTACCCACAAATCAACACATCCTCTCCAGATCCCCTTGTGAACAAAGATTTTTAAAGACAAAATAGGTATGCTTGAGGCTCATCTCCTATCCTCCCACATTAGGAAGGATTTTATTTTCCTTTTTTACTCTGTGGCTTTCCGTGTGTGGAACATGGCATACTGAGAACTCTCATCCAGAAAATCAGACACAAACTCTATCTAAACTCTTTTATGGTAATGGTGAAATACAGTATATCCTGGTTAATGTTATTGATGCAGAGTGAAATGTAACTTTTATTTTGGGAAAACAGATTCCTCATCCTTGCAGACAAATCTGGCCTCCAGTCTATAGCACATTAGCCAGGGCTAATATTTGTATAGGTGAAGACGGTTGCCTAAATGAGACATCCATCCAAGTGTTGGACGGCTACTGTTATTTATATGGAGTGGGGCTGGGAGTGGGGGTGGGGGGTAGTTCCTGCATTCCTTTGCAGAAAGGAGTGGATCTCCCATGAAGTCTCACATTGTGCAACATGTGACAGTGCTGCTTTGGCCTGGGCCGAAACAAGTGTGTCATATCTCCTTAAACTCAGCCTCTCATCTGGCCAAACACACATAGCTCACAGGCTTCAGTCTCAAGCCAATTTTTCCATATGACCATCAACTGCGTCAATGAGAACAATGCATTAAACTCAATTACATAAGACATTAAATTACCCTGGGATTACAAACTCCAGGGTCACTTCTTTAGGGGAATTCCACCAATTGTTTCCCATTTTAGTATTATAAATTCATTAAAATGTACAAAATGTCATAGTGGTTTGATGTGAAATGTGGCAGAACATATAAAATGGTTATATTTGGATTGTGGCTGTACTATCAGTGCCACTGTAGTATGTAAAGGTAAGTTCCTTGACAATGCACAGTTTCAACCAAATGACCAAATAACCTGATTTACATCTCAGTAACTGAATTATCTATTAAGGCAGAAGCTGGATTGGATGATCATAGTTTTTTTCTTATAAACTGTCACATTAGATCACTCAAAGAAATAAAGGAACATTTACAGCTGATCTTAATGATTATTAATGACTGCTGAAATAGTAAAAAGTTAGGTTTTATCCCTTCCATGTTACAGACAAATACAGCTCACAGCACCAAAAGAAAAGACCACCCCAAACCAGACTTAAAAGTACACCCTTATGTGCCAACCCACCCTGTGCCAAATCCAGAGTTTTGTAACACAGTCAATTAACTCTGGGAGTATGTCATTTTTGGTCAAGCTTATGTGCTTGAAAAAGAACAATATTACTAAGCATTTCAGATAATCCCATTGTACCACACGCAGTCAACATATTGCCGTCACAGCCTTCACAAGAATTTTGTTGTCAGAGACCACTTTAGCCCCAGACTCCTGTGCTGTGAAATATTCATTAATTGAGATACTGGGAGGCTTCCCGTCATTACAATGAGCAGTTGTTCTATGCAGGCCATAACAGATGGATCAGGTATCGTTCTTTGAGTGCTCTTAATCTGTCTCTCTGAATAAGAACCTTGTTGCATGCCACATTCCCATATGAACTTCCTCCACACCTAATCAGTACATGCCAGCTAGCTGGGAGATGCCATAGTGAACATCAGCCTATCACTTTACTCTCCGGCTGCTTACTCCATAACTGGAAATTTCCACTTGATAAGACAAACCATTATTAAATCAAGATGCAAAACAATTACATAAACATCACCTGGAAAAAGCCTTTTACCTGTATTTTGCGAGCAGGTGAATGCTTCTTTGCTCTGTTTGGAGCTGAAAAAATACACTAAAAGTATCTTCCCTTGGTGAAAGATTTAAAAGAGGATTATCATAAAAGCAGAGAGATCCCACTTCAGTGTACTGACAACTGTCATTAATTAAGGTTAGGCAAAAAAGAGAAAATGTTTTTCTTATTAGCTTTTCCAGTAACATAAAGTTAGGGTTAGAGAGGTTCAGCCCATATTAGCACTTTCACAATTATATTACACCAAACAAAGTATGATATTTGGTAGCAATATCAGCAAAAGAGTGTTAAACTGTGTTTGAATGTCTCACATTAAAATCCTACTCAAGTAAAAGTGGAATACAGTATGGGGCCAAAAATACTTACCTGCATTTGAATGACACTCAAGTGTATATCTGTGAGCTTCAGCACCAGTGATGCCCCAGCCATATGTGGTCAGGAACAAAAGGACAGCAGAACTCAAGGTTCAGGGTTTGCTGATTTTGCTTTCTCTAGGTAGGATGGATGTCCCTTCGTCTTCCCCATCACCTTATGACCAATGATGCCCATGTGGGCATCTGTTATTTTAATATTATCGACAGTTTGAAAGGATGTTTTTTGGCTTCATGTTTCCAAGAAAAAGCAGCATATATTTAGTCTTCACCATCTAACTGATAGTTTCATAAAATAGGAGAGTTGGAATTGGCACTGACTTAAGTAAAATCAAATTCTATTTTTATGAGGTTTTTTATTAGTATAATAGTTTATACTTCCAAAAAGTTAAAATATTCAGCTTTTATACTATCCCTTCAACAAAATCTGCAAATAACAAATCCTACAATATAATACTTACAATATAGTAACAGAGAGAGTTCTAGTTTCCCGGGCTTTTTGTCATTATTGATCAAATTTGTTTTTTACACTGCCGCAATACCACCAAGGCAAAGCTTTGATCCTCCAGCCTTGAACAGTCTGGGCTGCTTCCATGTCCTGCATACAACACCACTTCCATGATTATAATCTTTGGTCCTCATCATTAAGGCCATTGACCCCACAGCTATTCACACATCTTGCATGTGTGTTTATCACAGTTTGCTTTGGTTCTTGACCTGCTATGATCTTTTTTCGTATGCAATAATAGAACATTCAAACAAACCTGAGACAATGAGGCATTGTCAGCCTCAGCTGCCTATTTATAATGTCTACAAGCCCAAGTGGCTTCTGAGACAAAACATTAAATATTCAGTCAGTGCAAAACAGCAAAGACTGAGTCTAACTGTGCCCACAATTGTACACTGTCCTACAGTATGGGTGGTGTAGAACAGTAGAACAGGAGATATGCCTGGCACCTTGGATTTAATGAATAGTTAAGAAAAGATATTAAATAGTTGCTGGTATTCTTGCGATGTACATAACCTGATGCTTGTTGGAATAAGTATTTATAAATGTTTATGCAGGTTCATGTCAGTTGTCATTAAATGCTTATATATTTGTCATGTAGCCTTAAAAAATGCCCTTCAGTAAATTGTTACCTTTGAATGTTATGCCCATTTTTGTACTTTTCACTGAATGTGTAACCCTGGCTACCAAGACCACCCTTTGGTTCTTTCTTCAGCTGCACTGCAGAAACTATTAATACATGCATTAATACAATTGTACCTACATAGTAATTATTTCATTTAACTATACTATTATTAGCTCTAGATCTTTTATATTTAGTTTTTGTTCCAATGTTAACTGGAAAATAACATTTCATAAAAGAAATGGAGCACTGAAATAACACTTACACTTTAAACACAAACAGTATGAATAAACTATATGCTAGAGTTTATTCATACTATGCTTCACTAATTTTATTTCACTCTAAAAAGTGCCACAGAATGATCAGTCATGAAGTAATGGTTCTTTATACTCAGACATTTCATTTACAAAATATGGCTTTTAAATTCCCAGCCATTGATGGTTCTTTAGAAAAGCAAAAGTAGTTGTTTTGCATTGCACCATTTTTGTGATTTTAATTCACTGTCTCTGCAGTTTGGGATCTGATTTTTATGGTCTTCACTGTACATGGGGTAAACAGTCTTGTCTTATATGTGTGTACTGTACTGAATGCAGTTGTTTGAATTTTGCTGCTCAGGTCTGGGCAGGACACATGAGCCTTACACTGTTCTCCCAGTGTCCTGCACCCATCCCCAGGTAGCCAAAGTTGGAAGGGCCGCCTCTTCTGATGTCACCAGAAGAATGAGTGAGGTTTTCCAGGGACGTTATTTAAAGGCCTTGCACTAGCGTCCGTTTTCAGACAACCCTGGACTATCAGCCACAAAGGAATTACTTTTTGCCCTCTGTCTAAAGCTTCTGAACCTGGAAGCCCAAGGAAACACCGCCCTATATCTTACGTGTAAGATGGCTTTAATTCTAATTTAATGTGTGCCTGTTGTACTCATTATATAAGTACTCATAATATAGAAAATGTAATATTTCATGATCAGTGTGTGTGTGTGTGTGTGTGTGTGTCTCTCTCTTGCTCCATATCTCTCTCTCACACACACTCTATTGAGGGGATTAACTGAAGTATGCAATTCCAAAGGAGCTGTTTGTGATGGATGTGTCTGGAGATTAAGTTTTTTTTCCTGTACTATCTGATTTCAATGCTGTCTAAAAGTGAGCATTAAAAGCAAATTTAAACCAACATTTGTGAAGTGAATGTGCCTTTAAGACCAAAAGGCATAATTTCTTCTCAGTAAGGAATTACTGTATGATGATTAAACAGATTTAAGTGATACAGAGCTGCAAAGCAGAGCCTTTTCTGCTTGGCTGCTTTCTGAGCTGTGACTAGCGTGATGAATGTCCTGCTGTGTGTCTCTGCAGATGTCTTCATTAACCATGTCAGTGCGGCGTGCAGCTCTTCACGTGTTAGGTAGGCTGGGGGTCTTTAGTGTGACACTGCACTTTGTGCACCTTTGGATTAAAACAATGGGTTTAAACAATGTGGATTTAAAAACCTTGAAGTAATGAGATACTGAATATGAAATAACATGTGACTATTAATGTTATATATGTGTGTGCTTTTACTGATGTATCAATTTGTTTCTTTTGACACAGGCATTCTGTCTCTGACCTGCAGCAGTTTGGGATCTGAATTAAGTGGTCTGTCTCTATTCTCGTTTTAATTATTTTTCTTTTAAATATTTTCATGAACCCTGGAATAAGAGTGGAAATAAGTGAGATAGTGGAATAGTGGTATTCCTATATTCTCACATTTTTAACATTAAAAAATGAATTATTTTTATTCTAAATTGATATTAAATATATTTGCTTGTTAAACACATTTGTTACATTGTCATTTTAATTTTATTAAAAATAAATGCAAATAAATATTATATTTAAACAAACCATTAATATCCTACATACTATTGTCCTCTACTAATATATATATATATATATATATATATATATATATATATATATATATATATATATATATATATTATTGTTGTTATTATTATTATTATTTTATAACTTGACTATACTTTTGTAAAATGCTGACTTTTTTAAATTGTGTGAAAATGTCTCCTGAGGAACGGACAAGCAAAAATGCTCCAGGATGAGAATAAATCCTTTTTTCTTTAGGGTTTTTATTTTCAGTGAAATCTGAGAAACACTGATAAATAAGCAGTTATTCTTAATAGTGGATTCTGTGAGTGATGGAGGTGTGATGTTCAGTTTGTTGTTGTTGTTGTTGTCCGTCGCTCGCGCAGCTCCAGCGCCGATCTCGTGCGGGACCCGCGCGGCTGACCTGCCGGACTCCACTGAGCTGGTTCTGTGTCCGGCTAATTGTACCCTCTGGAAACTGTCCGTGTTTGGCTCGGGGGTGTACGCCTCCGTATCCAGCGTGTGCGGCGCAGGAGTGCACAGGTAACAGCCGCTTTACTGATAAGCACGTAAATAAACGATGAACACTTCTGGTTTCAGTGCTCTTCCTAAGCCTTGATACTAACCAGCCACCTGTCCCCTCTGCAGAGGGATGATAGGAGTGTCTGGAGGCCCGCTGGAGATCCACAAACTGCCGGGCAGGACGAACTACCTCAGCTCTTACGCGCACGGCGTCCAGTCTCAAGCTTTGTCTCGCTGGACAGCATCTTTCACAGTGGCCAGTAGGTGGCGACATTCCGTCTCTCTAACAGGACGCACAGAGCGCGCTTTCACCCCTAAATTTTAAAAATCGTTAGATTTTAGAATCGCTAGATACACGCGCAGCGTAGCCGCCATTATTAGTAGATTATGCGTCAACGTCGCCGCCATATTTGTACGGGCAACTTCTCCACATTCTCAGAAAAGTGCAGAGAAAGATGCTTGATTTGTGTGCAGCTGTTCAAAACGCCGCACAGTCTAAACCAGGTCTTAGGAATTCGCAGCTAAGAATGAACAGCTGGCTGCGGCTGTATATGGTCATTAGAACCTAATGTTAACTGGGAGTCAAATTATTATGACCTTAGTGACAGTTCTAGCTGTGAAAGCTGAGTTTATAAAAAATCCTCTAAACTAAATGACCCATAATGAAGATTTTTGTTTTTACTGGCATTTTGGTCCAAATTTTCTACAGTTAGGGACTCAGTATTTGATATATATTGATTGATTTTATGGTCAAATATTAAAAATGCACTATTTTAACTTAACTTTTAAACATCTCAGAGTGAAGGGACGTGTTCTTCCCTACACATTTCATGTACAATGAGCAATAAAGTATGTTTCCAAATGCGAGATTTGACAATCCCTCACAATAATGAATTCCTTTCCCACAATAATAATTTCCTTCATGTTAGTTTAAGCTGATCAATGCTGAGGAATCAAGTTCTCTATCAAGATTCAGATTAACTGGACCAAAATAAAATGTAGATAAAAATGTAGATCACTTAGCTCAAACCCCATTAAAATTGGTCAAGATATGTCAATTTAAACAGTTTCCAGTATTACAGTAAAGTATCAGCTGTTTTTTTTTTAGAATGATTAAGATAAACGCTTTTATTCCACAATGTTGTGCAACTAGAAAAAGAGGAGCAGTTCTCATCTGGAAAAGTCACTTTTTAATTTTCTTATGACTGCCAGTACAGCTCTCCATCTCTAATTATTATATGTTCACATAATTAGTAAAAACAAATCTGATAATATAGAGGTGCACATTCACTGGAGGACAGACTGCTTTCACTTCTCCTCCAAATTGGAAATTTGTTAAATTTGGAATAGTTAAATAGTGTGTTAGTGTTAAATACTATAGTGGACTATGTTCAGATTACAAATGGGCTATGTTCAGATTACAAACAAATCAGATTTGTTTCTCAAGTTAGCTCTGTTGAGATGCCTGTCCATACTATTATTTGCAAATGGCCAGATCAGATATGCATGTCCAGAGACCACAAGCCTATCTTCATGGGTTGCTGTGGTAACAACGTAGGCTTCAGTAACTGCATATTCATGCTGGATATGTAGCCTTTGGCATTGTTCTTGGATCCCGTCACTCTAGATATGTTGCATTGTGAGTAACAAAAAAGACACTTTAAAATGCAATTTGAGCAGCCAGAGCTGCCAAAACAGACTATTAATATTAATTAAATATTAATGCCAGAAGATCATCAAAAATCAACCTGGACAAAATTAAGATATGCCAAAAATGTAAAACAACTAACATACATTCAAAATTTTCCTGCTTTGGGAGAACAGTTTAGAGGAAACATTTGGGGTTCTAAAATGTAGAAAGATAGATCATTCTCACATGCCTATAATGTCACTATCGTTATTCATAGTCATAATTTCATAGTCATATCACTTTTACATTCCTGATCCAATCACAGAAAATGCATTGCATTTATACTTGTATTAAATAAGTACAAGATCCGTCTCTGACCTACCTGACTGTAGTTTGAGTAATTTGATTTTATCACAATCCATCTTAGGTGCACGTCTTTTTTGCATCCTTTTCTCTCAGGAACTATCAGCTCACCTATGGAAGTATCCAGCCAAACCAGCTCTGCTATCCCAGCACCTGGAACAGGTTAAAATATTAATTTCTTGTATTAAGCTGTGGTCACAATTTAATATGATGGGTGGATGGTAGGATGATACTTAGAGCCTTCAAATATTCTAATGAAGTAGATTTGAGACAATACTCATACCTGTAACTTGTCTGGGGAACACATTTTTTTTTTTCTCATAGTGAAGAAAACTGTCAAAAAGAACCTGAAGAAACCTCCGTCAGCAGATAACAGAGGTGTGTTTGATTACAAATAGCTATAAATTCAGATTTCAATTCCGAATGTCCTCCTTGTTCTTTAGTCTTTTAAAGGAGATAACTTTACTTTTGTTCCAGAATGCCAAGTGGACATTGCTCTGCTGCTGGACAGCAGTTACCACATAGGGCAACGGCGTTTCAACTTGCAGAAGAACTTCATTGGAAGACTAGCAGCGATGTTGAAAGTTGGACCAGATGGACCACGTGTGGGAGTGGTGCAAACTGGGTATTGCAAGACTTTCTGTTTATTTGATCACCCACAGTCTCTATATCCTGTGCCACAAACATCTATAATATGTAATACATGTTTATCTTTTCAGTGAATCACCACGCGTTGAATTCTACCTGGGCAACTACACTATGCCTAAAGATGTGATTTTTGCCCTGAAAGAGACAGCTTACATTGGGGGCAACACCAATACAGGTGCACAGTTCAAGTCAATGTATGACAGTACATATAACCACATTTTAGGGATGTTTGAGGTCAGAAATCTTGTTTTCAGGCAGGCCATTGATTAAAGGCAATCATAGCACATGTTTAGATTCACTCACACATGCAAACTATTGTACTCTGAAAGACTAATATGGTTTGGTGACAATGTGCTATGCTGCTAAAATCTGTATTTAACTTATTTTACTGCAGAAACAGAATAAAAAACAGATACAGTTGTTTTATTAATCTGTAATGATTATTCAGGTTTAAGTCCCAAGATTCTACATTTCTAAATGTTTATGTATCTGTACTTTATCATATATTGGGATTTGCCCACAAGTTCCATATTATTGCATCCCTAATCATAATCATGTCACCCATAAGTTGATATAGCTCTGCTATGTCATTAAACTCATAGTTTTCTTGCTTATATCATGTTCCTGCTAATGTGAGTTTTTTCTCTGTACACAGGCAAGGCCATATTGCACACAGTGAGAAATTTCTTTAATCCTGAGTATGGTGTGCGGAGAGGGCATCCACGGATTATTGTGGCCTTTGTAGATGGATGGCCATCTGACAACTTGGAAGATGCAGCAGTAATGGCTAGAGAATCTGGTATTAATGTGTTTGTGGTATCTGTGGCCAAACCTATCCCTGAGGAGATGGGCATGGTGAGGGATCAGGACTACATGAGGAAAGTAAGTTTCTCAACAGAATTAATGGTACTGTTTTGTAGCTCACATTACATTTACATTTACATTTGCGGCATTTAGCAGACGGCATTTAGTAGGTGGCAGTAATAGTCACTGACTCCTATTTATGTGTCTTACAGGCCGTCTGCAAAGACAACGGTTTCTTCACAATGTCCATGCCCAGTTGGTTCAGCACCAACAAGTTTGTAAAGCCTCTGGCTCAGAAGCTCTGTTCAATTGATCAGCTGCTCTGCAGTAAAACCTGCTACAACTCAGTCAATCTGGGCTTCCTGATTGATGGTTCCAGCAGTGTTGGGGATGCTAACTTCAGACTGGTGCTCAGCCTCCTGAGCTCCATTGCTCGCAACTTCGACATATCTGACATTGGCTCTCGTGTTGGAGCTGTCCAGTTCACCTATGACCAGAGGATGGAGTTTGGCTTCAATGAACATACCACAAAAGACGATGCTTTGAGGGCCATCCAGAACATCCCATACATGAGTGGTGGCACTGCCACTGGAGATGCAATCACCTTTGCTGTAGAGAATCTCTTTCAGCCCCGCTCCATGGGTATGGGCAAGAAGTACCTCATCATTGTCACAGATGGCCAGTCCTATGATGATGTCAGAGGACCAGCAATAGCTGCTCAAAGGGCAGGTGAGTAGTGGAAAACAAAGATTTATTTCATGTTTGATGGCATTGTGTACAATTGGCAAAAACCTAGCTAGCACCTAGCCAGCAGGTGGAATTGGAAATGACAAAATTTGGAAAATAATGGGCCAATGTTGCAATGTTGAGTGATCTTTAAGTGTTCATTTTGTTGTTAACACAGTCCTATTGCAACCTGTTACTCTTGCTCCATCATAGGAATTACAGTATTCTCTGTGGGTGTGGCCTGGGCTCCGATGGAGGACTTGAGGGCCATGGCTTCTGAACCTAAAGACACTCACACCTTCTTCACTCGGGAGTTCACCGGCCTTGAGCAGTTTGAGCAACCAATAGTACGGGGGATCTGCAGGGACTTCACCGAATTCAATTAAAAATGTGTTTGGGTAGGGGTGGAGAAGTAAGAAAGTGTTAATGTAGGTGGGGAGAATGTACAAGAAAACACAACGTAGAAAGAAAGAATAGAAGAAAGAAAAAGGAAAGAAAAATTGTTTGATTATTTCTACACATACAAAATAAATTGTAGTATTTTCTTTTAAATCTAGAAATATTTTCCGTGCAGGAACAGCCCTTTTGTCATATTAATTGTTTGAGAAAAGAGTCTGCATGATTATAGGCTTTAGAGATGTACTCAGTCCAAAGGATGTTACATCTGAGAATGTATAACACTATATCAAACTCGACCCTCCTTCATGGTGGAAAATATAATTATTTGAGAGATACAACCTTGTCCTTGTATTTTAGGAAATATACATCTTACTGTAATGTTTGTTTCTTTTCTAAGGTTGAAGTCCAATATGAGCAGTGCCATTTCACTGTAAACATTGATGTATCTGAACGGTGAGACTCAATCAAAGAACAAGATAAAGGTCTGCACTAGATACCAAAACAGAAAGCAAAGCTGAGAAATCTATTATTATAGTGCCATCTTCTACACCATTTGTAGTGCAAAGACCCACAGAGAACAGCACTGTTAGCCAAAGGTTCACCAAAACTACAGATCACGTCTGTGTTATGTTAGATGACATGCTCTGTACTAGGGGGCCAAAACTATACAAACACTGTAGTACATGCACACAGCTTTTTCATTAGTTACATAATTTCATAGTATGTTAGTTTCACATATTGTATGTTTGAGAATGTTTGTTAGATGTCTGATGTCTGTGGATTTGAAATTCTGAGGATCACATTTGAACTATTAGCACTAAAATTGCTTTCATCACAATTTTTTACATAAATTGTGCTTCTTGTACTAATTAAGTGTTTCTTGTATACTCATCTATATGCATGCTTAACGGCCTTGCAAAAGGGGGGGAGGGGGGCTATAGTGTGACTGTACATTTCTGTTTAATTTATTACTTTCTTCACAATAAAGGACAAGGTATTTTTACATGATGAGCCAGTGTTTGCAATGAAATAATATTGTTTGTGTATTAATCAAGTAGGGGACCTTTTATGTTCTAAATTAATATCATATTCATGTCATGTCATTTAAAATGTTTTAAACATAAATATTTTGATGTCCCCAACTCAGGCTGAAAATGATCTGCTTCAATAAAATTGAAAAAGAAGCATTCTTTTCTAAAACAAATTGTAACTGTCCTGTAAGGGTCCTCAATTGAATCATCAGCTGAAAATTAAAGATCTTAGCACATTTGACAAGTATAGTATACATAAAATTAGCAGCAATTAGGACTGAAGGTGTACATTAGACATTGTGACATTAGTTTGGTGCAAACTCAGGTGCTCTTCACCCCAAATAAAGCTTTGCCCTGGAGTTCCAAGGCAAATGTAGCTTAAATGTGTAATGTTCATTTGCTAGTAGTAATTGACAACAAATGGTGTGAATATCAGATATATTACATTAAAACAACCGGGCTAGCAACGTTAGCATTTATTTCTGCCTTCTGTGAATGTCAAGTGTTTACTCACCAAAGTTGTTACCATTATAGAGTTTGCTGAATATTTATCCTGGTAAACATTCACATAACTGAAGCCTTTTCTTGATGAAAATTTCCAGAAAAGCCATTGCTTTTCTCCAATACTTGGAGTGGCTGATTTACTGCCACTTGGTTTACTGCCAGGGTCCAGGTCTGTCAGTACTGCTCAAGCAGATCCAGAATCTACTGTAGACCCAAGTCTTTGGGAGATAGCAAAACCAGGTCATCTGTATAGAGCAAGAATTTGAGCTCTGTGTACTGCAGAATGAGACCTGGAGCTGTAGGTTCTTCTACTATTGTTGCCAGTATGTTGCTAGAGGTTGGGCTTTTGCAGCAGTTTTAATTCCTTTTATTTAATGAGCTCATAGCCAATTCATGCAGTAAAACATTGACACAAAACATGGCACATCATCTCTCAAAAGAGAAAATGATCCTTAATTAGTTGCACAGTGGGGGAATTCAGAGTTACAATAGAAAATGGATAGCAAGGCACTCAGTACAAAAACATAGATAAACAGACAGTAAAGTATCTACAATATAAAGATTTTATGTAATAAAAGTCTAAGGAACATAGATAATTGCACATTAGGTTTGTGTTGTGGAAAATGGAAAGATATGGCATATTGTAATGCTACATTGAAAACACTATTTCCATTAAGTGTGTGGGGTTTAAGTGTGTGTGTCCATGGTGTGAGCAGTGCTGGTTGTAGAGTCTAACAGCAGCCTGTGATGCCACTCCTTCACACACAATTAGGGTGAAACAGCCTGTCACTGATGGAGATGCCCAGTGCTGCTAACTTGTCTGTCTCCCACCACCTGCACTGGGTCTAAGAGGCTACCCAGGACAGAGCTGTTCCTCTGTGAGTTTGTTCAGTCTCTTCCTGTTTTCCATTGAAATACTGCCACCCCAGCAGTAATTCACTGCTTATTTACACATTTTACTATCATATTTACACATCTAAACATTTAGTCACAACAAAAAGCATTATAACAGTCTTCAGCTGAACATCACTTCCCTGAAAAACATAAACATCTTCCAAACAATCTCCAATGCCTTGTCATTGTAATGCAGCTAAAAAGTGAATACATGTTAAAGATCATACATGCCATAAGTATGGGGGTGGTCTCCAATCACCCCCTTCACATGGTGCTTTGAGACCATGTAGGTCTGAAATTGAAGCTGAGCAAATATTAGAAACAGATTTAATTAATGAAGGAATAATAAATGTAAATGCAAAGTTTCCTTCCTCAGGTTCTGAAGCTGACTTCTGAAGTCAGAGCAGCTGACCTGTGTCAGTTTGATGACTTACTGGTGGGCACAGAAGAGAAAATTATAATAGAACAATATTTATTATATTTCCATTATGCTCCAAATTAAAATATTGAGTTCCCTAAATATTTCACAAATACAGGCCTATTTGTTGCTTCATTTCTCACTTTTTAATTTATAGCTCCAGGTGGTGCCTCACTGTCTTTGTGTCTGCTGGTCCAGTCTTTCATAATTAATAATTGTATGTGTTTGTACTGTATTTTGTGATGCTGTGTTCTTGTAAACAGCTGAAATGACTGTAACCAGTTGGGGACCACCAGTGGGCTCTGAAGCACAATCCTCAGTTCCACAGAAGTCCATACTGGGCTGGTAATAACATATTAACAGTCATTAATAAGAACAAGAGAGTTAGTGTAAGTGAAAATCAAGAAATCAATAGTTTTTTTTTATATCTATAAATATATAAAGATTAATAAACATACACAAATACCATCACAGAAGTTTTGCAAGGCAAATGAATCAGTGTGAGTTTGAGGGAAAGCAGCCGCAGGCATCTACACATAAAAAGAACCTCTGGTCTACATCACATCTCATTATCCACTGTCCTGTAGGCTTCTCTCCATTGTATCCATTCTGGAAAAATAATGGCAACAACAAAATTTTAATTCATGTTTGTTAAAAGCCATATCTCATAGTTATGGATGTGTAATATTTAACAATAAAAACATATCAATTGAAGGGAATAATTTACTATCTGTCCTCATTTTTTCTTAATTTGAGGGAACGATAAACCATTTGTGAACTTCATTGTCTTGTTTGCTTTCATTTGGATACAAGGTGTAAAAAAAATCCTGGGTTGTTCTCAGTTCATGCACACAGTTCATGTCTACAGCCTTTCTGATGTTAGTGGAAGATGGACATTCATAATTCTGCTCTTCCTCACCACAGAGCAAATCACAAATTATTATTTTGTGCAATTCCTGTTTCATCTTCAAATGATGTAAGAATGTTTCAAATAAACCTTTTTCAAGTAAAGAACACCTTAACTCACATAAAGATAGGCCTTTTAATTGCAAGTGTGCTGGCAGTGGCTTTTCTAGAGTTATAAGACTGTGTGATGCTCTCAGTGTTACAGTTTATTGTCTCAAAAATGTTTCCAAAATAATAGAAAAGTCCTGGACGAGGTAAGATGCTAAGGCTTTCAGACCTTTAGCTTTTTTCACTCCATTCAGAGGAGTCGCTAGCGGACTCCCCCTGGCGGTGTAGATAAAAACAGCAGACACCGGAAGTGACCCGCCTCTGACGTCACCTGCGACCTGTGCTGTTTCAGCCACGTCCGCCATATTGGAGCGGTCAAGACCCGCTTGTAAACATGTTTTCTATGAGCCGCGTTCTCCCAGATCCTTCCGCCAAACTATCTTATTATCCCACCAACTTAGACCAAATTAGTTTTGTCCTAATCTTCAGACGCAGATGAATCTCTCTGTAGCTTTTATATCTGTTTAATAAGTGTGAGGACTCTGGTTAGCTGCCTGCTCTAAGAATAAGAAAGAGAAGAAGGGGTTAATCTCCACAGATTAACTTTCATACAAATCTTTACCAGCATTAACCAGGGCTGTGAATAAAGTAAACAAGCATGTTCTCTGGATCAACCACACAAAGTGACATTCAGAGAGAGACATATTCTGGACACTTTTCAGTTCTGAAACCCATTATTTGTAACAGAGCTGAATGCAGTCTGAACCCATTGAGGTAAAATCGTGGTTAGTCATGATAAAATGATCTCAAAAGGGCATTAAGTTAAATATCAAACACAGGCTCACAAGGGGGACTCCTCATCTGGTCAAACTATTCATACATGGTTGAAAACAGTAACATTAGCAGATTATGGGGGTCTGTGGTGATGGCAGGTGAGCAACTAGTGCAAGTCCAGAAGATGAAAGGTGGAGTAGCCAATGTGAAGTGGTGACAGAAAGCTCAAGGTCCATCTCAGATCAGCCAAGGTCAGTCTTTCATCAGCCCAGGCCGATGTGTCATCATTAGCTCGGGAAAGGTAAAGACTCCGACAGATCTGAATACAGTCAGCCTAACTAGACGAGAACCAAAAGGTAACAAAGATGGTCCTAATTCATTGGCATCCAATTGCTCCACCGTCACAAACCTGAATGATCATGTGAAGGAGACACTCCAGTTTACCATAAATCCCTATATCCCCGTGTTGCAGCCAATAGCCTGAGGAACATTTCATAGTTAGAGGGAAGATTGGACTCCATCTATTTAAATAAAAATAAAAGAAGCTGAAGTTGAAAGTCAAACAAATGGATGACCTTAAAACACACCTCAAAATCCACAAGACTAGTTGAAGGTTTTACCATAGCCCTTACAGTCCACATATCTGAACATCACTGAAATCCTTTAAATATATCTACATGTAGAACAAACCCATTATTGTTAAGACCAATGACCAATAATTAAAATCACTAAATATAGAGTGCCCAAATTACCAAGACATGCGACGGGTTGCATATACAGGTACACCATTTAATATTTATTATAGACATTTTATATACATTACTTTTCAACAGTTGTACTTTACTATGTGGTACAATTTTTGCAATTTGCAAATTCATACTTTGTAAATCAAGGAAAAAAAAAAACCTTACAAAACTCATCAAAATTCCAAACTGATCAGAAGCTTCTTTTTCCTTTTTTGGGAAGACTAGAAAAAATACTTTATGTATTAATCATGCATTACACAAACAAAAGGTCTTTAGTTACACCATAAATTGTATGTTTGAAAATAAAATGGTTTTACAAGATAAAATGTAGGGACAGAATAACAACTTGGATTGTGATTCACCAACTAGCTATTCAGATCCCTTAACTTATAAAAATGGAATAAAGGAAAAAGGGGGTGCTTCATGCTTCAAAGCACTATTCTGCCAAAACATATGGTAATTTATCACCTCAGATTCAGGCTTGAAATAAAGTACATATTTTAAAAGAAAAAACTATTTCTGTTTTAGATTGGTTTCATTTTCTTATGAGCACAATCTTACAATAATCCTTGGGCTGCACATTTTACAAAAGAGGCTAAGACTACCCTGAAACATTGAAATAAATAAGCCAATAGCGTTCAGTTGCCTAACCTGTGATAAATAAACTCAGTTACAGTAAGATGTACAAAAACATCACATAGTGATAGGATGCTGCAGTTTATTTGTTGATAACCTAAAGAGCTCTCAAGGCCAAACAGACTGTGCTTCTACTATCATTTAGTATTTCCATGATGTGATAAAACAACATTACAGCGACATCAGACAGTAGCATTCCTAAGGGTAGAACTCATCAAGGGTGTCCAGTGATGCAGAGTCAGCTGTGATGAGA
The DNA here is from genome assembly GCA_034509495.1 of Acestrorhynchus altus. Taxonomy (NCBI): domain Eukaryota; kingdom Metazoa; phylum Chordata; class Actinopteri; order Characiformes; family Acestrorhynchidae; genus Acestrorhynchus; species Acestrorhynchus altus. The sequence goes on from CM067513.1 coordinate 22,201,899, forward strand.
AAGACAGGGTTGATGTGGAGGACTTGATCTTCACACTCCCTTTTTTCCATTTTTTTATTTAAAAATGTCTTCAGCGCTGTTACGACAGTCTTGATTTTATATAAAAAGGATTATAAAAACTATACTTTTTTACACAAAATGCCAAGAATCTAATGCTAAAGTATGAAGTTGATTGAACTGAATTAATTTTTTTTTTTGCCATTTTTCCTTTTTAAATAACGCTACATTAACGTCAAAGAGGGCAACTTGTGAGACCAAAAAAGTCAGCTTGTGGCTCTGTGCCGTGCAAGGGGTTAGTTCCTCTGGTGCAGCTTGCCCATGTTGTGGTCACTGATGGCCTATTGACAAGCATGTTAACCATGCTATTGTCAAACATACCAACAGAACATATCAGCTCATTTCAAACCCATTCAAGAGAAGACAAACTCCAGCTCTGACTGACAGTAAAGTACAGTTAAACATTTTGTTCCATTTTTAGTTTGGATGAAAAAGAAAGAATTAAAACAAAGTGTGCACTCCACTCAGGCCTTGCTATGCCAACAGTCTACCGCTTGGCACATGGAATGGCCTTGTGTGCACTCGACGGCAAGGCGACTAGCGGAGGCCGCTTGAACGTAGTGTAAAAACAATGCTACTCTTGTTAGACAAGGCAGTGAACCAGTTGTATCTTTCTCTTGCTGTCTGATTGTAAGGGCAAGTTTGCTCAAGCTTTCACGAGGGGAGTTCTATACAAACACTTTGGCCAAGGCATCCGCCCCAGCACTCCCTATGTACGCCTTAGATGGGTGGAAGGCAACGTCATATATGGACTCATCTGACTTCTTTCTGTGAGCAGTGACTTCCTGTACACATGTCTTGCTGTCCAGGTTCCACAGCCGAATGGAACAGTCATGACCTGTGAAATAACGATTTATTTTTTAACATTTTTGTTCCAAGCATAGATATTATGAGGACTTAACCAACTGCATGATATTGAGAACACGTTCAACCATTAAAAGATGTATGAATTAAGGGTATGAATATTTTATATACAGCACCCTCCATAATTATGGACACCCCTTGTTAAAATGTGTTTAATGCAGAAGCATAATCTCACTCTGAAAAATAGCAAACTTCAACAAGTGAAAAAAAAAGAAAGCAAAAATCCTGATTAACAAATTATTTCCCATAAAATGACCTGTTCCACAATTATTGGCACCCTATTTCTTGGCAATAAATGTATTTCATCCATTTATGTCATTTCTACTGTAGTTTATAAAGTGGCTCAAAGTATCTAGGAACCTAGGAATTAGTTTAGGTATCTAGGAATTAGTAATTCATCACTTCCTGTTTCCCTGGGGTATAAATATGGCGTTCCACAGAGGCCTATTTCTCTTACTCACTCAAACATGGGAAAGACAAGAGAACACTCTATCTATCTATCTATCTATCTATCTATCTATCTATCTATCTATCTATCTATCTATCTACCTTGAACTGCTAATAAGCTAACAAGTGTTGTCAAGCTGGCCAGGTAAACAATACAATCAGCACTTACTTCCTGACATCAGGTAGATGCCATTAGGATCCACTGCCAGACTGGTAACAGCATCCAAGTGAGCTACCATTGCATGGACAACTTTACCTAAAGGAAGAAGTAAAAACAAGTCACAAAATGCTTCTTTACTGTCAGACTCTTTTATGACTTGTGATGAAATGTGAATTCTAAACATTTTATTCCCATCACAAAATGTTAGAAAGCTTTTACAATTTGTCTGCACAAATTTAATTTAATATTATCTTAATTGCCGAAATCAGATAGCAGACCCAATTAAAAAACAAATATGATGCAACATCATTCAAAATTAAATATATCTTAATTGTAGACACTGTATGACCACAGACTAAATGTATGAGTTCAGATAAAAGGAAAAGTGAAGTTAGATGTTTAAGTGAAGACAATTAGATGAGATTAGCAGGCCCTCTTATGTTTCAGGAACACAGATGTATGTATTCTACTTAAAGGTCTTGCCTGCACCACACAGGTTAATGCAAATGCACCATACCTTGAACAAATGATACTGGTAAAAACTTCAGGAAATTATCAGTGGTCACCAGTGGTCTATTTCTAGTCTTTCAATCAATGCACTGTGAGTTGTTTGTTTGCATGCATGCATGCATGCATACATACATACATACATACATACATACATGCACGCATATACACACACACACACACACACACACACACACACACACACACACACACACACACACACACACACACACACACACACACGGTGGATAGCTACCAATGTTACTCTTCTAAGCAGTGATCAAGCTAAAAACACTAATAACACAGAACATCATACAGAAGACCTACAGGCCTTTCTTGCAGCAATTAAACAATTAAACATTTGGGAATGCATAAGTCAAAAGCCAGCCTTCAACTCTATAGAAATGATGTGGAAGTACCTAAAAAGAATAGAATAGAACTTTATTGATCCCTTGGGAGGGTTCCTTCAGGGAAATTAAGGATAAATAAATAAAAGATCAGTCCTGCAACAATACTGCAAGCTTGAATGGAAGAATTGGCTAACAATTGTCCAATCTATTGTGCAGGACTGTTATGGAACTGTTAGGGCACCTGACTAATGTTCTAAGAGTGACATAGTCCAGAGTGAATTACATTTCAATTATGTTACACTAGTAGGTGAACACGACATTTTTGTCTTGCCTAAAGACTCTTATTAGTTTAGCATGGTACACTTGTGCAGTCAAGGATCTGAACCCCAGTCTTCTACTTGAAAGGTGATGGTGTTGCCCACTACAACACACCAGAGACCACATTCTGAAAATTTTGCTGCTCAACTTACTGAAATATATTCAACTTACATCTTACTAAAAAAAATAAAAATTAGGTTGTATTTACCTGATTTATTGTCAAAGAATTTGATGTGTCTGTCCTCATGAGCTGTGATTGTGACTGGCAGGGTTGGATGACTCACTACTTTATTAATGTGATTCCCAGCTGGAAGACCTACAAGTAAACAGAAGACATTAATTTCAAGATACTTACTGATCCCAACAATCCTCTGCAATACTTGGTGTAATTTTACGGGTTGGTTTATCAACCGCAATTGGTTGTCTCTAAGCTACAATAAACAACTTAAGTAGCATGACAGCTCTGCAGACTGAGGCACGAATCATGTTACAGCACTGCAGTGCTAAGACTTTTTAGCGGACATTTTAGACTGAGGTCTTACTGCTGTCTCTCTGTGCCGAGAATTCCACAACAGATTGAGAGGTCTCCAGATCATAGATGATGGCAGTCCCTGTGTTGTAAGAGGCCACCATGTACGCTGGATCACAACCATTAAAATCTATTGATGTTGGAATGCCATGTTCTGCAAAACGGAAAGAAATCACACAAATTAGACACAATGCCGTTATATACCTACCGTACTGTTCCTACTGTTTATGACTTTTATTAAGGTTTCCTTCCTTCTATTGTTACACAGAATGTAGAAAAATGTAGCCCAAGATAGTTAAGCACAACTTCTGTAGACCCAGATTTAGCAGTCTCCATTAATAATATTAATTCTAATAATCTTAAATAGTTTGTGGAATATAGATATGTGGTAACTGATGAGATCCCCACAACACAGTCATACATTAATCTACAGCACATGTCAGCAATATCCAATACATAGAGAATTCCCAATGAGTTTGCCCTAAACTATAATATAGGGATTGACAAAGGATGACAAGAGAAACATTGTTTGCCAAGAACAAGAGGTCACTCCTCACCTCTCTCCGAGTTAAATGTGCAGAGGCAAGGCATTTTCTCCTGAGGGTTCCACAGCTTGACAGTTCCATCAGCAGAACAGGACAACAGTCGGTTTTTGATTCCACTGTAGGCCAGTCCCCAAACAGCATCAGTATGCCCCAGTAATGAGCCAGCCAAAACACTGGGATCTAAACATGACATTATTAATGGAAATTACTGTCAAAAAGCATCAATCTGACCCATTTTCAATACACACTCAATGCTGTACTGGATTTTGTAGGATTTTTTTTATATTCTGACCTCCACAAGTATTTTGAAAGTGACCAACAATATAAACCATCACAACAGATTTGAAAAAAAGCAATCAATATTAGTTGTGCACCAGCGTCACAGAAAAGTAGACTGAAATATTCTTTGCCTACAATAGATGCCAACATGAATGAAAGTAATATTAGCCATATTAGACTTTTAAAACAAAGATTTTAAAATTAATTTTAGGATGCATATGTATTAAACAAAAGTAAATCAGAACAATGGGATTTGCATTTTTATTCATCTCACTCGACATCCATCATCGCACTAAGGCAATGTGAAATCTGAGCAAATAAACTGAGGCCTTGTCCACATGTGTGCAGGCCTTTTTACAAACATAGCCTTTTTCTATGTATTTCTATTTCGTCCACACAAAAACTGCCTTTAAGTTCACTGAAAATGGACCTTTTGCAAAACTCTTTCTAGGGTGAAGATATCCAGAAACTATAGTCAGTGTTGTCATGTGGATGAGAAAAACAAGGGTTTAAAAATATGAACATCACAATGCCTCCTGTTTCTGAATGATTCTTAAAAACCTTACTCCCTATATATTGAACCACATAATGCATAAAAGTGCATGCATAACAGTTCAAACTTTGTAACAGAACATTATGTACATTTATTCCATATGTCAGATATGTGATGCTCTACTTAGAGTCTGTAATTATATGTTATACGACTCAGGTAGCAGTGGTAATTTGGAATTTTCTTCTTCTGATGTCTCTTTATGGAGGTACTATTACCTCTATATGGTTCAAATGGATCCAGTGTGAAGGCTATAATGAAATCAGACTGAGCGGCCTTCTTTAGTTTGCTTCCATTTGAAATTAAACAATAATTTTTTGTTGTGCTGGTTTTCTGTTTTCTACATTAGACAGCTCTGGATCAGGGATCACTGGTAACAGAAAACAGATTTAGAGCCAGAAACTTTAAGGTTAATGCTAAGCAACAATTGGATTCTGCACCCCTGAAAAGGTCTGTGGGTTTTATAGCCTAGTTTTAGAACTGTTAACAGGTACACACATGCTGTGAACAGGTTTGTTTGTAATATCCCAGTATGGTATAAGGTTGGAAGCAGCAATGATAGCTTGAAGCATTCCAGCTTTCTGCAGTCGGGTCATTTGGAATTAATACTATGCAACATTACAACAGTAAGTTTGTTTCTATTACTTTCAATGCACAGCTCATTAGTAGATCACCACAAAGATGGTGCTGCAGTGACATTTCACACAGTAAACACACAAAGACTGATAGTTGCTATTGATTTTCTTAATTTCATCATTATTACCACCACAATTATTTTCGTCATTCTTACCAACTCAACCATGACCAAATTAGTACATCTGAGCATAACAGACTTGTGAATGTGGGGCACATTTTTTAAACACAAAATTTTCTCAGTGGTTCTCAATCCTGGTGCTGGAGTACATTTTAGAGTTTCCCCCCCAATTCCAGCACACCTGATTAAACTAATCAGCTAACTGTTGAACCACTGCTGAACCAAACTGGTTGTTTTCCAGCAAGAAACAAGCAGGACAGTTGTATTCCAGAACCAGGATTGAGAACCACTGTTTTATCTCATTACTTATTACTATAATGAGGCTTTGGGACAACATTAGTAGTTAAAATGCTGCACAAATAAATTAAAATTTGATTTTAACATTTAAATCATGAATAAAAAACATCTGTAGAATTAATACAGTATCAGAGTACATTACACAAAAAAACTCAAGCATGTTAAAGCAAAGATGTGGAATGTTGCTTTTATTTGGCAACAGACAGGTCATTCAAGGTCAGTCAACTGACCTTGAATTAATTAAGCAGGTTTTTCACTGATAGGCTAAGCATTTTAAGTAAGGAAATTCAGTAATTGGTTATGTCCGTGGGTTTAAGGCTTCAGGCAATTGTTAACTGCAAAGGATTTGCATTAAAATATTGAATATGATCTATTATATAATCTATAATCATTTCTGTCTCGAAAACCTTCAGCTTTCAATGTGAAAAATAAATTCCAATCATTTTGATGTATTTCCATTTGTCTGTATAATCATAAAATTTTGATTTAAAAAAATTACATTTTTTAAATACTGTTAAACGTGAAATCAAAGGGACTTTGTCAAATGGATGCAATTCCTAAATGGTTAATAATTGTTAATACACTTTGAAATAAATCTGAAAAATGTCACTTCATTCCCATCTTGACTGCATGATTTCAAATCAACTGTGATCTGAAGCAAAATGACAAATCCGAGTCACTATTTTTATGGCTATTTACAATGCACGTAAGAGGTATTAAAACAAAACAGAGAACAACAACAAAAAAAACTGACAAGAAGCACCAGCATGTCCTCACCGTAAGTATCATAAGGGTCTACGTTGGAGCTGGGGATATTCCACCACTGTATTGTTGAGTCAATGCCACCACTAAAGCACTGCTCTCCACTTGCAGTGATAGCCAGTGAAAGCACAGGTCCACTATGAAAAGAAACACACCACGAAAACAAGGGGTCATTAAAGAGTGTTATATTTTCAATTTGGCAATAAAAAAATTCAAATCAGATAAAATAACAAATAAAGCACTTACACATGTGCTCTGAATGTGTATATGGGTTCCACATCAAATGAGGCACTTCTACAAAGCAAAAGCAAAGACCTGTTCAGCACATTTTATTCATCTACACAATTAATTATTCATCTACAATCTACATAACAAAAGCTTCATTACTGAATCTACTACTTGCTTTTTGGCAGGAACTGTCTTCTGCAGGTTCCACAACTTTAGGGTGTGGTCTTCTGAGACAGTGACCAGCACTGGTTCTACAGGATGAAAGGCCAAGGCACGCACTCCATCAAAGTGGCTGCGCAGGGTATACTTTGCATTCCAGGTCTTCCTGAACGCATCCTTATTGGCTGGCAGCTAAAAATAGAAAAAGGGGGGTGAGAGTACATTTTAGCAACTGTGAAATGAAATCTAGATATGGCAGGTCAAGTAACCTTAGGTCACTGGTGTGCTGCAACAGAGCCAGGCTTAAATGTGACATTCGAAGGAAATTAACTGCTGGGCCAATAGTTATCATGTGTTCAAGATTTAGACCGTATGAGCCATTATGTGCTTAAAAAATGTTTGCCTTTATTCATTCTTTTTTTCTTTTGGTGCAGAATCTACTAATGAAGAAAAAACTTCCTCATAAAATGTAATTAGTCACTGATGCAGAAACCCATGTCCACACAGACTCTGCTTCAAATGGAGAAAAAAAAAACAAAAAACAAAAAAACAATACAAAGACAACTTGGAGCCATGACTATGCTGTACTACAGTGTGTGCAGAATTATTAGGCAAGTTGTATTTGAGAGGATTCTGTTTATTACTGAACAACAACTGTTCTCAATCAACCCAAAAGACTCATAAATATCAAAGCTTAATATTTTTGGAAGTTGGGGTGTTTTTTTTTTAGATTTGTCAATCTTAGGAGGATATCTGTTTGTGCAGGTAACTATTACTGTGCAGAATTATTAGGCAACTTAATAAAAACCAAACATATACCCATCTCACTTGTTTATTTTGACCATGAAAATCAATATAACAAAATTTAGAACCAATATAGCCACATTTCTTTATGATGACACTCAAAAGCCTTCCATCCATAGATTCTGTCAGGTGCTTGGTCTGTTTACATTCAACATTGCGTGCAGCAGCCACCACAGCCTCCCAGACACTGTTCAGAGAGGTGTACTGTTTTCCCTCCCTGTAGATCTCACATTTTATGAGGGACCACAGGTTCTCTATGGGTTTCAGATCAGGTGTCATTATTTTGTTTTCTTTTAGACCTTTACTGGCCAGCCAAGCTGTGAAGTACTCGGATGCATGTGATGGAGCATGGTCCTGCATGAAAATCATGTTTTTCTTGAATGATACCAACATATTCCTGTACCACTGCTTGAAAAAGGTGTCTTCCAGAAACTGGCAGCAGGTCTGGGAGTTGAGCTTCACTCGATCCTCAACCCGAAAAGGTCCGCCCTTTACTGATTCCAGACTCGGGCCCATCCATCTGGCCCATCAAGAGTCACTCTCATTTCATCAGTCCATAAAACCTTAGTCTTTAGATATTTCTTGGCACAGTCTTGACATTTTATCTTATGTTTCTTGTGCAAAGGTGGTTGTTTATCAGCCTTCCTTACCTTGGCCATGTCCCTGAGTATCGCACACCTTGTGCTTTTTGATACTCAAGTAATGTTGCCACTGGTGGCAAATGGCATCTTCACGCTTGATTTTCCTCAATTCATGGGCAGTTACTTTACACCTCTTTTTAACGTGCTTCTTGCGACCCTGTTGGCTATTTGCCATGAAATGCTTGATTGTCCGGTGATCACGCTTCAAAAGTTTGGCAATTTCAAGACTGCTGCATCCCTCTGCAAAAGTCAAAGTCAAATTTTGACTTTTCAGAGTCCGTCAAATCTCTCTTCTGACCCATTTTGCCATAGGAAAGGAAGTTGCCTAATAATTAAGCACACCTTATAGAGGGTGTTAGTCATTAGACCACACCCCTTCTCATTACAGAAATGCACATCACCTGAATTACTTAATTGGTAGTTGGCTTTCAAGCCTATACAGCTTGGAGTAGGACAACATTTATAAAAAGGATGATGTGATCAAAATACTCATTTGCCTAATAATTCTGTACACAGTGTAGTTATATGCAAAGGTGCAAACAATATATAACAGTACTGTGGCTTCAAAATCTTGCTTAACTCATTGCATCTGTAAACACATGAATGTACACATGTATGAATTTAAACCACTGCAGCTCAGGAATAAAACACACTGCCATCAAAACCTAAAGTACTTGTACAGACTTTCATTTGAAAATAAAATTAAGTATAAACTAGAAAAGTGCATTTTTGCAATGTGATGACCCATTTTAAGATTCAAAATGACAGATACTTTAGTAGTAGAATAAGTAATAAGAGTTGAGTGCTCCACACAATCACTCTGTATGCCCATGTGTGTAAACAACAGCTTATATGTTTATATATGCCACCATAGTAATGTTTTCTGTCCTGTCCTAACTGAAATGTGACAGGTAGCAATTTAGCATGAGCAACACTGCCATGAGCTCCAAGCACTCTGGCTGAATGCAAGCGCTAATCCCAAACACCATTGGCTGTTCTGCTCTCACAAGTGACTCCCCAGCCATGAGTGGAAAGCATGTGGACAACCTAATACTGCACTCTCTTACACATCTTCTTGCAGACCTAGTCTCAGAAGCAGTTAAGACATTTTTGAGAACAAGAAAATTCAGAAACTGAATAGACTCTTTGCAGAGAGTACGAGACCTCTCTTACTATCTTTATCAGACGGGTCATTTCTTCCAGCAGCAATCTGGATGCTGTTTTGCACTTGTCCTGTGCCTGCATACGCTCTGGTGAAAAGAGACATTGCCCTTATTTTGGCCAATATCATAGGTGGAGTTAGAGCGCCACCCTGAGGCAGAACGGTGGAGTGTATGCAGGGAACACAATTCAGTGCCACTTCTAAAGGATGTCTCTGGTCTGGCAGTGCACTGGTTTGCTTGTGTATGCTGCTTTTTCATTTTTTTGGTTTTGAGTGCACACAGTTTATGTTTATTTTGGTGCACGCTGTTTATGGGGAAGGAGTGCACCCTTTTGAACAAGCTCAAGAACATTTTTTCCTTTGAAAAGGTAGAGGGCTCACTGGTCTTGTCTCTCCTTTCTCTAACCAGTAGACAAGGGGACACGTTCTTTTCCACTGAGAGATGGGTGGGATAGGTTGGCCTCCATGTGACACAATGCTCCCCTTGAGCTCTGGGCCCTGGGCATTATCGCAGGTTGGGGGATCGATAGAGGAGACGCTTGACAGGGTAGTAGAGCACTACATTCTCAGAATGCTGTGCAGGTGTTCCTTCAACTGAACTCTTGTTTTCCTTACACCTCCAGTATTGATACATCTCATGGAACACTTATGGTTGTTTTTGAATAGCAGAAACACACCTGTGAAGCTGCAGCCGTTGGTCTGTGACTGCATACGTTTCATCACATACTATAGTCCATAATTAGTAATGAAACTATGAAAGAGCATTTCACTGATTACACCAACTAATGTTAGCAGCCTAAAGATGAGTGGACATCTGACAGGAACTTATATGGAGGACAGCCCTGTGCATTTATAATAATAATAATAATAATAATAATAATAATAATAATAATAATAATAATAATAATAATAATAATATGTATATAGAAGACAATGATATAATACAGGGGTTCCAATACAATATACTGCAATACTCTAAGCAAAGGCAATATTTAGAAATCCCACCATCATATGCATCATATGGAAATTAATTCTTTTGGTGCAATTTGTGAAATTTTATTTATTTTTCTCTCTGATAGCATAAAATGAACCACCGCTCGTCAGTAATCTTTGCAATTACTAACAATTAAAATACAGTGTTTAAAGTAAACCGTGATGCTTTGATATACTGATATTTTTCAAACAGGTTTAGTGGAGGAAGGATTGTTGCTACTTTCCTATTCGAGCCTGTCACCAGCTTAGCATACCAGCCTGCCCTTCAGGCTTTTGAGGGGAAAAACGGGATGTGGTCACGTGAGCTCCAGGTATGCTCCAGGTACATGCCTATGCTCAACATTTTGATCCTTCACCGCAGTGAATGCTCAAGTGGTTGTCACACACTTTGAACATGTTTGCCATACTAACTGTTTTTCAAATGCATTTTGCTTTCAAGTGAGAAGAATTTTTAGAGTACTTATTTGAAGTAAAAAAAAATAAAAATAAAATTATATATATATATATATATATATATATATATATATATATATATATATATATATATATATATATATATATATATATATATATATAATATATATATATATATATATATATATAAGGCAACTGGCCACCCATACTAATTTGCACACATCATGATTTTTGCTGCTGGTGTGATGGTTTTTGAACCACTAAACTATTTAGTAAACTTAGTCTTTAGTCTTAGTCTTTCGATGTTAATAAACAAATCAAATCCAATCAACATTTATTTGTATAGCGCTCTTCACAACTGAAGTTGTCACAGAGCAGCTTCACAGAAATAAAATAAATAAATAAAAAAAAGGTTAAAAGTTAAAACATTTGTGTTACATATACCTTAGGCATAATTTTACACAATGGCTTGGAACCAACCCTAGATAAGAAATTTTAACAAGCAGTGAATGAAGCATGCAATGCTAAACATGACAAGACATGCTGACCCACTTACATCATAGCTGTAATCAGCTTCATCGTTGGACACAGTCAGGTCAGCAAGGTCTCCCAGGCCCAACACACTGTCCAAGACATCATCAGAGCCCATGATAAAGGACTTTCCCCCACCAGATGGGAATGGCAGTGGTTCAGCTAAGAATCAGAGAAAAGACAAATTTAGTGCAAAAGATTTAAATTTCCAAATAGAAGCCACGTTCACACTCGAAATCCAGACACCACCTTCATACTTGCAATGAAAGGCAACATGATCTTCAATTTCAGACTGAATTGCAAAAAAATATAAAAATAAAAACACAACATGTGGCTTCTGGTTAAATATGTGCCTCCCTGTCATTTCCTAAACATAATCCATGTAGTACTGTAATACTTTCCCCAATCATGTAATAATCCTTGAAATGCAGCTAAATTTAGCTCTTATTTCAGATTAAAAAAGGTCTACCTATTAAACCAAAGTCTGACAGAAGTCATCTGGAACCACAACTGTATTCTGTTCTTACTGACTGACTGACTGAAGTGAGGACAAACACACTAGACCACATATAAACAATGTAGGTTATGATCAAACAGCTGCTACAAATCAGTGAAATTCCATTTAGAGAAAGCTCTGGCTGATGAGCAGCCATGGTGGTTGAGGTGGGCCAAACTAGTACAGTGATTTATCCCACCTAGCGGACTCGTCAGTGAGCATGGTATGCAACAAGCTGTGAATACCCAGCAGTGACAATCCAAAGGAATACTGATGTCCCTGCATGTGATTCTGCTGGGAGTGTCAGTGTGCACAGAATTTACATACAAGTCACAGACTTCAGGATTTTTGTACAAGCCCCCAAAATAACAGGCCTTGTGAATGAAACTAAAAGCAGACCAGAGTGATTATATGCAAAGAAGGTAGTGGAGGGTAGTGGAGAACATTAAAATGTGGTTAAGAACAGGAGACTGATGCTTTTACCCCACTCTGTGCCATCTCCTGAACTCCGAGCCTCTCCTGCACCCTCACCATCTTCTGCATTCACAAGGAAATCAAACTCCTTCAGCACTTCTTCTGTGTCTGGATCATCTGGGAGGTCTGATGCCAAACCTTCATTTCCCACCTGAGATGATGAAGCATTTTTTTTTTTAAAGATCGATCACTGTAATATTATTTTAAGACAAACAATGATTTGGCACTTCAACACAACATATGGCCAAATTTAGAAAAGAAAACCACTTTTTCCTGTGTAGCGGAACACACAAAGTTGAGGCATTCACTCATGCTACAGCTCACAGAAAAACTTACTGCTCTATGTTTACACAAAACCAGCAATGAGTTTTACATAACAAATAAAAGCCAAACATTGTCCACTAGTCATTTCCCTAATCTGTATTTCAACAAGAACAGCGGAGATGCAGATGGGGTCTGAGGTTAGGGACTAGCCACTGTTCATCTCTGGAGGAGCTCAGTCATATTCCGGCATTATAAGTGCAGCAGTCATAGTTTCATCTGCCACTGCTGATGCCAATAGTGTCAACTGCTGTAACTATTTATTTGCAGCCAGCAGCTTCTCAAAGAATGAACAATCACCTTAATTTTATGTTTCTTTATTCTTTGCTTATCAGTCCTGTTTGAAATATCTTCCATCAGGTCTCCTTCTTCATCCTCCTCTTCATCACTGTCATCAGCATTTTCTAAGAAATTAAATGTCTCCAGGACATCTCCTGGATTCCTGCAAGACAAGCGAAAAGGGTAACATTGGATTTAAATAAATCAAACTAATGAAAACCCTTCAAAAGGATCTGTATTTTATCAGCCATACAGTAATGTTTTTGGGTTGCTATTTGTACCTTTTCATTTCTTGTCCCTTCCTTTTGGCTGGAGACTCTCCTCCATTAAGGATTTGCTCCAGGTTCTTGGTTTCCACTGAGCCATTCTGCTCTGAGCCAGTCAACCCTAGTAAGGACCGTACTCGTTGTGACCGCACATCCAATATTGTGTCTGTGTAACCTACTTCTTGAAGATATCTGACAGAGAGAAACCATAAAATTACTAAGACAGTGACTTAAGTATCAATATGTAATACACAGGCCACAGCTTATGCCTTGATGACAAATTTAAACAACCAATCATAAACAGCTGAATTTCTGGAGAATTTACATCAAATTCAAAGTGATCCAAATTCAGTTACGTGTACCCCTGGAAACAAGCGTACCACTGAGAACGTGAGCATTACAGGTTTATCCTATTGCTTATAATGAAAATGAATAACTATACTCTGAACATTGAACACTTACCATCCAGTGTCTGAGTTTGTTTGTTTAAAGAGCACACAATTAAGAGCAAGATTTTCTACAGCATATATTTTGCAATAACCATGTTACAATGGTTGTTGCCCATGGGCTCGGACTGGTTCGATTAAAGATCTATCTGGTCTTTCAAACAACTCTAGAATGCATATTTTCAACTGCCATTCTCCCCAAATGCACAGACACCATGGGGCAAACAGATTCAAACAGCAAATCTGTTTGATATCCTGTTGTGTGTACAAATCGGATTCCAAAAAAAAGTTGGGACACTAAACAAATTGTGAATAAAAACTGAATGCACTGATGTGGAGATGCCAACACCTAATATTTTATTCAGAACAGAACATAAAATCGCAGATCAAAAGTTTAAACTGAGAGAATGTATCATTTTAAGGGAAAAATATGTTGTTTCATAATTTCCTGGCGTCAACAAATCCCAAAAAAAGTTGGGACAAGGCCGTTTTTACCACTGTGTGGAGGAGGAGGAGACCAGTTTCTCAAGTTTAGAAATAGGAATGCTCTCCCATTCATGTCTAATACAGGCCTCTAACTGTTCAATCGTCTTGGGCCTTCTTTGTCACACCTTCCTCTTTATGATGCACCAAATATTCTCTATAGGTGAAAGATCTGGACTGCAGGCTGGCCATTTCAGTACCCAGATCCTTCTCCTATGTAGCCATGATGATGTGATTGCTGCAGAATGTGGTCTGTCATTATCTTGTTGAAAAATGCAGGGTCTTCCCTGAAAGAGATGACGTCTAGATGAGAGCATATGTTGTTCTAGAACCTGAACATAGTTCTCTGCATTAATGGTGCCTTTCCAGACATGCAAGTTGCCCATGCCACAAGCACTCATGCAACCCCATACCATCAATGATGCAGGCTTCTGAACAGAGCGTTGATAACAACTTGGGTTATCCTTGTCCTCTCTGGTCCAGATGACATGGTGTCCCAGTGTTCCATAAAGAACTTCAAATTGTGACTCATCTGATCACAGAACAGTGTTCCATTTTGCCACACTCCATTTTAAATGACCCCTGGTCCAGTGCAAACGTCTGAGCTTGTGGAGCTTAGAAATGCTTCTTCTTTGCACTGTAGAGTTTCAGCTGGCAATGGCGGATGGCACGGTGGATTGTGTTCACTGACAATGCTTTCTGGAAGTATTCCTGAGCCCATTCTGTTATTTGCTTGACAGTGGCATTCCTGTTTGAGGTGCAGTGACGTTTAAGGGCCCGGAGATCACGAGCATCCAGTAGAGTTTTACGCCCTTGACCCTTACGCAAAGCGATTATTCCAGATTCTCTGAATCTTTTGATGATGTTATGCACGGTTGATGATGATAAAAGTCTTTGCTATTTTACGCTGGGTAACACCATTCTGATATTGCTGCACTACCTTTTTGCACAACAATGGTGGAATTGGTGATCCTCTTACCATCTTGGCTTCAGAGATACACTGACACTCTGAGAAGCTCTTTTTATACCCAATTATGTTGTCAATTGACCTAATTAGTGTTAATTGGCCTTCCAGCTGTTCGTTATATGCTCAATTTCCATTTTCCAGCCACTTATTGCTACTTGTCCCAACTTTTTTGGGATTTGTTGACACTGAAATTTTGAATCAACATATTTTTCCTCTAAAATGTTACATTTACTCAGATTAAACTTTTGATCTGTCATCTATGTTCTATTACGAATAAAATATTGACATTTGCCATCTCCTCATTATTGCATTCAGTTTTTATTCACAATTTGTTTAGTGTCCCAACTTTTTTGGAATCCAGTTTGTAATAGTAGTAAATTGTGAAGATGTTTTACTGTGATGCACAAACTAATCTGTGCACTTCTCCAATAAAAGGACAGTTGTATTATTTCTCAACATGATATGATCCTGACTTCTTCAGAGATGTTAGCTAAGAATGTGGATATAAAGTGGAGCCCAGTGAACCTAACAGGATTATATGTATTAATAATAAAAATAATCATATGCAATTTAATAATACTTAACCAAAGAAAAAACATTGGGTTTAGTGTCAATAAACTGCTTTTCAGAGGCCAGTGTGAAGCTAACTTTTCATTATGTAGCCACTACAGTTTATGTTCATAATTATTTTTATTCCATCCATGCCTAACATTCCTTCCTTTACCTCAGCTAAGAGGTGTTTTTCCAATCCTTTCTAGCTTTTATTACTGCTAGTTGGTGAAGCCCAACATCCTCCCAACATGCAGCCCAATTGTGTGAAACACAAGGTCACTATAAAGTATGGACTAATCTTAATAGTGCAGGTTTGGCACAAAAATATGAACATATAATAGTAAAATTTTCTCTACATGAAAACACCATAACTCAGACAGAGGTTTTATAAATTGATTAAAATCAGTTTCAGTCAGCAATATTTCATATCAGTGAAAACTGTAAGTCATTTAGCCTCTGTTCCACTAGCACAGTTTAGCCAAAATGTGTTAATTACATGCCACAGCCAACTCAAAAACTGAATGCAAATCTGGCCTGGCCTATTACATATTTATAAGTTAAACAGAACAAAATGGACACCACACAATTCAAAAAGAAAGCTGAACTTCAGCATTTGGAAACACTTACTGTCTTAGGAGCTGCCGGCCTTGCTTCCAGGTTAACTGACTGTTCTGTGGTACAGCGGGCACCTCCGTATCTTTGGTATCTTCTGGAAAAAAGGTCATTATTAGTGTAAAACAGCTTATACACCATGTCAGTGTTTGTAATGTCAAACAGTTATGCCAAGAATGCAGTTACCTGATTCAAAACTGGGCATTTTGACTTCACCTTGATTTAGTTCTGTTCCATATTTTAACTTATGGTATTTTGCTCTGCAAATAATGAAAATGAATCAATTTTCATACAAAAGCAATAAATACTTAGAATTATTCATATACAATTATTCTGACCATTTCTGTGTACATTCGTATACTTGATACTAAATAACTGAAATCAGTACAAACCTTTCTTGCTTTAATGCATATTCTAACATTTTTATTCTTCTAACAAGGTCATTTTTTAAGTTTTCTTGACCCTTCCTCTCTCCTTGGAGGAATGCTATTCGAGCCTGCAAGACATACAAAAAATAAAGAAATTAAAACAAAGCTCCACTGACATGACTTGTGTAATTAATGTGTTCACTTGGGACTAAGGCATTAGTTTGTGGCTAAAGTATTATAAGCTTAATATAAGACTAACTTGTTTTGGCTGCATTAAAAATGAGTCAGTTCCAATTCTTTATTCTGGGAATCACATTATCGACTGATAACCCATTTGTGGATTTAAGCACTGTAACTGAAGACATTAGTGTTCTACTTCAATGTGTACAATAAATAATGCATTTTAAATGAGAAAATATTAAAACATTTCTTAAAAATGGCAGACAAATGGCTACAATTACATTCTGACCATGCATATAACTCTGATAACGTAAAGGTTAAGCAGAACATGGGCAATGACTGAAAGGCCAAGAGCCCTCCCTCACACTTCAACATTATTGAGCGACAGCAGCTGTGCAACTTGAGCCCTCTTAAAGGCTAGTTGGTGTGAGGGGGAGGCAGAGGGGAGGGGTATTTATAGATAACCACACTACCCCCTGAAAATATGGCTTCTGTGTGCTTGACATGCAGGTCTTTTTAGAATGATAAAATCTGTAAAAAAGCAGAGAGGAGTTGTAGCAACAGGCTGACTCTTCATCCCCATTTGCTCACAAAGACAAATAAAATAACAGGCTGGACGAAACACAGCATAATGAATACTGATGGGTTATTGTCATGAGACCATGTGGAATAAATCAAGATATCAATTTGAACTGCGTCAGTTAACTGCAAAATTGTTTAAACAGGTGTGGAGTTGGGTGATAACTATGATAACTGTACTATGATACATTTTCACATTACACAATGTCAATATTTATTTTTTCCAGACATCTGATCATTTGGAATAAACAGAAAACTAGGTTCACATACTGAACTTAAAACAATTAACCATGACTAACTGTTCTCTTTACATGAAACATGTAGCTCAGAAAAGCGTGTTGTGAAACTGAGATGCAAGATATTAGATTTATGGAGAAATTACTAATGATTATATTCAGACATAGACAGTAAGTGACAAGTGCCACACAATTCAGTGCATCTGAATAAACTTCAATTAAAAGCAAACTATAAAACTGGTCTTGGGGGAAATTACTAATATCACATAACATGTGAAAACAACATTTTTAAGCCCAAACCCTGGCAGGGGTTCACTAAACAAAACTTCCTAAGACCTCCCTGTTAATGCAGCTGTTCCACCTGGCACCCTGTGTTACTGCATGGAGTATAGCACTAGTGCTTAGTGAGAAAGTTCTTTTTTAAAAGGTCAAATTATACTTCTGTGTATAATGTATACGTTAACATTTGTAAGTATCACGTGCAGATGTAATTACACATTTTGTGAATATGTGCACTAGGAAGGAGCATTCAAACCAGAATGTATAGAAACACTCAATAATAATAATAATAATAATAATAATAAATAAGGAATATTTTACATATTATACAGTTTGTATGTTGTGCTATTTACCATCATTCTATCCTCAATCTCCAGATTCTCAGCAATGCTGGAAAGGCAATCCATTTCAGCAGATTTGAACACTGTTAACACATTATATTTTCTGACAGCTACACTGTGTCTTCATGAATATAATTTTGCCTGCATTGTTGCAGAAGTCTATTGTATATTGACTTATCATCATATACTTCTGGCAGAGTCTGTATAAGACCTTTGAAAGAATGAAGGCAAAATTCTTCAGTACAGCTGCACAGTATTACATCTCTTACATCTACTTTTTATTTCAGCTTATGTTACAATCTCTGTTACAACAATGATCTGTTATTGCCAGCCAGCCTTGAACTAAATCATAAATGCAAAACATATGAGCATTAAAATCAACCTAATAAACATTAGTAAAGCACATACAGTATACTATTAGCAACTTTTCACTAATTTATTAGTCATTAGTGAGTTGTATCATATCTAGATTTATTAGTTCAGTATTAACAAGCATGACTATGTATAATGCTAGTCAATTCAAAGAACAGGCCTTTATAATGTGCAGGAAAACTTGAGAGGAAAAAAAAGGTCGGTCTTAAAAAGTTGGTTATAAATAGAGGTCTTTATCTTTTTTAAAGTCTGACATCTTTTGGTAATGATAGCAAACATTATTGATTTCTATTTCTTCTTAGACATGCAATTACTAACAAACTATATTATGAAATGTTCTCACAAGATGTATCAAATACAAATGAGATGAAAATGACAGAATAAGAGAAAATTAAATATTAAATCTTAAAGATAAGTGCAGGCGAGCATTTTGAATACGTATATAACGAAGAGAGACAGGAGATGACTAGATGCAAACCAAAGAGATACTTGATTCCTGAACTGAAAATTGCATTTTTTCTCCCTTTTAATATCATATATATATATATATATATATATATATATATATATTCATTCAGATAAATGTTTTGCTTGGGAACACAACCATATAGTAGAGAGGGGTTAGTGAGGAGTCAAGAGTATTGAGCCCAGCCATGACGTACTTGGACAGGAGTCACTTCACTGACACAGCTGTTTGCTCTTGTCTTTTGCCTGTGTACAGTTTGACACGCCATATCCACGCCTATATAAGACAACTGTAGCTATGACCTCAGTTATCATTGAATAAAAAGACCACTTTACATCATGCGCACACATTCAAAGCAGCGTTTTTAGAAAGTACTCCGTAACAGAGCAATGTAGCACTGAGTCTCCAGATTCTTAACACCAATGAGTGTGATTCATTCCATTGAGAGAGTCCTAATTATAAGCCCAGAGGAAATTATGGTGAAGTCAGTGCCCAAATCTAGAGTCTTGCATAGGAGCATAGGTGCAGGCCTCAGAAGTGGAAGCAAGAATAACCCTTGCTGATGCATGACACACTGCTCCATACAGCTGCCAGATAATGGGGATTCACAGAACAAGTTCTGAGTCTGGGCTGCTAAAGCACAGGACTTGGAAAGTTGCATAAATTAATTGTGAATGACATTCCTTTATGAGAGTGCTCAGAGGATCCAACACTGAACAATCAGTTTTAGGGGATTGGTTTAATCTTTGAAAGACAAGCCAAATCTCTTTAAAGTGGAAATCGGATGTAATAATAATAATAATAATAATAATAATAATAATAATAATAATAATAATAATAATAATAAAAAATGTAAACACTATGAGGCAGAGCAGGATTTACTTTTAAAGTAGACTGACCATAAACCATCCCCCAAACAAGAAATACACTGAACTCAGGCCAGTCACTTAGGAATATGATGAGGTAGAGCTTTTACACTTCCATTATAGTGCTTCAGCTGGCACTACAAAAAGTGCCAGACAGACAGGAAAACCTGAATAAATTATGTGAAAATCATGAGTATAGATGCTTCCAGACTGAATGATACAATGGAAGATTGAATTGACAAAAGCAGTGAGCAGGCCCTGTTCATCTTGATTTTGAGGCAACGTGTCAAGATGAAAACTGCATTAATCACAGAGAGGACAAGGAGTTTTGTTCACTGCCCAAATGACCAGTATTAGGAACCATGAATAAAGTTTGCATTGGCAGTTAGATCTATGAGCTTGACATGGGGGAAAAAATGCTTAGAAAATGTGGTAGAGGGCAATATTCAAGGAGTGTGATATTCAAAAAACAGCTGAGAACATGAGCTGACAATGAAAATGAAGAATATGAACAGTTACAAAAACCATTAGGAGTTTAATATAATAACTTGAACTATTTGTTTATTAAAGCTATTTAAATAAATCTGTGTCAGACACCAGTCTTGAACGGCCAAAGTAATATAAAATCACATTACTGTCTGTTTTTAACACATTTTGTTTTAAAAGGTTTAAAACATGCCAAACTTAAAACTTGGGAAGAGATGATATGGTGAAAATATTATTTCACAATATTTAAAGACATTTGCTCAATATTTATCAGAATAAACGTAACCACAGAGATTCTAGAAATTAATAATCAAATAGTGCCAAATACTGTACATTTAACTTAAACAGACTAATTAAACTCTATATATAACTATATACATGCAGTTTACCTGGGCTTTCATAGGAAGAATCAAGAGTACACTACTATACTTTTTTAATCTGTTTAAATTGTACCTAATGAGAAAGTAAGACAGACATCCCTATACAATTCAGGAACATTTTAATGAGTACTGCCTGGGTACTGTAAGCTTGATTAAGCCTGGTATTAACAGATATTATTCATATTCTTCAATTGTGAGGAGCATTCTCAGACGACAAAGTGGTTTGCAATGTGGATCTATTTTATAGAAGAAAATTTCATTTTAAACATAGTATCAGGTGGTTCTTGTGCTTTGGCTGCATTCTGAACTGCTTTCCTGACAGACATTCAAATTCCATATTCCATTCCTGCCATTTTTCTCCAAGCTACCATGTGGGGAAATATACTCCTGTCATATTTTTACTATCATAGCAACTGTCAGTTTTACCAGTGGCAACATTTCATAGCCTTTCATTGGTTTTAACCATTACAGAACAGCAGAGCAGGAGTAGGATAATGCAGCACATTTACAACAATAACCATTATTCTAGAGCTCAGTTCAGAATGTGAACTATACACACATCAAGCATGAATTGATTTCACTTCAGCATTTAAAAGTAGCTGGAAGCCAATTTATGAGGAAGGCAAGTCAAACTGTATAAGATCTTAAACAATAAGTGTCAACTGCCAAACAAAAGTAATCAATGAAGATTATCACAATACATACACGGTTCCTTAAAACCAAAGAGATTTTCTTCAGTTTTTATCAGCAGCACTTCTTATAGAAAACATGTGGCTGTACACACAGTCAAGGAAGGACTGGATGGGGACATTCCTAACATGTCAAACAATTGACCAAATAATAATAAATCAATGGAAACTGAAAATGTATTTTTATATTATTACATTTATGGTAGTAATGCGCTACTGCTAAATTGAAACTTT
Source organism: Acestrorhynchus altus (assembly GCA_034509495.1). Lineage (NCBI taxonomy): Eukaryota > Metazoa > Chordata > Actinopteri > Characiformes > Acestrorhynchidae > Acestrorhynchus > Acestrorhynchus altus. Next base: position 22,223,622 of record CM067513.1, read on the forward strand.
CTTAATTTAACTCCCTGTGTTTGAAAACAGTCTCTGTGTTCATGATTATTATTCTCACAATACAATTTGATTAAAAAAGAAAATGGCTATATCCAGATGTGGCTTAATCCACTATTTAGCCTAGAGCTTGTAAGTCAGAGGAGTATGACCCATAATTGTGGCTGGTTGTTTTCAAATGTTTGTGTTAAAACAATGAAAACTGCATTAGAAACAATTAATCACATAATACAGTCACACTTACACAATGCATATTTTAGCACTGCAAAATCATGACCTGTATGTGCATTATAACATCACAACTGCATACTGAAAGCATGGAGTGCAAGTCAAATTCAAATTTTTAAGTATTTGAGCATTCTTCAACAACAGTTCCCAACACCAGCCCTCAGAACCACATGCTCTGCACATTTGTTCCTAAATTGCTTCCTAAATTAACTATACCAGGCAAGTCACAGAGAGGTTTAGGTTTCCTGGAGTGTGTTATCCCCAAATAAACAATAACCAAGATTAACCATTAATGGGTCTACCTCAAATTAGTGATCACAGTGTATTTTATTTTATACAAGAAATTTGCAACATCCTGCATCAGCTGATCTTGGAATCTAGATTCTCTATGAATCTACATAAGCTAAAGTTTGTAAGCAAATTATTGATTTCACAAGCTGGAAAACCATTTCATGGCCTCACCATCACATTCCCTCCAAGAGATTTAAAAGCAAAAGGCTTTATCATGAGCTGATCCTAATTTATTCATGCAGTTTATTTGGTTGGCTGGCTGTGTCTCTGTGAAATGTTAACATTAAAAATTTAACACTGAACATTGTCATTGAAGTTTCATAAATTAAGATTACAAAAAGCATTGTTTACTCCAGAAAGCATATTATATTGAGCTGTTCTGTGTATTGGCCAACATCATACATAAGTGAATGACTGCTGTTAATGGTAAATTTCCTGCATTCTTCATTGTAATAACTTACTGTTTGCTCACCATGGACCAAACAACCACTGTAAACAGTACACATTCTTGTCTAATGCTTATATATTTGGCATCTCTGGTTTAATGCATAGCTTATGACAAGTAACTGATTTAACAGTGTTATCTAGAAACAAAGCAGAACATTATTCTCTCAAATTATACATCAACAGTGTACACAATCAAACATAATCCTGTGAATTAATGTCAATCTGACTTAGTTAATTGTCTCTTAGAATTGTCACAGCAGAAGAGCATTTTGCTGCTGTGACCTACAAACCCTGATCTAACCCAGATAACAAGAGGCATCGCTGAAGTGAGGTCTAAGGATGTCTCTTCCAGCAGCTTTGTTCTCTAAAAGAACAGCCCTAAAAGACATGTCTACACACAGATTCATGGCTGACGATGAGCTCAGCATTTGCTTGATATTAGGGTAGCTACAAATCCACAAATCTCTCTCTCTCAAACACAAAGACAGTGTACACACCTCAGTCCTACTTAAAACTGAGCCATAACCCTTCAGGAATCTTTTACCTTTAATTCACATCTTTAAAACAAGTGGCAGGTAGCCTCTCCTCAACCGTCCACTCATCTCAGATTAGTGGAGCACTGAACATGAAATAACTCTTTCTAAGCAAATCTGTAGGCCAGTATTAAGCTAGGTCGGGCGTCATCATGAAGGAATGTGTCAGAGAACAAGTCCACACAGGGGCGTGTGTGACCTCCTCACATCCACTTCAGCTGGATTGTGTGCACAGTGCATCATATCTCTGCCTCCTATCCAGCACCGTCTCACACCGACTCTGGGGGAGGCACGCAGGGCTGCGGTGAAGTCACTGACTCCAGGTCGTGGACTGGAGCGAGTTTGGGAAACGCAGGAGTGGGCAACAGGGGCCAGAGTCCAGCACAGTTCAGTGATTTCCTTCCCTGCTTTAACAGACCTACAATTTTCCTAACAGGCAAGTTGATTCAGGTCACCTGAATCGCTCAGCCTTATGGAGAGGGGTCAAACCTTCACAGCAATGTAACTGTATGAAACTCAGTCAACAAGTCAGACAGTAGTCTTTCATCCTGTGAATTCTTTCAGCACCACTGAACTGCTTCCATCCGTGTTTTAAAGGTGTTACAACTAAACTACAATAACAAATAGCTAGTAAACACACACAGCCTGAAACCTTGAGATGGAATCTAAGGAACATCAGGCTTGAAACATATTTAAGGAGCATTTTTACACCATGTCAGAACAAAGTGGGGGGCAGTAGTGTTGTTGGGGTAGTAGTGAGGGAAGTGGTGAGAGCAGTAGTGTACTGAGGGCAGTAGCGTACAGAGGGTAATAGCTTAGTGAGGGCAGTAGTGTACCAAGAGTAATAGTTTAGAGAGGGCAGTAGTGTACCGAGGGCAATAGTGTACCGAGGGCAGTAGTGTACCGAGGGCAATAGTTTAGTGAGGGCAGTAGTGTACCGAGGGCAATAGTTTAGTGAGGGCAGTAGTGTACTGAGGAACAGTGTGTCAGGGTGAAGCAGGGGCAGAGCCGCCGGCCTCGACCTCCTTCCTCCGGTCAGCGGCTCCGCGCTTCAGCGGATGTAATCGGTGTGAAAGTCGCTCTACCAGCTCTAAACTCAGCCCCGAGCCGAGCCTCTGTCAGGGGCCGGTTCCGCACAGCCTGTGTCTTAAGACAGCGCTGAACCACGCCGACGCCATGATGACCAAAACAAAATGGCTGAACGGGAGATTAGTTGACAAAGTCAGCTGGGCTGCGCGAGGAGCGGCGGAGGACCCGCATCTGCTCTTAACAACCGCGTACAGCGGAGCGTCCGGCTGCGGGCGAGGAGCTCCGTTCACTACTGACCCACTCAGCTGGACACGGGTTAGAAGATACGCCTGTACTTCAGACAGAACCGTGACGCGACCGGGCCGCTACGGTTCTAGATTCTAGCTTCTAGCTGTGTGAGGTTCTGCGCTTCCCCTGTTAAACCGAGCGCTGTTACGTGTCTGTGAGGACCTGGAGGTCAGGTCTGGGTGAGCGGGTACCTGCAGCTCGGCCCGCTCCACTTCCCAGTGCGCGCGCTCCATCTCGAAGCGGGCCCACTCGTGCTGGATGTAGTGCAGGATCCCCGGGATCGTATACTGCTGAGGCCGCGGCATTTCGTCCTGCTGCGGGGCCGCCGGCGCCGTCACGCCCGGGCCGATTGGGGGGTTGACGGCGCTGTGATTCCCCTGCTGCTGTCTGGCGGTGGCCATTCCTCCCCCCGCTGCTGCTGCTCCTCCTCCTCCTCCGCCGCCGCCGGGGTGTTCATCCATCTTCTGCTGCGTCCCGCTTTAAGACCACAGACGCGCTCTCCCCGTCAGTAAGGGCCGCTCGCCCCGCTCCGGGCTCGGGTGGACTTGCCGCGGCGGTGGACGCAGTGTGAGGTGCGGGCTCAGAGTGAGCGCACGGCTCCGCCGGCCGCCATTAGTCCGCTCCCTGGATGAGAGTCTCCTCACTGCGGGCGACGGGGGGATTCAGCTCGCGCTGCATGACGGGACGCTCACCCAGCCCTGCGCTCTATCGGCCAAACACAGCGACGTCAGTGCGCCTGCGCAAGTTGAGCTCCGCGCATACCACTGCCTTACGTCATAACGTACGACAGCCACAACAATACCTGCGTACAGACGCAATAAACGACGGGCCACTGACCATACCCTTATTAATGGATGTTTTACATACTCGGTCTGAATAATTCAGACTGGTACCCGTTCCAAAATTGTTGCTGAAAGCTCTTCTGTCTTTCTGTCTTAGTGCTGACCACCTTCACAAGTGACCATGATTAAGTTCCTGCTGATGGTCAATAAGCAGGGCCAGACCCGCCTGTCAAAGTACTATGAGCATGTAGAAATAGGAAAGAGAGCCACCTTGGAGGCAGATGTGGTCAAAGGCTGTCTATTCCGCAAGAAAGAGGAGGTCAGTGTCATATTTTTCTTTCTCATTATTTTCAAGAATAATTTGCTAATAAAACCTACCACCATAGTAATATAATATAGTACAACATTTCATCAGATCAGTCAGAAATGATCAAAACATGACTGCTGAGATGTTATTGGTGGTTGTCGTAGCTCATTTTGGCACTGTGGGCCAGTGCTAAGACCTGCAGGAAAAGGAAATCAGCATCTATATAAAGCTTTTTAGCAAATGAAAGCATCAAGTATTGTAACATTTCCTGGTAATGGACCAACACTGGACCAACACCAGCAGACCATGTGGCACAGTACACCATAACAGACTGCAGAAACTTCACCTATAATTCTGTGTCTTTCCACTATTCCTCCACACAATAAGACCTTGATTTCCAAATCAGATGTAAAAGCAATCAGGTCTGGAGTGGTTGCTTAGTGTACTTAACTCATCTTTCAAGCTGTCTGCCCACAGTGCACCTCTGAACTTTCAAATGTGCACTACTTCTCAAAAGTTTGGCATCACTTTGAACTTTTCTTTTGTTCAATGGAAACACACATGAGATTAGGAAATGTACCATATAAACAGGGCATTCAGACATTGTTAGAGTAAGAAATATTGATTTTAATGGAAATGATGACTGTGTACTTCGGAATTTGCCTTCATTGAAAAAACTACTTTTTACAGCAATTACAGCCTGGTAAAATCACTTGAGATTTCAAGGTAATCTCATGTGATTTTACACCTTCCTTCTTGGAGCATCTCCCATGACATCGATTGTCTTGATGCATACAGTCAAACTGCTTCCACAACAGCTCAATAGGGTTCAGTTCTGGCCACTCCATTACAGTCAGAATTCTAACCTTTTAATATTGCTGACATATTTTGGAGGTGTGTTTGGGGTCATTATCCTGTTATAAGATGAAATTGGCCCCAATCCAGTGTTGCTCACAGAGTATGGCATGGAGCTGCAAATTCTTGTCGTAGCCTTCCTTCTTCAAGGTCTCTTCAGCACTGTATAAATCTTCTATTATACCACCTCCAAAACATCCCTAGACCATCACACTACCTCCATGCTTGATCGATGGTATTAAGCATTAAGCAACTTTTCTTTGTTTCTGCAGCTAACAATTTTTTTTTATTATTCAAAGGCCTGAAACTTGGACTGTCCGCAACACATTCTTCTAATATTCCAGTGTCCAATATCTTTTCTCTTTGGCCCATCACAGTCTTTTGTTTTTATTGGCCAGTGTGAATTTTCTTGGCAACTCTGCCATGAAGTCTAGAATCCTGAAATCACCTCTTCACTGTTGATGCTGACACTGCTGTTTGATGGGTTCCATTTAGTGCAGCTGTCAGTTAACAACCTGTGAGGCATCTTTGTCTTAAACTGCATATTTATGCACTCTATATTTATCTTTTTGCACAGTTGTGGACATAATGTGTTTTCACCAGGAAGCTGAGTTTGACAAAGGTTTGGGCACCCATAGTCCAAATGTCTGTTGCTGTGAATAGCTAGATGAGTAGAGGATGAGCTAATTATTAGCAAGATTATACAGATTTCAAAACTTAAATACTTTGATTTCTCGAAAACTGTCCGAACAATCAGCAACCACAGACTCCAATCAAAAGCTGAATTTTTGCTCATTTTTTAAAATTTATCAACAATTGCACAAATATGAGTCAGCCAAAGAAAAGATTCCCTGCATCCTCACCACACAATTCAGCTTCAAACATTTTCAGAGAATTGTCTAAATAAGCTGTATTGTGAGATGATGAAATTAAAAGTTAAAATAGTTTTTAGTTCAAATTTTTAGTTGCAATGTGCAACAGTATGTAGGGGTGCAGAATTACATTAAAGGAATGCCTCTCCAACTGTTAAACATGGTTGGATCAATCATGGTTAAAGCTTGCGTTTGTTAGTGGCACAAAGAACATTTCACAGAGTGTGAACACTTCACATAGAGTAAAGAATGGATTCAATTAAATACAAGCAAGTTCTGGAATCAAACATCACACCATATGTAAAAATGCTAAAGATGATAAAAGGGTGACTTCTACAACATAGTTTCTCCATTGCCCTCCCTCTGGTCCCCTAACCTAAACTTCAAGAGTTTCAGAGAAGTAGAAGCCATTGTGAGGAAGGATCAGCATCTGAGTAAAGAATAGTAGCTTTCACTAAAAATGAATGACTGAATGGTTAGTGACTACTCTCAGCAACTAATACAAGGTCACAGATATGTACATTTACTATTGGAAATTGAATTATGACTGTTAGTGCTGTAGCATTTTTAGAGAATTGCTAGTGAAGAGAGTTACGGTAAAGTAAAATGTAGACAGTCTGCAATTACCTTACAGAAGAAAAAGAACAAAAAGTGACCTGATGCCTGATAAATTGGCTCAGAATTCCCAAAGCCATCACTCTTCAATCAAAATTATCACGAAGCAGCTTTACAGATATCAAAAAGATGATGATCTACATGCCAAATAAAGGATAAAGACATAACCCCCCCACTGAGTAAGTCAAAGAGTGACTATGTCAAGGAAAAAATCCCTCAAAGTTGAAAGAAGGAAACTTGGGAGGAACTAGTTTCACAAGGGGGGGGTGGCTGTCCTCCAATGGTCAAAATACTCATACTTAATTGATAAAGTGTCACCACTTTTTGATTGATAAAGTGTGGACCACAATGTCTGCTATAATGATTAGGTATACTGAAGTAATGATAGTTGGATGGTGGACATAAGAGTGGTAGCAGCTATAAGTTCTGTGTAAATTTATACATAGTTGGTGATGGCAGGGTGGGAAACTAGTCCATCATTAACTCAGGAAAGGTAGAGAGATATAATTAGTTTGCGATTTACATTTAAGAAGAATAAGGAATATAAACATTACCAGAGTGTGGAGAACGAATCCAGCAGATCACACTATACCACCCTAATTGAAAGAGAACGAGAAGGTAACATAAACATGGGAACACACTGAAACATTGGCATCCAACTGCAGTGTGATCACGTGAAGCAATTGGACAACACCAATAACCCAGATTACCATAATTCCCTATGTCTATGAACCCGTGGATCTGCAGCTATTAATTAATGTGAGACATTTATTGCCAAAAGCTACACTGAACAAATAGATTTTCAGCCTAGACTTGAAGAGGGTATCAGTTTCTGACTTCTGAACATTATCTGGAAGGTTATTCCAAAGCTATTGACTTTGTAAGAAAAGGCTCTTTCCCTTGCTGAAGCCTTCTGAATTTGGGGAACTAGTAAGAACCCAGAACCCTGTGACCCTTAGCAATCGTGTGAAATTAGTCTGAAAAGTCATTTTTTTCTTGAAAAGTCATTAATTTATTTCTTGCAGTTTTAGGGCCCAAAAGCTTCCATTTTCCATTCAGAAGGAGGAAGTTACACAACATCCAAGATTTTACAAATTTTATACAATTAGGTATTATCTGTATAACAATGGATATTAATGGCACATCTTTTTATAACTGTGCCTAGGGGTAGCATGTAAACTGTGGAAAATAATGGTCCTAAAATAGTCTGGTGGGATTCCATATCTCATTTCAGTGTGATTAGTGAAAGATCCATTTTTACATTTGCCTTCACAAATTGAAACAGACTGTTTAAGTAAGATCTGAACCATGAAAGTAATGTTCCTGTGATTCCGATCATGTTTTTTCTAATAATATAAATAATAGGATCTATTGTATCAAATGCTGCACTTAAATATAACAGCACAAGCAGGGACGCACAGCCTTGATCAGAGGCAAAAAGATCATTTGTAATATAAACTAGGACTGTCTCAGTACTATGATGAGGCCTGAATTCAGATTGGAATTTTTCACACAGTCCACAGTTGTTAGACTATTAGATATACGTAAATGGTAAGTTAGAAATAGGTCTGTAATTAGACAGTGAGGCCAAATAATCTGATCTCTAGACAGATCTGATGAACAGTAATCTGGGTTAAAAAAATATAGGTTTTCAATAATTTGTTGGGCTGAAGAATATTTGTTATTGAAACTAACACCCAGGGTCAGAACCAAATTCAGAGTGTGATTACAGTAATGTGTGGGCCCAGATACATTCTGGATCATACCTACTTAGTCTAGGATTGAGGTAAATGCCTTGTTTAGTGCATCGTCTACCTTCAACGCAGACAAAATCACCAAATTCTTTTAAGAACTAGTATGGTCCTGGTGTTCTATAAATATCAATTAATTAATTCTTGTTTCTGGTTCGATTGGTTATATTAATAGACAGAAATTCAAAAGGAGTGAAGGTGTTGCAATGTTTCTGATTAATATTTAAAATATTTTGGTACATTATACAGACTCCTCCACCTTTGCCTGATAATCTTCAGTTATGCATATAATTACAGTGGGGAGAACAAGTATTTGATACACTGCTGATTTTTCAGGTTTTCCCACTTGCAAAGCATGTAGAAGACTGTAATTTTTATCATAGGTACTCTTCAACTGTGAGTGATGGAATCTAAAACAAAAATCCAGAAAAATACATTGTATGATTTTTAAATAATTAATTTCCATTTTAGTGTGTGAAATAAGTATTTGATCATCTATCAACCAGTAAGAATTTTGGCTCTCAGAGACATGTTACTTCTTCTTTAAGAAGCCCTCCTGTTCTCCACTAATTACCTGTATTAGCTGCACCTGTTTGAACTCGTTACCTGTATAAAAGACACCTGTCCACACACTCAATCAGTCAGACTCCAGCATCTCCACAATGCCCAAGACCAGAGAGCTGTGTAAGGACATCAGGGATAAAATTGTAGACCTGCACAAGGCTGGGATGGGCTACAGGACAATAGGCAAGCAGCTTGGTGAGAAGGCAACAACTGTTGGTGCAATTATTAGAAAATGGAAGAAATGCAAAATAACGGAAAATCTCCCTCGGTCTGGGGCACCATGCAAGATCTCACCTCGTGGAGCATCAATGATCTTGAGGAAGGTGAGGAATGAGCCCAGAACTACACAGCAGGACCTGGTCAATGACCTGAATAGAGCTGGGACCACAGTCTCAAAGAAAACAATCAGTAACACTCTACGCCGTCAAGGATTGAAATCCTGCAGTGCACGCAAGGTGCCCTTCCTCAAGCCAATGCATGTCAAAGCCCGTCTGAAGTTTGCAAATGACCATCTGAATGATCCAGAGGAGGAATGGGAGAAGGTCATGTGGTCTGATGAGACAAAAATAGAACTTTTTGGTTTAAACTCCACTTGTCATATTTGGAGGAAGAAGAATGATGAGTACAACCCCAAGAACACCATCCCAACCGTGAAGCATGGCAGTGGAAACATCATTTTTTGGGGATGCTTTTCTGCAAAGGGGACAGGACGACTGCACCGTATTGTGGGAAGGATGGATGGGGCCATGTATCGTGAGATTTTGGCCAACAACCTCCTTCCCTCAGTAAGAGAACTGAAGATGGGTCGTGGCTGGGTCTTCCAGCATGATAACGACCCAAAACACACAGCCAGGGCAACTAAAGAGTGGCTCCGTAGGAAATATCTTAAGGTCCTGGAGTGGCCTAGCCAGTCTCCAGACCTGAATCCAATAGAAAATCTTTGGAGGGAGCTTAAAGTCCGTGTGGCCCAGCAACAGCCACGAAATCTGAAGGCTCTGGAGGAAATCTGTATGGAGGAGTGGGCCAAAATCCCTGCTGCAGTGTGTGCAAGGTTTCTGTACCAAATATTAAGTTTCTTTTTCTGGTGTATCAAATACTTATTTCACATAATAAAATGGAAATTAATTATTTAAAAATCATACAATGTATTTTTCTGGATTTTTGTTTTAGATTCCATCACTCACAGTTGAAGAGTACCTATGATAAAAATTACAGTCTTCTACATGCTTTGCAAGTGGGAAAACCTGAAAAATCAGCAGTGTATCAAATACTTGTTCTCCCCACTGTATAACCTTCAGGTGTGGCTTCATTTAGTGCCAAGTATTCATCAGGTCTAATCATTGAGGCATAAAACATTGAGCTTCTGATCATTTATAATTTCATTCACAATGACTGCCTTTGAATTGAGTGAGCTAATATTGAATAAACCACAATTTAGTTTTGAGGGGTTTCTTTTACTATTTGGATATGATTGATGAATATCCATTGAATATAGTTTTAAAGATAGGCTGTTTTAATTTTTCTATGCTTACATTTAATTTGTGGCACAGACACAGTCCCAATACAGTTAAACCTATGTGGCGGCTCAAAGCAGCTCACAGACGATCAGTTTAGCCTTTCTGTCTTCATCCTGGTCCTAGCTCTGGCTTGTCAGCAGCTGTTTATGTTACTCTGCCGTCTAACAGACTATGGACTATGCTGCACACAAGTAAGGCAGTACCCTCCTGCATGGGTTGGACACCATCCCTACCTCGAAGACCAGACTTGCCCTCAATTTTTTTTTCCAATTGTCTATAAAACCCACAGTGTTTTCTGTACACCACTTGGACATCCAGCAGTTTAGTGCTGTACATTTGCTGTAGGCTTCAGCACCACACTACATTAGGATGAGGTCAGAGAAAATTACAGCATCAGACATAGTCAGGGCCAGTTTAATCATCTCTTTAATATTATCTAGGTAGGTAGGTAGGTAGGTAGGTAAGTAGGTAGGTCCCAGAGGGGAAAGTCCCATATTACAACAGCACAAAGAGCACAGTGCTCAAGCCTTAATAAGGGATATAAAAAGAGATATATTAAAATACCATTAACAAACATCACTGCCCTACAGAGCAAATAATGCCATTATGAATATTAAAGTAATATGTAGTTGCATGAACATTATACATGTAACAATACAGAATGTAATGACTGGTGTACTGTCATGTACTGTACCTACAGCATAAGCACAAAACAGTCTATAACTTTCCCTAAGCTACTCCTGCAATCATATCCTGCCCTACCCCACTTAACCTCAGCCCTTCTCATCCTCATCCACTGACCAGCTGTTTCAGCAATCTCTGATATTTCCTTCATAACTGCCCAGAATTGCCCTCTGAATGACAATTCAACCAGTAATGATGTAGTATCTCTACTGGTCTAACATATATCTGTATATCTCAGTCTTTTCTGTTTGTAAGCAACCCCAACCTCATCTTCAAATGGACCTGTCAGCTCAGTACAATTAAACTGGTCTCTGAGCAGACCACAATATTGGGCTTCAGTGTAGTTACTGCAATACAATGTGGAACTTGTAGTCTAACATCAGCTAACTATGCATCCCCCATTAATCAATATTCATACCCTGCACTTGTTCGCCTCTAAATTCATATGGTTTTGTGGAGTTGGCAGGACACCTTAAGTCGAAATGATCATACTTCAGACAGATGTTTGAGACAGTTTGTCATATGCTATGAAAACGTGTTTTCTCTATTTTCAAAAATATAAACTTCATGCCTGCTCTGAAGCATGGTGGTGGTAGTGTGAATTCTGCTCTGTGTCACAGAAATTTTTAAGAGATTATCAGGTCATCTTTCTGTGAGAGTTTGTGTCTTGCAACAAGGCAGTAATCCAAAGCACACAAGCAAGTCATTCTCATAATGGTTAAAAAATAAGAAATGTACATTTTTGGAGCAGCTTAGTTATTTCAAGTCTATAAGACCTAGCATGATTGAAATGCTGTGAAAGGATCCAAAATGTACAACATAAGCTTAAAGGACAAGAAAAGTCACAGTTCTATTGGGCAGAATGGGCTAAAATTCTTTGTTGGTGTTGTGACTAACTACTACAGAAAATGTTTGCCATTATTTTCTATTGAGTGGAAGTGTGCAATGATCTCACAGTTTAGGACTGGGTTTTGTCACTTCATTGGCGAGAAGTAACAGCCAAAATGACCACCTGGAAGACACTAATGGAGCACTGGGGAGGGTGTTCACCCAGAACAGAGTACCAATCTGTATCTGGACATACAAACCACTTCCCTTAATCACTGGAGGCCCCTGAGGAAACCCACGCAGACTCTTTCATGTCTGTCACATATACTCAGTGAGAACCTGCTCTCATCTTTGAAGAGAACGGGATGCCACTGATTGATGCCCTTCTACAGCCCTGTCTCTTTATCCTTGTATAACTACCTGTTTCCAAATGTCTCCTCCATGTATTGGGAGATGGTGTAAATTCTTCTTGCAACAGCACATATGGATGATGTGAATGGGCTACAGGTAGCAAAATGCAAAACTAGATAAGAATCAGTCAGGAAGGATAAGGAGAGCACATTTGTCTGTGGCCATCATCTGCAAAACTCTTTTTGGGGGATTTGTTTTGATGTTGCCTCTCTGGTGCACTTGTTGTCCCTTTCATTTGCAGCACAGTAGGTGAACTTGATTCACAATTGCTTAAGGTTCCTAACTGGTGCTCCTGAAGTTGAACTGACTTTGTGTTATACTGTGATGATTTTTTTGAGAAGTGTAATTGTGACATTTTCATAGCATGAGCCACTGAACCAAGCCAAGTGCACCATGTTTTCAATGTGTGATATTTATTGAAAATATCTAAATAACAGTAATATTAAATAAATATTTACAAGAAGAAGCTAAAATCAGATCAGAAAAGATACATGGATATGAGTGTTTGTGTTTTCCTGTTACACCTCTGCATGAATCAACTATAATATATAAACTGTAATATAAAAAGTCATACATTCAGAGTATTGTTTTTTAAATAAAAAATATTTAGAAGGTGAAAATTCAAATTATATTTTGGCAATTATTTGATGGTTTGGGCTTTATGTTTTTATATATTTCATGTTGATTTCTTTTTTTCTGTGACCTTTTTTTTACAGTGCTCATTTGTGGAATACAAGGATTACAAACTGGTATATCGGCAGTATGCAGCTCTGTTTATTGTAGTTGGCATCACTGACAATGAAGTGAGTTATTCATGTAAACTGTTTTACAAAAGTTCTGGGCATGGCTATATAATAACCATTCCAGAACATTACACTGTATGCAATAAACATGTGTGTGATTCAGATTATATTTTTTCTATTTTGCACAGAATGAACTCTCCATCTATGAACTTGTTCACAGTTTTGTTGAAGTGCTTGACAAGTATTTCAGTCATGTGGTAAGTTAAAGCTGCCCCATGGTAATAAGAAAATTAAATCATCTTAAGTCACATAAAATTGAGTGTCCACCAAGTTCACCACTGACAATGTTTTCTTTGCAGAGCGAACTGGATGTATCCTTTTTAATGTTGTGGCATTTAACCACCTTCAGTTTGGTCACTGGTCATTTTTAGATGTCTTACTCAATTATCTATTTAAATATTTAACAGTGAATCAGTTTATTCCTTAATAATGTTCAGATTATGTTCAATTTGGATAAGGTACACATCATTCTTGATGAGATGATCCTGAATGGGCATGTAGTAGAGACCAACAAGAACCGCATTCTGGCACCACTACTGGCCTTGGACAAGATGGCAGAAAGCTGACTTAAATAATGATTGTGTTCAAATAATTCCATGTTTATAAAGAGAAGCTGTTTCTGTGTTTGTATTGAAAAAGTGTTCTTGATTATATGAATAAAGTCTTAAGACTTTTTAAAAGTCTGTTTTGCCATACGCTTAGCTATGTTCACGACTGTTGAGAAATAAATGGTGTATGTGCACAATTTTACTTTGTGTTTACAAAACAATTGTAAATTGTAATTATATATTATTTACATCATGTCACTAAAAAGTTTACCTGCTTGATATGAGCAAATTCTGTGTCTAACCAGAATCAGTATATTACTGTCAAGTGGCTATGTAAGTCTGGGGAAAAAAACAATTGGAAAAATTGATGCAAAAAAACAAACAACTATTCATACTTTGCAAACATTTTAATGATTATTTTGGAGCATACACATTTGAAAATATTTGTTTACTTCAAACTGCAACTTGAGTTAAATAAATGTTTATAATATACAAAGAAAATACAATGAGAAGCATAGCTTGCTTTTTTCTTTTTTTCCTTTTTAAATGTGCCTAGCACATAGAACCAGTGTTTTTTGTCTCTATAGCTTTATTGTAAAATTACACAAATGCACTCAGGGACATTTATCCTTTTAGCAGGGTGATGAACAATTGAAACATACACAGTAACAAAGGGGGGGGAGGGGGAAAACATGTGCATGATTGTATGCTGAAAGATTAAGCAAAACAAACAAGGGGAAAGAAAATCCTATTATTTCAAACAATGCAGGCACTAGTAAAACTTAAAACCTGGAAATACCCAAACACTCTACAGTTAGCTCTATAGAAGCAGGTGCTTTTGCCCCCCTCTCAGGGAAACCAGGGTATGATGTTTGTGACATGGTGCTACGCGGGAATTTGAAAAGAAAGCCTATGCTAAAACTTTAAATAGATGCTCTGAGCCTTGGTAGGAGAGTAAACGCAGGACATAAGAGACTGCCCTTGGCTACCAGTGGCTCGAGCCCTTAAAGCAGTGCAGTACCCCATGGAGAGGCAATAAGGAGTCTGTCATAAGACAGGCAGGGGCACGGCCCTAAATCTGTTTCAGTAGCTAGTGAGCTGGAAATGGGATGTTTTGGTTATGGGTGTAAATGTGTGGACTGTATAGAGGAGGGGAAGATTTCATTGACGAGCACAGCTTTTGTAATCTGTATTTTTTTTTTCTGCAACAAAACACAACAGGCTTCATCAGTTGAGGGAGTTGGTCAGTGGTGCAGGGAGAGCATGCTCAGTTGAGGTGGAAGCCCTTTTCCATGGTTGCGGCAAGAAGGCGCTCTCTCATGATCTCCTCAGAGGAATACTCTGGCAACTTCAGGTAGTGCACACATGTGTTTACAGAGGGATAGCTGGCATCCGTTGCATCAACCTAGATTTAAAAGTTGACATAAGGGGAGTTGGAAGAAAAACTACACAAAACAGCCATTTAAAAACATACTGCAGTTTAAACGTCTGAACTTGTGAAAACCTCACTACATACCTTGCGGACTATTGTGAGACGAGGGTGCAAGTTGGCTAGTCCACCAGGAGGCAGTGTTGAGCAACCTGTTGTGAACTGGAGGAAGGCTTTCCTCTCATCTGAAGACATTCCACACAGGACTCGCACAAAACGTAGGAAACCAGGACTTCAAAGGGAATGGGAAAGAGAATCTGTTAATATCTTAAATTTAGATAAATAAAATAAAAATTGATTTACTAAATGGGCTGTATTCAGGTTAGACTGGCAAAAGTTAACAGGCCTTATGACAACATTCATAATTTTTATGGATTTACAAAAGTAATTAATAATACTACACAGAAAACAGGGGACTATGAGGCAGGAGGATTGTTTATCAAGGAATGTCTTCAAAAGAGAATGAAGAATTGAGACTGATTATGTACCTGTCCCGAGTGTATCCTAGTTTTGGCTCCGTATAGTTAACAATGTCCTCAGCTGTCCAGGATGGAGACTGGTTCCCACATAGGATCATCTGGACCTCTTTATGACTAAATGAGCTTAGTTTCTCCATAGGGAACACCCTGTTAAAGCCCTCTACACCAGAAACAGACACCATAGCAGTCATTTATTAATGAATCAGACCTACACTTTTAAAAACACTGAACAAACTGACAGAACAGATAAACAGAAAGTGATGGCAAGGGTGAAGTACAAGCATGTATAGAACGTAATGACAAAAAGTGATCATCCATTAATGAGTACAATGCGAGTTTAACCTCCACCATCCAAGATAACCAGGCACAGTACTCACATGTTCAGTTACAGACTATGGCTCATAAGTTTCTGACCACAGGTAAACTAACTGATTGAATGTTTGGTCATTGGAATCCAAGATGGTGGTGTGCAGCAATGCAGCTGTTCACAATCCTGGTGAAAACCCAGTTTTTAAAATGTCTTTTACATCTGCTCTGAGACTTTAACATGTGACAGTCCAACAGAATTTAACACCATAAAGGATGGTCTGGCTACAAAAACAGCAACCACAATCTCAGAGGTCTGCTAGGCAAACTACAGCTACTGAGGACATCAGATTGGTGGAGCAGAGTGCAGCAGACAAAGGGCAAGAGGAAGCACTGTGCACGGACACAAAAGAGGGGCTAGAGAGTCAGTGCTCTAGCAAGGCTAAAGGCTATGCCAACAGACTGCCATTCAGTCCCTGTTCCTGGCTAACACCAGCTCTTTAGACAACAAACTGGACCTTCGGTAGCTGAAGATAAATGTTTGTGAGGAGATGAACTGTGCTGTACTCTGGAATGCTGCCTTCAGGTCAATTCACAGGAACTCAAGAGAGTTGACTGCAGGTATTAGGAGGCCCAAAACCACATATGCACAGGGGATCCAAGGTCATTTCTCCCAGGGACTGTGCATTACAGGGGACCACTCGCCGTCTAACTCTCAACAGGTTCAATGCCCGCATTGAGAACCCAAACACTGCCTCCAGCACCAGACTCGGCTCACCACCTGAAGAAAAGCCCAGCATGACTCCAACAGTAAGCAGAACCCTCAGGAGGATTAATCCCTACAAAGCTACTGGCCGAGACAATATTCCTGGGAGGATGCAGGGGGACTGTGCTGACCAAGTTTGTGAGGTGCTGGCAGATATGTTCAACTCCATCCATCAGCAGTCCCCTGAAGATTACCACAATATCTTGGTTTCAAAGAGCTCTGCAATGAATGTTCTGAATAACTAATGGCCAGTAGCCCTCACAGTCACAAAATGCTTTGAAAGACTAATTATGGTCCATATCAAAAGCTACCAGGGATCTACACCAGTCTGCATAATACAAGAACCGATACACTGAGGATGCCATGTCCTCTGTGGTCCACACTGCCCTCACTCACCTGGAGTCGAAGGATTCTTTTGTCCGTATGCTGTATGTGGACTTTACATACACTTAACACCATTGCCCAGACCATGGGTCACAAACTCCTCATGTTTGGCCTGAGCTCCTCTCTTTGTATATGGGTCCTGGACTTCCGACCAGCAGTAGTCAATAGTAGTGACCCGCAGTCAGAGGATCCACATCTCCTCCACTATAATTCAGCACTGGCTACCATCAAGGCTGTGTGTTGAGCCCTCTCGTTTGCTCAAACATGCCTGCTCACCTACCTATCCAGGCTGTCATATTGTAATGTTTGCCGATGACACAGCAATGGTTGGATGCATCACAAACAGGAGTCCAGCTACAGGCAGGGGGTGGAATACCTGAAGGGTTGTTGCAGGGAGAATAATTTCTGTAGACTTCAAAAGGGGCAGACACCTGCAACAACACTTCCAGTCTGATCAGGAAGGCATCAGTGGCTCCAATTCCTCAGGCGTGCTGGACTCTGGAGCTCAGTCTTTACCATCTTTTATAAAAGGTGCGGTAGAATGTTCTGTGCTCTACCATTAATGTGGCACAGAAGCTCCTCTGCTGCATAGAGGAAAGCTCTGCAGAGAGTGGCAAAGTTCACACAGGGCTGTAGGGGTCAGTGTCCCCACCACTATGGACACTTACACGTCCAGATGCAGGAAGAGACACACTTTTGTGCCCTGCTCCCATCAGGCAGTAAGTGTACAACTTTGCTCCCTGAAGATGCCAGGAGAATTTGTCATTCGCATTACGTGATACATGAGGTACAACAAAAGTTTGATAAAGGTCCACATTACAACCAAAGAGCTCTAATGATTATATATATATAGTGTGTCTCACCTCTAAAGGCCTCCATTTGCTTCTGTATTCCAGTGTGCATGCAGAAGTCAAACATCAACTCCACATACTCCTCTGCATTGTCCATAGTAACCATCTGATGAAAATGACAGGTTTAAAATTTAGCGTAGGCTTACTCTATACTCAAGATTCAATTAAAACAAGTTCCACTCATTTCATAATTAAATGCATAAGATGTTAAGGCCATTCCCTCAAATTATTAGGAAGTCTTCATATAAAAGTATTAAAACCATTTTATATAATCATTAAGCTTTGACCCATAATGTATTTTTAAATTCATGTGTGGCAGAGAAGTACATTCATATTGTAAATCAACAGTCACTCCCTCCTTTTAGCAAGTTTGACAGCCTGTGATTAATATATTAAACTGTCTATAAATTACATACATTTCTCATTCCTAAATCACAATTTTAGAACTTTAACAAAAAGCCAAACCATCAATTCTTCTTACCCCTAAAATGCACAAATTCTCCCAGAACAATATTGCAATTACATGTTATTCCAATTCACACAAATAAAATGAACAGGAAAAAGGCCAAAATAACTGAAATCTTTCTATAACCATCAACAAGCTTCTTACGCCCCTCAGCTGGAATTTTTAACCACTCTCCTTTTGCAAATGAAGGGTGCAGTCTTCCAAGAGCAACCGTAATCTCTCTCCACAGGTATAATGGGATTTACATCCAGACTCATTGCTGGCCACTTCAAAAAGCCTACAGAAATGGACAAAAGTGCTGGAGAGTTCTGAAGTGTGCTTGGAATTATTGTTCTGCTGGAACACCATGACCTACGAAACAACTTTGAAGACAACTTTAACTGTAGGGACTGGTGTTCTTTTCTTAGGAGGCCTCATTCAATTATCAGAAAAGAGTAGAATGATGTTCTTTGCTAAAAATCTGTGTAAGCCAAAATACTTCTGGGAAAGTATGGAGCTTTTTGGTAAACTACACTTTGGGCTATGACTATAGCTTGATGACCTACCTCATCATCTCCATTTGGCTTAAGGTCCACTGCTGAGAAGCCATGTACTTTGGATGAAGGACAGAACTGGAAATTTAATCTACATACAAAGAGAGCATGCCATGAATGAATGATTTTGAGACAATTATTATTAAATTGTGAATTGCAGGACGTAATTACCCACCCCAGATCTTCTACACTGAGAGGTGGTCCGGAGCCCATAGGGTTCTTCAGCATGAGATCCTGTAGCCGAGTGTTCTTCTCGTCCTCTGAAAGGCTCTTATTGCCTAGGATTTGCCTCCTTTTTACTGCCAGATCTTTCATCTCTTTAAGAAACCGTGCTCTGTGAGGGTTCACAAGTTCAAAATCCTCCCAGGTCAGGATGCCGTGGTACCAGGCAGGGGGTTTGGGCTTGGGTGGGTCAAGAATGAATTCAGATTTCGAGTCCTCATCAAAGCTCCCCATTGAGTATGGGTCTTGACCCTCTTCAGTGGAAGCCTCCAATTGGATCTCAGAGAAGCGGTGGTCAGAGTCCCCATGGGTTTGATACAGGAGCTTACTCATGTTACTTTTAATGTCTCCCATACAAAGCAGCTTGAAAAAGGGCTGTGAGATGGGCAGGTCCACAAGCCTGTTGTCCTGGATGCACTTGGCCAGGAAGATGCCCAGAAAAAGGAACAGTTTGGTGATGCGCTCCAACTCATCATTATCCTGAGGGAACGGGGCAGGGAAAAGGCCGCAAGAGCGCTGTACATAATAGCCAGGGGGTTTCAGACCTCCTCCTAGATCCACCTGAGCAAGTTACAAAAGCATACAATGAGATTATGTAACATGTGCATATACACACACACACACACACACACACACACACACACACACACACACACACACACACACACACACACACACACACACACACACACACACACACACACACACACACACACACACACACACACACAGTAATAATAAATCATCCTCATCAATGTATTTACCTGACGTGACTCATCATCTGGGAAGTCATCGTCACAGAGCCAAATGCCCATTGAGGTCCTTTGGAACTCAGCAGCTACAAGGGCATAAAACTCTAGTGTAGGCCCCAGTCCAGTGCCCTCCTCTCCCTGGAACTCCACCTGCAGACAGGCACCAGTTAAGATTTTATTTTGATAAATCTAAACAAAAACAACTGCTGAAAAATAAAATCACGAAGATATCCTAAAACATGTATTCTTACAAAATAAAATGTAAACAAATGTATTGTGTAATGTAATGCTTGGCTTTACAGAAAACTGGTCACTTGAAGAGGATCCAGTTAGTCTGTTTGCATTTATTCTTACCTCCAACACAGACTTTCTGTCAGCATGGATCTGCATGACACTCTCAGCCCACTCCATCATGGTGTCTCCACGTGGCACCTTGACACGCTCGTGTTTGAGGCGGCCCACCCGAAACTCACCAGGGTCATCCCGCCGCACTGTAGTGGATGGCCGTGAACGCTCCATAGTGGCCTCTCTCCGGTTCTGAAGCCAGACTATAGCCCTAGATACACAAACATACTTTAACACACTTATTAAATGTACACAAGTTTGTAAGAAATTAACAAAAGCAAAAGGTATCCCTAAAACATTAGGCATGATCATGAGGCGATGTGCTCGGTACACCGTGGCTTGACATTTGGTCAAGAACTCATAACTCATCTTTTACTATTGTACTGTGCAGGTTTAGCTTTGTTGAAACAATAAAACCCAAGGAACACTGACCTGGATGCGCCAAATGCAGTGCATGTAAAGAAAAGCTGTCGTGTTTCAAAGGGGATGAGGAAAGGACACTTGCTTGTTAACTGCTCACACCAGTCTGGGAGAGCTCCACTAGCCAATGCTAGTGGCTCCTAAAGGGGGGGGAAACAAACAAAACCACACCACCATATTATATAGAATGACAAAGCCCCCCCCCCCAAAAAAAAAAAACCAAAAAAAAAAACCAACCAAAAAACATTCACATAAAAATTACTCGTTTCAAAATGATTAAAAGAAAGTTCATTAATCTTCTGCCACTTAACACTGCATTAGGTGAGGAACATCATTTTTTTTACTCTGCTTTATCTTGTTCATCAAGTTAGAACAGATAATTATTGTAGTCCATGTGAAACAGCAATTACAAATAATAAAAAAGTGACCCAAAACACTAGGCATGAGGTAGCCTAAACTTTTCAAATCTGCATCTAAAGAAAGAGTATATAAGGACTACATTTCTGCTTTTTTTTGTATTGGGGACGCTATAGACAATATTTACAGTATAAACTGAGTAACATTACCTCAATCTGTTGCAGAATTTTGGTTGTAATTTTTTTGCTAGTGAACTCTTCAGGAGAGGCATTGAACTGTAGATCATCTGCATCTAGATAAAAACAAAAGGTTTTCTTAACAGGAATGATGAATCTTCCAAAGCATAAGTAAAATTCATAATCAAATGCCCACAGTATAGAAAAGACTTCTGAAAGGATTTGAAGTTAAACACGTTACAACAACACCACATTCCATGCCTTTTCAATGTCAGAGCAATAAATGAATGACCAAACACAGCAATACTATCCTTTCTGTGAAGTAAGAACTGGAGGACAACCGCCCACCTTCTTGAAGAGTACGGTTGGCTGAAGGCTCTCCACCAATGATGAAAAGGATGCGCAGAAGTTGCAGAACGTCCTCTACGCCACAGGCACTCTGACCTGAGCCAGCCTTGGCCTGTGCCTGTTCTCGTGTTCCGCTCAGGATGTCGCAGCTCTGAGTGGCTGACAAAGAACCTGAGCCAAGACCTGTCGACCTACAGCCTCGCTCACAGAAGTCCTGTGAAAGTCAAATGTGTGCAGAGTTAAGGTGCAAAAGTCACTATTCTCCCTCCCCAGCCTTTTACTCTTATTACACACTATACAAGTGATACCAAGCAGTTACTGCATTCCCACAAAAAGAAAAAAAAAATTATGCTTTATGAAGGAGAATAAAACAAGCAAAATAATGAAATTCACAATGAGGTCAAAAATATTTTGTTATCTATGATATTCAATCACATAAGGCATTTAAAAATTACAAGATGACAAATACAACAATCTGAAAAAGGTGTGGCTACACAAGTGACAACCAAGAAATAGGAAAAAAAGGTCAAACAGTGAAGGGAAAAATAAAGATGTATAGAGATATGTACATCCGATGCCATTTTATACCTTGTATGCAGCTATGAGCTGTGAACAATTTCTGTTTTTCCTAATACTTTTATTAGTGCCGGTTAATTTCCAGTGGCGCAGGAAAGTTGAGTCTGCATTCTTCTGCATGTAGGTTATCAAGTCATTCTTTGGTAATTCATCTGTGCCAAGGTACTGTTCCACATGCTCTACAGACCAGCAACCCTACAACAGGAAGAACCAAATGTTGGTCTTTCCTGATTGTAAAGTCTCACGCAAAACACATGCATTACAATAGAATTAACTACCAAGAGGCCCGTGCAATTACCAAGATTAACCACTTGGGTGATCAACCCCCCCCCCCCCATCCACCCACCACAAACGCTCCTAGCTTTAAGGTTAGTTACAACTGAGACAGTCTATTGAGGAGGAGCATTTACACACTGGGAACAGCCACAAGAAAAAAATAAAATTAAATAAATAAATAAATAAATAAATAAATTAAAAAAAAAAAAAAAAAAAAAAAAAAAAAAAAAAAAATCACAGGCAGGATTTTAATGAGCTGGAGAGAGTGACTGAAAGAGATACATAAAAAAATGACTTAAAAGAAAAAAATCTTACCATCTTTCCACTTTCTTTCTCTTTGTCAGAGTCCTTCAGCTCTCTGTACATTATCCTATAACATAAGACACGGGTGAGTCCAAGACACCTATAATAATAATGATTAAAAAACAAAAACAAACAAGCACACCCACCCCAACCCCCCCCAAAACAACTATTTATAAATAAATAAGACTCACGTGTATGTGGGCTCCCAAATACGTCGAAGCTTGTCAGATTTGATGCTGCCATTACAAGAGAGCTGAAGCAGCTTTTGGACGTAGTAAAAGATGGTGGACTTGTAGTTGGAGAGAGGTAGTTCTACTTCCCTTGTGGTTCCCAGCCCTGCCACCTTTAGGATGAGAGCCAAATGAGGGGAGGGTGCACACTCCACCTCCTCTTGCACTTCTGAGCGAGGGGTACCTGCAATTGCCAAACAATCCACAATGATATTTAAGATATTTAAGTTTACTGATTCGTTGAATAAAAGTAATTGATATGTTTATTACTTTCAGTTTTCCATTGTATACAGCAAACTTAGGCTTAAGCTCAGCAGTGTCATTTAATAGTCAATTGTACACTAGGAAGACCACACCCAACAACCAATAAAACTGAAATCCAGCAAAGGAGAAGATGTTAAGTCAAAAACCTGGGGTAGGGATCTCCAAGTCAGTCGTTTGCTGGACATTGGTCCGCCCTGGTCTGGGGTCAAATGCAGGCACTAGAGCAGAGAACTGCCGCTTCAGCACAAAGTCATCATCCCAGGTTCTGCGTCTGCCTCCTTTGGTTTCATACTCCTCTTCCTCCTGCCAGGCCATCGTTGAGCATCACAACATTTATGTACTGCATTATGTTTCAATAAATGTACATGCAGTGGTTTTAAATACAGGCTTTATCATTTAAAACACAGGCATGTTTCATACAAACCAAGCTAACAAAAACAGAAAAAAAAACAAAAAAAAAACCTGAAACATTCTAACAGAATTAACAAATGAACAAAATACAGAATTTTGATTAGCACAAGGTAAACAAAAAAAAATCTAATTCAACAACTAAGGAATTGCACTGTACTATTATTGAAACTACAACAGGTTTTACCCTATGAATATGAACGTGGTAACCAAGGTTGACCCTGGACCGTACCAGAACTTCCTCATACTCCTGGTCCTCCTGATTGTCATCCTCATTCTCATCGTCATCATCGTCTGGCTCAGGCAAGTCTTCTTCATCATCCAGTTCAGCAAGCAATGTGTTTGCCCGACAGCTATCCAAGAAGTCTGAGAAATAGAAGAAAAGAAAAAAGAAAAAAAAAAAAAAAAAAAAAAGATGAAAGCATTTCAGAAAAGGCACCAGTGTTCAAAATAGTCTGGAATCTGAGGAAAAAGTCCAAACTAAATAAGTGTACAGTGCCTTGCAAACATATTGACTAAATAACTGACCACAGATTCTGAATTGGATTAAGGTCTGGGCTTTGACTAGCCCATTCCAATACATTTAACTGTTTCCCCTTAAACCGCTTGAGTGTTGTTTTAGCAGTATGCTTTGGGTCATCGTCCTGTTCAAAACACTGACAAAGTGAAAAAGTTAAATATTGGTCTCATTTGACCAGAGCACCCTCCTCCACACATTTGGGAAGTCTCTCACAAAACTCTCATTCACTCTCTTTGCAGGTTTGTTGTGGTACCATTTTCCATTTGATAATGGATTTCATGGTGTTCTGGGGGATCATCAGAGATCTGGATATTCTTTATAACCCAACTCTTACTTATACTTCCAAAACTTTGTCCCTAACTTGTTAGGAGATCCCATTGGTCTTCATTGTGTTTGGTTAGTGGTGCCTCTTGCTTGATGGTGTTGCAGCCTCTGGGACCTTTCAGAAAAAGTGTGTATATACTGACAGTCCACCTATGTGCAATCTAAGCATGCGATTTCAGAAGATAATTGGTTGCACCAGAACCATTCACGGGCTTCATAGTAAAGGGGGTAAATACATATGCCAATTTTCTTTTTATATATATATGAGATATTGAATACTTTCACAAGGCACTGTAACCATCAAAATGAGGATTAATAGGCAGGGACAAAAAATGGATTAAGTTTAGCATAGATTAGGATGTTGCAGGTAGGGAGAAGAGAACAGAGGTTTCGGTAGGTGAATAAATCCAGCATGGCCTACCATAGAGGGAAAACTCAGCCTCCTGACCTGTGTCACTCTCGCTAGACGTTGAGGTCAGGCTGGTCGTCAGCGTGTTACTGAGCAACTGGCCGACGGACAAACCTGTAGTTGCCGTGGCTACGTTATTGCTGCTGGTTACTATGGAGGTGGACATTGTAACAGTTGAGGTGGTACCAGTAGTTGTAAGGTTAGGAAAGCTCTGTGCACCCATGAGAGGAGAGGCTGCAAACAAAAACAGAAAACCAAAAATGCTATTAGTTTCCAAAAGAAAAAAGGTAGCAAGTTAAGTAAAGCGCACTTTAAACATGCTTGAAAAACATTTTCCATTTACAAATCAAGTCTGCAGGAAGGTAACTTTCCAGGACTGGGGTTGGTGAACCCTGCTGTAGGTAATCAGTATTTATTCCAACCCTCAGTTTGCCATTCCTCAACACAGAATTTACAATAATAGCTGTTAGATTGCACTGTTTGAATGGACACTGTAATAAATCACGGAATAGCCTGTGGTGTCCACTGATAACCAATCCCAGTTCATGTTCCACTGTTTAAGAAAAATGACCACTATCATAACAAAAGTTTTATTCTTAGATGTTTTTTGGTTACAGTATATACAGCTAAGTCAGAAGTAAAAGAGGAAATGCTTCAAATTTGCATGGCTGTTTGCTTCCTTCGAGTAACTGTGCTATTTACAAGAGTATCAAAGAAACTCAGGTATAAACCAAGACTACTGAATAAAAACAGAACTAGAATTATCCTCATCATAGGGTTAATAGCCTGCAAATCTGATCATGCAGAAGCCAGTTAGCTTGGCCAGCTATGCAAGCTGAAAGGACAAAGCCACATTCAGGTTAGACTTTGACTGAAGATGAACTTGCTTCACTCTATTCTTCTTGGAAAAACCTTCATGTAGCTATAGCACATCAAGTCAATTTTTCTATGCCTTATTAGAACAATATTACACAACTGGTTTTCAGTCATTACTTGCCACATATTTTAATCTTGGAAAAAAAAAAAAAAAAAAAAAAAAAAACCCCATCCAATTGAACTGGACAGCAAAAAAGTACTTACTGGCAGTTCCCATGACATTACGTCCCAGAGTGTTTGTGTTATTGTCACTACTGCTGCGGCTCAGGTTCATGTTGTTGGTGGCATTGGTGCGGGACATGTTGGGTGCCCTGCGTACAAACGACTCCATCAAGCTGGCTTCACGTGATGACAAGTTGGGCACACTGGCGCTGGAACTCATGGGGGCTCCAGCTGCCAGAAGAGAATTGACTGATAACCGGGCACTGGTTGCTGAACACAGAGGCCTCTGGGATGCAGCATCCTTGCTGGATGACTCAGACACTGAGCTGACATCAGGTGAGCTGACGCTAACCAGTCCCATAGACATGGCCGCTGACTCAGCAGACTGTCGTAGGGTCCCATCAGGTGCTGGTGTTTTGCGATCAGCACTTTCACTTCCAGCCTCAGCTGTGAGTGTACTGGTACTGGAGCCAGAACCAGCCTCTGCTGACGAAAGCACTACGACTGGCTCCTGACCCTCTGCTCCAGGAGCTCCACCGCTGACACCAATGCCCTGCTCCAAAAGTCCTTCCACCCTGCGCTCCATGCGTGCAGAGCTCAGACTGATATCACTGCTGCTGGCCACACTCCACACTGAACTGCTACTACCCTTCCGACTGGAGGAGCTGGCTCCCGCCACCGAAGATGAGCCACCCTTGTCCGGACAGTTATTTTTCACCAGGCTGCTCCAGGACTGCGGTGTGCCTGTAACAGTGGATGAGACAGGTTTGGGTGATGGCGCTGACTCAGGGTCGTACCCTGGCGCAAGCTTGAGGTCAAACTTCCCTTCTGCACCCATACGGTATGAGTTTGAACCACCGGCATCCCAGGTAACATCAATCCAGCCTGGAAGAGGAGGGGAAGGAAGGGGGGATATGAACGAGTGAGACCCAGAAAAAGAGCAGAGAAAGACAGTAGCAAGTCAGATAGCAGCATTGCTCGACACTGGACCAGAGACACAATACAAACCAATTTAAGCCCTTTCTCCTTCACAGTGCAGCAGAAAAGACTGTACATGGAGAAATGTATATAGAGCCTAAAATATTTCATTCCAAAATAATCAAAAAAAGAAAGAAAAAAATTATATATAAAAATCTGATTCTGGTCCAGGTGAAGCATTTGAGTAGAAATATGAGGCACAGAAAATGACAAATATATATATTTATAAAAAAAAATAAAAATAAAAAAATAAAGCAATAGATTTTTGCAAATGCCAAGCTAATAAGCCACTTGAGGAAGGAAACTAAATAATTTGTCAAATGTAAAATACACTTGCAACGGAGTCCACTGAGAGCTTGCAAATTGTGACATCAACATGCGCTTGGCTTAATTGATGGAGACAGTTGGGTTAAAAGAGTACTTTCACACTGAAACATGGCTGCCCAAAAGAATAAGAGTGACAAAGTATATTATACAAGTAGGATAAAAGACATGTTACCTGTTAAGTTGGGGGGGAGGGGGGAGGGTTGCACTTCAAAATAGCAAACTATTAAAAACATAAAAAGTATGCAATGACAGTCTTAAGATAGTAGAAAGGAATAGCAATCGAATTCCTCAGATCTTAAAATACAGAAAATCTGTTTTTAATAAAAGTTGTTAACATGGGACAGAAGCAAAGAGGAAAGCACCACAGAAGGAAGTCACACAAGAAGGAAATATGATTCAAACAGGTCCATTCAAATCTGTCCCAGTCTCTACCAATTCATGTCTGGTAGTGAACATTAGCTGTTTGAGGACAGTTTAAGAAAGTAACACTGGCAGGCCTCCTCTTTGCCAGGCTGGAGAAACAGATTCTGGAGCCAATTCTGCTACATGTATAAAAATCAGGTAAATAAACAAATAAATATCCCCCTCACATTAACTGATAAGAATTTTACTCAAAGCTCCACAACACATGCAAATGCACTTGATGTTCACAATTTGTTTTTTTTATTTAACAAAATGGTACTTTTGACTCCAAATACATAAGCACATTCCAAACTATTCCTAACAGTACTGTTCATTCTTGTCTGAAATACTTGAGTCAAAGTCAAGTGCAGGCGTTTTTGACATGCGTTTCTTTAAAAAAAATAACAGTACAAAACTTGCTTCTGCGTATAGTATTACTATGGAGCTCCTATGAAAGCTATAAAACACTGGAATACCCATGCATTGAGAACATGGCGTTACAAGTGATTGTGCTGCTCACCATTATGGGCTTCTCCGGTCACAGTGCCTTCTCCAGGAGGGTTGCCATCCTGGTCCCTCCACTTCCAGTCAATGCCACGCACCACCCGAGCCCCTGGAACTATATACTTCATCACCTGAGAGCGGAAGAGCCTTCGCTGCCTGCGCAGATTTGCCTCTGCTTCCTTCACTGCTTTTCCTAAGCACAAAAATGGAGCAGTTAACCACAATACCTTCAGTTGATCCTGCCTAGAAACTTAAATGAAAAATTCCACATGCCTCTATGGTAAGAGCTAGTTTTGGGAGTTGCAATGAGGTGCAACTTAAATCATTGGTCAAAGAAACATGCAACAACTTTGAGCATCTATATTTTTTTAAAGGGCCAATATACATCTTTTATTTTCTGTTTTGACTTTTCCACCAACTTAATCTTACTGATTTCCCACCAACCAGCTACATTACCCTGTCTCACGGGGTTACATACAATGGAAGGGTAAAGCTTAACATGTTTTATCAGATGTTAACCCACCCACCACTTTTTTAACTGTTATGACCAAAACAGCCATACAACTGAGAAAACTAACAGCTAATTTTGTTATGTCAGCCAAGTAAGAAATTTAGCCATGACATGGGTCCTGTAACACCATCATAATCTAAACTATAGCAAAAAGAGAGTGTTCTTTCCCATCCTTACCAAGCTGATCTTCACACACACCATTGACTGTGCCATATATTTCCAGTCCAGACAAGGAAAGGTAGTGTGTTTGCCCACTTGCATTCTTGCCCATCTGTTTTATCCGAATGTGTCTCCAGCCTTGCTTTTCATCTTTGGGTGGGTCCAGAGGCCAAGTGGCTGTAGACCTAAGGCATAAACCACACATTTTCAAAACATCAGTGGAACACAGTAAACAGCTGTTTATTTTTCAGTAAGATTATACACCAAGATCCCATTTTAGCTATGCCTTGTACTAATAACACTAATGTTAGAAAAAATTAGCACTTCTCATGGGAGTGTAGTATTACTTATAATGATCTCATTCAATGCCTGGTTTGGTAAATCAGTGCTTAGTGATGTTAAATCAGGTGCAAACTGAACACATTCAGGCACTGGCTGGGGACATCTAGGAGAAATGTGGAAGCAAGTTTTGTTCTTGACACTAGGTCACAAAAGCTCAACTGCTTTCTTCTGAATGAGAATTTGTTCTTGCTATTTACTGTATTTCTGTTTACCTGCATCATTTTTGTCATCATTTGTTTCTACATTAAACTCTCCCTTATAGATCAGAGGAGCTTAAATGATTTAAGTGATTAGGTGCCCGAAAACATTTCCACTGTATTGTAGGTGCATCTATACAATTTAGACAAACTGAAAAAATGCTCTGTCCAAGAAACTAGGTAGGTGGAGAGCTTGAAGCAGAGACTAAGGACAGGTGGCCTACCCAGGCTCATTAAGGCTGCCGTCATCTACATGCGTGTAGAGTGTCATCCAGTTCTGGCCATCTTTGGACACTTGGAATACCCAGTTGCGGAGAGCTGAACGACCATAGCCACGGGCATGGCGCAGGGTGTAGGCTGAAGGGATAACCCACAGACCCAGATCCACAGCAAACCAGGCATTTTTGTCATCGTTTGTATGGCAGTTCAGGGCCGAGCTGTCTCTGCTGAGTATGTCCTCCAGCCGTCCATAGGGCAGGTTTCTGCCCTCTGAAGAGGTCACCACCACTAGGCCATAAGCAGCAGGGTTCACCCACTCATACGCAGTCCTAAGTACAGATCAGAGGTACAGACAAGACAAGACATATCATAACTACACAAATTTACACAGAACAATAATTCTCAAGATGTAGGAAGTCAAGTATAGCTTGCAAAAGTGGATTTAGGAAGGCAGACTCACTTTGCATTTGTACCAATCCAGTACACGATACCATTCTCATCAAAGTCATGCTGGTGTCGAAAGGTGAAGCTTTGGCCTTCACGCAGCTTCCTTACAAAAATGAAGGAGGATCTGTCGAAGTCATACCACTGCTTCGCTACCTGGGGGATGAGTGGTAGTTATGAGCAAAACTGAACAATAAATTACAGAGACAGTGAACAGAGTAATGTAAAGTAGCAGTATCAGTGTATTTGGGGCAGATAGCAATCGGGAAACATTTTTCCAACAGCAATTGGGGGAAGGGCGGGATGCCACTTAACCTTTAAGATAAAAAAAAATCATTAATCCTTAGTCTAGTAGTGGGGAAGACTCAAGTGTATGTCTCTAGAGTCTAACAGCAGCAGGAAAGAAGGAACTGTGATACCACTCAGGGTAGTGCTGCCTATGAGTGAAGGGTGAAGAGGAATGGTGTGCGACTGCTTCCTTGGAAGGCCCCCTGTCCTGCTGACCACATTGTCTGAAATATAGTCTCATATACTGTGATCAGTTGGTGAGGTAGTCCAGTATCCAGTTACACAGGTGACTGTCCACACCAACATATTCCAACTTGTTCTTGTATAGTGTTAAAGGCACTGGAGAAGTCAAAGAAGGTGATTCTCACAGCGTCATCTGGCTTCTCCATGTGATGAACTCTTTGTAGAAGACAGATGACAATCATTCTTCCTTATGCCAGGTTGGGAGGCAAACTGAAGAGGATCCATAGATGCACTCACCAGAGATGGATATGGACCGGCCTCTCCAGATACTATTAGATGAGGAGTCAGATCCACCAGCCTATAGCTGTTTAAGTCATTTGGATGCTGCGTTTTCAGTACAGGTACCACACAAGAGTTACTCTTCCCCGCTTTAGGCTCTGCAGGACTGTCAATCTCCTTAGGCCATTTCTTCACTGGATAGGGCACCATGTGCAGTTTGTACACAGGCAGAAGATGAATTAGGCTATGAGCAGATCTTCCAAGTAGATGAAGCGGTGTCCATTGATATGCCTCCTTTATGTTTGCATTAAACAGGTCCAGTATTTTACTGTCTCTGTTGTGGCAGGTAACATACTGGGTGACGGTGGGCAGAGTGGAGGATTAAAAAGTTTCAGGAGATAAGGAGGAGGGCCTGTGGGTGCTGTGATTGCAGCCTACACACTTGTGTGCAGGGCATGACAAGGCACACACATGTGTAGTCACTTCCCTCAGGTCCCATTCTAACGGCTAATGGTTCAATGTTCTTACAGCAGATTTGTTATTTAAACTGTCATGTGCCCTGAATTACACGATCCATCATTCACAAATACTGCCAGTCTGCCTCCATTTCTATTACCGCTCTCTGCTTTCCAGTCTGCCCGACTGATACAAAAGGCATCCATAGATACAAGCTATGCATAGTTGGCCATGAACCTATAAATGGCATGACAGAAAAACTGGCTTGTAGCATCTCCTGTGTGTGCGCAACACAGAGCTCCAGACATAGTCATAAACAGAGAGAAAAGCAGAGCAAATACCAGTAGAAGTGCCATAAGTTTGGTGTCCACTGTGATTGAAGATGATAAAGGCACTTCACAAACAAAAGTAAACTTAAGTACAAGAAAAGAAACTCAGAAGAGAACTCAGTAAGTGTAAGAGCTACTGCAACAGGCAGCCACCTCTACATTTTGGATATCAGACAAAATTGAAATAAAATCACAAGCCACCCTGCATTGCCATTCAAGATGAAATGTACTTTTGAAATATCCTTTTGAGAATCAACCACATTTATCACTGTTGAATTTCACAAGATCCAATGAATTCCCATGCAGAAAGACACTGCGGAGTTATGTACAAGGCACTCAAGAGGGCCACCCAGTTAATACATTTTAACCCTGTACTCTTTTGTTCCTCCACAAGGCTTGAATGTGCGTCATTCCATCAGCCCACAGAACAAAATTCAACACTGGCTTTAATGGATGTGCGTAAGGTCCATACTGAAATCTAGCATGGGAGTGCCAGACTTCTGCAGTTTTGTGCCCTTCCTGCTCATGCACACCTGCTTCAGCAAAACTGTTAATTGTCAGATTATTAGGTCTGTTAAAGCAGAAAATCAGAAAACTGTATAGGATCTGGCACTCCATGACCACAGTAGCCTACCCCAGCAGTTGAATAAGAAACTCATTCAATACCTCACTGATCACTCCTTTCACCTCTAACAGAAAGACAAGGAAGCGCCACCAAATCACTTACCATTTTAAGTAGGTATTGCTCCAGAGACTCAACAGTAGCCAGAGGTTCCATCTTTAGCATCCGGCCAGTCCGATCAATCAGAGCCGTTTCACCTGGAGCACGTTCCAACCGAAAACGTAGCCTCCTGGTCAGAATCTGGCAAGCAAAATTAAGAATTGCATTTTCGATAATCTTGTTCTAAAATACACTGAAAACATCATGGCCACATGCGGGGCAAAGTGGATTACCTGAAGGTTGTATGTGGAGCCAGGTGTATCATACAAATGAAGAGGTAGCCGTTCTATTGACTCCAGGACTGCTATCAGTTTACGGATTAAGGCAACTGCGGGTCGACTAGAAAACGTAAAAAAAATTATAAAAAAATAAAAATCAGAAACAAGCAGATGATTAAAAGAAAAACAAACAAACAAAAAAACAAAAAAAAACTCATACCTTTCATCATCTTCATTTTCACTGAATGCAGTCTTAAAAACATTTATCCTTTCCATCAATGGCTTACAATCATGCTTCATGTCAAGCTCCACACTCTGTTAAGGGAAAAGATGTTGGTAAATATAATGAGAAGAGAACAAATAATGCCAGGTCTCATTGTATTACTGTAAATTTTCACTCACATTATTAAGAACAGTAAAAAGTGCTTGCACAAGGCCACTGCTGCACATTTCATAGGGAGAGATTGTATTCTCATCCTTGAGAACCACAATCAAATTTTCTAAAGCTGTTTTCATAAGGTCTCGCCATGTGTTCTCGCCTTCAATACACTGAAAGGTAGCAGAAAGAAGAATTAAATACCTTTAAACTCTAGCAACAGAAAAAAAACAATACATACAATATATGCTATGTATTGAACACTGTTGTTCACAGACTTTTTTTTTTTTTTTTACAACTAAAACAACTTTATGATTGAAATGCAGGGTGAGAAGGTTTTATACTTGTCTGTTAGTATGCAGCTCCCAGGCAGACTCCAGCTGAGTGGCAATGTTCCTCAGTGTGACGACTACACCTCTGGGCATACTTTCCACAGCTTTAAAATGATCATCATACAAATCTCTGGCCATGCTTTTCACCTATAGTCAAAGTGGCAGAAGGCTGTATAGGTGTTTTGTTTCATTTTCATTTATTTTAAAGATTTCATCATTTATGTTATAGGTTAAATGCTGTGCTGGACAATCAATCTTACTCCTAGTTAAGAATCTTTAGCTTAAGTATACATGAAAAACACTTTCTTCACTAAAAGGAAGGAACCCTCAAAACACCTATTACTGACATATGAATCACAGCCAGGCTGTTGTTGACCACAGGCAGAAAGCCTGGGACTACACATTTTACATGATCACAGCTTAGATATTCTATTGAACACCAGACATAAAGAAGTCAAACTTCCCAAAGGATTTTAATGCACGCATGGACCTTACATTGAAAAACATTATTTGTAATGTCAGAGTGTGTTGCAAGGCTATACTGAATATAGTGAAATTCTTTATTAACAAAAAATGTTCTTGCTTTCTTGTGGCTTGTATATTTTTAAACATTTACCTTTTGTTTTGTTTTTTCCAATTTGGATTTGAGCTTCCTTCCACGTTTTCCAGTCCAGCCAGTTACAAACTCTGACCCTGAAACAGTCAAGAGTCACATAAGAACTAAAGCCACTTAAGCGCCACACACAAAAGCCACAAACCAAATAGAAGACTCATCTCTCACTCACACACAAAAATATAAACACTCACCCAGAGATGTTTCAGCAGTAAAGGAGTGTTTGGTGCCTCGATTGGATTCAAACACAAAGCCTGGCAGATCCTCCTTCAAGATAGTTGCCTGTTGTCCATCAGAGTTGTGGATGGCAATTTCACCCTCCTTCAGACATGTAAGGGACCAGTTTCCCACAGTGAGTTTACTAGGTCCTAGTGTGGAAAGGATGGGCTGACTGGCTGTGACTGGCTTCACCTGACTCCTGGCACGCTGGAGCTTCTCCAGAAACTCACTACGGCTCTCTGGTGGAAACAGATATACATGCAAGAGGCTGTTGGTTTGTGGCTGGCTCTGGGCCTTCACTAGCTTTAGCATCTTCGCTAGCTTCTTCAAATTGGGTATATTCAAATGGGTGACAGTTTCTAAGAGTCTTTTTCATATATACTAAAATGTGTTAAAGATGTAATATTTGGGAATTGTTCCCCATTGCCTATTACAAGCTTTTTGCCATCTTCAGTTGCTGTGAAGACCTTCCACCCTCATAACTTTGTATGTATGTTCATGTAGCACTGTTGTATGAGGTGAAGTGTTGTGAGGTGCCAGAAAGTAAAATTTAAGTTGCACAGAATCAGATATTTCAGAATGGTCAGCCCATCACCGGTTATTAATGAAGCTAAAATGGGCAGATTTTGGTCACAGGCCATATCATATTAAACAGTTATTCAAACAAAAGCTGAAATAACCATTTAATCTGAGAAAAGAAGGGAAAAAAAAACCAACCAAAAAACAACACTACAATAACTGAGCAGGTGTCCCAAAACTTTTGTCCATGAAGACCATGTCTTATAAAAGTCATTCTTATTTTGTTACGTCATAAAAAACACTTGTTAAACAGCCAAAGTTTTGAATGGAAGAAAAAGAAACTGAAGGAGCAACAAAAAGTTACATTTTCGGATTGATCATCAATAAAACTGTCAAAAGGTTCATTAATAAAGGACACAGCAATTTAAAAGGCACACACCTAAGTTACGCATCCACACACTGAGCACTGAAACCTTAAGCACACTA
The DNA here is from genome assembly GCA_034509495.1 of Acestrorhynchus altus. Lineage (NCBI taxonomy): Eukaryota > Metazoa > Chordata > Actinopteri > Characiformes > Acestrorhynchidae > Acestrorhynchus > Acestrorhynchus altus. Next base: position 22,258,256 of record CM067513.1, read on the forward strand.
ATTGTTTAAAACAGCAGAAAATAGAGCTTACCTGAACTATCAGACCCACCCTCTGGGCTACCACTGGAGTACATGGTGGCCAATTTGCCATCCAGGATAAAGCGAAACCAGCCATTGCTTCCATTGGAAAGTTCCAGTGCTGCAGCGTCACTCCAGATATACAGACAGTCCCTGCCCCTGATGATGGACCAGTCCCGCCAGTGGTAGGGCTTGCCCTGCTGGATCTCTTTAGCATCCTCCTGGGGTTCATCCTCCTGAAATAACATGCATTCTTTTTTGAATGCCTTCTGGTGTTTACATATAAAAAAATAAATAAATCATCTCAATGATCCATTCACAGTCAAAATTGCAAATCCAACATAAAATATAGCCACAAGCGGCAACCATTTATTAGCCCAATGAGGCCCAATACGTCAGTATATGAACCATCCCTGGTCATTTTTGCAATATGTTCTTTAGCCATACTATTGGGTGGTAAATAGTGTTGAGATTCCATTATTTTAAAAGGATTATTAAATTTCAGGTTGTTAGGATTCATTTGACACCAAATTCTGCAGATTGGGCAATAACTTGTACAAAATCACGCACATGTGAGCATAATAGTCTATTATGCAAATTTGCTCAAAATCAGTGTCGGCGGAACTATATGGTTCTTGGGGCTTTTTAGTAGGCATGAGGGAAATAAAGAATTTTATCAATGTGATATGGGGCAAGGAGGTCCCCCATAATGTTCTGAAGCCTGTGACACTTCAGAGCAATTTGATAAAGCATTTCTGAATTAGAGCTGTATTTTCGATTTTCTATATTTGTTCCACCTAAACTATAACTACAAATAATTTGTCAAATATATAAAACTATAGTGGAATTTCATTAATTTGATTACCCAACAAATTTTTGATGCTCTGGCCAGATGGATTGATTGAGATTTTATAGATCAAATTAGTTAAAAGTTCTAAATTTGAAATTGAAATGATTCGAAGCGTTTCAGTTAGGACTAGTCAGTTTTCAAAAAATGTAAAACTTGTAGATAAATGGTGAACATTTTTAAATGACATGCATGCAGGCTCATAAAGGTGCATTAACTGATTCCAATATGTGCATAATTAAACGATTTGAGAGCTATGCTCATTTTAGTAGTGTAGTAAGGCATTTGTTAATCTGATTGGCTGATGGTGGCCATGTTCCATGTTTTGTTTTTTTTAATATGACATCAAACAATAGCATATAGTAGCACCAGTCAATTTTCATGTCAACTGGACAAATTTTATTGGCATAGCCACTGTCAGTGCTTGAACCCCTAAACATGTAGATGAAAATTAAAACAGACACAAACACAACAAACAATTTCTGACCTTCTCAGGTTTGGCTTCCTCTTCATTCTCATCATCTGAGGTGGGTCCTGCCAAAGTGGAAACCTTATTGATGACACCCAATCTGGCTAGCTGGTCTAGGAAAACATCTCCACCTTTATCAACTAGATCTCTGATGATCTGCAGTGCCAACAAGTGACCATCATCATCATCCTGTTAGGGAGAAAATGTATTTTACTAAACATTGGTATGCCAACTTAAAAATATGTAATCTGACATTTTATTGGGAAAAGACATTGAAAATATAAACAAAACTGGATACACTCAGATGTCAGCATGAAATCTGAAGCCACATTGAGCACTGACCTCCTGATCTAGCACGGTAGCAGTGATTTCCACCAGAACGGTGGGCAGGTTGTGTCCAGCATCTGAGTCACACACTTCCTTAAGCAGCACTTCAGAACTGTAGTGAACCATCTTTCTGATAAGAGCTAAACTAGCTTTCCTGCAATGAAGACATATTCAGGCTACATGTAACCAATTTGTAGGAAGTTTACAAACAATGTGCATTTGTACAAAAAATTTTGCAAATAATTAACCTTATTGAAGGCAGCATGGTTTGCTGGAAAGTTTGTGCAAATACTGGAAGCAGCCTCTTTAGATAGATAGGAGCCATTTCGGGGTCTCCTTTTGGTTCGCTTCCCTCTTCCTCTTCCTTATTCACATCCTTCTTTTTCTTATCATCCCCCTTGTTCACAGGACACATCCAATCTCCTGCAACAAAAAAGTTAACAAAATAACAGGGCATGAAATGAAGTAAAATAAAAACTTTTCAGCATATATAGGTTTACAATGGAGAGGTAACGGTACTTGAACTTACCAGGAGACTGAAGAATTGCAACAACCTCACTGTGACCCCTTTCCCGGGCTTTGTCCAAAGGAGTTTTACCATCTTCATCCCTTAGGTCAGGGTTAGCTCCATGGCGGAGTAAAGTCTAAGGTGGGGGTAGGGGAAATGATCACAAATCAAATACCCAATTTTAAGGTATCAAAAATGGAAATGTGCACCAAGTACTTGAACATAATTAAAGCTCATTTTACCTTGGCTACCTGTGGTCGTCCAAAACAGGCAGCATAATGCAATGAGGATGACCTTTGACCTCTGTTGACATCAGCACCTCTTTCACAAAGAAACTCCACCTAAAGGACAAACGCAGAAGGAACCGGACAAGAGAACACATTTAATTAGTGTGCATACATGCACAAAGTCATGGGATAGTATGTAAATCAAGGGTGTAGGTTTACATATTGATTTCAGGGACATGTACGTACCAATATTTTGGAAGGAAAGAATTGCCCATTCAGTATTTAAGAGAACCTGTTCACATGATCTTTAAATTCATATTCAAATCATTGTGATGCACCATACCCAAACCTGTCATCAAGACAACTTCAAGACAACTTTTAGGCATGTTATTGTTTTAAACAGATAAGCAACTGGAATAGTTTGCTGTGTTCATCTTGCACCATAAAGCTGATATTCCACCATAAAATAGCACCAGCGAAGAACCTGGTAAGTAACTTCAGACTCCGTTGTGATGGTTTTGTGTGTGATGAATCACAACTTTCTGAACTTTGTGTCAAAAATGTTAAATACATTAGAAGGCATTACCAACACACAGTAGAAACTGCAGTGGGCATTTAATGATAGTGACTGGTGGCATCTGGCTAAAATTGTCTGTGTGAACAGACAAGCAACTCAGAAATCTCATCCACATTCAATGCTTCTTTCATTCTCCTTGTCCCTCACTGCACAGCAACATGACCACTTTGTTTACACCAGGACAACTAACATTCCTGAGGAGCTTTGGAGAAGGATGCATAGGGGATGCAGAGGAACAAAACAGTGAACTGTAAAAGCAAGGGTGAGACAACATGTAGTCTTATGGAGAAGAGGGATGTAAGCTGAATCTTCCTTCAGCAAGTGATCTCACGTTGACCATGATGACAAATTAGATGGATGAGAGAACAGCATTAGCCCGGAGTCATAGAGAGAACTTGGGAGTGTACATTAATGTGTTTCTCAGAGACATGGCTACAGCAAGATATTTTGGATGATGTTTCCATTAATGGCATTCAAACTGTTCGGGCTGACTTGAGACAGTAAGCACAGGGGAGGAGGGCTCACTCGTTAATAAACACTGATGTCACCCTGGTCACATTACCATCAAGGAATGTGTTTGGGAGCACATATTGACAAACTGGACTGGGCTAAGAACACTGATGCCCTTTACATGAAGAGCCAAAGTTGCCTCTATTTTCTGAGGCAACCAAGGTTCTTTAACATCTGCTGGACAATGTTCAGAATCTTCTATGAGTCTGTGATGGCAATTGCCATCCTCTAGGCTGTGGCATGCTAAGGCAGCAGATGCCAACAGACTCAACAAACTGATCCTTAGGTCGATGATATTGTGGGAGTTGAGCTGGACTCTCTGGTGGCAGTCTTGGAGAGAAGGATATTGTCTAAGCTGCAGGCCATTAAGGACAATGACTCCCAAATGCTGTACCAAACGGTGATGAGATACGGGATCACTTTGGGTGGGATGAGTCTTGCACTGAAATGCACTACAGAGCACCACAGGAGGTTATTCCCACCTGTGGCCATCAAACTCTAACCCCTCCTTTAATGGGTGACCACGATGGTCACAACTAAGCAATTTGTTTATTTGTGCAACAACCTCCTAAAATAACAATTTTGAACTGCTTTACACCTTTATTCTGCTCCCCCAATATGCTATCCCCCATGTGGTCATTACTTAATTCGATTTAAGAACCAAGGTGGCATTAATCCCGTTTATATGACATTTATAACATGCCATTGTTACCCTGTTTGAACTTTGTTCATTGAGAGCATAAACATCCTTTAAAGTCTGCCAATGTGCAAAGGTAATGCAGAAGTACCAAAGAATGCTTCTGCAATAAAGTTCAGTTATAAAAATGTTGCAAAGTGATGATTCATAAAAGGTTGTTAGACCTTAAAACCAAACGGGGAGTCCTGCTAAAGGTTCATCAACAGTACATCAGCTTTGAAACATGTGGGGTTTTTTTTTTTAGTTAACTATTTAAAAGTGTAAAACATGAGTGTCTAAAAACAGAAAAAACAGCACCACCATTTCTTCAACTCACCATTTCTTGTGTGCCAAAAGCAGAAGCCCAATTCAAAAGTGTCTGCCCAACATCATCCATAAAATTCACTTCAAATGCTAAGACAAAAGGGAAAGCAATAGATAAAAAAAAAAGAGCAAGAAAGAGAAAAAATAAGCCTCAAGAAAGTTATTGATTTAGCCCCGATATGTTTGACCAAAAACAACAAACAGAAGTCATCAAGAGTATTGTGCAGACTAAGATCAAGGTACAAAGCTTACCTCCGGTGTCAATAGCATCAATGAGCGCATCGGTGTCTTTGCTGCGTATACAGTCAATGAGCTGTCGGTGAGATCGCTCGCCGGAGCTGTCGAGACGTCGTAGGCCTGGGATGCGGCCAGTGGAGCCAGCAGTGGACTTGGGCAATGCCTTGCGTCCCTCAAACAGCAGCACCAGCAGAAGGTCCACCAGCCGCATAGTGTCAAGCACACAGCGTTCATCACCTTGCAGAGCACTCTCCATAGAGTCGGGCAGCTCTGAGCGCAACAGATCCTGAGGAAAGTTATAGAAACACATAGTGGTGTTATCGTCTCATTATGTTTAGAAATGAAACAGAACATTAAGGAGTGTGCTTTCTCTAACAAATATTTATACTAATAGTGTAGACATTGATTTTAACTTGTAAACATCTTCAATTATGTGCACAAACATATAGCCTACACAGGCATTAAAAGAATAATTTTTTTGGCAAAATTTCTTGTCACTTTACTGATGCCTAGCATTTGTGTTTTCACATATTGTGTGTTCTTGACTAATCTGTAGTGGTACTTACATGAGTGACCAGTGGCGAGCCCCTGCATAGGGTGGAAAGCAGACTGACGATAGTGGACACTTGGTTACTGAGTTTGGAGTCAGCAGGAGATGGAGCAGCTCCAGTGGAGGTTCGACCAGGTTTACAGGTGGAGGAGGGTCCAGTGGTTGTGCCTCCTGCTGCAGCCATGCGGGACAATAGCTCCTCTGTGAGCCCATGCTTGGCCAAGGGAGCTGGGTCCACCCCACGTCGAGTGAAGCGGTCTGCCAGTGAGGCAAAGCACCGCAGGGCTCCATCTGAAACCTATAATGTCACAGTACCATTTGGCATCACAATTCAAACACATTCCATTTTTTATTTACTATTTTTCTTAACCTTGTCATGTACAAGTTGTCCATTTTCAACAGGTCCATGTTACCTGATGGTCTTCATGCTTAAGCAGGCTGGAAAGTGACTCCACACAGGTTTCCAGGGAAGAGTCCTGTGGCTCCATCTTACTGCACAGCCTAGAGACCACTGCCATGGCCGAGTGCAACGTGTCCTTATGCACTAGGTGTCCACTGTCCCTAATGAAACTCAGCACACAGTTCAGCCCCCCAGCCTCAAACACAGCACCAGACTCCCGTGTACAGATCAGCTCCAGTACCTCAGATGAAAAACAGGGAACAAGATTTAATTAGTTAAAAGAAAAAGAAAAAAAAGAAAAAAGAAAAATCAGCATTTGAGACCCTGCCAATTTTTCCCCACCAACAAAGAATAAAAATGTCTAAATTTTTTATTGTAGGTGCACTTCAACTGTGAGACTTTAAATAATACATTTGCAATTTATTGCATGAAATAAGCATTTGATCACCTACCAAACAGCAAGAATTCTGGCTCTCACAGACCTGTTAGTCTTTCTTTAAGAAGGCACCCTACTCTGCACTCATCACTTGTATTAACTGCACCCGTTTGCGTGTGTAGCCAGGTGTCTTTTATACAAGGTAACAAGTTCAGTCAAATCATACTCCAACTCCAGAGCTGTCTAAGGACACCAAGGATAAAACTATAGACCTACATGAGGCTGGGATGGGCTACAATAGGCAAACAGACTGATGAGAAGGCAACAACTGTTGGCACAATTATTAGAAAAGGGAGGAAACAAGATGGCTGTCAATCTTCCTCAGTCTGGGGCTCCATATAAAGGTCAGGAATCAGCCCAGAACTAAACAGAACCCAAAAGAATATCTCTGGAGGGAGTGGAAACTCAATGTTGCCTGTACGGAGGAGTGGGTCCAAAATCCCTTGCGCAGTGTGAGCCAACTTGGTCAAGAACTACAAGATATGTCTGACCTCTAATTGCTAACAAATGTTTCTGTACCAAATTCTAAACTTCTATTTTCCTATTGTATCAAATGCTTATTTCATGCAATTAAATGCAATTTTAAAAAAAAATTAGGTTGTGTCTCTCAGTTGAAGTGTACCTATGATAAAAATTAGAGACCTGAACTAAAATGCAACTCAATGTATAAAAAAAAAAAAATCAATATAGACTTCAATGTCAAGAGCTGCATACCTAAATTTGTACTTCTTTGTGTAGCATTACATACTCACCCAAGTCCCAAAACACATACACCAATTAACCATAACATTATGATTTCTACACTCAATTTTATCAGCTCCACTTAAAATACAGGAGCAATAAATCACAGGAGTACAGAGAGAATGAAAAGTACCTTTACACACTGCTCAGCCAGATCTCTGCTGGTCCTATTGTTGAGTTCCACCACTACCAGTCGGTTACAGAGGGCTTTGATGGCCCCATCCACCCCGACTATCCTACGCGTGCACTCAGCTGACACATCCAGGTAGTAGGTGATTGCACGGGCAGTAACCTCCAGAACATTATCAGGAGCACTTTCATCCAAGAAGATCTTACACAAGGCTGGAAGAAAGGTGCGTGGAGGACACCTGGGGAGACCATATGAACAAGAATGATAGACAGTAAGAGAGTCCTAGTGAAACCAGTCAGAGAAAACCAGTCACAATTCTCCAACACATTTCATTGTTCAACGTGCACAAGTAGTAACTACCTTCTGTGCTTGAGAGGCAAGAAAATCCTCCTACTACTTACAAAAAATCTACCAATGCAAAAAGCATGCTAATTACAAGAAGTACTTGGAACTCACGTTTCAAAGCAGCGGTCAACATTATCTGACATGAGTAGTAGCATGCAGAGCTGCTCCAATGCAATGAGCTGCATGTCACGCTCATCGCCCTGACCCATCTGCAGCCACTCCAGCAGGGTGTCCGGGTCCACGTCTGCCATGACGCGCTGCTACCCTGTCCACCCGACACCCAGTCACAGCATTCGCCAGTAATAAGAGAGAAAAGAATGGGGTATTCACTGGCCCTCCAGTTGGCTCATGAAGTCTTCACTTTGAGGGAAAATGACAAAAACACATGTTGACACAAATTAACTACAATAATAAAAATATAATAAATAATAAAACTTTAAATAAAACAAATATTGATGCAAACAACTAACTGATGAGGGTAATTTGGGGTTGTGCAAGTGTAATAAGCTATCAGAAGGAATCAAATGCATTGTCTGTAAAGTTTTGATTGTTGATCGTTTGGCTCTGTAGTTAATTACAGTAGGGTTCCACACTGTTGGCTCTCAAGGGTGAACAGAGGCTGTTCTAAGATCTTCCTTCCTACCATTTTAGATCTTTTAGATCACTTCCACTTTAGTTTTCTCCTTATGCTTAGAATTTCAGCCGATCCTACTGTGTATAAATCTTTCAGTGCTTTGTTACAAAGTTCTGAAAAACTCTGTGCAAGTGTGTACAGTGCCATGTGAAAGTATTCAACCCCTCCTTGGCATTTTTCATAGTTTGCTAGCTCACAAACTGGAATAAAAATGGATTATTTGAGGGTTTGCATCATTTCATTTATAGAACATGCCTACACTCAAACTGCTGTTTGGTCAATGCTCAGAAAGGGTTTGAGAGAGAGTAGGCTGCTTGGGCCCTAATTTGGAGCTAATTAATTTATTTGGAATTCTGCTATTTCACAAAGATTATTCATGTCCGATTGGCTGATCCATTTTGGCTTGAGTCAAGTTTGTTAAAAGAGCAAAGCACTTTTGTAAGTCGTTCTGGATAAGGGCATCTGCTAAATGTCGCAAATGTAAATGTAAATGTCTAAATGACAAGACCCTAATTACATGAGCTAGTTTACAAGAAAGATGTTCTATCTATGCTAAATTACAATTTACTACAATATTTGGACAAAAATTAGATAAATTCTTAAAATGATCTATTCAAAACACCCTCCCATACAGAGTTTTTTTTTTTTTAACAAAACATGTACTTCCTCCAGGAAGCTAATTACACTTGGTGTTCTTATAGCACTTATATCCAAGATATGCTCAGGAAACATACACTATCATAATAACAAAATGCATCACAATACTATAAAAGTGACACTTCTAGTCTTTATTTAAAATCATTCTAAACCTCAAAAGGTGGATACAAGTGTACAATCAGAGGTAACAGGCAGTTAAAGAACATGCTACCTTTTCCTGTATAAACAACATGGTTTGCCAGGCAAAGCTGAGCTGAGCACAAAGATAAGTACATGACTGCTGAAGACTAATCTAAAAAAGCAGGACTGTTGCCTTTGTTAGAAGATATATACAGACTTGATCCACCATCCTATGGCACATTAAAGGACAATTATTCCATATAATAAAGGACATACTTATTATACTAATGAGGACAGATCTTATTTTTTTAACTTTCAAACACTATTCAACACCAGCGATAATCACGATTGAAGCATTAATTAATTAAAATAAATTACATGCAAGTTCATTCTGAGAAACATTGCTCTTAACAAACCAATCAGACAATAACACCATGTCTGATGTGCATTAAATTCTGTTTGGTTGTTAAGTGACTGAAAATGCCAGCTTGCTTTTAATTTAATCATGTAAGTTGAACACCTTAAAGTAACTCATTTATAATATTATAAAGAACATATATTTGAAAAGAAAAAAGAAGCAGTATGTAATCACTAGCAAAAACTGAAAGATTTATACACAATAGGATCGGCTGAAAGGAGAAAACTAAAGTGGAAGTGATCTAAAAGACATGGTAGGAAGGAAGATCTTAGTACAGCCTCTGTTCACCCTTGAGAGCCAACTGTGTGGAACCCTACTGTAAATAACTACAGAGCCAAACAATCAAAACTTTACATTTGTCTACAACCTGAAAACACTAGAACATCTCACAGTAAAAAAAAAACTCTTCCTATGACAGTGAATTCTGATAGTCTGTTTCTACTGTGAACAATAGCAAGGATCAAAGGTGTGAAATGAGACTGAACAGATGGGGAATGTGAAGGAGGAGAGGGGGAAGCTGTGCTGTTCGTGAAGAACATTCACATTAAGCTGCACTAAGAAGCCAAGTTACTTCAACTGACTGAAGATCACTGATGAGTCAACAGACTGCCTTTCTGATCAACTCGAGGACTCCGACATGAAGCTACGTAGACTGACCAGCTAAATATGGCACGATTTCCTCGCGTCGACGAGACCAAATGTTTCTGCTGCAGTCCTAAACCCCCGATCTGACACGTTCAGTGTGTGATCTAGTTCTAAAACTGCATTTCTCTATGAAATCTCTTCCAGCCACAGAACAAAACAATAGTTTAGCTTTCAGCTTCTGAAATAAGATCCAGACACCTCACACAGCTAAGCTCAGGGGATCCAGTCGGTTCAGTCTGTCTGAAAAAAGCCGATTACTGCTGTACTGTACAGAGGACAGTTCCCTGGATAAGACCCGACAAACGTTTAAACAATCAGATCAGGTTGATCGGACGGTCAAACGGTCTGATCGGGTTGATCAGACGGTTCAAACGGTCTGATCGGGTTGATCAGCCATTGGTGCTATGTAATGATACTCGACGACGGCTCGAGTTTTCGGCCTTTGCTGAAGCTCAGCTAAAGAAACGCTGCTCCCCGTTCGTGACTTGTCACACTAAAGTGCGGCTGAAACGCTCGGACTCAGACTGACCGGCCGCGGACTTTGATTCTGTCCGGCATTGTGGTCGAATTAACGCTGAAGCAGCTCGTTAAAAACTAAGCAACTCGACATCTTGAATATAGAACATCGGTGAATAAAGAACAGAGACCAGCCGCCCTGCCGCCGCCGAGCCGTCGCAGAGCCGGCCTTGTGTTTACGGACGCATCCCGCGGCTCGCAGTGCTCCGCGCAGCCGCAGGCCGCGGCTCCTCCGCCCGCGACCAGCCAGGAAAGCAACGGCGCCGCACGGCCGGCAAAACTCACCGTGTTTCCACAAACACTGAGGAGAGACGAGCACTCTCGGAGAGTGTGAGCCAAACGCAGCAGCGGACAAACTCCAGCAGCCCCTAACGAGTCTTCATCCCCTCTCTTCTCTCCTCAGAGGTCACAGTGAGCGGCGAAGGCCCAGCGGACCGAAATGAGATCCGTCCGAGACTGTCCCTGACCGACTCCTGAACCGGTTCCTTTATTAAAGCGGCCGAACCGATTCACACTCGCTAATGAATCAAACTTCTCACAGCGGCCACAGACAGGACTGTATCCATCACCTGCCTGCGTTCAACTCATTAAACCCGCTGTTCACACTGCAACTTCACACAAACACGTCAAACAGTACCACAGTCAGAACTCATTAAAACCACCTCTCTCTCTCTCTCTCTCTCTCTCTCTCTCTCTCTCTCTCTCTCTCTGCTGTGTTTTTACTTTACTTTGCTCTTCGAAATGAACTGTGTTATGAATCAGTGGTTGATTCTGTTTCTCGGTTCACTGAATTAAACCAGTCACACTTTATTATTCTGAAGAATTAACTGCCAACACAATAACTTAATAAACTGGACAGACAGGGCTGTTATTCAGTGTGTTTTTAATGATCCTGTATAAAGGATTTGAAAGTGAATTGAGAAAAATTGGTTTTCAGAGTCAATCATATTTTTAGTATAAAATTAACCCAGTTTGTGAGAAACTGAAATATTTTTGCAAAAACTTTATCTCTTTTTATTGAAATGATTATTTAAATTGATTTAAAGCACTGCTATAGTATAGTGAATAACATTGTGGAGCTTCAAGTAGGTCACACTAATAATGAGTCACTGGGCAAGACTCCTAACTCTGCTACTCTGGTGCATTATTAACATATTAACATACGTGCAATTACTATTGTTATCACTCATTTTTAATTCATGTTTTTAATTTGTAACTCTACTTCTTGAACCACCTCTCTTTAAAAAGTTGTTGAAAGACAGTAATGAGGCCTGGATACACCTTTTTAATTTCATTCATTTAGACCAACTCATGTCTGGTGTTGTCAAATTGAAACCTCTGCTTTATGAAATTTATGGACTTGGGCAGAAATATAAACATGACCCTGTGAGCACTGGTTTTGTTGTATCTTAAATACTATCCTATCCTGTCCATGCCACAGTTGAGAGAAAATAGCCTTCTGGGTGAAACACTTGACCTCACGGATGTTTTCACTTAAACATTTTTGGCCAGGATTCTGTTTTTGTACCTGAAATAACAGTGAATCTTGTTTGCTTGTGCCCTTGTATATATTACATATGTTGTATATACTATATTGTATATATTTGTAACCTTCATCATTAGAATGTCAGAAATGGTATAAGAAAGTTACAGGCTCATTAGGAAATATAGCCTAATTTAATGAATTCTAGTCTGATTACTGCTGTAACACAGATAGTAAGGTCAGAAATTGGTGCCAAGAGCATGAATCCATGAACCCATTGTGTTGTGCTGTGTTGACAGTCCAGGCGGGGGGTGGTACAAAATACTTAAATGCCAGACTATTTGCATATTCTCTGGATATTGTTGCAGCCCTCAAATTTTCTTCTAATGGCTATCTACAGTATGATAATGTACCATGTCACATGGCAAGAGTAATCTCAAACTGCCCTTCCCAGTCACTGGATCTGAATACAAAAGAAAACATTTGGGATGTGGCATAATGAGAGATTCATTCTATCTGCAAGAATTCTGTAAACATGCCAACATCTTGGGGAATCTATGCCATGAAGAATTGAGGAGTTTTGAGAGCAAGGGTAAAATCTACCTAGTATTAGTGTGGTGTTATGTGACTGTATAAGTGATTGGGGTACAACTGATGGGAGCCCTAAGCAGCTGGCTACTTTTACCCAGCACAACATCCACCTCTGCCTAAGGTTGGTAAAAACCCATCCTCTAATGTCCATGTATAATACCAGCTGGATGATTGTAATGACTGTCCAAGAGCATTCCATTCCCATTCACTGATACATAATATAAAACCCACTGGAATCACTTTATTTGTGGATGCCTGATTTGTAGAAATCTTTCTCTCCATTTGTCAGGGTAAATCATGTGTAAATTAATGTTTATAGTCACTGCAGTCTTATCCACTGCATATTAGAATTAGAACGTGAGCTAACTACTGTTGGGTGATTATTTATTTTTGTAAAGTTTGAATGAGGTTTTAACTCCAAAGTTTAAATTTATATTAAATTAAATTTGAATCTGATATTCTATGAGGTATTTCTTCTGGGTGCCTTGTGACTCATGAGCCCTTATATAAAATCAAATACTAAAGAGACGTTGAAAACATAGAAACAAACAATGATGAACTGCTTTACTATTGACAAAAATATCACTTTATACTTCCAAACATGTAATCTGAATATAGCTGTTAAATTTGTACCATGTTTATTTTACAGGATGCAAAACATGTGGTATGTATACAAATACAGTATTATTTTACAGCTTCACTGCAGCAAAAGTACCAACAATTAACTGGAAGAACTAAATTCAGTACTTCATACCAACAAATAATGAAGAAGAAAACAATAAATTACAAAAACAAACCCATATGGGTCAGTTACAATTCACCAGATTGGTTAGTAAAGCATGTTTTTTTTGTACCATCTGAGTTAGGAACTGAGGGCAACACAGTTTGCTCTGCTGACCAATTTCCTGGTCAAACACATGGAGTAAACTTGACAATTAACAGGCAAGTTGTGGACTTGAGCAGGAGAAGAACAGAACTCAGTTCCTCCTCAACTTCCTCAACAGGATATCACCAGAAAATGTAAGTTAAAAATACCACTTTTATATGATTTTATCCTTTACTTAGTATTACATTATAGTAACAATTAGCAGTGCAAAATTAAAATTGGTGAGGTTTTCTATATGTCAAAAGTATTTAATGAATACCATAACACCATGTCTGGCTACATGGAAGTTGCAGTAATATCAGTGCAGTAACTTTTACAAGGGGGCTGTAAATCAAGCAATGCAATGCAGAAATGCAAGTACCAGGCTGCAATATTTTAATGCTATTGCCACAGGAAGCAATTTGTGGTAAAATGTACACAATAGTATTAGTACCATTTAAAATTTAAAAACATCAAATGCATTTCAACCTCAATGGCAAGAACATGGAGCAATGAAAGCCCAAAACTTCCAAATGAGTTCCTAGCAAAGTAAATTGTTCTATTGTGACTTTTATTTATAATTTAGTCTTCAGTGGCAAGCTGGAAGTTGATAAGGAGCCACAATAGTGGGAAACTGAGACCTGTAGACATTTGTCCATCTGAACTGGAACTTTTTATTCTGGTCCTGGACTGCACTTCAAGTTGCACATAAATGGCACACTGGACTCAAAATGAGCTCCTGGTATAATACAATGGTGCAAACTAAACACACTACAATTCAAAAAGTCGAAGTCTTCCAGAAGCAAGACTAGGAAATACTGGGTTAAAGCAAGCACAGTGTTCTCACAACTAGCTGCTTTTCACCTGACAGAGAATTGCATTGAATAGTTATTTACGTATTCAGATATTAGAATTTAAATTATGATAAATATGAAAGCCATGTGAAGTTTATTTGCAGGTGAGAAGTAAAAAGGTAAATTACGTCTTAGATCACAAATCACATTTCATTTCTAATACAATCCAATGTGATTCCTGTTTTTGAACTGGGTATTAAAACAAAACCTTCACTAACTTATTCTGATTACATTTCCTCACGGAGGTTAATGCAGTTTAAAATCAATACTATGATGAGAATACTATAATAATCCATAACCTCAGAGGCAGGATTAATTAAAATATTTTTGTCTGCCCTAAAAACTTCAAAGGTTCACAGGAAATTGGTCTTCAGTTGGATGCTGGGTGCATTTTTACTAGGGATATGGAGTGGTGTAGCTTTGGCTCTCAAACTCTCCTGGTTGCCCTTGATGGCTGCCTCTAGACGGGCCTTCATGTGTGGAGCAGAAGCCATGAGTGCTTTGAAGACACTGGAATGCTGGGGCCCAAGCCGCATTAGGTCTCGCAAAGCAGACTCATGCAGAGAGCGGGATGTCACAGATGCTGAGCCCAAAGTGTTTTCGTCCAGCAGGAAGGACACCAGGATGGGTAACAGTACAGCCACCAACTGGGGACCTGCGCCAAGAGACAACACAATATTTCCTGTCATATTGATTGATCATATTCATATTCCTGTGTATTTGTGTCAAACAATATACACACCATGTTACAGTATGGGAATTCCACATGGAAACTACAAACTGCAAATTGTAGTGAATTTTGGATTTGGGCATCTTATTAGAGTAACATTATCAGTGTTGTCAAACTGTGAGTTTCAAACTACAATGTGAACTGAATAGTGACTTATGTAGTCATGAATATCATCTTTTAAATATTAAAATTTTCTTGAGGCAAACCAAGAATGAATATTTAAATAAAACATGATTTTAAATAAATTAAAAGTTATTTACAATGCTGTCAGAAATGAATAAACAACCAACCCCAAAACAATCAGATAAGATAAGTAGGACCTTTTGTCTTTCAACAGGATAAACCTGGAATTTCAACATAAAAAGTTGTGGATGTGAAACGAGACCATTATTGCAGATAGCAGAGGCAGATGATCATTGTGCAAACATCCAACAAACATCACTCCAATAAATGTATGGGTCTTTAAGTCACAAAAAACAACTAAGGCAGTTGGAAGGTCTACAATAGCAGGTGAAATTCAACAAGTCAAAGAACAAACCAGACCCAAAACCAACAGAAATGCTGTGAAGGGACTTATAAAGAGCATTTACACAAAGGCAAAGAAATTTATTATAATTTTGCTCAAGAAAGAAATGGTGCCAGACTGTCATTAAAATGGCAGTAGGTCATCTTCAGTGACCTTTGTCTTGGATTGAGAAGACCAACCAATCAGTTAAAAAAAAACGTCACATGTACCTTCTGTGTGCCACTGTGTGCACCAATTTTGTGTCATGCACAAAAAACCATATGCTTCCTGGAGCTCACAATATTGCTAGATGCTGTGGATTACACCTTTTCCAAAGAATATGAGGTAAAGTTTTACCCACATATTGATTCACATGGCATTAATATAACCTGAGGTTGAAAATCTGAGGTTAACCTGGAATTGAAAATCAGAGAACCTGTAGTAAAAAAAAATATGTTACCCTACCTCCCCATGTTCCAATGGAATATGGCTTAATTAAAAATGTAATGATACATAAATGTAACCTCAGAGTTAAAATAAGAGATTTAAGCTAGAACTGCAAAATCATTATAATGTCCTTTTTTATGTAAACTAACAAAATTTTGAAATTATGAATGGTAATAAATGGCGTTCTCAGCTCAGATACCCTGAACATGTGATTAATACAAACAGTGTTATTCTCTTTCCATTTTGTTTCTATTAATTTGACCTTTTTTATTATTATGGTTAAGTAATTATCTGTCCTTTTTGGTATCTCAGCAATGTAAGATCAAAGTCATTTTGAACTAGCAAAATATAAAAATGACATGACCCATCTGAAATCAGACCTGAAACACCACCTCCTCTCGTTTAGCTTTATAAGCTAAAAGCAACAATTTCCAGTTATTTGCTGGAATATATCTTATATATCAGAAACAGAAAGGCAGATGCGTGTGACTATATTAATTCATGTGACTTCTTCTTGTTCCTCTTTCAGCTTCTCCCTTTAGGGGTCACCACAGCGGATCATCTGCCTCCATCTTGCCCTATCCCCTGCCTCCTAATAGTATAACTATTAAATTCAGTAAAAGCTTATGCTGTTTTAATAGGACAGATAATCAGAGTAATCAGAGCTACATAAAGGTAAAGGCTAAAGAACACATTTGACTGTTTTCCTAGGGTTTTTTCCCACCTGCATGATTTAGTCTAGTTAAATTTAACTCTGGTTTGCCTTCACTGTAGGTGCAATACATTTTACTGCAGGTGTGGATAAAATAATTACACTGATGAGGTAGCAGTCTTGGTCTGGTCCCAAAAGAACTCTGGAGTATTTAATTTGTGGCGAGAACGTGATCTAACCTCAAACCAACTAGCAATAATTTGCAAGTTTGATCTAAATGGATCTGTAGGTGTATTTTAACATGATATACTGTTCAGATAATTACTACAGCTATGAACAATGACATCTCTCCAATTGCTCCATGTAAAAATGTACAGAAATATGCATGGGTCCAAAACACAACACTTCCGGTATCCACTTTCTTGCTCCCACCTCAGAATGGTCTGACTAATAAGTGGAGAGAATTCTCAGACTTCTCACATGGTTTGCTGTGATGCATTTTGGTGTGCTTAGACTTTTTCTTGTGTGATATCCAATCCAAACCACCTGGGAAACGATCCAACTTCACAAAATCTTTACTTAAAATGTTATTGATTGGGCTCAATTTAAACTAACTACAGGTGTGAAAACACCCTTAAACATCATGAAACAGTATACATGATTAGATATGTTCTTGCTCAATTAAACATGCAGGAAAACTGCATGAACTTGAGGTGCAAGGGAAGGTGATGGGAGCATGGTGCACAAGAATGGTAAAGGTTATGTCAGCATGGTCGATCACTTTAAATAGTTCAGCAGTTATACTTATAAAGTTTGGCTTCAATTTTAAATAAATACTAAACTGAAAGTCAAGCACTTTGTGTGAAGGAAATACTGACTGTGAGTTTCCTCTGCAGCCAACACTAGTGCTTCCATGGCTCTGACTGCATCCTGCACTGCTTGAAGTTCTGCAGTGGTCTGAGGCCGACTCTTCTCCACTTGCTGCAAATGAGCCACTACCTGTGAGCCCAATGCCTGGATAAATGGCCCGGCTACTGCTGTTGGGCCCTGAAACACTGACACCAGTAACTGGTAACTCCTGCTCAGCACCTATAGAGGAAAACACATCTGTAAACTACAGAACCAAGGATGTCTTTGCTTTCCATTATTTGATGAAATGCTGTCCTCTCTAGGTGTGTTCCGTAGCTTTGCTTCTCTGCTTACCATGGGGTCCTTGGACTCCAAGCTGGCTTTAAATTTGCTGATGCAGAGTGCCTGCAGTGGCTCAACGGTGGTGACCTCAGCACTGGCAGAGAGCAGGAAGATTGTGAGCGCTGTTAACAAGGTGACCTCATCCACAACAGCCTCAGTCTTATCTAGTAAAAACAAATTACAGTATAATGGTTTAAAACAGTGGTTTTCAACCTGTGGGCTTTGTCTGTATTAGGAAGCCGTGGACAAAAATGTTTTCTTTTTTTTCTGTTTTGCAAAGTAAAAATCCTTACAACATAAACAGATATTTCAAACAATTTAATATGTGACTGATAATATGTACATAATAGTGGACACAACATCTATAATTTTTTCATCTTTCATTGACCAAACAATCCTGTAGCAGGTGCTGAAGAAGCTATGGGACCATATTTAATGTGGATCATGTTAGAAAAACATAGAAAATGTTTTCTATAAATACATTTCTATTGTGACGCAGCCATATGATCTACAGATCTAAAATCAGACACACGTCTGACAAGCATACTATAAACTTTAGTATTATCGTAAAATGTTTTTTTTAAGTAATAAATTGTGATACATACATATTTGTTCAGATTCCCAATGGTTGATTAAATTTTCATGTGGACCAGGGAACATTTTGTGGTGTGTAAAGAGGATTGTGAGTTGCAAATGCAAATTTACAGTGCAGCATAACTACTCCATAATAACTACTCCACATAACTATGTGATTAGACAAGAGATGAGAATGCAAGTATGTGTGCATGTTACCTTTATCCCAGATCTCCAGAAGCGTACTGAGAGCAGAGCGTAGCAGCTCAACCCATGCAGCACGACTCTTCTCAGCTCTACTCATGGGAGATGACAAGACATTACGCAGTGCCTGTAGGACTCCAGAAACCAGTACTCCTCTGCTTGCAGCACCAGAGCCCTTCACCACTTCTTTTAGTACCCCCAACAGTAGATACAATATAGTGGGCAACACGGACACGCTGCCTGATGAAACACCAGTGATTCTCCATAACACATTCATAACTAACCAACAACTAATACAAGCAATGAAACTCACTAGTAAGCATTTAAAAGTGCATACAAATTTGGTATGAGTCATATTTCAATTGTAAATACTTGTAAATAAAAATTTCTGTTCACCAAACAAGACGTGCTTTTGTGCTCACTGAAATTTGTTGAGGCAAAATGAAAGACTCTTACAGACTACTCTTTCATGTTTGTGTAATTTTAGATACTCCATTTCTAAAAAATGTACATATCTGACACAATGATCAATTAGCTTCATTTTAATTTGTCAGCTACATTACATGGACAATATTGGCACACTTACATGAGCCTTTAAGACTTTCCAAACCAAATTCTTAGACAGTAAGTTGAAATGGGTTCTAAAATTGTACAGCATCTTTTTAAAACTAGTAAACTCTCTTACCTTCAGGTGAGCAGATGGAAGGTAACTCTGAGAGGATCCCCAAAGCAGAAGTGACTAGCCTGCAGTCACTGTCATTCAGGGATGAAGGAATGCCTCCCTGCCCAGTAGGGCTACCTGCCAGCCGTGGACTGAGCTGTGGTAACTTTCGGACCAGTGTACAGAGACAAAGCTGCAGAGCTCCAAATACAAGAGACTTCCCAGGCACTAGTCCACCTGTGTCTCGGCCCTCACCAAATTCCGGCACTGTCTCCTTCTCAGCAGCACCATCATCCACTGAACAGGACAGACAGAACCAACAGTGCCATATAAGGTCTTGTACATATTACTAATAGAGGGCAACTATGAGCTAATGTTTGCACACAATTGGTCCTTTAATAATGATAATTATAATAGAATTTGTCAGACAGGTATTAGATGAAAAGTTTTACTTGCTTTATAAACAAACACCTGCAAAGCAAAAAATTGTGAAACAAGAAAGAAAGTCTCAAAGATTCTAGTAATACCTGATATAACTAATCTATTCTATACATTCAATGTCTTAACAATGACCGAAAAAACCCCAATAAAATGCAGTAATATATTAACATTTCTCAATGCTTGTTCATGTGTTCAAGTCTCACCCTCTGCACTATGCCGTTTCTCTTTGACATGTTCCTGTGCTGCACACACCACCTGGCGCACCAGCTCCAGCACAGCCACCTGAATCTCCGGGGACTCTCGTGTCACGATCAGTCTGTGCAGCACACTAAGAAGCTCCACACTCAATGCCTGCAGACAGAACAAATACAAAAACTAATAAACCAAGTGCACATATACAAGCAATCAAATGGGGTACAAAAATATACAGATTGGGGCAACACAAGAAACTTTACAGTGGTGCAAAATAGTATTTAGTCAGCCACTGATTGTGCAATTTCTCCTGCTTTGATAGATGAGAGAGGTCTGTAATTCTCATCATAGGTATACTTCAAAATTAGCATTTGGTCACCCACAAACAAACAAAATTTCAGTCTCTCACAGACCTGTAATTTCTTCTTTAAGAAGCTCTTCTGTCCTTCACTCATTATCTGTATTAATGGCACCTGTTTGACTTGGTATCTGTATGAAAAACACCTGTTCACAGCCTCAAACAGCGACTCCAAACTCAACCATGGCCAAGACCAAAGAGCTGTCGAAGGACACCAGGAAGAAATTTGAATGCCTGCACCAGCCTGGGAAGGGTAAATCTACAATAGCCAAGTAGATTGGGGTGAATCTCCCTGGATCTGGGGCCCCATGCAAGATCTCATCCCACAGGGTCAAAATGATCATGAGAAAGGTGAGCAAACATCCCAAAACTACACGCAGGGACCTGATGAATGACCTGCAGAGAGCTGGGACCAAAGTAACAAAGGCTATCATCAGTAACACACTATGCTGAGAGGGACTCAGATCCTGCAGTGATTAAGGCAGAACATGTCCGGACCTGTCTGAAGTTTGCCAGTGAGAATATGGATGATCCAGAAGAGGATTGGGAGAATATCTTGTGGTCAGACAAAACCAAAATAGAACGTTTTGGTAAAAACTCAACTCGTCGTGTTTGAAGGAAGAAGAAAGCTGAAAAATTGCATCCCAAGAACACCATACCTCGAGAAGTGTTTAACACTGCACTGTGAAATTTGTAATTTGTCATTGTCTATACACTTCTTTCACTTCAGAAGCCAGTTCTGTAAAAGTTTCAACAAAAAAACATTCACTACTACAAGGACTAAACATTGTGTAATGGAGATACAATATTAGAGAGGAGGTGTAAAGAAACGCACATGGTCACTGCCCACTTTTGAACGAGGCCAAGGCACATCAAATAAGGCCTGCAGGGCATGAAGACAAGAAGTGATGTTCTCCATTTGGTTCTGAGAGTGGGGTGAGCACAGGAACTCCACACTAACACCTACAAATGAAGGCAAGGTCATTAATAACAGTAATTAAGATGACATCTAAAAAAAAAAAAAAAAAAAAAAAAAAAAAACCATACAGAACTGGTATAACACTAATATAGAACATTATATTTAACCACTCATCACACAGTACCATGTTACATTTTTCCATAGTAGTCTATGTTTGTTGTATGCATAATAAAGTCAACTGCCAGTAGCTTTCTTTGTTTTTAAAAAATATAAAATAAAAAAAAAGGCAGACAAGCTCTTCACCGAGGATGAGGTGGAGACGGTCAGTGCTGATATCCTCTGGGGACTTGCTGGTCAGAGTGGTGGACTGACCCATGGAGGTAGGGGTTACAGGTCTGGAGAGATTTGCAGGTCCCTCGTCGACCATGATGAACTCTGTGCTATTGAGCCAGAGGGCGGTGGCATGTAGAATAGGAGCCCAGGCAACAAAATAATGATGACGTGCCTCTTCCACAGTCTCTGCAGTATAGAACGAACCACCTGAAACACACGGAACATATATTATCTTATACTCACATAGTAAAAAATGTTACCTTTCAATGGATGTCTTCCAAAATCTGTTCAAATTA
Organism: Acestrorhynchus altus; assembly: GCA_034509495.1. Taxonomy (NCBI): domain Eukaryota; kingdom Metazoa; phylum Chordata; class Actinopteri; order Characiformes; family Acestrorhynchidae; genus Acestrorhynchus; species Acestrorhynchus altus. Next base: position 22,279,863 of record CM067513.1, read on the forward strand.
ACAAGATCACATGTCAATCAAAACAATTGCCAGCAAATATAGCTTTGCTGATTAACTGCCATGTTCTTTGTTGAAATTCACCTGTTGTAGGGAGCTGACTGGCATAGGCTGTAGGAAGTGTTAGCAGTGCATAGTCCTGCAGCACAGCTAGCCACAAGCGACTCAGCGTTGCCAAGTCACCCTGCACCAATTTCAGTAGTCCAGTTCCAGATTCCTCGCATTGTTCTTTATGCTGCTCCTGGTGCTGCCCATTGGGACTCTCCTTCTTAGTGCTCTCCACGGCCACAATATACACCTGAAACAAAATAGACCAATTTTGCTGGATCACCATTCAAAACATGTCATAATGTGTCAAAATATACTTCCTTCTTATTAGAAGGCCATGAGAGTAAATTTTAGTCATTGTCGTGAGTAAATCAAATCAAATCAAAATTTATATTACAGCACTCTTCACAACTGAGGTCACAGAGTAGCTTTACAGAAATAAAAGATAAAAAAGGTTAACAACACAGGAACAAATGAAAAGAAATAGAAATACATCAAATACATCAAATACATCAAACACATACATTTAAAAGGAACTTGGCTACTTCACTACACCGCCAACTCTGAAGCTTGTCCTAACACACTGCAGAATGAACACGTTCAAATACACAGAAGGAAAATGAACTCCAGCATTTAAATTTTAAAAAATTGTGACTAATTTCTGAGTTTTGTGTACTTGAATTCACCAATATTTTTTGGCCACATATGTTTCCACTGTATTCAGATTTCACTCCAGTTTAAGTTTTAACAGCTAACCTTAGGGATGGTGTTTTTGAATTTAACATAACATTTAACTTATTTCTGGCCATGAGTGAATTCATCTGTCATAAATTTCCTTTTCCTGTTATTTAAACAATCTTTTTGGAATAGTGCACATCATTAAAGAAATGGGAAAGTTACTGTAACTAGCATATAAACTACCACAAACATGTTTTATTTTTTATTGTTGATATACAGCTTCATAATCATAATTTCATCAAAAGTAAGATCCTCTTTTCCTCTGTTCACTGTCATTAGAAATACAAAGTTACACAGAAGAAGGGTAAGGTCCGTCTGTCCATCCCTCCGTCTCCTTCCGCTTTATCCGGGGCCGGGTCGCGGGGGCAGCAGTCTAAGCAGGGATGCCCAGACCTCACTCTCCCCCGACACCTCAGCCAGCTCCCCAGGAGGAACCCCGAGGCGAGCCACCCTTTTCCAGCCGAGAACAATGGCCTCAGATTTGGAGGTGTTGATTTGCATCCCAGCCGCTTCACACTCGGCTGGGATGCATCAGGACATCATCATCATCCACAAAAAGCAGATATGATATCCTGTGGTTCCCAAACTGGACTCCTTCCGGCCCCTGGCTGCACCTAGAAATTCTGTCCATAAAGATTATGAACAGAACCGGTGACAAAGGGCAGCCCTGCCGGAGTCCAACATTCACCGGGAACAGGCCAGATTTACTGCCGGCAATGCGAACCAAGCTCCTTCTCCGGTCGTGCAAAGACCTGACAGCCCTAACAGAGGGCCCCGGACCCCGTATTCCCAGAGCACCCCCCCCACAGAATACCCCGAGGGACACGGTCGAATGCCTTCTCCAAATCCACAAAACACATGTGGACTGGTTGGGCAAACTCCCATGAACCCTCGAGCACCCTCTGACGGGTGTAGAGCTGGTTCAGTGTTCCTCGGCCAGGACGAAAACCGCATTGTTCCTCTTGAATCCAAGGTTTGACTAACGGGTGAATTCATCTCTCCAGTACCCTGGCATATACTTTCCCGGGCAGGCTGAGAAGAGTGATCCCCCTATAGTTGGAACACACTCTCCAGTCCCCCTTTTTAAACAGGGGAACCACCACCCCAGTCTGCCACTCCAGGGGCACTGTCCCCGTCCGCCACGCGATGCTGCAGAGGCGTGTCAGCCAAGACAGCCTAACAGAATCTAGAGTCTTGAGATACTCCGGGAGGATTTCATCCTTCATTGGAAGACGTGACGGTGGGGTTGAGGAGATTCTCAAAGTATTCCTTCCACCGCCCAACGATATCCCCAGTCAAGGTCAACAGCTCTCCACCCGCACTGTAAACAGTGTCGGCAGGATACTGCTTCCCCTTTCTGAGGCGCCGGATGGTTTGCCAGAATCGCTTCGGGGCCGACCAATAGTCCTTCTCCGAGGCCTCCCGAACTCCTCCTAGCACTTGGTTTTTGCCTCCTTGACCGCCCAAGCAGCAGCATGCTTAGCCCCCCGGTACCTGTTGGCTGCGTCAGAAGACCCAGAGGCCAGCATGGCCCGATAAGGTCTTCTTCTTCAGCTTGACGGCATCCCTTACTTCCGGTGTCCGTCACCGGGTTCGGGGATTGCCGCCATGGCAGGCAGCTGCGACCTTACGCCTACAGCTCTGGACGGCTGCATCAATGAGAACCTGGTCCACTCGGACTCGATGTCCCCAGCCTCCCCAGGTAGCTGTGAGAAGCACTCCCGGAGGTGGGAGTTGAAAGCTTCCCTGACAGGGGGCTCAGCCAGATGGTTTTCTTCTGCGGGTGGTGGGCCCACAGGAGGAGTGGCCCACGTTTCGTGCCTCCCATGGGCAAAGACCCGGCCACCAGGCGATCACTCCCGAGCCCCAGCCCCAGGCCTGGCTCCAGGGAGGGGCCCAGGTTGCGCCGTACTGGGTGACGTTGCGGGGCCTTTATGAAGGGTAAGGTGACCCAAGTAAAATAAATAACCCAACAGCTCATTTCACACTACTTACACAAAGGCTGAGAGTGATAAAAAAAAAGAGATGAGTATCCCAGTAAAACTGCCCAACTGGCTAAACCCTATGTTTATTGGCATCACTGAAGCACTGTTTTGGGGGCATTTTTACAAAGTGCATGAAGTAAAAGTAACCAACGTGTTTCTTTTTTGTAAACTTGCACTAAAATCAATATAACCTGACAAGCAGAAGCAAAGTAAAAGAATACTGTACAGACAGAAACTCAGCAAGGTTTCCAGAGCCTGTTACTTAGGAAAACCTTTATTTATTAACAACAATGTTCCACATGACCTGACCAGAAAAAGAAGAATTGCTGTTATTGCTGCCTCCAATCACATATTTGGATATTACCAATTGTTTTGTTTACAGTATATGTGTGTAAACCTGTGAACAGTTCCAAAACTGTGAGTCACTGAAACTGACAGAAATTGATTAAACGGTGGTGTGTTTGCATTTTGAGTATAACAGAAATACTAATAGCACAAGTAAGCTGGCTGTGATGAAAGAATGTTTTGCTTAGCACAGCAGCCTTCACCTGCATTCGGTTTTCATTGTGCTGCTCTAAAGCCAGAAATGACAGAAATCTTACAAATTTGGGCTGCAGAGATGATAACAGTCCTAAAATATAGTCCTATAGGTGACGCATGATGCATCTGTTTACTAGTGTGGCTAATGCAAATCAAGCCAAGTATATTAACTTTAGATACTTTAGAAGAGCTTAGGGTTTAGCCAGTTGGGCAGTTTTACTGAGATACTTGTGAAAGCTCACAAGATTCAGGCTTGTTTATACCAAGCTAGATCATGGATCAGGGTATGAAGCAACGTCTTTAGCTTTTTGGACAGAAACTGATCCACCTTACCTCTGCCCAGGCTTTGAGAACAGCCAATGTCTCCATGGTGAAAGTGCTCTCATTGTAGAGGGAGCTGGACACATCTCGACCTGCCTGAACCTTAAGCAGCGAGGATGCCAGGAGCTGGTGTACCCTCCTTAGGTCCCGGAGATCACTGACAACCCCACTGGCAATCCACGCGCTGCAAACCTGCACAGCAATCAAAGCAACAACAAAAACATGAACAAAAAATAACTCTGATCCTGAGGCAACCTGTGAAAGAGCTCTTTTAAAGGCTGTGGTAAACAGCTAAAGCTTAGACTGAAAAATAAGGTCAAACGGTGCCCAAGTGAATACAAAAGAAAGCACAAAAATATTTTTCTTAGGCAGAATTTAAGGGCCAGACCTGACAGGCTTTAGCAGTGACATCAGGAGGGGCATCTGCACTGAAGGCAGGTCTGAGAGCAGCTCCCACCTTCAAATGAAAGAATCCTTTAGTATGATTTTCAAGACAATTAAAATAATTTAATATGTGAAGATAAATGATATTTAATTGATCTTATTGCTTGTGTAATTCTGTGTCAGCTTTTTTCAGGTCATAAAAGATCTATAAAACAACTGACCAATATTTCATTAAATATTCACCTGCATCAAAAATTCCCATTTTAATAAACTGTAAATGTAAACATAAATGTACTACTTAGTATCACACTAGACAAAGGCAGTTGTAGTTAGGCATATAGACAACATAGATAACCTGTGCAGCTGTTTCAAAGTTCATACAATTACAAATTGAGAGCTCTCATACACCACACAAGTTGTTTTCACTCCAGAACTGTAGTCCTACTTCCCTGCATATTTTACAGCAGTTTCCTGGTGGTTTACGCCTAATCAAGATTTGTAGTCTCTCGGATCTCGGTTGCATGATAGCTATGTAGCGTTTGAGTGAGTTACATTCAGCTAATTATTATAACTTTCTGTCCGATACAAAATAGACTGAACGCATTTGAAGAAGCATGTTGGACAAGAACTCTTACATTGGCCTGGTACTGCTCTAAAATGACATGGCCAGGAAACTCAGGCTCTGGAACGCAGGCAAATGTGCGAATGATCAAGAGCAACATCTGTAAGCCACCTAACCGAAGCTGCTCACTGTGGTCTGTAGCTGCCATAAAGGCCATGCGGACCAAATTGGCCAAATGCAGAACCAGGAAATCTGAAATATGAAATGGAGATGAGTATAACAGACAGTACCATCAATTAATGTCGAAAGCCATCAACAGTAACATCAGTTTAGATAAATACAAACTCTGCTTGTATGGCTCTACAGAAAAAATAACAGACAGAAAATCCATAATGATCTCAAGCAAAATACAGTGCATCCGGAAAGTATTCACAGTGATTCAATTTTTCCATATTTATGTTATAGCCTTATTCCAAAAAATTCAATTCAATTCAATATTCAATTATTTTTCCCCCCTCAAAATTCTACACAAAATACCCCACAATGACAGTGAGAGAAATCTGTTTAATAATTTTTGCAAATTATTAAAAACATTCTATTTTATAGATATAATATATTATATAAATATATAAAAAAATCTATATAAAAAAATCTGGCTCTCACATACCTTATGGCCCAGCCGGAGGCCAGACTTGAAGCAGATTGAACATCTCTGGAGTTACAAATGCTCAGACTCTAAAAGGCTTGAGGCTGTAATTGCTGCCAAAGGTGCTTCAACAAAGTGTTGAGCAAAGGCTGTGAATAATTATGTACATATAATATTTTTGTGTTTTATGTTCTCAAAAAATCCTCTCACTTTGTCATTGTGAGGTATTGTATATAGAATTTTGAGGGGAAAAAATGAATTGAATCCATTTTGGAATAAGCCTGTAACATAAAATGTGCAAAAAGTGAAGCGCTATGAGGACTTTCTGGATGCACTGAAAGTCTAGGCAAATTTGCTGGACACAAAGCAGAAATCAATGCGAGGGCTTATTTAGGCAGAACAGTTTCTGACCTGAAGACTTGTGCAAACGTTGCTCCTGAGCCAGTACCATGTCAAAGTGAGCTGGATCACCGTTCTTACACAGCACCATGATGCGGCACACACACTCAACAGCAAACACGCGTGTGGACCAGCGCAGGTTGTTGAAAGGCCCACTATGCTCACGCTTGGCTTGAAAAGCTGAACAATCATCTGTATTGTCTTCCTGGCTGGTCTCAATTAGGGAAACCGCTGCTGAGTCTGTTGGAGGACAAACATCCAAGAAACATTATGATATGATGTCACATGCAATGAATCTGAATAGTGGGCTTGTAGAGGAGTTCCAATGAAAAAACAAATACCTTATTTCTAAGGTAGCCAACTACCAACTAAAGCAAATCAGAAACCAATCACATGATCATTAAAAGAAAGTGGAAACTGTGGGTATGACTGAAATAGATCAATACAGAGAGGGACTCTCTGTTAGTTTGAATATGAGAAACACTCAAACACTTTAGGCACTTCATGTTAGTTACATAAACAAATGTCTGAATTGCTAAGCAGTGCTCAAAACTCTAATTCAGACTTCAATTCATGTGTGTAAAATTAGTAAAAGCACTGTGCTGTTTAATGAGGAATTAAGGAGGAATAAGGAATAAGGAATTATTATTAGGAATAATAAGGGACTCTAATGATCTAATGATCACTTGCTTATATGAGCAAATCTCATTGTCTCCATTTCATTGTACTGTGCTGTTTTAGTAAGACACTAGCAATGAAAGCTGGTACACATTCAACATTGTGAGGGTTTGTAGCACCTTCAAATCACATTCTAATTCCACTTTGATGGAATTCCATAAAAGATTTGAATGCTCATGGGAAAATGGTCAACATACTCATCAGTGCCCATGTAAATAGTGAGCTATTTCAGTTGCAGCCCATGTTTCTAAGGCTTTATCTTAATATTGTATCTGGGCACCCGTGACATTCAAGAAGTGCAATTCACACTTTGAGCCACTTTTATACGACATGCTTTACACATGCATTTTTGGACAAGCTGATACATACAGTACAGCCACATACAGATGCAGAAAAAGTAGGTAGACTGAGAGGGTAGAGTTGTATTACAGGATTTTACACAAATATGACTTATAAGCAGTGGAACACAGCTCTTGTAAGTGTTGTCCTGGCAACTTCATTGAAGTTACATAGTGAGCCCACAGCAGAGCATAAGCATCAACATTATTCTGCAGTTTTAAAAATACAATTCTACATAATGTTTCTTTAACTGCTTTCTTAGAAGCTTTATGAGTGATGTTTGGAACCAACTACTGTATGTGTTGTATGTTCCACAAAACAAAACAACCAGATCTATTTTGGCATTTTTAAGATTATGTTAGTTATAGATTAGCAATTACAACACTGACACAAAGTGATGAAGGTATTAGAATAGAATAGAATAGAATAGAATAGAATAGAATAGAATAGAATAGAATAGAATTTTATTGATCCCTTGGGAGGGTTCCATCAGGGAAATTAAAGGTTAGCATAAGTACAGTAAAGATAAGAACAAAACAAAGATAAGAACATTATACTATAAAGAAGAAACACTATATAAATATAAAGAATATATAATATAGTGATTATATTACCATATAAAATATATATAAGTAGTGCATGAAAAAAATGAGTCCTGTAGCCGGAGGTATTGCACATTAATATTGCACTTTTGAGCTGTTTATTGCACAGAGTCCAGTTGTGTTGTGGTGGTCAGGTTACTGGTTACTACTCGTTCCCATCCTCTGTCCTCCTGTTACCACTCCTCCCCCCCAGAGGGAGTTGTACAGTCTGATGGCTTGCGGGACAAAAGAGTTTAAGTCTATTGATCCTGCACTTGGGAAGGAGCAGTCCTCTCACTGAACAGGCTCCTCTGGTTGCCTGATACACCCAGCTATGGTTGTATCATCAGCAAACTTCTGAATGTGACACAGCTCAGAGTTGTAGCAGAAGCTGTGTACAGGGTGAAGAGAAGAGGGCCAGTACTGTGCCCTGGGGTAATCCAGTGCTGCTGACCATAGTGTCAGAGGTGATGTCCTTCAGCCTGACATACTGTGACCTGTCTGTGAGGTAGCTGGAGATCCAGGTGACCAGGCAGGGGTCCACTCACTTCATATTCAGTTTGTCCTGAAGCATAAGGGGCTGGATGGTTTTGAAAGCACTTGAGAAGTCCAGAAACAGGATCCTCACTGTGCCGTTCTCCTTATCTAGGTGTGAGTGGGCTCGGTGTAGAAGGTAGATGATTGCGTCATCCACACAAACACCTGCCTGTTACACCTGGGGTCTGAGGAGACAGAGGAAGAGCCGCTCCAGCGTCTTCATCAGACGGGAAGTGAGTGCCACTGGTCGGAAGTCATTCAGCTCACTTGGCCGGTTCTTTTTCAGAACTGGAACAATGCACAATGTCTTCCAGAGGGTAGGCACTCTCCCCACCTGAAGGCTGAGGTTGAAGAGACGCTGGAGTGGCTCACCCAGTTCTGCAGCACAGGTCCTCAGCAGTCGGGGACATACTTTGTCAGGGCCTGCTGCTTTCCTGGGGTGAAGCCTCTTCAGTTGACCTCTTACTTGGTCCACAGTGAAGAATGAGGTCTGTGTTTTGGTGGATGGTGGTGAGGAGGAGGAGGAGGAGGAGGAGGAGGAGGAGGAGGCAGCTGCTGTGGTGGGTGGGGGAGGATGTGGAGAGATGAAAGAAGGAGAGATGGATGCAGTGAGGTTGAGGGTGGAGGGTACATGGGCTGGTTGAACCGGTTGAAGAAGTCATTCATTTCGTTCGCCTTCTCCACTGTTCCCCCCACAACTCTGGTCTTGGTGTTGTGGCCTGTGATGGTTTTCACACTTTCCCAGACCTCCCTCATGCTGTTCTCCTTCAGCTTCCATTCCACCTTCCTCCTGTAGCTGTCTTTGGCTTCCTTGACACAGCGTTTCACCTCCTTCTGTGCTGACCTCATTGCCTCCCTGTCCCTGCTCTGGAAGGCGGCCTTATTCCTATTGAGGACAGCCTTGACTTTCTGTGTTACCCATGGCTTGTTGGGGTAACCCCGTATCATCTTGGTGGGGGAGACCACGTGTGCACAGAAGTTGAGAATCTGTCAGACAGTGTGTCGTCATCTCAATGTCCTCACAGTGTGGACGAAGCAGCACATCCCAGTCAGTGGTGCCATAACAGTCCCTGAGTGTTTTTTTCATTTCTGGAGACCACCTCTTGATGGTTCTGGTGGTTGCAGGCTGTCTATAGACCATGGGGGTGTACTTTGGCTGAAGGTGGACCAGGTTGTGGTCCAACTTCCCCAGTGGGGGGAGGAATGTGATGCTGTATGCCTCTTTCACATTAGCATAGAGCAGATCGATTGTCCGGTTGTTTATTGTAGGACAATCCACACACTGGTGAAAAGCAGCCAAATTAGAGTCCAAAGTAGCGTGATTAAAGTCTCCAGAAATGATCATGAATGCCTCAGGGTGCTGAGTCTGCAGCTTTGTAGTAACAAAATGTATTTGCTCACATGCAGCAGCTGCGTCTGCTCTGGGGACGATGTAAATGCAGACAGCGATCACATGACTAAATTCGAGGGGGGCGTAGTAGGGCTGGAGGCTAATGGCTAACAGCTCCAGATCCGGACAACGGATGACACCAGCGACTCTTCACATAAATGATCAGCCCCCCACCTTTGCTCTTCCCGCAGGCTTTAATGTCTCTGTCAGCTCTCACGTCAGATCTAAGTTAGCATCCGGTACGAGCTGGGTTAGCCACATCTCTGTGAAGATTAACAAGCTGCTCTCTCTGTAAATCCACTGGTTGGTGAGGGCAGAGAGCTCATCAATCTTGTTCGGCAGCGAGTTCACATTCCCCATGATGACAGAGGGAACGGACTGTTTGTAGCACCGCCGGTTGTCCGTTAGCTTTGCCTTTAGCTTAGCTCCGGCCTTGCAGCCCCGGGCTCTCCTCTGCAGCTTCACCAGGATTAGGTGTAGTATGCCGGCTTGTCCCTTTGTTCTCAGGGCCAGGAGCTACTCTCTCGAATACAAGAGAAAACTGGCTCCTGGTTGCATCTTTGAAGTTGAAAATATCCATGGGATATGTACAATAACACACTCTGTCTTTGTCAGAAGAGCAAAGTATGTGGAAAGATGAGAAAAGAGGCTAAAAAGAGCTAAAGCTACAGAGTTACTACTGGAAGCCAGCCGTCTTGCACAGCGCCAGAAATGGTTTTTATTAACAAGAAAAAAATAACTATAGGTTATAAGATGAGGTCAGACATTTTCAATTAAAGACATGCATGTTCATGCTATTGCAGTAGCACTAGTACTTTATTATGGTAAATCTGACATTTCAATGCACATCCCTGCAAAAAAGGCCATCTGATTGTTCCTCTTTAGCCATGCTACGTTTTCTTAACGTGTCTCAGGCGAAAAAAGGAACTCACCCGAGGAAGCGGAGAGTACATCCTTACAGAGCTTCAACCAATGGGCCAGATCACTCTCAGAAGCAGAGCTCATCATATGGACCAGTGTATCCTTAATGTCTTGCTGGAGCCGGAGGTCTGACTCCCGATCCAGCAGGCTAAAAAGAGCTCCCTCCAGACCCACCTCTTTAATAGTCACATCTGCATAAACCAGAAAAAATATGAAAACAACCAGGTTCAATATGTACAGTGGTGCTTTAAAGTTTGAGAATCATTTACAATTTTTTATTTTCTTCATATATTTGACATAATCAGATATGTCCAGAATGTAGATAAGTAGAACCAATCCAAAATACTAAACAAAAATACTACACTAGATGACAAGACAAACTTATTTAAATACTACATTTGCTCATTTATTTATTGAGATAAATTATCCAATATTACATATGTAATATTGTGAGTGGCAAAAGAATGGTGTGGCCCCTGTGTGCAGCAATAACTGCAATAAAAAAATTCTCAAAACTGTTGATAAGTCCTGCACATCGGCTTGGAGAAATTTTTGTCCATTTCTTCATACAAAACAGCTTCAACTCCATTATGTTGCAAGTTTCCTCCAATAAACTGCTTGCTTCAGGTTTTTCCTATTAAGGTCAAAACTTTGACTATGCCATTCCAAAACATTAACATTATTCTTTTTTAACCATTTTTTGGTAGAATGACTTGAGTGCTTAGTCCAAAACCCTTTAAAGATGGTTTTGTAACCTGATTGTCAACTCATGGATTCAAATCACCTGACTTTCAGATGATCTGCTAATCCTTAAGGTTCACATACTTTTACCACCTCACATGTCATGACTGTCATCAGAAAACTAGACAAACGTTTTGGTCATAAAAGTAACTTTTAAGTTATGTTGTCTGATCTCAGTGCTTATGATGACAACAATGTATTATTTTTCTGTTCAATATGATTTAAAGAGTGTGTGTATATACCCTTTTGTTTTTCACAGGAAAACAAATCTCTCTTTTTTACTGTTAAAGTAAATAGATGATTCCCTCTTCAGCCCATACAGTCCAAATCTGGAAACTACGCTACAATAACAGCCCATTTTAAAGCTGAATTATGTGAAAACTGGTATTTCTTGCTCCTGGGCTCCCCATACATTCAGGAAGTGTAATTCCCTAATAAACACTTTACACACTGCATTTCTAGACAACCCGACAGATACAGAACCAGCATCTGAAGTGAAACAAAAATGTCAATAACGTAACGTTACATGATTTTACACAAATATAACTGCATATAAGGTTATGCAGTAAATGAGCATTAATCTGCCTGCTTACAGTGCAGTTAACAGTGTGGACACAATAGAGTTTTTCTCCCTATTATAGGTCAGTGAAGCCTCATGATTGTAAAGCTGTTAACTTTTGGTAAAAATGCCAAATAACGATGCTTTAAATTAACTTGTTATGTGCCGTCATAAAAGACCAATGGGCTTATATAAATATTCCAGTTCAACCTACAGCAGTTTAGCTCTCCCATTCAACTTAAAGTTATAAAGAGTATATCAGTCTTGTGAAAGTGTGAATTCTGTATGTTTTTAGTACATAAACTAAGACAAATGTAATAAATGGATCTCAGTAAAAACACAAATTACAAGACAAATGCAGGATATAGCCCCTTTAAAAAAAGGAAGTACTAAATTTACAGGAAATAAAGCTGACCTGACTGTCACTTGTGGAACAGAAAATGACAGTGATGTTGGAGATGTTGACTCACCCAGTTGTGTGTTGTCTCTGCGAGGCAGCTCCTTCACCAGGGCTACAGCATGCTGAGACACCTCCTCAGTTTCACACTGAGCCAGCTGCCGCAAGCATGCTACTACTGCCCGCCGTAGGGACAGGTAAAGACTGCACAGATTTACCTGCACAGACCCACCCATATGCAAACACAGAGAAAGAGAGAGATGAATGAATAAAGAACATTTAAGAGAAACAAAACATTGCCTTATATTATGGCCTCATGTGGGAGTGAACCACGCAAGAGAAACACACAAACAGAAAAAAAAAACCAGAGTGGCAGTAGTCACAGCCAGCACTCTGTGGATGCAGTTAATCCTGTGAGACTCATCCGATCCCCAGCAAATCCAATTTCTGTCCAGAGAGGGAAAGTGTAAGTAAGGAAGCAGGGCTCATGCCAAGGGTCGTTTCACTATTTGAGAAAAATAAAGGTATGCAAATAACACAAACAAAAAAGATTAACTATAGGGACTCATTTGGACATAGAAATTGACTACAACTCAACATACACTTATTTGTGGTAGACAAATCTGCTTGTTTAAAGTTGCTTGTTCTTAAGTGGCCAGCAGATGGTGAAGGATGCCATTTTGATTGCTGTAGTGTGAATACACTGTAATAAACTTGTAATACTAGCATGTTGTACTAAAGGCTGATTAAAGCTAGTAGTGAACACTTGCACTGCTGGACATCATTCTGTGAGCTGATCACATTAATGTGAAAGCTGCTGGCTGTATTAACCGTGTTTCTTGGAAGTTGGCACAACCCATTTACAAACTGAAAATCCAAAAAATTACTGGATAGTAAAGACACAGTGCTAGTGCTGGACTGATAAATGCTGCAGTAACACATCATAGACATCATGGAGGACTGAGTCTTCAATCTTTCCTATCCAGGAAGCAATGCCTAGGCTATACCAATGGTCACTGAGCAAGACTCTAATGGCTAATGCTGTAATTAACTACAACCAAGAGTGGACACTGACAGGTTTGTTTCAGACATAGAACACAGTGATATAATGAAGTATACCAGAAAACTGTAATTTGTGTCACTAACCCTGGGCAGTAAAACGCAAAAGTACTGGTAAATCCTTGACATAAGCCCTGAAAAGAGGCTGTGGCAGCTCACAATCAAAACCAGAAATGCCTGTTTGGTGTTAGTCTGTGTCAAGAATTTTGCAATCATAAGAGGAAAAGTGGAGAAAGAAAGAGAGAAAAGCAGGATGTGTCAAAAACTGCAGCCTTGCAGAAGGGAGGAGATGACCTACCAACACAGAATAGTCCAACAAGATCTCCTGCACGAGAAAGTAGAAAACAGCACTGGTCATGACAAGGAAAGCAAACTCAAACTGCATGGAACAACTCACCTCTGGTAGAGCACTAATACTGCTGAGCAAACGAATACATCTACTGAGCAAACACTTGAGCTAAACACAACTGCAAGAGACTTTAGTCAATCAGGATCCCAAAATATTTTTTCAGGGATCTGTGTTTAAATGTCAAATATTTGTGTGTATTGTATGTTTATCTACATATAATGAAGTTTGTGTCCCTGTGAGAAAGTACACCATTTTAAAAAAGGAACATAGATAAATGAGACACACATCCTATAACACATGGAGACACAGCGACAGATTCAGACAGAAACAAAGATACAGAGAGAGACGGACAGACAGAAAGACAGAGAGAGAGAGACAGATAGAAAACCAGACTCACACAGAGAGACAATGAGTCAGACACAGAGATGCAGAGACAAGAAAACCAGAAACAAGGAGACACACAGAGAGAATGGGATATTAAGAAAAATATAAATTATATTAATTCCATTACTGTGAAATACCGTTACTGTCCAATACACAGTACTACTGTGCAATATCTAACAATGTGCAATAACTATATATAACACCATGTCTATTTCTTTTATAATCGTACACAGAGGTTCAGAGAGAGAGAGAGAGAGAGAGAGAGAGAGAGAGAGAGAGAGAGAGAATTTGTGTATGCAGTGTGCACTTACACAGAGGCTGGGCACCAGAGTAGCCAGGTTGACATGGCGAGGTGAAAACATGTGCAGCTGCTGCAGGCAGGTGATGGCCTGGGCCTGCACCAGACAGTCTGGACTGTCCTGCATCACTGCACAGCCAACTAAACATGAATTCCTTACCACACTAACACCTGGACCCTCACCTGAACAGACCAGACATCACAGGAGAGTCTGAATTAGAATCACTTTGACAGAGACTCTGTTTGGATGTGCAGTGCATTATTTATTTATTTAGTTATTTCGCTTTAATGAAGTGATTATAAACTTTGCTGTTATTTGTGTCAATTTGGAAAATGGAATAAAAAAGACAAGTGATCAGTGACCTGTGCCAATGACTATTAACCCACACAGGAATCAGTCATCCACTGGTGAGTGACTGAATGTATGTGTGTGAGAGAGGAGGAGAGAGAGAATAAATGGTTGTGTTAACTTTTTCAACAGACACGTTTTCGCTAACTGTATCTAAAATGCATTTAATTTACACTTGTGTTAAACCTGGACAGTATGCATCCCTAACCATGTATAATGTGAAAGGTGAGCAAACAACAATAATACGTTTGTAAATAAATAAATGAATAAGTAAATAAATAAATAAAAAGTTTGTACACACTGCAGCAAGATTTATTTTTAAATATAAGCTTTGACGGGCAGCTTCTGCAGGCAACAATTGAATGTCACTGTTATAAAATGCATGACATGAAAAGATTAAATTGAAGATATATTGGCCATGTTGAGAAATTAATGTTAATAATAAATAAATAAATAAACTTCTGCACAAATGATAAAGGTTAGGAGATGACATAATAGTCTCGTCTCAATCCTAATACAATACATGCTGAATCAGATTAGATTGGCCAACTTCAGAAAGGCTTGGTGCATTGTAGATGAGACAGAGGGAGACAGAGTAAAAGCATGAATGGGAGTGAGAACCTTGTAGGTCAGGCCCAAGCGATGTGACAAGAGCATTAAGGCAGCGTCCAAGGCTCTGCTGCACCTCCACGTGTGTATGTGGTGTCACAAGAAGCAACCTCAGCACCAGAGTCAAGCTTGCCTCCATGTGACTGTGATAGAGAGGCCCTGCCAGGTCCACCACCATGGATAAAGAATGAAGTGACCACATCTACAGTAAATACATAAAAACAATATCCTCTCAACACAGTGTATGAAATTTGTCAAAGTGACTAAGCTTCTTAAATACACACACAACCCATCAATTCTGATTAGGTTTCAGAAAGAAAATAACATTTTTTTTGGTGCTCTACCTGGACTTCTGGTGAGGTGTTGTCCTGGGAAAGTGTGAAGAGGACCCCTACACAAGCAGTGAGGTGCTGTGGGGAGCTGATACCTCCTAAATAGCGATAAAGTGCACCCAGAGCCAGGGAATGGCCTGTGCGTGTAATGGCATCCCTTGCAGTCTTCAACCTGGGATTAGGATAAATGGAAAAAGTAATGCATACACATTCAGACTAACATTTTTTATTATGTTTTATTTATTAACTGTATTAAACCGTGTTAGGTAAGGTAGAGAGATACAAAAAACGCTAAATGCTATATAAAGCAGGGTGAGTGCACATGATCACCTGAAACACATTTTTAATCAAAAGGAATCAGGTGTGCTGTGGCTTGTTTGGAAAGTAAACCTGCAGTACCACTGGCCCTTTGAGGATAAGACTGGACAGTCTGGTATTTAAAGATTATCCTTTCTGCTGAATTTTTATTGGTTTTTATAAAATGGTATACGAACAAAACTGGTGTGTTCAAAACCATCTGTTATCATATACTCACCTCTCAAAGCTCATCAGTGCCAGAGAGACAGTGAAATTTGGTTCATTTAGGACCTGTGCTAATCGGGCTAGACCTTCAGCAGCCACACAGCGCAGCAGGGGGTTCGAGCTCTCCAGTGCCCCCATCAGGAGAGAGAGACTTGGCTTCTGCACCTCCTCTGGACCAAATATTTCATGACCCAAGGCCAAATTCTATAGAGGCCAAGACAAATTACAAGAACTTAAAAGCTGAGAAAAGCCAATACAGTTTTATTGAGCTTTTATTTATAAACCCTTCTTGAAACTAATTCAAAGTAATGTGTTGCTCTGTATTCTCTGGGCAGACTGATCACAGCAAGGAAGAAAATAAAGCATTCTCAGACCTATTTCCACCAACAACAAAATGCTTCAGACATACATGTATTTAACTTTACAGGTCACATATGCATAAGGTAAAAGCCACAGAAGCACAATAAACACTGGCCAACACTGCAATATTCAGATTTCAAATTTAAGATTAATTGCATTTTACCCTTTTATTGCAGTGTAACCACATACAAAACATTTTATACACTCACATAACTGCTTCAGGGTTTAATTAGAAATAGCAATCAGCACATTAAAATACTATTGTAGCTGCACTTATCACAGACTAGTGCTTGGTGACATTAAACAGCTCAACCTATTAAAAGGGCAGATATGATGGCAGGAGAAAGTTTTGCTCCCACCAACCAGACGAAACACCCATGACATTTTGGTATGCTTATTAGCCTGTTTGTGTAAGCTTGCTTAAAGGTAATTTTCTCTGGGGTAAAAGAAGCGGTGAGTTTTGGGTTTGAATTTTTCTCTTGGTTTAAATCACAGGGAGGTAGGATTATGCCTCAAATCCATACAACTAAAAACAAACAAACAAACAAAAAAAAAATACACAAAACCTTGCAGTTTGCCAAAAATGTCAATCTGACCTCTTGTTTTGGTGATTTGGTTCAGTTGAAATTCAAGACAATATAGAGCTTGGTCAGAGTGTAGGTAATCTGTAGGTTCTTTCATATACAATATCATATTAATGTCAGAAATCATGATGAAGTCATTACTGCATGGTGAAGTAATTATTGTAATAGTTTTGTTACATCATCCAATGCCTTCAAAGTTATTCAACATGACTAGAACTTAAATGAAGTTTTAGTTAGACTGAGGCTGCTAAGTTTTCAGCAGGAGATTGCATACATGTATTTACCTTCAAAGTGCAACATAAAGCAGCTGTCACATGGACATGGACTGCCTGTTGCCGAGTACCCTTCTGCAGCCTCACACGCTCATAGAACTGCTCCAGTACTTGAGCCCTAAGACAAAAGATGGGTGAGTGCAACTGAACTACACATAGCACTGATATTTATTTCTTTTTTTTCCCCAATTTACCACAACCCTCATCTCTTTTACACAGAGGCACACAACTGAACTATTAAACAGTTCACAGAATTGTTTTTTGTCTTGGGCTGACTGCAAAAGTGTGTAATACACTGCAGAGTTTAAAGGAAAATCACTGCTGCCATTCCATCCAGAATTTGCATGATAATTAATCAAAGAAAAAAAATGGAAGGACAAACCACACTTTATTCAGACTTACGCACAAATTCTGTAAAATATGGTACAGTGGCAGTACTACAAACCAAATCAGAATATATTGAAACAAAGTTTCACTGTAAATCTGGGTGGACAATTTCAAGATGCAAGACTTGCTAATATCAATGATGATAAGATTATCATTATCATCATCATCATCATATTATTATTATTATTATTTATTGTTTATTATTATTATTTATTGTTATTATATATTTTTATTTATTTATTTATTTAGTGTTGTGATTTTACAACATTTAGTAAAATTAAAGCTCAAGTAACAAGATTGTTACTTGTTACTGAGAAGTAGGTATACTCAATATGACAAAATATAATCCTATATTTTATACATCAATTTATTACTGTGATACAAAATATACTTTTCTGACCATTTTCAGTCAATGAGTTACAAATAATGTAATAAATATGAGAGAGTATTTGGATAGCAGTTTTTAAAATCTGCTGCTAATATTTTGCATTGGGTCCTGTACCTCTGTTGGATGTCCAGATGGGGGAAAATAACTCCAAACAGATGGACTGCAGCCATGGAAAGGGCAGCTGCTGAGGGAAGTGGTGCAGGAACTTCCTGAGGCTTTTCAAAGATGGTGAAAGGGTCATACTCTAAACTTCCTGCTCCTATATTGTTTCCATGTAACTGTGGATAGACACAATTTGATGTGATCAATGTGATGCTGAAAAACATAAAATCAATAAATTGTGTATTTACAAAAATATTGCACATTTTAGTTTGTACTTTAGGACTTTGCACTTAAAGTGGCAGTGTAAAAAACAGTTAAATGCATGGTAAGGGGTACACTTTAGGACCAGATCAGAAACATTCTCATAAAATGAATAACATTTACTGAGCACTGGGCAGAAATAACTTGTTTATGATAGATGGTCAATGAACAGATGGTAAATGATCAGCCTTGTTTGACCAGTCAGAAAGGCTGTTCAAACAAGGAAAACAAAAAACAAACAAACAAACAAGGAATACTCAGAAAACAAGAGTAAAACCACGTCAGAACACAGGTTGAACACTGAGGTGGATGGCCTACAACAACAGAAGACCACATTGGGTTTGTAAGAATAAGGGCCTTGCCCACAATGGTTTTATCTGGATTACAACAAATGTACAGTGGGGAAAGTAAATATTTCATACACTGCTGATTTTGCAAGTTTTCCCACCTACAAAGAATGGAGAGATCTGTCATTTTTATCAGAGGTACACTTCAACTGTGAAAGGAAGAATCTAAAAAAATACAGAAAATCACACTGCATGATTTAGAAATTATTAATTTGCATTTTTTTTTCAAATAAGTATTTGATCACTGACCAACCAGCGAGAATTCTGGCTCTCACAGACCTGTTAGTCTTTCTTTAAGAAGGCCTCCTACTCTGCACTCATTACCTGTATTAACTGAACCTGTTTGAACTTGTTACCTGTATAAGAGACACCTTGTCAATGACCTGAAGTGAGCTGGGACCACAGCTTAAGATTAGCCATTTGTAACACACGCAAAGCCCCCTTGCTAATGCCAGCACATGTCCAGGCCCATTTGAAGTTTGCCAATGACCATCTGTATGATATAGAGGAGGCACTGGAGAAGGTCATGTGGTCAGCTAAGACCAAAATAGAACTTTTTGGCATCAACTCCACTTGCCATGTTTAGAGGAAGAAGAAGGATGAGTACAATCCCAAGATCACTGTCCCAACCACTAAATATTGGGGTAGAAACATCATATTTTGGGGGCACTTTTCTGCAAAGGGGACAGGACCACTGCACTGTATTGAATGGAGGATGGGGCAGTGCATCATAAGGGTTATAGGTTGTAAGTGCAGAACTTCTCAAGGTCCACCAGACTGGATGGGGAGTGTTGGTGCACTGTCATTTTTAGATATCTCCAGAGATGTTCAATCATGTTCAAGTCTTGGCTAGGTCACTCAAGGACATTCACAGAGTTCTCCCAAAGCCACTTCTTTATTATCTTGGACTGTGTGCTTAGGGTCATTGTCTTGTGGGAAGATAAACCTTCATCCCTGTCTGAGGTCCAGAGTGCTCTGGAGCAGTTTATCAAGGATGTCTCTCTGTACATTGCTGCAGTCATCTTTCCCTCAATCTTGACTAGTCTCCCAGTTCCTGCTGCAGAATAACATCCCCATAGCATGAGGCTGCCACTGCTTCACTGTAGAAATGGTATTGACCAGGTGATGAGCAGAATGTTCTTTCTTCACAGAGCAACAATGGAGCTCTATCAGAATGACTATTGGATTCTTGGTCACCTCCCTGACTAAGGCCCATCTACTACGACCACTCACTTTGGCTGGCCGGCCAGCTCTAGGAAGGGTCCTGGTGGTTCCAAACATTCCATTTAGAGATAATGGAAGCCACTCTGCTCATTGGGACCTTCAATGCAGCAGAAAATGTTCTATACCCTTAACCTGATCTGTGTCTCAATACTATCCAGTCTCAGAGGTTTACGCATAATTCCTTAGACCTCATGGCTTGGTTTGTGCAGACATGAACTGTCTACTATGGGACCTTACACAAACGTGTGCCTTTCCAAACCGTGTGCAATCAACTGAATATACCACAGTTGTACTCCAATCGAGCTGTAGAAACATATGAAGGATGATCAGTGGAAAAAAGATGCACCTGAGATAGATTTTGAGTGTCATGGCAGTCTGTGAATACTTATATACAAGTTTATTTCTGTTTTATTTTTACTTCTTACGTCTTTGTCAACGTTGGGTATTGTGTATAGAATTTTGAGGTAAAAAATGAATTGAAATAAGCTCTGCATTTTAAAAAATATGCATTGCATTTTGAAATAAGGCTGTAATAAAATGTGGAAAAAATGAAGTGCTGTGAACTTTCTGAATGTACTGTATGTACCCAATGTATGTACAGAATGTCTATGATAAAAGTTTCAGAGAAGACACAGAAGTCAAAGCACTCTTTCAGGGTGTGAAAAACTGTTGTTACGCTATTGGCTCAAAGGCCTCATCTGAGTTCCTGGATTTGGGCAGTAAATCTCCAGGAAAAGTGTGCTGGATGTCTCAGCTGTTCAATCTTCATGATGACAAGGGGATTCTACTACAACATGAAAGTACTGAATGATGCAATCATGTTAAGATGAACCAGAATCTCAGACCAATGTAGACAGAGTTTTTTTGAGAGCAATAAAAGGGCCCAGACAGTATTAGTATAGTGTTCCTAAAATCCATAAAATCCATAAGTTCCATAAAATGATCGTTGAGTGTATATAATAATAAAAAAAATATTTGACAATAAACAAGAGTCAGTTCCAGGTCAGAAGCTGACCTGTTCTTCGATGTAGTGCTGGTCCATGTCCTGAAGAGTAGGACCCATCAGAGCCAAGTCCTGATTGTGGCACAGAGGGGGTAACAAGCTTAGCTCAGGACACGTTGTGTTCTCTGGACCAGTCAAGTCATTCAGCAGCAGTTTTAGCACCGTTCCAAAATGCTCTGTGCCAATGAGACCAAACCAATTTAAAGCTTTTCATAATCATGCAAAACATTTATGCAAATATTTTCCCAAAGGTCTTTTACACAAATACGCATAACTTCATTTACACTTCATATACACACTTATTTACATATGCTCATTAAGTCAACTCCACCCACACCACCAAACAATGAATTACATGCCTAGAACAGCAATATCCATGTGTAAATCAAGTACAACTATAGTGATAAAATAGATTGTCAGTCAGTCAGCTGATTTTTTGAGTCAATCCCCACCAATAAATGCATAGGGTTTAGCCCCATGAAGAAGTACATAACACAAAGGCCATATAGCTCACCCAGCTCTTACCTTCATAGTTCTTGGGGGACAAAAGTGCAAGGATCTCATACACTCTTAGTTGGAAAACAGTGACAGTATATTTGACCTGGTTCCCATAAGATTTGACCAGAGAAGGCAACCTTAATACAAAAAAAATAATCTTATTCATTGATACAAATAACAGACATATTCTTTAGAATTTATGTTATTACTGTTTATTGATGATGGAGCTTCACAAAATGCAAAGTTACTTAACAGTGCATTTTAAATTGTGTACCTGGGCAGTTTATGACAATCAAGTAAATGTTCCATTTTCGTTTCATGGGGTTCTGGTAAACAAATTTCACTCACTGAGTTAGCAGAGCCACAGCACATGAAAGTAGAGGTAGCAGTCGACTAATTACATCTTCGCTGAGAAGATCCCTGCAGTGCACAACAAGATTCTTCATTGCTGAAGGAAACACACACACAAAACACAATACAGACTACATTAAATAAATTCCCACTTTTAAAGAAAAATTGAAAAACATGCATCATTGACAATGAGATGCATTTTTAAATGGCAGGGCAAGTTGTCAGGGGTCTATCTTGCTTTGCTATATATATAACTATAACTTTTTTTTTTTTTTTTTTACAGGATTTAATTTTTTTTTTGCTGTCACTTACTGGAGCCTATATTGTTATGAACGGGTCTCAGCATGTATGATGTGCAACCCAATACTAGAAAGTAATTTGCAGTTTTAAACAAAAAACAATTAGGTCAGTGAAATTCAATTATAACATGATCGGCAACTGAAGGGCGAGAGCTAACCAACTCACCACACAGTGCTCCAGATCGGCCCTCTAAAGTCACCTGCCAGGTGAAAGAGTCTCCACGCCTTATTTCACTGTCCAACTCCTGAACAGACTGAGGGAAGGCACATTTCACCAACAGCAGCATTCTGGGCAGGTGGTGCTCCACTACAGTGGGTCCTAAAGAAAAAGCAGTGAAATACATTGCTAACAATTCAATGACAATTATGGACTCTCTTCACAACTCCAAAACCAATTCTCTGTGTGACCCATTCAGAAGTCAGAAACAGAAGTCACATTGGGTGTAGTTTGTGAACATGTTGATTTTACATGTGTACATATAAGTACCTGGTGAAATCTGAATGGCTGATAGTGTCCATGTTTTTCTTAAGATAACATCAGACTCATAGATACTGATCCAGGACATAGCAGTACCATGCCAATTTCCATGTCAATCGGACAGCTTTTGGTGGCAAAGCAAGTTTTTGCTTGTTATAGTGGCACCTAGGGAACATGTCTGGTGTTTTGCAATACCGGTCATATTTCAGTTGGTAGTAGAGAGTCCATACCTGGAGGTATGTATGAAGTTTCATGGTAATCAGCCATTTGAAATCTATTTATGTATCTGTTAAATTTTGATTGGCTGATGGCAGCTATATTTTTTGACTATTTCATCAGACATCATAGATTCTGTTCCAGGACAGCATAGAGTAGCTATGTTATCATGTCGATCAGACAGCTTTTAGTCATGTTGGATGTTTTGCTTGTTATAGTGCCACCTAGCAATGCAGTACCACAAAACCTTGATCATTGTCTAGGTTACATGTCTGTGAAGATTCACAGCAACTGGACAAAGCATTTCCAAATTTTAGCTAAATGTGTGTGATTTTGGCTAAATTTGTCTCTGTCAAATGGGGTGGGAGATATGGATATTTAAGTTTGTCACTTTGCTGTAGTGCCACCATCAGGCCAATCGGGCAGAGCTTGAGAAAGTTTGTAATCCGTGTGACTTACAGTTTGGTTTGTGCAGAAGAAGAAGAACAAGAACAAGAAGAAGAAGAAGAACAAGAAGAACAAGAAGAAGAAGCAGAAGAAGCAGAAGAAGCAGAAGCAGAAGAAGCAGAAGAAGAAGAAGCTTTACAAAAATGAATGAAACAAACATACAGAAGGACAACACATACAAGAGACATTTAGGGTGGAAATTATAGAGAAATTATAGCAAAAATTATAGAGAATATGCTTCATTGAACAGGCGAGTTTTGAGTCTAGATTTAAAGAGAGGAAGAGAATCAAATGTTACGGATGTCGGGTGGGAGGGAGTTCCAGAGTTTAGGAGCAGAGCGGCTGAAAGCTCTGAACCCCATGGTACTCAGACGAGCAGAAGGGACAGAGAGATGGATGGAAGAGGAGGATCTGAGCGAGCGGAAAGAGGTAGTGATAGCGATAGTGAGGAGATTTCAGAGATATTAGGGGCCAAGATTATGGATGGCCTTGAATGTATAGAGAAGTACTTTGAAGGTGATTCTATATTTGACTGGAAGCCAGTGGAGTTGTTTAAGGACAGGTGTAATGTGATGAGAAGGAGTAGTTTTGGAAATGATACGAGCTGCTGCATTCTAAACTAACTGAAGCTTATGGAGGGATTTGTGAGGGAGACCAAAGAGGACAGAATTACAGTAGTTAATACGGGAGGTGACAAGACTATGGACAAGAATAGATGCAGCATGGGGGGTGAGAGAAGGGCGTAAACGATTGATGCTACGGAGATGAAAATATGCAGACTGGGTTATATTACAGATGTGAGAGTGAAAGGATAGAGAGCTATGTAGGATGACTCCCAGACTCTTAACCTGAGGTGAGGGGGAGACTAAGGGATGTCGATTGGGATGGAGAAGCTGTCAACTTTAGATAGTGTGGATTTTGAACCGCAGAGTAAAATTTCAGTTTTATCACTATTGATCTTTAGGAAGTTAGAAGTGAACCAGGTTTTTATTTCAGATAGACAGTTTGTGAGAGATGAGGGTGGAAACAGAGTGCCTGGTTTACTTGAAAGGTAGAGCTGAGTGTCATCCGCATAGCAGTGAAAATCAATGTTAAAAGAGCAAAATATATTTCCGAGGGGCAGAAGGTAAATGATGAAGAGGAGGGGCCCGAGCACAGAACCCTGGGGCACTCCGAACAGAAGAGGGGAAGGCTGGGATCTGAAGGATTTAAGTTGAATGAACTGAGTGCGGCCAGAGAGATATGAGTGAAACAAGTCAAGTGCGATATGCTTGATGCCTATGGAGGATAGTCTACTGAGGAGGATAGAATGAGAGATGGTGTCAAAGGCTGCACTTGGATCAAGAATTATCAGAATGGAGAATGAACCGGAGTCAGCTGTCATAAGAAGGTCATTGGTGATTTTGATAAGGGCAGTTGTTCATAAAGGGAATTTTGGGATAGATAGGTATGAGGATGAGTGGCAACGACTTTTTCAAGTATTTTGGAAATGAAAGGGAGGTTTGAAATGGGGCGGAGGTTATTAAAGTGGTTGGGATCTAAACCAGGTTTTTTCAAAATAGGAGTGATGGCTGCTGTTTTATAGAGTGACGGGACAATTCCAGTAAGTGATGAATGGATAATGGCAGTTGTGAGGGGGAGCAGAGAGGAAAGACAAGACTGTAGGGAAAGGATCAAGCTGGCAGGTAGAAGGCTTTGACTTGACAATAAGATTAGAAATAACAGTATTTACTGAAAAAGCCAGTGTTTATTTACCTAAAGTATTTAGAGCACTCAGTAGTAACCAGCCTCCCTGAGTTCGCTGCATGGATATCCGGCTGTTCTGAGTAGCAGAACGTAGGAGATCTTCAGCCAGGCCCATCACAACCTGTTGAGGCAATCTTGAGTTATTAAAGCAGTATTGTAACACACACACACGCACACACTATATACATATATATATATATATATATATATATATGTATATGTGTGTGTGTATTGTCATTGCTTCAATTTTTCTTAGGGGTTACAATGCAATAAGATTTAATTCTGTATATGCAGATTTCATACCTTGCCTTTGACATGTGGTATTCCCAGTGGGCAGTGCTGTACAGCACCCAGCAAGGCAGCGATGCCGGCGCTGTACCCAGCCACAGCCTCAGGGCAAGACTTCAGTGCATTAAGTCTTTCTGAACACCGGTCCAACAATACAGCTACTTCAGAGGGTACTGCTACAGCCACACAGCGCAAGCACCAAGCTGCTGCCAGCCGGGCAGATGTGCTTGGGTAAAGAAGCACAGAAAACACAGTATCCAACATACCTGTATGAGAGAGAGAAGGGAAGAGAGAAATACTTATAATTAACAAAAAATAAATTATAAAGTAACGTAATAGCTAAAATCAATCTAAAGCATTAAAAAGAAAGAAAAAAAGTGAAATCAGGTTCTTTTGAACAGTGGTTCTTTGTTTCATTAAAAGATGATCATAAAGACAATCTATCCACATCTGCTGTGTAGCCTGTTTTTGATAATACTTTTCTTTTTATTAGGATTTTTTTTCAGGACAATGAAATTAACTTAATTTTAACCCTATTTAAGCCTCTGATTCACAGAACCAAATCAGTACAGATAAGACATTAATATTTGAAATATTTTGTTTTTTGGAAAAGACCCACATCTGATTTAAAATTCTACATTACATAGGCATAGTATGTGGGTTTGTTGTTTTATTTAGTAAATTCAGTAAATCCAAGTGTTACGGTCTACAGTAAAATATTGTCATTGTTTGGTTTTAACATTGTTGTGTCTTTTGCAGTATGCCTGTCACTATTTTGTGTTGGTCTGCCATGTGCCATATAGTAGCACATGGGTCTGGGTGCACCTGCACCTCAATTTTTCTGCCTTGTCACACTTTGTGCTAAGATTCTTCATTTTACCGCTGCCCTGTCATATTCCCTTCAGGTGTGATTCATTAAATGTAGAGTACATTTATAACTGGTCTTGTGTTTGTCCATCTTTGTTCATGTGTTATGCAGCCATTTGTTGCTTTCTAACAATTGCCTCATCTTTAAGTGTGTTTTGGTTTCAAGCTTCCAAGGACAGCTTGGACCATTTTTTATTCATTTTGAGTTCAATCTGAAAAGCGTCACCCTCATAATTTGTGACCGTTATCTTAAGACACAGAAACATTGTAAAGAATCATTCCAGGGATCACTGACTGTATGCTTCTCAGAACATTATTTTAGTAATTATGTTTAATTACCAAGATGCATTAACTTGGACTTGTGAAACTGCAGTGTGTGAAACACTGAATATATAGTTTGTTTATATTAAAACAACAACATGTTCTGTGTTTTTGGTGAGGTTTTCTTTATAGAAAACTCAAAAATAAACTTAGCATGGAAATAACAAAACAAATACAATTCAATATCCAATTTGGACACAACAGTGCATTTTCTTCAGATTTCTCTGGGAGTAAATCTATACAACTGTGCAGTGTTTGACAGACCTATGCTGGAGTCATGCAGCAGGGGGGCAGCACTGGAGCGCAGGTCTTGAAGCACACTGCCTAGCTCCAGCAGGGCACACACCAGCACATGCTGAGTGGTACCTACATCTGTGCTGCTCACTCGAGTTTCCATGTTGCCCTCATATGATGTAGCATCTTAACAGAAACAAGCATAAAACAATATTACAGTATTTTTGCTTTGACCTCCAATTTGAAAACAGCCCATAAATCTAATGCATATAACCAAACACAAAAACTCAAGTATATGTTATTTACCACATATACAGAAATCTAACTAGTCTTTTTTTCTTTTTAAATAATACATAAAAATTAGCAATTCGTTTTATAGTGACACTTACCTACAGCCTTCTTCTGTTTACTGATAACCAGGCAGATCTCTTTGGCAGCTGCTATCTGAGCCTTTTCTCCCAGAAGGCTGCCCACAGTGGCTCGCAGAATGAAGGAGACACAGCGTCGGCAGCAGATGGCATCAACTGTGTTTTGGTTAGCCCGAGAGTGAGATACCAGCTCCATGAGGAGAGACAGGAGTGATGAAAAATTTTCTTCTAGCCATGCCCCACCAAGAGTGGAAATGAACACCACACATGCCTAATGGAAAATTTTTTACAATCACTAAAAGTTGCAACAATCTGACCTCAATTCTGTTATTCTGATTTATATACTGTTTGGTTAAATCGTGGATCCAATTTCTTACTACATCCTATAAATCATACTATATACAATAAATACTATATAAATAAACAGTATAATACTATATTTATACAGTGCATTCGGAGACTATTAACAGTGCTTTACATATTTAGTTATGTTACAGCCTTATTCCACAATGGATTACATTTATTTATTTTTTCCCCTCAAACCTCTACACACAATACCCCACGTTGACAGTGAGAAAAGTTTGAAATATATATATATACACACACACACACAATACTTTGTTGAAGCACCTTTACAAGCAATTACAGTATCAAGTTTCTCCAATTCTTCTTTGCAGAACTTCTCGTGCTCCATCAGAAATGATGGGGAATGTTGGTGCACAGCCATTTTTAGAAATCTCCAGATATGTTCAATTCAGTCTGGGCTCTGGCTGGGCCACTCAAAGACATTCACAGAGTTGCCCTGAACCCACTCCTTTGTAATCTTGGCTGTGCTTTAGGTGCCTTTTGGAAGAACTCCAAATGGGCTGTCATGGGCTTTTCCTGAAGAGTGGCCAAGAAAACGTGTGACCACTCTATCAGACAGAGCTGATTTGTGGAGTGCTGCAGAAATGTTCCTTCTGGAAGGTTCTCCTCTCTCCACAGAGACAAGTAGGAATGGTATGAGCACAATGCTCTCCTCTCTCCACAGAGCAATGTTGGAGCTGACTAAGGCCCTTCTACAACAATCAGTTTGGCCAGGTGGCCAGCTCTTGGAAGAGTGCTGATGGTTCTAACCTTCTTTATGGATAATACATTTACTGTGCTCAATTGGGACCTTCAATATAGCAGAATTTTCTCTGTACCCATCCCAAGTTGTGTCTCAACACAATCCTGACTCTGAGGTCTACAGACAATTCCTTATGTTTGTGCTCTGAAATTAACTGTCTACTATGTGACCTTATAAAAACAGGTGTGTGCCTTTCCAAATCATGTCTAATCAACTGAATTTTCCACGTGTTCTCCCATCAAGCTGTAGACACATCTGAAGTATGAGCAGTGGAAAGATGCGCCCGAGTTCGATTCTGAGTGTCACAGCAAATGTTGGGAATACTTAAGTACGTTATATTTTTGTGTTTTATTTTTAATAAATTTATAAAGATTTCAATATCAATATTTTTCAAAATCAATATTTTCTCACTTTGGCATCATGGGTATAGTGTGTAGAATTTCAAGGGAAAAAATATTTAATCCATTATGAAATAAGGCTGTAGCATAACAAAATGTGTAAACAGTGAAGCACTGAGAATACTTTCCAGATGCACGGTGTCTCACTCCTACATTGTGTGCTGATTCTATACAGTGTAAAGTTAAAGGACATTTCACAAACTGTTAGTGACCTGTGATATGCCCACACGCACGTCTCGGCTCACAGAGTTTGTGCCCTTCAGTATATCCCCACTGGCTCGCAGGAAGCCTGCACAACCTCGCAAGAAACCACCAGACACTAGTTCCATCACCTCTTCTAGGACGGTTCGCTTGGAGCCTGACCTGGAGGCTGGACGATACGAGACCAAAAAAATACAACAGCAGAAAAAATACAAATGAGAGTGGGTTAGATAGATAGATCGATAGATCGATAGATAGATAGATAGATAGATAGATAGATACCATGTCAGAGCAGGACTGAAAAAACCCAAAGACCAACAAATAAGTAATAGGCAATCAATGAGATGTAGTAATTAACATTACATGTATTCAGAGAGAAATGGCAATATGGAATAACAAATGTCACAGCAGCTAGGGCTGTCTACATTCCATTACTCACATTCTATTTAACTGCTGCTGAGCACTGAAATAAGGCTAAAACCAGGACAGCTTAAAATTAAGCAGGCCTACCAGAAATGTCAGGTCATCCACTGTATGGGATGCAGCTGTAAGATTCAACCAAATAAGAATGCTTAAATGACCAGCACATAGGAGAACATTATTGATGAGAGGCCTTTCTGTGCTGTGCAATTCTTTTTAATTGTGCAATTGCTTATAACAGAAACATACTTTGTGACTATTGCCTGGACTGTGGCACATTGTGACAGCAGCCACATTGAGTTCCCTGGAAATCACAAGTCATTATTTACACCAGAACCAAATTTATTAACAGATGAAATGTTAAGAATAAAATGAACCAGCCCTGCTTAAATCTTTAACACATCTTTCAAAAAACTGGCACATTAACATTATTATATAGGTCGGTTCTGCCTTCAGGTGTCAAGTGACCTTCAGTTTCAACTCATTTTAAATGTGGATGACATTTCATCAAACTGTGGTATGATAACAGGTCACATTATGCAAATCAGGTCCTTTTCTGTGCTGCACTGCCCCATGATGCCCACACATGCCGTGGTCAGAAATATAAGAAGCCTACGGGCTTGAGGGAGACACTATTTTGGGTTAAGTTCTAGAGATGGGTCTCCATGACAAGAAATTGGTTTGCATTAAAACAGCAAAAGCTAACAAGGCTTCTAAAGGTAATCTATACCAGCCATTTCTTCCAAGACATAATGATCTAGGAAGCTAGAGAGTCAATTGTCTAAGGCCATGTATAGTATGTTTACAGTATCTGTGAAATTCAGCTGTGCAAGTTGTCAAGTATCCTTGTCATGTAAGTCTATACTTTGAATTAATGTACAGACTGCGAAAAGGCTTGAACGAGTTAGCAGCCATGTAATGTGTCAATGGAAAATCCAGCAGCGCCACACCCAGCTTCCCTCTCTGCATTTCTTCTAAATCCATACATCACTGCAGTGCCATCCTACAGTGCAGCTCCTATTTCTGAGCATTTTCAAAGTTGAAGCGGGTGGGGTAAGCAAAATCTAGCCAACGTTATTTCTTAAACTGAGCCTACCTATGGCTTGTTTGGGTACGAGTGCAGAGGCAAACAAGGCACCCAGCAGTTTGGAAACACAAACACGAACATCATAGTTGGAGCCTTCAAAGGCTCTGAAACAGAGTGAGGCCACATTCTCCAGCTCCGTGGACCACAGGAAAACTGCTTCCCTCTGCAGCTCCAACAGGCACTGACAACACATGCACAGAACACATCAATCACACCATTTAACATGCAAAATGCCAAACAAACTGCACTAAACAGTGATGATAATATTAAACATTGAGAGCATCAAATCCAAATCCAAACAATGAATAATACTCAGTCATCAATATAAATACATTTAGAGGAAGTGATTTGGAACTAAACCTTTGCGGCAGCACAGCGAACACCCATAGAACGGTCAGTGAGGCAGGTGCGTGTGGCTTTGTAGATGTCTCTGTGACAGGGCACGGCGCTCACCCCTAAACCCTTCAGAATCTTCTCTAGGCACAGCATGATCTCATGACGTCCCTGAGACTGAGCACACACAAAAGTATAAACAGACTTAACCTCATAAACGAGTCCTAAAGCACTTTGACAGAAAAAAAATATTTCTGTGAAACACTGGGAGAAATTCTGTTCAAATCTGGCTTTAAATTTATACTGAACTCCTTAAGGAGAACGGTCATCTTGATGAATAGCCTTAATAAATTGTCCAGACCTAAACATTCAGAACAAAAATCATGGCATTTCTTCTGCAACTGAAGGCCAAGAAACTCTGATTAAATTAAATATTTTCATCAAGAAATTAGCTTCACATTTTAATTTTGAGATATTGCCATAAACAATACAGCTGTACAGCCTCCATAACACATTTGTTCAACCTTAAGCATACACGTCTAAGTAGAAAGCTAATTTCAGCTGTTTCAGACATCTGCATTTGTGTTCAAATTATTTAAACTCAGTTTGAACTTGTGAACAAGCATCAAAAATAGGAATGGGAAGTTTGGGCTATTGACAACACTAAATCAAGATTACCAGCTAAAGAAAGAGCCGAATAACAAAATTCACTGATGTAAGCTGCACTTGTAAATTGCACTTATTCAGGGTCATGTGTCATAGGCCATGACACATCACATTCTTACACCAAAAAATGTAAGCGCTCCCCTACAATGCTGTCATAACACCTGGTAAATTTTTAATTAATTACACACACTTCCAGTCACCTGGCTGGTTCCCTAACCATCAGGCCATGACTGCCCCTTTACAGTTTACGGGAATGTAAATTATCTGGTGTATGTACTTGTCCAAGCGATTTATTACGTTACAAGCAATGCATGTATACCAAGACAAATTCTCCATATGTGTAACATTCTTGACAAAAAAAGTGATTCAGATTCTCTCATTGCTTCTTCCTTAACCTTTAAAGGATGTTTACTTGACTTGCTCATTCTGATTCTCAACAAACATTTCTATAAAGCTTCTTTGGGACAAGACATGCTATGAAAAGGACTATATAAATCAGATTTAACATTAAATATTAGATTCTAGAAAACAGAATAAATGTGCTATACTTAAAACATTAATTTAAACAATGATTTAATAAAGCATTGAGACCATTTTCATTTCTACATGTAGAACAAGGATAAAACTACACTTCATGTTTTTCCATAAAGCTGATGTGTATTGTTTTGCACATTTCATCACTTTAAGCAAACACTCAATCCAGGAAAAGAACAAACATGTGAATTTGAATTTCTGTTAAATCCCTACCTCCGCACTCTTTAAGGCTTTCAGAAGGTTTGCCACAGTCTCTTTAAATGAGCTGATGAGGAGGCGGCCCAGCTGCTCAAACATAGCTCCCAAACAGGCCACAGCTGCCCTGTGAGAAAACAGCATTTTTCATTTATTTGTAATGCTACTGAATTACACAGGTGTCCTTAAGATGGAAACTACATTTAGGGTATCAGATAAATCCTGAACATTCTAAGAGCTTCAAAACACAATACAGTCCATGAGGCTTTATATAAAAAATCTAAAGGTCCGAAATAATGCACACATATTCGCATGTGCACATGCTGAAAACAGATTGAGGAGTGTGAGAGTGTGTGTGTGTACACATATGGGTTAGCAAGAACTGAGTGTGACAACGCACTCACAGTCGAGTGGGAAGGAAGCTGGGCGAGTCATCCTTGCTACGAATGATGTCATTGCAACGGTCCACAGTGAGGCTGGAGGTGAAAGAGTCGCCTACTCGATACAGCAGAGCCAGACAGTGCGCCAACAACCAGCGTGTGGAGGGACCAGGAGAACCCAGTAGAATGGCTGTGAGCTGCTCCACTAACTGCTTCTGGTTCTTCCTCACATCCGCCTGACACAAAGATACATGCGCGTGCACACACACACACACACACGTGTGCCCAATTAATAATACTTTTTGGCAATTTGGATAGTTAAAAAAAAAAAAACTATTTTTCTTTGGCAAACTCAAAATTAAACACACTCAAAGAAGGCATCTGATAAGGATACGTATCAAAATATACAGATATGTGTGAAAGTTGGGCATGCAAACTTGCTAAATTCTGCAGTCCACAGTACTTGTTTCCAAAACTTATCTGGCTTATGTAGATCAGTGTTTCTCAACCCTGGTCCTGGATGCATCCTGCCCTGCATATTTCAGTACTTTCCCAGCTCTCCTGGGTGTCTGCCAGTGAATCCGCTAAACTCTGCAGGGTAGGGTGCCTCCAGGACCAGGGTTGAGCAACACTGGTCCATACATTCTATAGCAGGGGTCACCATCCCTGCTCCTGGAGAGCTACCTTCCCACTCCAACCCAAGTCTAAGAATCCATTCAGCCAATCTGAAGGCAGCAATAAGTTTGATCAGGTGGGAAGGATTAGGGTTGAATCTAAAGTCTGCAGGAAGGTAGCTGTCCAAATAAAGGGTTGGTGACCCCTATTCTATAGCATACTTCAAAAATTCTGATTCTGATTCTGTAAACTCTGTTTACTCTTCAGTTAAATTCAAATTCCATCAAATTGCTATCAGCATTACATCATCAGTCCTGGCCCTAAAGATCAAATACAAAAGTGACAAAGTTACAAATAACAGTTCCATGAACACAAAAATGAAAATACATCAAAGGACATTCTGCCCAATAGAATTAATTCTCTGTCTAACAACAAACAGAGACAGAGCCAGATAGAAAGACTGGCTCAAAGAAGACAGCTCATCTCTATATGTCTGAGAGAAAACAAGAATGAGAGACTCCACATTTCTGTCCAACAGCAAGCTCACTGTCTTGGCAAGCATACTGTCCTCCACTCACCCTGTCCGCCACAGGAAGCAGCTTCTTCAAAAAACGAAGCCATTCAAATACAAACTCAGCCCTCTGGTGTTCCCCTAGGCGAATACAGGCATCTTCATTCAAAAGCAGACTGTGGGCCTGTTCCATCCTCATTCGTTTTATAGCTCTCCAACTGACCTCAGTCCTGCTGAGTCAATATACCTGGCACTGGCACTCACTGCATCATTCCTGAAAGAGAATAAATTGATACAGCAAATGATATAGAAGAATGGCCACAATATGTAATGTTCCTTTTTCTGGATCCTGATTTTTAAGAACAAAGCTGCCTTTAGCAAAAATGGTTTTCTGTGTAAGAATTATAGGTTAAGCTAGCACTGGCAACATAATCAGGTTACAACATTCAAACAATGTTTTTCATACAAAACAAAACATTTGTTTAAAAGAATGTTTAAATTGCCCTGTGTACAGGACTCTATAGTCCGACATGTGAAATTATCTCCTCCTTTAATGCTGTAACAGTTAACAGTTTACCAAGAATCATAGCACAGTGATTAGAAACCTTAAGCTGCAACCAGCAAGAGATATTCCAGGACAGTATGTCCTGTAGACACAAATGCAATGGGGTTATGCAAATGGGGTTAATCAGGTGTTCTTAAGACTGCAAAATGTCAAGCAGTTTACTGCCGCTCAACTTCAGGATTGTCAGTTTGTCTTACGATGGTGACATTCTACTGTTTACTTATAAAAATGAGGCATCAGTCATAGCATTCCAGCTTTCTCTAGTCAGGTTGTTTGGATCAGTGTTGTTAATACATGATAATTCATCAAGAATTATTGAGATTAAAGGTCAGTCTTTGAAATCCTTGTATCGGTATCATATTGCATTTTGCTCCAGTTCAATTGTTGTAAATGCCACCATAGCTTACAAAAGATTGTTTGTACTATTATTACGGCATGGCTCACCATTAGGTCACCACAACACTGGCAATGCAGTGGCATTGCACACAGTAAATACATATGACTGATAGGGAACATGGCAAGAATTTGGTGATACAATATGTATCAATATACAGGGGTAAAGATTCAATATAATGTGATACTGTGAGAACTGTATATATTATGAATAGAATCTGATCAAAAGAAAACTTTACTTCTTATGCAAAAACAACAGAGGGATCTCAAGCCAGAAGACAACACTTCTACCCAATAATCTACATTTAAACACAATACAAAATGATCCTGCCACCAATCTTTGCATGTACACTACTAATTAAACAATACTGTGTTTTAGAGAAATTATACAGTACAGTATTGTTTCTCACTTTTTGAAAATTTCAATAGAAATGCTCTACACAGAAACTAAATGAAGTTTTCTTCTTTTGTAAGGTTGCAATTTTGAAGATATGAGGTTTTCAGAATTGTTTTAATATTGGCTCTTCCACTGTGCTAAAAAAAAAATTGGACAAACATATTAGTCTGTAACTGATATAATTTCAGTTGCAGTCTATTACCCCTTTACAATGCCTATGGTGTAACATTTGCACTTTGGACATTTTTAGCTGGTTTATTAAAAAGAATTGACATATCGTCTAAAGATTCACTGTGTTCATGTGTTAAAAACTGACATGTTGTTGGTTGTTTCCAACATCCGTCTGAAGAGCCAAAATGTAAACTTATCTGACAAAGCACTGAATAATGCAGGCTGCAATGCAACCTTCCACAAACATCAGCACTACAGAACAGGCACAGAGGCTCACTGTCCTTTACCCACTATAAACCACCTATAAACAAATGTCTATCCCAAAGATAAGAAGGCATTAGTTGTGAAATGCATTAAAGAAAACAAGTTTTCACAGATATCAGGCAGTTCATTAGAGCAGCAGAAGCAGGACAGAGCTATTAAATTGGCTTCTAAATTATAGCAGCTTCCTGTATGAACCTGTTACTGTGGCAACTGTACCCAAATTGATCTAGTGAATTTCAAAGACAACATGAATAAGGTAACTTATTCAACTTAAACCAGCATAACACTTTATCTGACTCACTAATACACACACTCACTCACTATCTAACTCCCTAACTAACTCACTAATTCACTAGATCACTCATTCACTCAATAACACACTCATTCACTGACTAAGGCACTAAATCGCTCACCAAATCACTAACTCACCAAATCACTAACTCACCAAATCACTAACTCACCAAATCACTAACTCACTCTAAAAGAAGAAAGCTGTAGTTAACTACGCTGTTTTTAAAGTTCAGCTACCTGGCAGTGGGGCATTGTATTACAGAAGGACCAGCTTTAGGTGTTCATCCAGTAACAAAGCTGTTTAAAGAGGCACTGAGTGACCGAAACACAGCAAATCAAGCTGTATGGACGACTGCCTGATCTGTCTGATGACTGATCTGTTCTGTGTGGAAGACTGTCTGACTTGTCTGACAGAGCTGTCTGGAGGACTGCCTGAGCTGTCTGGAGGACTGCCTGAGCTGTCTGGAGGACTGCCTGAGCTGTCTGGAGGACCTGCTGTCTAGATGCAATCCCATCAAACCTACTGTGCCTAAGTGCTGTGCCAAACCTAAGTGCTGCCATCTATAATCAAACCTCTCTTAGCAATAGTAAACTCTTCTCTTAGTTTAGGTTACATACCTAAAGCTTTTAAAGTAGCAGTTATTAAACAACTGCTTAAGAAACCAATCTGGATCATATTGTACTGGACAATAACAGACCTATTTCTAATTTACCATTTATATCTAAGATTTAAAAAAAAAGTGTTGGCCCAACAACTGTGCAGATACCTGCACAAGAATCAGATATATGAAAAATTCCAATCTGGATTCAGGCCACATCATAATACTGAGACAGGCCTAGTTAGGATTACGAATGATCTCCTATTTGCCTTTGCATTTGATACAATAGATCACACTATTCTCCTAGGAAGATTACAAAGTGTGGTCGGAATCACAGGGACAGTGCTCTCCTGGTTCAGATCTTACCTAACCGATCGGTTTCAATTTCTAAATGTAAAGGATGTTCAATCACAATCACATTGAAATGAGATATGGAATCCCACAAGGCTCCATTTTAGGACCACTACTGTTCACTCTTTACATGCTACCCCTTGGCACAGTAATAAACAGACATGGCATTAACTTCCACTGTTACACAGATGATAATCAATTGTATATATCAACCAAACCTGACGATAAAACCAGATTAAAGAAAATGGTAGACAGTATGAAATACATAAAATCTTTGCTGTTGCGTAACTTCCTCCTCCTAAATAGTAACAAAACAGAGGTCCCCCTTTTGGGTCCTAAAATTGCAAGGAAAAAATGATCAGACTTAATGCTAAATCTGGCCGATTTCTCAGTTATACCTTGTTCAATAGCCAAAAATCTTAGCGTCATAATTGATTCAGATTTTTCCTTTGACCAACACATAGGTAATATTACTAGGTCAGCTTTTCTTCATCTTCGTAATATTTCCAAGTTAAGAAATGTCCTATCCTTGCTCAATCCTGAAAGACTGGTGCATGCTTTTATTACCTCAAGGTTAGATTACTGCAATGCACTATTGTGAGTTGTTCAAGCAGGAACCTAAACAGACTTCAGTTAGTTCAAAATGCTGCAGCCAGTGTCCTAACTAAAACTAAAAGTCACACATCAGTCCAATACTATCAGCACTGCACTGGTTTCCACTTAAATTCTGTATTGATTACAATATACTTTCACTTACATAAAAAGCCCTACATGGGCTTGCTCCTGATTTAATATACCTGTATGAGCCACCACGATCACTCAGATCACAGGGTGCTGGCTTCCTATTAGTTCCCAGAATTCAGAAGGCTTCAGCAGGGGGAAGAGCCTTTTCTCACAAAGCCCCCCAGCTCTGGAATAACCTTCCAAATAATGTTCCGGACTCAGACACTGTCTCAGTCTTCAAGTCTAGGCTGAAAACGTACTTGTTCAGTGTAGCATTTGGTCATTAATGTCTTAGCTTAGTTACAGGCTGCAGATCCAGGGGTTCATGGACATAGGGATTTATGGTAAACTGGGATGTTGGTGCTGCCGTCTGACTCCTTCTCGTGATCACTCGGGTTTGTGACAGTGGAGCAGTTAGATGCCAATGTTTCAGGATGCTCCCATGTTTATGTTACCTTCTGGTTCTCTCCTTATTTAGGCTGTTATAGTCAGATCTGCCGGAGTCACTCGCCACACTCTGGTAATGTTTACATTCTCCATTATATTTTTAAATTACAAACTAATTCATCTCTGTATCTTTTCTGAGTTAACAATGACCCACCGGCCTGAACTGATTAGGTCCTAACCTCAAGCTCTTCTGCCCCATCTGAGAAGGACACCATGCTCCCCTAATACATCTTTACATTAGTGTTCCACCTTCCGGCTACTGGACCTGGACTAGTTTCCCACCCTGCCATGGACTAGCTGCTCACCCACCATCACCAACTGTAG
Source organism: Acestrorhynchus altus (assembly GCA_034509495.1). Lineage (NCBI taxonomy): Eukaryota > Metazoa > Chordata > Actinopteri > Characiformes > Acestrorhynchidae > Acestrorhynchus > Acestrorhynchus altus. The sequence continues at coordinate 22,317,542 of CM067513.1, forward strand.
AAATCTACTGTTAATATTATGTCCACCAGAGAACTAACATTACTTCAGTATACCCGAGTAATAGAACAGAGGTGTAGGGGTCCAGTGTCCCCTAATTGTGTATAAGTAATTTGACCAGAGGAGGATGGTCCTCCCTTTGTGAGCCTGGTTCCTGCCAAGATTTCTTCCTCCAGCTCTGAGGGAGTTTTTCCTTGCCACTGTCGCCATTTGGCTTGCTCACTAGGGGATCTGCATTTATACTCTGTTCCTGTTTTAACCTTTTTTATTTATTTCTGTGAAGCTGCGCTGTGACAACTTCGGTTGTGAAGAGCACTATACAAATAAATGTTGATTTGATTGTGTTGAGGACTGTGAAGAGGATTGTGTTGAGGACTGCGTGAGCTGTGTTGAGGACTGCGTTTGCTGTGTTGAGGACTGTGGAGGGCTGTATTGAGTACTGTGCGAAGGGGAGAGTGTGTGGAGGACAGTGTGTGTTTAGGACTGTGTGTGTGTGTGTGTGTGTGTGTGAGTGGTAGGAGAAAGCTAAGAGTTAGCCAGCTAGCCAACTCATATGTTTTTGGAGTTTAAACTGTAAAATAATGGCGTTTACAGAGCTCTATACATTACCTGCCTCACACACCAACACTCCTCCTGCGGGCAGAGGGATCTTCAAGTCGTCTGGATCCGTAATCCCACCAAACACGACAGAACACCGTATTCTCCAGCAGAGCTTTTAAACCGGAGACCCGCCCGACCGCCAGGGGGAACTCTGCTCCCCCTCACAGTGAGGGAGGAGCACCCTCTGGAAAACAACAACAGAGAGGGATTTCCTCAAAACCCAAACGATTCATGTAGGTTAACAAGTTATTTGATGTCCATCATCAAGTTCTGCATAAATGTTTTCTGTCCCCACAGCTTTCGCCCTCTCAGCACAGCTGACAGGTTCTAGATAAGACTGTGAAGGCATCATTAATGCTGAAAAGTCCAACAGCAAGTGTCCTCACTTCCCAAGCGCTTATTGAGAACTCACATCTCCACTGCCATATAACTCATTATCCATTCATACTTGTATCACAGTTCATGCAAGCAACATTTAATTTCCTCTCTATTTCATTTCTTTTCTATTATACATCATTTTTGCCCATGTATGTGCTTTTGTGCTCTCCAGTGTCGACCAGAGGAGGATGGGTTCCTCTCTTCAGCCTTGGTTTCTCAAGGTTTCTTCCTCCTAGCCTGAGGGAGCTTATCCTTGCCACTGTTGCTGCTGGCTGCTCATTTGAGACTTGGACATGGATTTCTGTAAAGCTGCTTTGAGACAACTCTTAGTTTATTTGTATAGTGCTTTTTACAACATTGATTGATTGATTGATTGATTGAGTGCAGTTAAAAGGAAAGGTGATGGAACACAGTGGTAAACATGGCCCTATACCAACTTTTTTGGAACGTGTTGCAGGCATCAAATTCAAAATGAGCAAATATATACAAAAAACAATAAAGTTGATCCATCTGAACATTAAATATCTTTGTCTTTGTAGTGTATTCAATTGAAGGTATGTTTAAAAGGATTTGCAAATCATCATATTCTGTTGTTATTTATGTTTTACACAATGTGAAATGTCCAAAATTCATTGGAATTGGGGTGGTAGAAAAAGCATCCAGATGATCCATACCCCCATTTTTGTAGACAAGTCAATGCAAACAGTGACTTTCGGTCCTTAGTTAAACTCTCAAAATGTTGGAAAGTTCTGCATTGTATCTCCCAACCGCCAGGGGCAGAGCTTACCAAGTGGATGATCCCCTGGGAAATGAGGCTACTCAGGTAATCCCTTTTCCCTCCTTTGCTGTCAGTGTTGTGACAGTGAATGAGCTTGAGCTGAGCCCTTGGGTAGTGGCATTAGACATTATGTGTGGTGACAACTTCCTGTTGTAAAAAGCGTTATATAAATAAAATTTGATTGATTGATTGATTGATATATCAGTTCTCCTTGCTCACAAGTGTTGGGTAGTGAAGTGATTGAAGCAGTGTTGAAGGAGCATTGTACAGTGAGTTAATTTGTTACAGACTTACTCTTCCTGACCCTACTTCATCTTTAGAGGATGCTTACTCCAGCAGCACATATGGTGAACCTGGGAATGTACTGCCTGCATCCTGATGTTGCTTCAGGGACTCCGATAGGATCCGGTTCACTACAGGCATTCTCTTGCTCATGTGTTCTTACACTTTATCCATGGGTCTCCTGACCCTCTCTCAGGAACTTTGGGAGTGGGCTCAGGTTTTTCTCACTGACGGCAGCACCTCTGCTGGGTGCATCCAACATTACACCAGATGTTTTTCTGCATAGAACATTGGACCCCAGGCAGTTGCATCTTCACTCAGAGGTGGATTCAATCATATGGGATCTGCTTGCCACCTGTGGTTATTGTAACTGGAACAGAACTGCCCCCTGGGCCAGGATTCTTTCACCCACAGCTGGCCAAAAACTCTGTTTTTCTAATTCTAGCCCTCTTAGACAGAGTTTGGAAGGAACATACCGCCCTTGGTTCCCACTCTTGGCTTCCTTGAGTCAGGGGCACCCATGGGAACTCCCTCAGTGGAGAGATCGTCTGTCTAAGTTGGGGGCCCAAATATGGCACCCTTGGCTGGAGACACTACAGCTATGGCTATGGCCTCTGGGCCCTTGCCAGGGCTGAGCAGGTGCTCATAAGCAGTTCAGTCATCCAATGCTCCAACTACCTGAGCACGGTATGCTGACAGGTAGAGAGCTTTTGAGCTCTGGTGAGGTGAGCAGCAGCTGGAACCTCATTCATGTACAGTTGAGTCTATTCTTTGCTTTCTTCAGTTGCTCTTGGATGTGGGGAAGTGTACCTTTATGATCAAGGTTTATGTGGACTTGTTTTCTTAGGCTCTCACAAGCTGGTTCTGGCCTTCTTCAAAGATGCAAAGAGGATGTTTCCACCTTGTGCTCTTTAAGCCCTGCAGTGGGAGCTCCCATTTGTTTTAGACTTCCTGTGTGGGTCTCTTTCCGAGCCCTTGAGAGAGTTCATCGTGGCTGTTTCTAAAAACTGAGTTCCTTCTCACTGTAGCTACCACAAAAACATGTCTGTGAGCTACATGCAAGCTGTCAGCCCTGCTTGCATCCAATGGGGGTGTGGATGATTTGTCAGTAGTAATAAGGCTTTCCTTGACCTTTTTTCATTAATTGGGGTGGTCACATTGTAAGACCGGGTGAGGGGTGATGGCTGCTGCTGTACCAATTGCTTGAGGGTTGGGGACCACTGCCCCATGTGAACCTATGTGATGGTTACAGAACACATCTGGCACACTGACCAGCTTTTAGTGTGCTTTGATGAGTCAGAGTTGGGTTCACCACTTTCTCATTGGATTGAAGATGTTGTCCAAATGGCACATCAAGGTGCTAATTGCCCATTTTCTTCTTGTGCTTCAGCTCATTCTATTTGGGGAATAGTGACTTCATGGACTGCCTTCAGAGTGGTTTCCTTGGCAGACATATGTGCAGTGGCTTCATGGTCTTCTTTCTGCACTTTTTCCTGGTTCTATATTGTAAATGTAGCTCCCTTGTGGGTTCAGTTGAGCACAACTTGTGACCCTAGAGGATATTTCATTCACTCTCTCACAGAACAAGAACTCGTATGTGAGGTTTTTGGACTTACATTCTGCATTTAATACCATCATCCTGCATCATACCCCAGCGCACTGTATGGTATGCTGACTGCACTGTAGTGGAGGAGAAGTTGCAGAGTGGTAAAGTCTGCACAAATGACCATCAGGTATCCAGGCAAAAACATACAGTCTGAAAAACAGACTCTACTCAAACAGTTCCTACTGACATGCAGTTAGACTACTAAACTGCTCCACCAACAGCTCTCAGTCAGGTGGATTCATCAAAAAAGAGAACAAGGTCAGGGTAATCTAATGAGTCCTCATTCAGATCAATCCTAGGAGACCAAAGTTGATTTGTTAGTGCAACAAAATCATGTGTTCTCCCTTCCCCCTTGTAGGTAAGAGTGAGGCTGGGTTTACAGCACTGCACCTTTTGACAGCTATATTCAGCATGCTGATGAGTAATGTGTGATATTTCAGCCACCCTTGTGCTGTAAGATGTGAAGCTTTGTGCTTGTGCAACATTGTGTGAACTGCATGAGGGACCAAAAGGGTTAATTAGCTATAGCCCACTATGTCTCTAGGGGTCATGACTGCCCATTCAGCTGCTGCTACAGCTCTGAGGCACAATGTTGCTGTTTCTCTCATCCACTGTTTGGGTGAAAGTCTTGTCAGGGTTGTTTGCAAGACATGTTTCAGTACTATAAAGCCTATTTGTATTCCATATTAAGGGTGCAAACCTTCCCCCTGTGTTTGGAACAATGTATTTTAGAGGTGCTTCTTACACAGCATTATCAGATACAAAATTCTGCAGTAAGAGCATGCAATGAAGGTCACAAACTTGACACCACTAGTGTCAGAAACATGTGGCAGGGTTAAAAACAATCACTGACTTTAAAGGGAACTCTCACTCACTGAGCAGCACCAGTTCAATGGTTCCAGACTAGCCAAACTCCTAGTACACTCGTTTGGAAGCAAATCACAGTGAGCCATTGGCGAGAGCCATGTCCACCTCTGAGTCCAATCCACCCACCATCTCTGCAGCTGATGTGCACAGATTCTTTAGGTGTGTCAACACCCAGAAAAGCCACCAACCCAAATGGCATTCTGGGGTGTGTGCTTAAAGCAGATCAGTTAGCAGTTAACACGTCTCTGATTCTCAGTCATGCCAGCATGCTTCAAACTGGCCACCATCATCCCAGTTCTCAAAACAGCCAGTATCACTTGCTTAAATGACTGGTGCCTGGTTGCTCTGATCTATAAGCAAGTGCTTTGAGAAGCTGGTCAGTGACTTCATCTGCTCCTCATGCCTGCCACCCTGCACCCACTGCAATTTGCATACAGACAGAACAGATTCACTGATGATGCAATTGCCTTTACTCTGCACATTAGAGGTTATTTTCCTGGCATCAGTGTGTTAGGAGGCTGACCTCTTGTTAGAGATCAGGCCTATAATTGTTGTCTCATCAACTAATTTAATTAAGAGGTTGGAGTTGTGCCTGGCTGTGCAGTCATGGGTGTACAGGCCACCAGGATCCTAAACAGTCCACAGCTAGTGTTCATAATACATGTGTTTTTATGCATCTGTTGCTTTGAGGGATTGCACCTCAGGTTTTCACTCATTCTTACACTTGTGATGCAACAAACTTGATTTGATTTGTGTTTACTTATTGTCTTACAATTTTTATATGTACATTTCAACTGTGAGAGGAAGAATCTAAAAAGAATACAGAAATTAACATTGCATGATTTTAAATAATTAATTTGCATTTTATTGCATGAAATATGTATTTGATCACTGACCAACCAGCAAGAAATCTGGCTCTCAGACCCGTTTTTCCTTAAGAAGGCCTCATACTCTACACTCATTACCTGTATTAATTGCACCTGTTTGAACTTGTTACCTGTATAAAACATACCTTTCCACCCACTCCAGCATGGCCAAGACCAAAGAGTGAGACCTGCTATGATGTATGGTTTAGAGACTGTGGCTCTGTCTAAAAGGGGCTGGAGGTGGTGGAGATGAAGATGCTCAGACTTTAGTTGGGAGTGTTGAGGATGGAAAAGATTAGAAATGAGCAGATCAGAGAGACAGTTAAGGTGGAGCAGTTTGGCGAGGTTGAGATGGTTTGGACATGTGTTGAAGAGGAATAGTGGATATATTGGACACAATGTTGGAGATTGAGCTGCTGGGCAGAAGGAGAAGAGAAAGACCTCAGAGAAGGTTTATGGATGTAATGAAGGTGGACATGGAGATGGTTGTTGTAACAGTAGAGGAGGCAGGGGATAGTGCAAGATGGTGTGGTGACCCCTAAAGGGAGCAGTCGAAAGAGGAAAAGAATTGCATCTAAATGGCAGGTGGAAGAATTTGCGGATTCAAGAAGTCAAGCTGCAGAAGTGGATTATATGTTTCCAACTTTTCTTCAAAGTCTGTTTTGCTCTATCAGCCACACCAAATGACAAACTATTTGGATTTATTATTATGGGTTGAATTTTCTTATTCTATTTTTTTACAAATGAAAACATTTGATTGAATTTTTGAAAAATAAACGAATTACATAATAATCTGAGATTGCTGAGGTTTTTGTAAGAATATTTAAGTTATCTACGCAACATCCAGTGTTAGAACCAAATCCAGTGCGGTTACAGTAATGTCAGCCCAGTTACTGGCTGGTCTATAAATAATAATGACTGTGTTCTTGTTTGTGGCCAGATTGGTTATGGTAATAACAATATATTCTGTGTTCCTTACTGTACATGTATATTTCTTTGTGGTACTTGTTGTAACTGTTACCACCTGTAGGTCAGGAGTTTGTATACTGTAACTACCTTTCCTCTGTGTATTATAAAATACAATCTTCAATGTTAATAACCAGAATCTCAAATCTTTTATTTTTAATAACATTAACAATGAAATTCAAATCTTTTTTTAAACTGTACAAAAATCTTAAAAAATTTATAAAAAAAAAATAACTTTAGAAAACCTAATGTTCAATCTAATGTTCAAATCAAATAAAATCACCATTTTACTTGTCTTCAAAATAATCATCCTCCTCTTCCTCATCCTCGTCATGTCTTGTTGATGGAACATTTTTGTCTGACAACATGTTCCACACAACAAAGTTATCATCTTCAGCTGTAAGAAATGAAATAAAAATAATGGTAAGTTTGGGCAAATGTATAGACAATTTTCTCTACAGAAATTCAATTCAGCAATGCCTGTGACCAAAATGTTTTCAAAAACTTCTATATAGACCTGGGCCTAGAACAGTTACAGCACCACCGTGTTTAACAATTTACCTTAAAATTAATTCTTCAAAATTGCCTTTATGTTCCTGTGACTTGTAATAGGGCGAACAGCATTTCCGTCATTGCCTCTTCAGGGACTTGAGATTTGTATAAGGATTGTATTGAACGTAGTGGTGTAAAAGTGAACACTACCGAAGTCCAGAGGTTCAGACTGAATACAGTTCTTATTTAATGCAACTTTAAATGATATTGATGTAGGATGTGATAAATAAATAGATCAATAAATGGCTAAAAGATGTATTATGCATAGGCTTAATTTCCAGGATCTCAATATTTTTAGTATCTTTTGAACTTATTTTCCAGGTGTGCCAATGTCAAAGACTATTCTTTCATTGAAAATATTTTCCAGATTGGGGAAATGGTGACAGAGCAACCAGAATGTCAGATTGCATGGATGGACCAGAGTTGGGGCTTACACACTCAAACACTTCAGATTTAAGATTTGGACCATGGAATTTTTTTTTTTTAAACCAAGTTTAGCCATGCATTGATCTCATCTTATGAGGAATGTCTTGCAATGTATTGGCTGCAACAGGCAGTAACAGAGAATGTCAGTGGCTCATATACATGACTTTGAAGTCATTCTTGTACAGTTAAACAATGTAATTTATTGGTTTCCACTTCCGGTGCAGTTGATGGGCTGTTGCTGTATGACTGCCAAAATGAAATAGTTTTAGATAGTAGGATATCAGGCTGTTGCTAGTTTGCTATATAGTTGCTAAATAGCTATAAAAATGAATGGATCAATAAATTGTTTAACAAGCAACAGATTGAGGAATGTTAACTAACATTGGAGGTTCAGCCAGTTGTAAAGTAATTTACAATGCATTTTTGTATGCTTTGATCTGACTGTATGCACTTTGTTCACTAGAAATACAAACACAAGTTGTGATCCATTTCTCTTGCAGCCACTGGTTTGTACCATAATAGTGCACATACCGACACATCTCTTCTTGGATTTTTTCAATGATGAAACTGGCGTGAACTTGTCCTCCTCACAGGGGAAAAAATAATACATTAAATTCACATTAAATACAACCCCAATTCCAATGTAGATGGGACGTTGTGTAAAACATAAATAACAGAATATGATGATTTGCAAATCCTTTTCAACACATATTCGATTGAATACACTACAAAGACAAGATTTTTAATGTTCAAATGGATAAACTTCATTGTTTTTTGCAAATATTCACTCATTTTGAATTTGATGCCTGCAANTTATTATATTTAACATCTCTAATATTTTAATATTGTATAGATATTTATTATATTTAACATCTCTAATATTTTAATATTGTATAGATATTTATTATATTTAACATCTCTAATATTTTAATATTGTATAGATATTTATTATATTTAACATCTCTAATATTTTAATATTGTATAGATATTTATTATATTTAACATCTCTAATATTTTAATATTGTATAGATATTTATTATATTTAACATCTCTAATATTTTAATATTGTATAGATATTTATTATATTTAACATCTCTAATATTTTAATATTGTATAGATATTTATTATATTTAACATCTCTAATATTTTAATATTGTATAGATATTTATTATATTTAACATCTCTAATATTTTAATATTGTATAGATATTTATTATATTTAACATCTCTAATATTTTAATATTGTATAGATATTTATTATATTTAACATCTCTAATATTTTAATATTGTATAGATATTTATTATATTTAACATCTCTAATATTTTAATATTGTATAGATATTTATTATATTTAACATCTCTAATATTTTAATATTGTATAGATATTTATTATATTTAACATCTCTAATATTTTAATATTGTATAGATATTTATTATATTTAACATCTCTAATATTTTAATATTGTATAGATATTTATTATATTTAACATCTCTAATATTTTAATATTGTATAGATATTTATTATATTTAACATCTCTAATATTTTAATATTGTATAGATATTTATTATATTTAACATCTCTAATATTTTAATATTGTATAGATATTTATTATATTTAACATCTCTAATATTTTAATATTGTATAGATATTTATTATATTTAACATCTCTAATATTTTAATATTGTATAGATATTTATTATATTTAACATCTCTAATATTTTAATATTGTATAGATATTTATTATATTTAACATCTCTAATATTTTAATATTGTATAGATATTTATTATATTTAACATCTCTAATATTTTAATATTGTATAGATATTTATTATATTTAACATCTCTAATATTTTAATATTGTATAGATATTTATTATATTTAACATCTCTAATATTTTAATATTGTATAGATATTTATTATATTTAACATCTCTAATATTTTAATATTGTATAGATATTTATTATATTTAACATCTCTAATATTTTAATATTGTATAGATATTTATTATATTTAACATCTCTAATATTTTAATATTGTATAGATATTTATTATATTTAACATCTCTAATATTTTAATATTGTATAGATATTTATTATATTTAACATCTCTAATATTTTAATATTGTATAGATATTTATTATATTTAACATCTCTAATATTTTAATATTGTATAGATATTTATTATATTTAACATCTCTAATATTTTAATATTGTATAGATATTTATTATATTTAACATCTCTAATATTTTAATATTGTATAGATATTTATTATATTTAACATCTCTAATATTTTAATATTGTATAGATATTTATTATATTTAACATCTCTAATATTTTAATATTGTATAGATATTTATTATATTTAACATCTCTAATATTTTAATATTGTATAGATATTTATTATATTTAACATCTCTAATATTTTAATATTGTATAGATATTTATTATATTTAACATCTCTAATATTTTAATATTGTATAGATATTTATTATATTTAACATCTCTAATATTTTAATATTGTATAGATATTTATTATATTTAACATCTCTAATATTTTAATATTGTATAGATATTTATTATATTTAACATCTCTAATATTTTAATATTGTATAGATATTTATTATATTTAACATCTCTAATATTTTAATATTGTATAGATATTTATTATATTTAACATCTCTAATATTTTAATATTGTATAGATATTTATTATATTTAACATCTCTAATATTTTAATATTGTATAGATATTTATTATATTTAACATCTCTAATATTTTAATATTGTATAGATATTTATTATATTTAACATCTCTAATATTTTAATATTGTATAGATATTTATTATATTTAACATCTCTAATATTTTAATATTGTATAGATATTTATTATATTTAACATCTCTAATATTTTAATATTGTATAGATATTTATTATATTTAACATCTCTAATATTTTAATATTGTATAGATATTTATTATATTTAACATCTCTAATATTTTAATATTGTATAGATATTTATTATATTTAACATCTCTAATATTTTAATATTGTATAGATATTTATTATATTTAACATCTCTAATATTTTAATATTGTATAGATATTTATTATATTTAACATCTCTAATATTTTAATATTGTATAGATATTTATTATATTTAACATCTCTAATATTTTAATATTGTATAGATATTTATTATATTTAACATCTCTAATATTTTAATATTGTATAGATATTTATTATATTTAACATCTCTAATATTTTAATATTGTATAGATATTTATTATATTTAACATCTCTAATATTTTAATATTGTATAGATATTTATTATATTTAACATCTCTAATATTTTAATATTGTATAGATATTTATTATATTTAACATCTCTAATATTTTAATATTGTATAGATATTTATTATATTTAACATCTCTAATATTTTAATATTGTATAGATATTTATTATATTTAACATCTCTAATATTTTAATATTGTATAGATATTTATTATATTTAACATCTCTAATATTTTAATATTGTATAGATATTTATTATATTTAACATCTCTAATATTTTAATATTGTATAGATATTTATTATATTTAACATCTCTAATATTTTAATATTGTATAGATATTTATTATATTTAACATCTCTAATATTTTAATATTGTATAGATATTTATTATATTTAACATCTCTAATATTTTAATATTGTATAGATATTTATTATATTTAACATCTCTAATATTTTAATATTGTATAGATATTTATTATATTTAACATCTCTAATATTTTAATATTGTATAGATATTTATTATATTTAACATCTCTAATATTTTAATATTGTATAGATATTTATTATATTTAACATCTCTAATATTTTAATATTGTATAGATATTTATTATATTTAACATCTCTAATATTTTAATATTGTATAGATATTTATTATATTTAACATCTCTAATATTTTAATATTGTATAGATATTTATTATATTTAACATCTCTAATATTTTAATATTGTATAGATATTTATTATATTTAACATCTCTAATATTTTAATATTGTATAGATATTTATTATATTTAACATCTCTAATATTTTAATATTGTATAGATATTTATTATATTTAACATCTCTAATATTTTAATATTGTATAGATATTTATTATATTTAACATCTCTAATATTTTAATATTGTATAGATATTTATTATATTTAACATCTCTAATATTTTAATATTGTATAGATATTTATTATATTTAACATCTCTAATATTTTAATATTGTATAGATATTTATTATATTTAACATCTCTAATATTTTAATATTGTATAGATATTTATTATATTTAACATCTCTAATATTTTAATATTGTATAGATATTTATTATATTTAACATCTCTAATATTTTAATATTGTATAGATATTTATTATATTTAACATCTCTAATATTTTAATATTGTATAGATATTTATTATATTTAACATCTCTAATATTTTAATATTGTATAGATATTTATTATATTTAACATCTCTAATATTTTAATATTGTATAGATATTTATTATATTTAACATCTCTAATATTTTAATATTGTATAGATATTTATTATATTTAACATCTCTAATATTTTAATATTGTATAGATATTTATTATATTTAACATCTCTAATATTTTAATATTGTATAGATATTTATTATATTTAACATCTCTAATATTTTAATATTGTATAGATATTTATTATATTTAACATCTCTAATATTTTAATATTGTATAGATATTTATTATATTTAACATCTCTAATATTTTAATATTGTATAGATATTTATTATATTTAACATCTCTAATATTTTAATATTGTATAGATATTTATTATATTTAACATCTCTAATATTTTAATATTGTATAGATATTTATTATATTTAACATCTCTAATATTTTAATATTGTATAGATATTTATTATATTTAACATCTCTAATATTTTAATATTGTATAGATATTTATTATATTTAACATCTCTAATATTTTAATATTGTATAGATATTTATTATATTTAACATCTCTAATATTTTAATATTGTATAGATATTTATTATATTTAACATCTCTAATATTTTAATATTGTATAGATATTTATTATATTTAACATCTCTAATATTTTAATATTGTATAGATATTTATTATATTTAACATCTCTAATATTTTAATATTGTATAGATATTTATTATATTTAACATCTCTAATATTTTAATATTGTATAGATATTTATTATATTTAACATCTCTAATATTTTAATATTGTATAGATATTTATTATATTTAACATCTCTAATATTTTAATATTGTATAGATATTTATTATATTTAACATCTCTAATATTTTAATATTGTATAGATATTTATTATATTTAACATCTCTAATATTTTAATATTGTATAGATATTTATTATATTTAACATCTCTAATATTTTAATATTGTATAGATATTTATTATATTTAACATCTCTAATATTTTAATATTGTATAGATATTTATTATATTTAACATCTCTAATATTTTAATATTGTATAGATATTTATTATATTTAACATCTCTAATATTTTAATATTGTATAGATATTTATTATATTTAACATCTCTAATATTTTAATATTGTATAGATATTTATTATATTTAACATCTCTAATATTTTAATATTGTATAGATATTTATTATATTTAACATCTCTAATATTTTAATATTGTATAGATATTTATTATATTTAACATCTCTAATATTTTAATATTGTATAGATATTTATTATATTTAACATCTCTAATATTTTAATATTGTATAGATATTTATTATATTTAACATCTCTAATATTTTAATATTGTATAGATATTTATTATATTTAACATCTCTAATATTTTAATATTGTATAGATATTTATTATATTTAACATCTCTAATATTTTAATATTGTATAGATATTTATTATATTTAACATCTCTAATATTTTAATATTGTATAGATATTTATTATATTTAACATCTCTAATATTTTAATATTGTATAGATATTTATTATATTTAACATCTCTAATATTTTAATATTGTATAGATATTTATTATATTTAACATCTCTAATATTTTAATATTGTATAGATATTTATTATATTTAACATCTCTAATATTTTAATATTGTATAGATATTTATTATATTTAACATCTCTAATATTTTAATATTGTATAGATATTTATTATATTTAACATCTCTAATATTTTAATATTGTATAGATATTTATTATATTTAACATCTCTAATATTTTAATATTGTATAGATATTTATTATATTTAACATCTCTAATATTTTAATATTGTATAGATATTTATTATATTTAACATCTCTAATATTTTAATATTGTATAGATATTTATTATATTTAACATCTCTAATATTTTAATATTGTATAGATATTTATTATATTTAACATCTCTAATATTTTAATATTGTATAGATATTTATTATATTTAACATCTCTAATATTTTAATATTGTATAGATATTTATTATATTTAACATCTCTAATATTTTAATATTGTATAGATATTTATTATATTTAACATCTCTAATATTTTAATATTGTATAGATATTTATTATATTTAACATCTCTAATATTTTAATATTGTATAGATATTTATTATATTTAACATCTCTAATATTTTAATATTGTATAGATATTTATTATATTTAACATCTCTAATATTTTAATATTGTATAGATATTTATTATATTTAACATCTCTAATATTTTAATATTGTATAGATATTTATTATATTTAACATCTCTAATATTTTAATATTGTATAGATATTTATTATATTTAACATCTCTAATATTTTAATATTGTATAGATATTTATTATATTTAACATCTCTAATATTTTAATATTGTATAGATATTTATTATATTTAACATCTCTAATATTTTAATATTGTATAGATATTTATTATATTTAACATCTCTAATATTTTAATATTGTATAGATATTTATTATATTTAACATCTCTAATATTTTAATATTGTATAGATATTTATTATATTTAACATCTCTAATATTTTAATATTGTATAGATATTTATTATATTTAACATCTCTAATATTTTAATATTGTATAGATATTTATTATATTTAACATCTCTAATATTTTAATATTGTATAGATATTTATTATATTTAACATCTCTAATATTTTAATATTGTATAGATATTTATTATATTTAACATCTCTAATATTTTAATATTGTATAGATATTTATTATATTTAACATCTCTAATATTTTAATATTGTATAGATATTTATTATATTTAACATCTCTAATATTTTAATATTGTATAGATATTTATTATATTTAACATCTCTAATATTTTAATATTGTATAGATATTTATTATATTTAACATCTCTAATATTTTAATATTGTATAGATATTTATTATATTTAACATCTCTAATATTTTAATATTGTATAGATATTTATTATATTTAACATCTCTAATATTTTAATATTGTATAGATATTTATTATATTTAACATCTCTAATATTTTAATATTGTATAGATATTTATTATATTTAACATCTCTAATATTTTAATATTGTATAGATATTTATTATATTTAACATCTCTAATATTTTAATATTGTATAGATATTTATTATATTTAACA
Source organism: Acestrorhynchus altus (assembly GCA_034509495.1). Taxonomy (NCBI): domain Eukaryota; kingdom Metazoa; phylum Chordata; class Actinopteri; order Characiformes; family Acestrorhynchidae; genus Acestrorhynchus; species Acestrorhynchus altus. The sequence continues at coordinate 22,332,552 of CM067513.1, forward strand.
TCTCTAATATTTTAATATTGTATAGATATTTATTATATTTAACATCTCTAATATTTTAATATTGTATAGATATTTATTATATTTAACATCTCTAATATTTTAATATTGTATAGATATTTATTATATTTAACATCTCTAATATTTTAATATTGTATAGATATTTATTATATTTAACATCTCTAATATTTTAATATTGTATAGATATTTATTATATTTAACATCTCTAATATTTTAATATTGTATAGATATTTATTATATTTAACATCTCTAATATTTTAATATTGTATAGATATTTATTATATTTAACATCTCTAATATTTTAATATTGTATAGATATTTATTATATTTAACATCTCTAATATTTTAATATTGTATAGATATTTATTATATTTAACATCTCTAATATTTTAATATTGTATAGATATTTATTATATTTAACATCTCTAATATTTTAATATTGTATAGATATTTATTATATTTAACATCTCTAATATTTTAATATTGTATAGATATTTATTATATTTAACATCTCTAATATTTTAATATTGTATAGATATTTATTATATTTAACATCTCTAATATTTTAATATTGTATAGATATTTATTATATTTAACATCTCTAATATTTTAATATTGTATAGATATTTATTATATTTAACATCTCTAATATTTTAATATTGTATAGATATTTATTATATTTAACATCTCTAATATTTTAATATTGTATAGATATTTATTATATTTAACATCTCTAATATTTTAATATTGTATAGATATTTATTATATTTAACATCTCTAATATTTTAATATTGTATAGATATTTATTATATTTAACATCTCTAATATTTTAATATTGTATAGATATTTATTATATTTAACATCTCTAATATTTTAATATTGTATAGATATTTATTATATTTAACATCTCTAATATTTTAATATTGTATAGATATTTATTATATTTAACATCTCTAATATTTTAATATTGTATAGATATTTATTATATTTAACATCTCTAATATTTTAATATTGTATAGATATTTATTATATTTAACATCTCTAATATTTTAATATTGTATAGATATTTATTATATTTAACATCTCTAATATTTTAATATTGTATAGATATTTATTATATTTAACATCTCTAATATTTTAATATTGTATAGATATTTATTATATTTAACATCTCTAATATTTTAATATTGTATAGATATTTATTATATTTAACATCTCTAATATTTTAATATTGTATAGATATTTATTATATTTAACATCTCTAATATTTTAATATTGTATAGATATTTATTATATTTAACATCTCTAATATTTTAATATTGTATAGATATTTATTATATTTAACATCTCTAATATTTTAATATTGTATAGATATTTATTATATTTAACATCTCTAATATTTTAATATTGTATAGATATTTATTATATTTAACATCTCTAATATTTTAATATTGTATAGATATTTATTATATTTAACATCTCTAATATTTTAATATTGTATAGATATTTATTATATTTAACATCTCTAATATTTTAATATTGTATAGATATTTATTATATTTAACATCTCTAATATTTTAATATTGTATAGATATTTATTATATTTAACATCTCTAATATTTTAATATTGTATAGATATTTATTATATTTAACATCTCTAATATTTTAATATTGTATAGATATTTATTATATTTAACATCTCTAATATTTTAATATTGTATAGATATTTATTATATTTAACATCTCTAATATTTTAATATTGTATAGATATTTATTATATTTAACATCTCTAATATTTTAATATTGTATAGATATTTATTATATTTAACATCTCTAATATTTTAATATTGTATAGATATTTATTATATTTAACATCTCTAATATTTTAATATTGTATAGATATTTATTATATTTAACATCTCTAATATTTTAATATTGTATAGATATTTATTATATTTAACATCTCTAATATTTTAATATTGTATAGATATTTATTATATTTAACATCTCTAATATTTTAATATTGTATAGATATTTATTATATTTAACATCTCTAATATTTTAATATTGTATAGATATTTATTATATTTAACATCTCTAATATTTTAATATTGTATAGATATTTATTATATTTAACATCTCTAATATTTTAATATTGTATAGATATTTATTATATTTAACATCTCTAATATTTTAATATTGTATAGATATTTATTATATTTAACATCTCTAATATTTTAATATTGTATAGATATTTATTATATTTAACATCTCTAATATTTTAATATTGTATAGATATTTATTATATTTAACATCTCTAATATTTTAATATTGTATAGATATTTATTATATTTAACATCTCTAATATTTTAATATTGTATAGATATTTATTATATTTAACATCTCTAATATTTTAATATTGTATAGATATTTATTATATTTAACATCTCTAATATTTTAATATTGTATAGATATTTATTATATTTAACATCTCTAATATTTTAATATTGTATAGATATTTATTATATTTAACATCTCTAATATTTTAATATTGTATAGATATTTATTATATTTAACATCTCTAATATTTTAATATTGTATAGATATTTATTATATTTAACATCTCTAATATTTTAATATTGTATAGATATTTATTATATTTAACATCTCTAATATTTTAATATTGTATAGATATTTATTATATTTAACATCTCTAATATTTTAATATTGTATAGATATTTATTATATTTAACATCTCTAATATTTTAATATTGTATAGATATTTATTATATTTAACATCTCTAATATTTTAATATTGTATAGATATTTATTATATTTAACATCTCTAATATTTTAATATTGTATAGATATTTATTATATTTAACATCTCTAATATTTTAATATTGTATAGATATTTATTATATTTAACATCTCTAATATTTTAATATTGTATAGATATTTATTATATTTAACATCTCTAATATTTTAATATTGTATAGATATTTATTATATTTAACATCTCTAATATTTTAATATTGTATAGATATTTATTATATTTAACATCTCTAATATTTTAATATTGTATAGATATTTATTATATTTAACATCTCTAATATTTTAATATTGTATAGATATTTATTATATTTAACATCTCTAATATTTTAATATTGTATAGATATTTATTATATTTAACATCTCTAATATTTTAATATTGTATAGATATTTATTATATTTAACATCTCTAATATTTTAATATTGTATAGATATTTATTATATTTAACATCTCTAATATTTTAATATTGTATAGATATTTATTATATTTAACATCTCTAATATTTTAATATTGTATAGATATTTATTATATTTAACATCTCTAATATTTTAATATTGTATAGATATTTATTATATTTAACATCTCTAATATTTTAATATTGTATAGATATTTATTATATTTAACATCTCTAATATTTTAATATTGTATAGATATTTATTATATTTAACATCTCTAATATTTTAATATTGTATAGATATTTATTATATTTAACATCTCTAATATTTTAATATTGTATAGATATTTATTATATTTAACATCTCTAATATTTTAATATTGTATAGATATTTATTATATTTAACATCTCTAATATTTTAATATTGTATAGATATTTATTATATTTAACATCTCTAATATTTTAATATTGTATAGATATTTATTATATTTAACATCTCTAATATTTTAATATTGTATAGATATTTATTATATTTAACATCTCTAATATTTTAATATTGTATAGATATTTATTATATTTAACATCTCTAATATTTTAATATTGTATAGATATTTATTATATTTAACATCTCTAATATTTTAATATTGTATAGATATTTATTATATTTAACATCTCTAATATTTTAATATTGTATAGATATTTATTATATTTAACATCTCTAATATTTTAATATTGTATAGATATTTATTATATTTAACATCTCTAATATTTTAATATTGTATAGATATTTATTATATTTAACATCTCTAATATTTTAATATTGTATAGATATTTATTATATTTAACATCTCTAATATTTTAATATTGTATAGATATTTATTATATTTAACATCTCTAATATTTTAATATTGTATAGATATTTATTATATTTAACATCTCTAATATTTTAATATTGTATAGATATTTATTATATTTAACATCTCTAATATTTTAATATTGTATAGATATTTATTATATTTAACATCTCTAATATTTTAATATTGTATAGATATTTATTATATTTAACATCTCTAATATTTTAATATTGTATAGATATTTATTATATTTAACATCTCTAATATTTTAATATTGTATAGATATTTATTATATTTAACATCTCTAATATTTTAATATTGTATAGATATTTATTATATTTAACATCTCTAATATTTTAATATTGTATAGATATTTATTATATTTAACATCTCTAATATTTTAATATTGTATAGATATTTATTATATTTAACATCTCTAATATTTTAATATTGTATAGATATTTATTATATTTAACATCTCTAATATTTTAATATTGTATAGATATTTATTATATTTAACATCTCTAATATTTTAATATTGTATAGATATTTATTATATTTAACATCTCTAATATTTTAATATTGTATAGATATTTATTATATTTAACATCTCTAATATTTTAATATTGTATAGATATTTATTATATTTAACATCTCTAATATTTTAATATTGTATAGATATTTATTATATTTAACATCTCTAATATTTTAATATTGTATAGATATTTATTATATTTAACATCTCTAATATTTTAATATTGTATAGATATTTATTATATTTAACATCTCTAATATTTTAATATTGTATAGATATTTATTATATTTAACATCTCTAATATTTTAATATTGTATAGATATTTATTATATTTAACATCTCTAATATTTTAATATTGTATAGATATTTATTATATTTAACATCTCTAATATTTTAATATTGTATAGATATTTATTATATTTAACATCTCTAATATTTTAATATTGTATAGATATTTATTATATTTAACATCTCTAATATTTTAATATTGTATAGATATTTATTATATTTAACATCTCTAATATTTTAATATTGTATAGATATTTATTATATTTAACATCTCTAATATTTTAATATTGTATAGATATTTATTATATTTAACATCTCTAATATTTTAATATTGTATAGATATTTATTATATTTAACATCTCTAATATTTTAATATTGTATAGATATTTATTATATTTAACATCTCTAATATTTTAATATTGTATAGATATTTATTATATTTAACATCTCTAATATTTTAATATTGTATAGATATTTATTATATTTAACATCTCTAATATTTTAATATTGTATAGATATTTATTATATTTAACATCTCTAATATTTTAATATTGTATAGATATTTATTATATTTAACATCTCTAATATTTTAATATTGTATAGATATTTATTATATTTAACATCTCTAATATTTTAATATTGTATAGATATTTATTATATTTAACATCTCTAATATTTTAATATTGTATAGATATTTATTATATTTAACATCTCTAATATTTTAATATTGTATAGATATTTATTATATTTAACATCTCTAATATTTTAATATTGTATAGATATTTATTATATTTAACATCTCTAATATTTTAATATTGTATAGATATTTATTATATTTAACATCTCTAATATTTTAATATTGTATAGATATTTATTATATTTAACATCTCTAATATTTTAATATTGTATAGATATTTATTATATTTAACATCTCTAATATTTTAATATTGTATAGATATTTATTATATTTAACATCTCTAATATTTTAATATTGTATAGATATTTATTATATTTAACATCTCTAATATTTTAATATTGTATAGATATTTATTATATTTAACATCTCTAATATTTTAATATTGTATAGATATTTATTATATTTAACATCTCTAATATTTTAATATTGTATAGATATTTATTATATTTAACATCTCTAATATTTTAATATTGTATAGATATTTATTATATTTAACATCTCTAATATTTTAATATTGTATAGATATTTATTATATTTAACATCTCTAATATTTTAATATTGTATAGATATTTATTATATTTAACATCTCTAATATTTTAATATTGTATAGATATTTATTATATTTAACATCTCTAATATTTTAATATTGTATAGATATTTATTATATTTAACATCTCTAATATTTTAATATTGTATAGATATTTATTATATTTAACATCTCTAATATTTTAATATTGTATAGATATTTATTATATTTAACATCTCTAATATTTTAATATTGTATAGATATTTATTATATTTAACATCTCTAATATTTTAATATTGTATAGATATTTATTATATTTAACATCTCTAATATTTTAATATTGTATAGATATTTATTATATTTAACATCTCTAATATTTTAATATTGTATAGATATTTATTATATTTAACATCTCTAATATTTTAATATTGTATAGATATTTATTATATTTAACATCTCTAATATTTTAATATTGTATAGATATTTATTATATTTAACATCTCTAATATTTTAATATTGTATAGATATTTATTATATTTAACATCTCTAATATTTTAATATTGTATAGATATTTATTATATTTAACATCTCTAATATTTTAATATTGTATAGATATTTATTATATTTAACATCTCTAATATTTTAATATTGTATAGATATTTATTATATTTAACATCTCTAATATTTTAATATTGTATAGATATTTATTATATTTAACATCTCTAATATTTTAATATTGTATAGATATTTATTATATTTAACATCTCTAATATTTTAATATTGTATAGATATTTATTATATTTAACATCTCTAATATTTTAATATTGTATAGATATTTATTATATTTAACATCTCTAATATTTTAATATTGTATAGATATTTATTATATTTAACATCTCTAATATTTTAATATTGTATAGATATTTATTATATTTAACATCTCTAATATTTTAATATTGTATAGATATTTATTATATTTAACATCTCTAATATTTTAATATTGTATAGATATTTATTATATTTAATATCTCTAATATTTTAATATTGTATAGATATTTCTTATTTATTAAATGTATTTAATAGCTCTGTTTAATATTTTGTAGATATTTGTTATATTTAATATCTTATTTTAATATTTGATAGATATTATTTATTCATTCATTCATTTTCCAAACCGCTTATTCCTGAATAGGGTCATGGGTGAGCCGGTGCCCAGCCGGCAACTCTGAGCGCAAGATATTATTTAACATCACTTAATATTTTGTATTTATTATATTTAATATCTCTTATTTTTATATTTACTCTCTATTAAATATTAATAATTTACTGTCTAATCACTTACACATCAGTCATTTAACAATATATAATGCTGAAATAGATTTAGATTTATTTATTTATAAATAGATAAATAGTTTCATTTATTTGTTCTAGTTATGTTGTGTTCAGGGTCTAAACACCAAAAGTTAAAAGTACAATATTTAAGTGTTTGACATAATATCCCTCAAACACTGCACCAAAGGAACAGCAAGTGATTTATGGGATTATGGGATTTACTGCAATAAAGTTCCACTTTTCCCATGTCAGCTCCCGACTATGGATTCAATATTGATAATAATAATATAAGAATAATATAACATGAACTCCATCCCTGTGAAGAATCTCAGACTTTATGGTTTGGTTGTATTTGAATGTGCTTAGAGGTGTGTGTGTTGTTTGTTTGTGTGTGTGAGGAGGCTGCTGTGAAATGCAGTGCTGAAATATTAGTTATTATTAAAAAATTAGAATATTATGGAGAAAATTATACCTTACACTTAAAGTGATATTTCATGCTTTTTTGTTTTCTATTTTGCTCCTGTCTAATTAGTCATTTAGGCAAATTCATTCTTATGATGAATATTAATATGATCTGAGATTCTGTAGTAAACTGTAAAACAAAAAATATGAATTGTCACTTTGTGTAAAAGTGTAATAAGTAACATGTAATAATCAAAAGAATCTGACACTTTGTATGAAATTATGAAGACAACTTGAATTATGAACTTTTTTCAGTTATATTGTAATTTGAGATGCACTAGTGTGTGACTGATGTAGTTAGCATATAACTGCTTTCAAGTGACAAATTTCAAGATTTTTTTTCTTTGGATCAGCATGGCTTATAGCTCATAAAATCCTGTGTTCTAAAGTATTAAAATATTTCATGAGCTCAAACAATACAGAAATGTCTAACTTCTGACAGGTATTTTCAATTATAAATGTAATACTTGGACTTGGACTACTATGCAATGCTGCATTGATGCAGTAATTCATGGTAACAATCAACTTGTGGCACTGCTGAAATGTTATTGAAGCTCAGACAGCCTTCAGCTCATCTGTATTGCTGGGTCTGGTGACTCATCTTCCACTTCACAAGAGCCCATGGATTCTGTGTGGCATTAAATTCCGGAGGGTTGCCTGGCCAAACACAGTAATTTCATGGTCTGCAAACCCTTCCCTTTTTTGAGTTATATTGTAATTTTTTGAGATGCACTAGTATATGAATGAAGTCGTTAGCATATAAGATCATCAGCGTCGTTCAGGCTGTTTATTACAAAATGAGCTCGGAGCTTTGAGCTGTGCAGTATCAAGTCCTTGTTAATATAATAAACTCAGCTACCCTCTCACATCTCGCACTGCTCAGCAGCACTATGTTTTCACATGAGTTGTAAAAAGCACTATACAAATAAATTTTTTATTTGAAACTCTAGGCCTGACCACTCTGGAGCTACTGAACTATATGGACCCCATCCTTTCTCCAGCAGCCCTGCAGGGCATTCCTTGCCTTAAAAGTCTGATTGTGCAATATAGAGACTGGATTTCAGATTCATGCCTGTGTCCCCTGAAATCATGGCTGTCAATGCTACCACTCCTCTCGGAGCTCAGCATTTCTCGTGAGTATGGACACAACAGACACAAATGTGTATGTAATTGATAGAAATTAAGTTTTCTTGTGAGGAAAATTTTAGGAAATCCTATGCCCTAATATTGTTTGCTGGTATATCGACTCAAGGAAAGATTTTCCCACTCCTCCATGCAGACTCCTTTCAGCCATGTGATGTTTCAGTGTACGTTTTTGAACAGACACTCTTAGATTTCCCTCAAGCCCCCTCTGATACTATAAAGATTTCATGATGGTTTTGATGATGAAGAGCTCTCCTGGCCCTGCTGCAGCAAAGCAGCACCAAACCATGACACCTCCACCTCATGCTCCATAGTTAGTATGAGATTCTTTTTCTCAAATGGTGTGTTTGGTTTGCCCTAAGCATGACTTCAGTTACAGTGCCCAAATTATTCAACATTAGATTCATCTTTCCAAAGTGCATTGTTCTGTCTTTGTCTAGGTGTTTTCTGGAGAACATTACTCTTATCCTGATGTTTTTTTTGACAGCAGGGGCTTCCTCCTTGCACACCTCCCATGAAAATCTTTGCTTGGTTTCTTTCTGATGGTAGATGCTGCACTTTGACATTACGTTAGAATTTGGAGAATTTTCTGTTTCTTATCATCTAAATCATCCCAAACACAATCAATGTTTTTGAGGTCTGAGTTGGTCAGTCCATGATTTTGAGAACACCAGAATTTTGATTTACAAATGTTCCTTTTTTGTCTGTTTTCTTTTGTACCAGATTCAGGTGTGCTAGGAGGTGCAACACAGCAAAAAAAAACTCGTAACTTATAAGAGAAATCAGAAATCATATGTATATGTTAACAACATAACTGTTGGATGGTATATCATCTGGTCTTACTTGAATAAGGTTACAGCTTGAGAAATTATAGCCTGAGAAATTATATAAATAATTATATTATGGTGACTATCAACATCACTGTAAAGAAACTGGCAAGTGTCACCACATTTACAGTGTTGCTCCTCTGAAATCAATTAAAGTACCTGCATATTTTAAAACCACAAAACATTTAAACCCTCCTCTTGGTGAACTTCACCCAGCTCATTTGTTTGGTTGATGTTCAAAGAACACAAGTGAAACAACAGAATGAGATATTGCAGAATATGTTGCAGTATATAGTTCATACATGAATTTGTTTGCATAAATATTTGAATTATACACACTTCAAGAGCAAAAAGAAGCATATCCTGCACAGGAAGTCATGGGATTAGTTGTGTAATTATGACAGGATAGGATAGGATAGAACTTTATTGATCCCTTGGGAGGGATCCCTCAGCGAAATTACTGTTCTAGCCGCAGCATAAGTACAAAAGTACTTTAATAGTAAGATAAAAGTACTTAATTTTGTAAGAAACACTATATAAATACAAAGAATATATAATATAGAGACTATATTACAATATATATATAAATAGTGCATGAGAAAAAGAGAAAAAGAGTCCAGTAGGAGGGGGTTATTGCACATTATTATGATTATTGCACTTGAAACTGTGTATTGCACCAAGTCCAGTTGTGTTGTGGGTTGTGAGTTACAATAGGAATTGGATTGAATAGGAATATAAACTTTCTACATGCTCTGACTATTGGAGTATTGTGGGAAAATTTTATTTTGGATTATAATTTAATTCAAAAAGGTAAACTGTCATATTTCATTAGGGTTTGTGTTTTACTTTGGATCTGCATGGTTTATAGCTCATGAAAATCCTGTATTAGAATATTTTATGAGCTCAAACAGAAAAGTATGTACAATACAGAAATGGCACTGCTGAAATGTTATTGAAGCTCAGACAGCCTTCAGCTCATCTGTATTGCTGGGTCTGGTGCCACATCTTCCACTTCACAAGACCCCATGGATTCTCTATGGCATTCAGCTATGGAGGGTTACCTGGCTAAACACAGTAATTTCATGGTCTGCGAACCATTCTTTTACTTTCTGTTAATATGCTTTGGTACAACATTGCTTCCTTTCCCAACAATGACCTGTAGCTTGTGGAAGTTACTGAAGATCATCTTCAGGTCAGCAATCTTCCCTATGATTGTGGTTGCATGTGCTAAACTAGATATTATTTATAGTGTTTTAGTGGTAATTTATTTAAAATTAAATATTCAAATAATTTGAGCTATAGTAAAAAGTAAAACAAAAAAGGCTTGAAATATGTAACTTAAAATGTATTGAGTATAAAATTAGAATATAAAATGTACATTTCTCAATTAAATTATGGGGAAAAAGTTAACTTTTTACACAATATTCAAATTTTTTTAGATAGAATAGTGTAGTGAGGCACACAGTGTCATTGTTTTCACATACCATGGCCTTCAATAAAGGGTAAAGCTTTTCGAAAAAAATGTTAGCTAAATTTGTTAAGAGGAAGATGAATGTGACCTAATATTTCTGTTTTTTTGAAGGAGGATATCAGCTTGGGGCCTATTCTAACTCAGTGCCTGGCACATTGCAGAGCTTGTCCCTCAAAGGAGTGGTGGCAGAGTTGAAGGCTGTGAGGGAGTTGGCAGAACAAGTGCCTGATCTTTTGTGCCTTCATTTGGACTTGTGCTGCCATGAAAAGCAAAACCTTATAGCTGAGGTTTCTCAGCTTTTCCACAAAGTTCAAACCCTGAAAATTAGGTCAGACTCCATTTTCTGTTTTAACCAATAGAGCTCAAGGCTTATACACTGTGTTCACAAAATATTTCATGCTCTTGTTTTTGTAGGCACCACAATGTTCCTGAGACAGAATTTCTGCAGCTTGCACAGATGTCCCATCTCAAGTTCTTAGTGGTTCTGGATGCTTATGTGGGCCCCAATTCTGCTCTAACTGATCTCATTTACAAGTTGCACTCACTGACGAACTGCAGAATCCATGTCGTTCATGCCTCAGAACTAAAGGACCGAAATAGCTGCCTTTGTGCACATCAATGACAATGGACCCAAACAAAAAAAGCATGATCATATGGTTAATTTTTCTTTGTTGTACCAAAGATTATTATAATAAATTTACATGACCATTTCCCTATTTTGTTGGGCTTATCCTAAAAAGTCTGATTTTAAAAATTCATAAATGAATGGGGAATGTTAATCTGCTATAGGCTGAATGGATGAATATATGCAAATGTATTTGAATCCATGGCTTGTATAAACTCTTAAAGGTGGTAGTATTAGATCAGTGTTCCTTGGTGGACATTCTTGCTTGATCTAACAAGGCAGTGATGTTCTCCAAATTGAGAACATCAAAAAATAAATAATGCAGTCTAAACGTTGGCCTGATCATCCTGAAGCATGGCCCTCCATGTCGGCCTTTTTGGCAGAGGTGAGTAGATTTCCTAAAAACTGAATTCAAGTAAATGTACTGATAGTTTAAAATCATACTCAAATAGAAGTAAAATATTGACACATGCATGTTGCAAGTTACATAATCAGAATAATTTGAAAGGTTTAGGCTGCAGTGCTGTAGCACATACAGTGCCTTGTGAATGTATTCATGCCCCTTGGCTTTTTACCTATTTTGTTACATACGGTGGCTTGTAAAAGTATATATTTTTGTCACATTAAATTGGAATTTAATGTGAAAGACCAATAGAAAGTGGTATACAATTGAGAAGTGGAAAGAAAATATGTTTCAAAACATTTTTTACAAATAAAAAAATGAGAAGTGCAGTGTGCAAAAATATTCAGCCCCCTTCAGTCAATAATTTGTGGAACCACCTTTTGCTGCAATTACATCTGCAAGTCTAAGAGTATGTCTCCCCCAGCTTTGCACATCTAGTCACTGAAATTTTTGCCCATTCTTCTTTGCAAAAGAGCTCAAACTCAGTCAGATTAGATGGAGACTGTTTGTGAACAGCAGTTTTCAGATCTTGTCACAAATTCTTGATTGGGTTTAGGTCTGGACTTTGACTGGGCCATTCTAACACATGGATATGTTTTGTTTTAAACCATTCCGTTGTAGCTCTGGCTTTACGTTTAGGGTCGTTGTCCTGCTGGAAGGTGAACCTCTGCCCCAGTCTCAAGACTCCAACAGGTTTTCTTTTGCCCTGTATTTGGCTCCATCCATCTTCCCATCAACTCTGACCAACTTCCCTGTCCCTGCTGAAGAGAAGCAGCACCAGAGCATGATGCTGCCACCACCATATTTGACAGTGGAGATGGTGTGTTCAGAGTGATATGCAGTGTTAATTCTCCACAAGACATAGCGTTTTGCATTTTGGCCAAAAAAATGTTGGTCTCATCTAACTAAAGCATCTTGTTCCACATGTTTGCTGTGTCCCCAACATGGCTTCTGGCAAACTGGACTTTTTTTGGTTTTCTTTTAATGGTTTTCTTTTTTAATGGCTTTCTTCTTGCCACTCTTTCATAAAGGCAACATTTGTGCAGTGAATGACTAATAGTTGTCCTGTGGACAGATTCCCCCACCTGAGCTGTGGATCTCTGCATTTCGTCCAGAGTCACCATGGGCCTCATGGCTGCATCTCTGATCAGTGCTCTCCTTGTTCGGCCTGCAAGTTTGTCTTGGTAGGTTCACAGTTGTGCCATACTCTTGCCATTTCTGGATAATGGATTGAACAGTGCTCCGTGAGATGTTCAAAGCTTGGGAAATCTTTTTATAGCTTAAGCCTGCTTTAAACTTCTCCACAATTTTATTCCTGACCTTCTGATGTGTTTTTTGGACTTCATGATGCTGTTTACTCCCCAATATTCTCTTAACCAACCTCTGATGCCATCGCTGAACAGCTGTATTTGTACTGAGATTAGATTACACACAGGTGGACTCTTTTTAGTCATTAGCAGTCATCAGGCAACTTCTGAATGCAATTGGTTGCACTCAGAGAAAATACTTTTGCACACTTTTGAATCATGTATAATTTTATTTCCACTTCACAGTTGTATACCACTTTGTAGTAATAATAACAATAATACATTTTATTTATTAAGTGCCTTTCTGGACACTCAAGGATGCTTTACAAAATACAAAACAATTAAACAACAAACAGCCATACGCGCACAGTGTTCACTCAACTGGAAAGAATGAATTAGAAAAAAAAAACATGAGGTAAGGAAGGAAGAAAATAAGAAAACACCCAGACTATGTTCCAGGAGGAGCATAGTTTCGGTAGGTAAAAAAAAACATCCAAGCTTTTAAGCACACATAATTCAACGAAGACATAGTGATAAGCTGCAAAGGCCTGGGGGCCACCTGCAGAAAGTGCCCTGCCCAGAACCCAATGCTGAAGTCCAGAAGACAACATGGAGTCAATGTCTCAGTTCGCAGATAACACAGCTCAGCAAACTGAAGACAGACACCCTTGAGCAGCCAGACAGAGTCTACAATCAACAGGTGGTAGGGGGAAGGGGGGGGTGTCCCAGAACATCATCCTCCGGGGGAGATTTCCAGCATCTGCCAAAGCCAGAGCTGATGGGGGAGCTGAATAGCTGATAATAAGAATGTTTTGGCTGGGAGAGAGTAGTGTCCATTTTGCAGCTACTCTTCTCTTGGTCTTGTGTGGTCTTCCAAACGATCAGTACTCCTTTGCAAAGCTGACAGTTTCTCGAGATGTTCTCCAAGGTGTGATGTAAAGTCACAGTCTCTTCTCTAATTTGACGATATGTCAGTGCAGAGTTAGTTCAATCAGCAGAGTACTCACAATCATGAATCCAATTGTAAATATCCTCAACATCCTCGACTGACAGCGCCGTCAGGCACATGACACTCCACCTCTCCCAGGAGTCCATCGTGTATCCGGCCGCAAATGTCTCGTCAGGACACTCAGGTACCCCGAACCCCAACTTCTCATTGAGAAGATGGTGTCAATTGCGTTGAGAGACCAGTTGATCAAATCCATACTTTAGGTTCAGAAGAACAGCGTTGAGCGAGTCTCCCAAGTGAGATAGTAGCAGACAAGACTGAAGAGCTAAGCAGGAGAGATAAGGGAGGAGAGGGAGGAAAGTGCGACCACCTTTGCCGAGAGCCAGAAGAGAAGGAGTGTTGGTTTGTGTTGGTTTTTCACATTAAATTCCAATGAAATATATTTCTGTTTGTGGTTGTAATGTGACAAAATATTGAAAAGTTCAAGGGGTATGAATACTTTTGTAAGCCACTGTATGGAAGTGTTTGGAAACTGCTCTGGTCATAAGACAAAAACTGGCCACCAAGGAAAACACTGTCTGGCGCAAAACCAACACATCTCTTCACCCCAAGAACACCATCCTCACAACGTAATGGTAGCAGCATCATGCTATGGCAATATTTTTCAGCAGAAGGGACTAGGAAACTGGTCCAAGTCTAGGGAAGATGGAAGGGTTATTCAAAAGCAAAACCTATTTTGTTCTGTCAGGGATTTGAGCCTGGGATGGAGGTTCACCTTCCAACAGGACAATGACCCAAAGCATACTGCTAAAGCAACACTCAATTGGTTTAATGGACAATGTGTAAATGTATTGGAATGGCCTAGTCCAGTGTTTCCCAAACCTGTTCCAGACCTCAATCTAATTGAGAATGTGTGGTCAGACTTGAAGGTGGCTCTTCACCAGCAGAAACAATCTAAATCGAAGGAACTGGTGCAGTTTTGCCTTGATGCATGGGCAAAAATCCTGTAATTGGGGGCTTTACAAAGTACTTTAGGGGGTGAACAGTTATGTAGTTATTCTTTTACTTTGTCCTATTTGTCTGATGTTCAATGTTGTGGGCATGTTCTGTAAATTAAATGATGCAAACTCTCAAATAATTAATTTAAATTCCAAGTTGTGAGGTAACAAAACATGAAAAAGGGTGCTGTATACTTACTGTATACACAGCAATCAGATATATCCGAAACATCAAAATTAATTGTACTGAAGTGCACATTACAAATCATAAGATTAATTTATACATAGTGGTCACTATTAACAATCATGTACTGTAGCTAAAGTAAACTTTTAACCTTAGCTTCATGCGCAATACACTATAAATAATCACATTTCTGACACTTTTAGCTGCTTACTCTCATCACATCACATTAGCCAAACCAGTAACTTTCCAGGAAGTTTCTCCAGTTGCGTGCTGAATTTTTGTGTGTGTGTGTGTGTTGTTTTAGGCCTTCAGTTTAACACAAAGTTAACACAAAGAACTTAACATCACAGCTCAGTTTTAGTCAAATAATGAATTTCTGGGTTTACCTAGACAGATCTGCCTTAACGTCTGCTTCAAATTCATCTTTGAACATCTGCCTTCACTTTAACTGTATATGTATACTTTATTATATATACTGTATATAACTTGTTTATAGTTAAGTGGGAGTCAGGTCATTTGAAATCAGTGACATTGGCTGTCCTAGTGCTAGGTGATATTTAATATCACAATATTTACTGAATATCATTAAATACATGTAAATGCATTCATAGCATTATATTATACAGTCATGAAATAATTAGGAAACTCAATAAAAAAGGTTAGACTCTTATTGACAATTATACACAAACATTTGATGTTCATCTGAACAATAATGAGAGATACTATACTACACAGAGATACTATAACTACACAACTGAAAATGGTCTCAGTTGTCAAACAGTAAAATGTAATTAACAGAAATGCAGCTGAAGAAATTGTTTACTATGTAAAATAGTAAATAGTAGTATGTAGCAGTGTGTCATATTTAATCTTCAGATAATTGGTTTGGTCTGCTCTGATTGTTGCAGTGAGCAGTCAATAAATGCCATGTGGAGATCCAAAGATAGTGGGGAGTAAACCCAAGCTGTCTAGAAAAAACAAACAAAAAGGTGCCAGAGAGCACCTAGACAAAGATCAGGACTTCTTAAACAATGTGCTTTGGATGTTGAGAATATGGAGCAGTATAAAAAAGGCAGCTGTGAGTACAGAGAGTTGTTATGGGGTGTGTGCTTAAAGCAGATCAATTAGCAGGAATCTTTGCAGACAATTTTAACACATGTCTCTGCTCCTCAGCTTCTCAGACTGAACAGCTCTCTGTGCAGCTGGATCCTAAACTTCCTCTTCACTGACCCCCAACTTTGGAGCCCCTCGGGGCTGTGCTCATTACTGCACAGCCAGACACAGCAGAGATGTTCAGGGGGGCTCAGGGGGGTTCAGGGAATAATCGGGGCTCCACCAACCCAAGCCACTGCCTGTTTTCAAAGCTGCCCAGTGGTAGGAGGAACAGAAGCATGAGGACCAGAACCAACCAGTTCTGAGACAGCATCTTGGTCAGTAGCCCAGTGTTCCAATGCACAGCTAGTAACCACCCATCACTGGTTGATTATCATCATCACACCTTCACACCACATATACTCTTTCTGCACCTACACTTTTCTCACTACCAGAGCAACAAATTGCTGCTCAGTCACACTACACCCACCAAAGTCTGTCTCCCATTGTATTTTATAGTTTCTATATACACAGAACGTCTACTGTGAACTTGATTTGATTTGAGTTTACTTATTAGGTCTTACATATATTTTTTTAAAATAAAAAAAAAAAGCTTTCCCACCTACAAAGAATGGAGAGGTCTGTCATTTTTATCATAGTTATACTTCAACTGTGAAAAATTCTAAAAAAACAACAAACAAAAAACCAACAGAAAATCACATTGCATGATTTTGAAATAATTAACTTGCATTTTATTACATGAAATAAGTATTTGATCACTGACCAACCAGCAAGAATTCTGGCTCTCACAGACCTGTTAGTTTTCCATTAAGGCCTCCTACTCTACACTCATCACCTGTATTAATTGCATCTGTTTGAACTTGTTATCTATATAAAAGACACCTTTCCACACACTCAGTCATACTCCAAACTCTCACCGTGGCTGAGACCACAGAGCTGTCTAAGGAGACCAGGAACAAAACTGGACCTGCACAAGGCTGGGATGGGCTACAGGACAATAGGCAAGCAGCTTTGTGAGAAGGCAACAACTGTTGGCACAATTATTAGAAAATCGAAGAAACAATCAATCTACTATCGATCTTGCTTGGCATGGGGCTCCTTGTACGATCACGCCTCATGGGGTAAGGATAATTCTGAAAAAGGTCAGGAATCAGCCCATGGGAGGACCTTGTCATTCACCTAAAAAGAGCTGGGACCACAGTCTCAAATATTACCATTAGTAACACACTACGCCATTATGGATTAAAATCCTGCAGGGCATGCAGTGTCCCCCTGCCCATGCCAACACATGTTCAGGCAAGTTTGAAGTACGCCAGTGATCATCTGGAGGATTCAGATGAAATATGGGAGAAGGTCATGTGGTCAGAAGGACCAAAATAAAACTTTATGGTATCAACTCCACTTGACATGTTTGGAGGAAGGATAAGGATTAGTACAACCCCAAGATCACCGTCCCAACATTAAAGCATGAGGGTGGGAGTATTTTGGAGTGCCAAGTATTTGGGAGTGCTTTTCTGCCCAGGGGATGGGATGACTACACCATATTGAAGGGAGGATGGATGGGGCCATATATTGCAAGATTTTGGCCAACAATCCCCTTCCCTCAATAAACGAATTGAAGATGGGTCATGGATGGGTCTGCCAACATGCCAATAACCTGAAACACCTGGAGGAGTGGCTCTGTAAAAAGCATTTCAAGGTCCTGGAGTGGCCTAGCTACAATCTTTGGAGTGAGCTGAAACCTAATACGACAGCCCCAAAATCCTGAAAGATCTGGAGAAGATCTGTATGCAGAAGTGGGCCAAAATCCCTGCTGCAGTCTGTGAAAACTTGGTCATGAAGTACAGGAAATGTCTGATCTCTTTGATTGCAAAGGTTTCTGTATCAAACATAAACTTCTGTTTTTCAAATCAAATACTTATGCAATAAGATTCTAATTATTTAAAAATTATACAATGTGATTATATATGTAAACTATTTGGAATAAATATTATGGGTCAAATTTTCTTATTCTTTCTATTTAATGATTGAAAACACCCAGGGTCAGAACCAAATCCAGAGTGTGATTACAGTAATATCTAGGCCTGGTTACATTCTGGGTAATACCTACAGAATCTAAGATTGAGGTAAACATTTTTTTAATGGATTGTCTACCTTCTCAAAGTGAATGTTAAAATCTACAAATATTACTGTATCACTGCATACTGCTAAATCTGCAGCAGAATCATTAAATACTTTAAAAAACTGGCCCTGTTGTTAGTACCTGTAGTTCAGGAGCTTGCACACTGCAACTACCTTTCCTCTGTGTATATGACAATAAAATACAACCTTCAATGTTAATAACCAGAATTTCAAATGAGGTGAAGGTGTTATAGTGTATCTGATTAATTTCTATAATATTTTGGTAAATTATACAGACTCCTTCTCCTTTGCCTGATAAGTCTCAGGTTGTGCATATAATTATAACCTTCAGGTGTGGCTTCATTTAGTACCAGATATTCATTAGGTCTAATCCACGTTTCATTGAGGCATAACACATTGAGCTTCTAATCATTTATAAATTAATTCACAGTGACTGCCTTTGAATTGAGTGATGTCTGGATCTTAAGTTATTAAGACAAAGGCTGTTTTAATTTTTCTATGTTTAGATATAATTTGAATTGTTGAAGTTAGGTAACATCTCAAAGCAGTTTGGTTTAACCAGTCTGTCTGCAGCCTGGTCTTGGCTCTGGTTTGTCAGCAGCTGTTAATACTATTACAGTTAACTAAAACTTGGATTAGCTACAGACTCTGTAAATATGTCCATACATAAAAAACAGTTTTGTTGTCACTTGTTTAAGTATGCTTAAACATCAAACACAAATGTCAATTTAGCATGTTGAATATGGATTTTTAAAATTTTACTTGCCTTCAAATGCCACACTACTAATTCTGACATAAAAGCAGAGTAAATATATTTTAGCATTTGCTAAAGCATACAGCATTGCTTGAAAGTTTGTGAACTGTTAAGAATTTATGATTCTACTTAATCAAAAACTTCATCAGATTTTCACATCCTAAATGTAGACAAGGAAAATTATATATTACATATTTGTGAGTGGAAAAGGTATGTGGTGTGACCCCCCCTTGTGCAGAAATAACTAGTTCCAGTAACTGCACATGTACTTGAAATTTTTATCGCAAGAGTAGGGTTTTCCCTATTACCTACTTACTTCAGATCCCTTCATAACATTTTTATTTGATTAAGGTCTGGTAATTGACTCAGCCATTCCAAAACATTAAGTTCATTCTTCTTTAACAATTATTTGGTAGAATGATGTGTTTATAGTTGTTACAAGATTTAGATCACAGACATTCTAATATTCCTTTAGAATTTGTTGGTATAATTCTGATTTGAATGTTCAGAAAAGCCTTTCTGGTCTTCAAGGTTTATTACATGCCTTATTTTTGGCATGATCTTTGCTGGTGGACCAAACTGGGGGAGGATCTGGTTGGATTGCTGAAGTCCAAACTCTTTAGGAGATGTTTATAACCTTTTTCAATCTCAACATTTCTATTGAGCTCTTCAGAAATCTGCTTTGTTTATGCCATAATACACTTCTTTAAATGTGATCAGACTGGTAAGTGTTCTTTAAATAAAACAAGGCACCCACTCACATCATTAATGGAAAGCATCACTGTATGTTTGATTAGCCACAGCGGATATTACTACTTCTCAAAACCAAAACATACAAATTTGTTCAAGCATAAAATATTTATGCTGTTTGTTTTTTTTTTTTGGTAAAATTTTTAATAACATTAACAATGAAATTCAAATCTTTCTTAAACCGTAAATAAAAAAAAATCTTAAAACTTAAAAGAAAAAAAAAGAAAACAAGAACAAAGATTTAGAAAACAAATCAAATGCCACCACCTTTTTACTGTTCTTCAAAATAATCATCCTCCTCTTCCTCATCCTCATCACCTCTTGTCAATGGAACATCTTTGTCAGACAACATGTTCCAAACGACAAAGTTATCATCTTCAGCTGTAAGAAATGACATAAGGAAAATGGTAAGTTTGGGCAAATGTATAGACAATTTTCTCTACAGAAATTCAATTCAGCAATGCCTGTGACCAAAATGCTTTCAAAAACTTCTACACTTTGTACAGATTTATTAGGCAAATGAGTAGTTTGATCACATCATCCTTTTTATAAATGTCCTACTCCAAGCTGTATAGGCTTGAAAGCCAACTACCAATTAAGTAAATCAGGTGATGCACATTTTTGTAATGAGAAGCGGTGTGGTCTAATGACATCAACATCCTATATAAGGTGTGCTTAATTATAGGCGACTTCCTTTCCTTTGGCAAAATGGGTCAGAAGAGAGATTTGACAGACTCTGAAAAGTCAGAATTTGTGACATGTCTTGCAGAGGGAAGCAGCAGTCTTGAAATTGCCAAAGTTTTGAAGCGTGATCGCCGAACAATCAAGTGTTTCATGGCAAATAGCCAACAGGGTCACAAGAAGTGTGTTGGAAAAAAAAAAAAAGGCGCAAAATAACTGCCCATGAATTGAGGAAAATCAAGCGTGAAGCTGCCAAGATGCCATTTGCCACCAGTTTTGCCATATTTCAGCGCTGCAACGTTTCTGGAGTATCAAAAAGCACAAGGTGTGCGATACTCAGGGACATGGCCAAGGTAAGGAAGGCTGAAAAACAACCACCTTTGAACAAGAAACATAAGATAAAATGTCAAGACTGGGCCAAGAAATATCTAAAGACTGATTTTTCTAAGGTTTTATGGACTGATGAAATGAGAGTGACTCTTGATGGGCCAGATTTTTGGGCTCGAGGCTGGATCAATAAAGGGCAGAGAGCTCCACTCCGACTAAGACACCAGCAAGATGGAGGTGGGGTACTGGTATGGGCTGGTATCGTCAAGGATGAACTTGTGGGACCTTTTCGGGTTGAGTACGGAGTGAAGCTCAACTCCCAGACCTACTGCCAGTTTCTGGAAGACACCTTCTTCAAGCAGTGGTACAGGAAGTTGGTATCGTTCAAGAAAAACATGATTTTCATGCCGGACCATGCTCCATCACATGCATCCAAGTACTCCACAGTGTGGCTGGACAGTAAAGGCTGGCCCCCTTGTTCACCTGATCTGAAACCCATAGAGAACCTGTGGTCCCTCATAAAATGTGAGATCTACAGGGAGGGAAAACAGTACACCTCTCTGAACAGTGTCTGGGAGGCTGTGGTGGCTGCTGCACACAATGTTGAACGTAAACAGATCAAGCACCTGACAGACTCTATGGATGGAAGGCTTTTGAGTGTCATCATAAAGAAAGGTGGCTATATTGGTCACTGGTTTGTTTTTGGTTTTATTTTTGAATGTCAGAAATGTTTATTTCTAAATTGTGTTATTGATTTACATAGTGAAAATAAACAAGTGAGATGGGTATATATTTGGTTTTTATTCAGTTGCCTACTAATTCTGCACAGTAATAGTTACCTGCACAAACAGATATCCTCCTAAGTTAGCCAAATCTAAAAAAACCCACTCCAAATTCAAAAAATATTAAGCTTTGATATAAGTATTTTGGATTGATTGAGAACATAGTTGTTCAATAATAAACAAAATCCTCTCAAATACAACTTGCCAAGTAATTCTGCGCACATTGTATATAGGCCTGGGCCTAGAACAGTTACCGCACCACTGTGTTTAACAATTTACCTTAAAATTAATTCTTCAAAATTGCCTTTATGTTCCTGTGACTTGTAATAGGGAGAACAGCATTTCCGTCATTGCCTCTTCAGGGACTTGAGATTTGTATAAGGATTGTATTGAACGTAGTGGTGTAAAAGTGCACACTACCAAAGTCCAGAGGTTCGTACTGAATACAGTTCTTATTTAATGCAACTTTAAATGATATTGATGTAGGATGTGATAAATAAATAGATCAATAAATGGCTAAAAGATGTATTATGCATAGGCTTAATTTCCAGGATCTCAATATTTTTAGTATCTTTTGAACTTATTTTCCAGGTGTGCCAATGTCAAAGACTATTCTTTCATTGAAAATATTTTCCAGATTGGGGAAATGGTGACAGAGCAACCAGAATGTCAGATTGCATGGATGGACCAGAGTTGGGGCTTACACACTCAAACACTTCAGATTTAAGATTTGGACCATGGAATTTTTTTTTTTTAAACCAAGTTTAGCCATGCATTGATCTCATCTTATGAGGAATGTCTTGCAATGTATTGGCTGCAACAGGCAGTAACAGAGAATGTCAGTGGCTCATATACATGACTTTGAAGTCATTCTTGTACAGTTAAACAATGTAATTTATTGGTTTCCACTTCCGGTGCAGTTGATGGGCTGTTGCTGTATGACTGCCAAAATGAAATAGTTTTAGATAGTAGGATATCAGGCTGTTGCTAGTTTGCTATATAGTTGCTAAATAGCTATAAAAATGAATGGATCAATAAATTGTTTAACAAGCAACAGATTGAGGAATGTTAACTAACATTGGAGGTTCAGCCAGTTGTAAAGTAATTTACAATGCATTTTTGTATGCTTTGATCTGACTGTATGCACTTTGTTCACTAGAAATACAAACACAAGTTGTGATCCATTTCTCTTGCAGCCACTGGTTTGTACCATAATAGTGCACATACCGACACATCTCTTCTTGGATTTTTTCAATGATGAAACTGGCGTGAACTTGTCCTCCTCACAGGGGAAAAAATAATACATTAAATTCACATTAAATACAACCCCAATTCCAATGTAGATGGGACGTTGTGTAAAACATAAATAACAGAATATGATGATTTGCAAATCCTTTTCAACACATATTCGATTGAATACACTACAAAGACAAGATTTTTAATGTTCAAATGGATAAACTTCATTGTTTTTTGCAAATATTCACTCATTTTGAATTTGATGCCTGCAAGACGTTCCTAAAAAGTTGGGATGGGGCATCATTACATCACCTTTCCTGTAGCAACACTCAGTAGAGATTTGGGAACTGAGGACACTAGCTGTTGAAGATTTGTACGTGGAATGCTTTCCCATTCTTGCTTGATGTACAACTTCAATGGCATTTCTGGGTGTTGTTTCTATATGGCTTTCGCTTTGCATGGTAGAGTTTTAACTTGCACTTGTAGATGGAGTAACAAACTGTGTTCACTGACAATGGTTTTCTGACATGTTCTTGAACCCATGTTGTAATCTCTGTTACAGAATGATGTTGGTTTTTCAATGCACTGCTGTCTGAGGGATTGAAAATCATGAGCACTCAATTTCTCCAGATTCTCTGAATCTTTTGATAATATTATGGAATGTTGATGATGAAATCAAGTTCAAAAATAGTGAATATTTGTAAAAAAAAAAAAAACCCAATAGTTTGTTTGAACATTAAATATCTTGTTTTTGTAGTATATTCAATTGAATATAGATTGAAAAGGATTTGCAAATCATCAAATTCTGTTTTAATAAGCATAAGCTTTACACAATGTGCCAACGTAATTGGAATTGGGGTTGTAGAACAAAGATTATTTATTCTACAATATGATACATATCTCATAACACAAATACAAATAACCAACTATTTGATAATCAGACAGTCACACATACCTTTGG
Organism: Acestrorhynchus altus; assembly: GCA_034509495.1. Lineage (NCBI taxonomy): Eukaryota > Metazoa > Chordata > Actinopteri > Characiformes > Acestrorhynchidae > Acestrorhynchus > Acestrorhynchus altus. Next base: position 22,357,144 of record CM067513.1, read on the forward strand.
GCTGACCTTTCTGCCACGGTTGCCTTGTCTTTTTATCTTCTGTAGCTGGTAAATATATTTATCATTGTTGTTCCTTAAACAAACCAAACAAACTTTTACAAATAGGCATACATTTTTAAAAACAATATCATTTCATGTTTACAGCCAAATATTTGATTAATATATCATTCAATGTTTTTGTCAAATTATACATATATACAAATGTGTCATGTTCAGAGAGTATCTATGAACATAGGGTGGTCATTTGTGTTAAATGTGTACCTATTGACAGACCCCAACATCCCTGGAGTAATGTGCAAACACTGAGGAGTTTTCACCGAGTTTGTGCCAAATGTGCCTGAGGTAGGTGTCTGTGGATTCTGCAGCTGGTTGAAGTCTGGCTCATCTTCATTTGTAGACCACACAGGCAACTGCAATATTAAACATATAATTCACACACACACACACACACACACACACACACACACACACACACACACACACACACACACACACACACACACACACACACACAAAATCAATCAATCAATCTTGAGCTTCTCATTAAAAGCATGCTACTTAATAGACTTTGTCACCTTCCATAAAAGAAGCCATCATGCTTCATGTTCTACCACAGTTATCTTGTAGTAATTACTGGTAGAGTTTAATCACAATATCAAAAAGTTAGCTTACTAAAGAAAATAGCCAGTACTATCAATTTGCACATCTGAAATTCCATCATGAAGATTAAATGCTTAACTGGACCCAAAGAAAACTTAAATTCCCCAAAGAAATGAAAAACATGTATAATACATTCCAGACATTAATACATGACATTAAGACATATTACAATACAAAACTCAAAGTTTGCTCATAATCAGTTCTTCTTTGAAATTACTTGGTTTCTCATGTAAAACGTTTGGGGACATACCCACACTGAAAAAGAGGCCATCTAGCTGCAAAAGACCAACGAACACTTAAGTGTAAGAATTAAGATCATTGTACTTTTGCATCTCAAAAAAATGAATCATTAAAAAGCTCATTGGTGATCACAATTTTATTCAAAAAAATTGTCATTTTATATTCATGACATGTGAAGTGTCCTTTCAAGCTTTTGTTGTTTTACTGTTAATACGTAGGGCTTCTAGCTCATGAAAACCAGAATCTCATACATTTGGAAATGTTTAATTCAAATTTGAATAGATTACTAATCACAGTAAAAGCTTGAAATATATCACTTTATATGTGATGAATACTTTTTTCACAGTATTCTAATTTTTTGAGATGCACTAGTAGGCCCATAACTGGAAATGTTTAATCAAACAATGGAAAATGTGAGAAAAGCACTTGTACAACTTTTCACTGAACTGCCGCCTGACGTGGCCATGTTTGTTCTTTCTGAAACCTCAGAGAGCTCTTGTGATGGTAATGCTGCTCACTTCAAAAAAATCAAGAGCAAACCAAAGGTCTGGGTTAAATAAGGGAGACTACTCCAAACTCCTCTCCAACAATGTTCTAATCATCTGCAGTTGATTTAAAAATTAGACATCTTATGTAGTAATAAATCTGGCGGTGTCCTTATTTTTGCTCACAACAAAACTGCATTTCTATAAAGTGTATTTAACTATTTATTTTTATTTGTTTAGTTATATTTCCTCCATTTCGTAATAGAATGGAGATCAAATTTCCTTTTGTAAATGTTTATCTTGATTTTTGAATTTTCGCTGATTTATCTTGATTTTTGAATGTAGTGTATAGTATCTTTTAGATATTAATGATATGGGTAGTTCAAAAAGTTGTGGATGGTCACTCAATACAAACACATTTTACCTTGATTTGTTTATTGCACATTGGTGAGCCAGTAAAAACATCATCATAATCATCTTTGGACATGTGATCCAAGAAATCCCACATCTGTTTCCTCCTCTTAAGTGTTCCAACCCTGGCAGTAATCTGAGCAGTTTCCTTCCCTGTAAAAAATATTAGATCTAGATTCTCTTTGTAACAGAATGTAATCTTACACATGGAATTCAAATGTCTCATTAATTATTACTTTAAATAATCTAAATTATAGAGGTCTCAGAAAAATACAGCCAACAATTTAGAATTGTAAAGTAAATAGTAGATGTAGATTATAGACACTATACTACAGTCAAAAAAGACCAACCTGGTTCATGGGTTTTGGGAGCCTTTTCCTTTAGCTTTCGTCTTGATCTTCCACGAGTTTGGTAAAATGCAGTGTACTGTTCCTGGCATTCCTCAGCTGAACGGGTGCCAACTACCAAGGCAACATTTATCCAGAACCTAGTCATGTGCTTGGGTAACGAATTTACAGCCCTGAGCAGAAAAATACATATTGTTTTCAAGTGGTTGTAACCTTAATATAAAACATTTTGGTGGGCATGGTCTTTTTTAAAGGTATAGACCTGATTTTCAAAGTTGCAATATATGAATTATGTAGATACGAAGACAAGTACTATAATCGGAAGGAGACACAGTCGTAATAGGTCAGACAAACAAAAACAGATATTCTTGGAGCCATCACTAAAATTTCCACATACATGACAAGTTACTCATTATTTGCTGCTAGAGATTTGATTTTTATTAAAAAAAAAAAACACAACAACAAAAGAACAACAAGAAAACCCCCAAAAACCTTGAACCTAAATGTAGCATACATTTAAACAGACATATGTCATTTGAACTGTGATTGCCAAGCTTGAATTTCTCTACCATCCACGGAAGGCTTTCTACTAAATTTTGGTCCAATGCTGTGAGGATTTTTTTGTATTCAGCAACAAGAGCAACATCCAAGGATGTTGGATGATCTCCATCCCAACTCATCCCATATGAAATGGATGGAACCCTCACCGCTCCACAGCGCAATGTAAGGGTGCTTAATACCCTCTAGCCTATATCTAGCCAATAGATGCAATTTGAAGTAGCTGAATGCATTCATTAGAATCTACATTGATATACAGTGTATTCTGGATTCAGATCTGAAAAATATTGAAAGACTATTTTAAAAACCTTGAGCCCTTCTTGAGATACATCATATATGACCCTTGGCAGTCTTGCTATGCTCATAATCCTATAGGACACTGATCTATTCAAATAAATATATAGAATGGCTTACTCGTCAAGTTTTTGAAGCTCTTCCTCTGTCCAATTTCCATCTGGTTCTGTTTCTTCACTCTTATTGCGTTTGGGGTCTTTGTCACATGCTTTACCCTTCTTTGATAGTTTCTGTTTCTTAGCGTTATCTGGCACAACTGAACGAGTATCATCCACCACTTTTGACTGTACAGAATCTTCTGGTGGAATCAGTACACTTGATTCCTTTGGAGATGTTCTCATAACATTTTTCTGTCTGCTTTTCTTTGGGATACATTGTGCCTTCTTTTGGCCTTGTGAAATGACCCTGCCAACAACATTTGCATTCAAGATGTAATCATCATATTGCTGGGGACATCTTCTTTGTCTTTTGTTTTTTTCTTTTACTTGCTCCATATGAAAATCAGAATTCTCTGCTTCAGCAGGAGTTACTCCAGGTGAAAGCTGTTTGCTTGTATTAGCTGTTAAATCTTTTTTCCTCCGTGCCTTTGGTGGATCAGGAGGGGTGAACACATCATTTGATTCTGTGCCATTCTTGACTCTGGAAAGTGTACAAGGAGAACAATTGTCATCTAAATTAGAGCATGCCACTGGAAGTGACTTGCTCTGAAGCAGTTTCTTCACAGGCTTCCTGATAGGGCTGGACTTCTGGATGTTCTCAGAACCATGGAGTGCAAATGTACCATCTTCAGGTGCTGACTGAGCATGTGGGCCCAGCGCAGAGCCCACAGTTCCTGGGTTAGTCTCACACACTTCACACTCTGAGCCAGTAGAACTTTTCCCTCTAAAATATGATCGGCCTCTCCTCAAATAGAGTCTCTCAGGCTGTGTCTGCTGAGTAGGGAGCTGTTTTGTAGCATGGTCAGGAGCAGAGTTAGATCTTGAGGCAGTATCCTCAGACTTTTCTTGTGAACCAATCTCCAATGCTGTGGTCGCCTGAAGCCTTTTTTGACACGATTTATGCTGTCTGACACGTCTCCTCGGTGCAAGCGTTTCTTCTTCACTGAGACTTTGCACATCTGTAACATGATGCATACTGTTTGCATGTTGCAATTTGATCAATTACAACAAGAGGCATGATATTTATCACCAGGACACTCACCTTCAGCTGGAGACTTACAAACACTTGGCTGGTCTTTCACATTTTTTCTAGGCTTAAAAACACATACAGTAAAATAAAATTTGAGTAATAACACAGATCTAAAGTAATCCATTTATACATTCTCTTAATGTGTACATCCTAAATGGACAACTGTCCCCTACCGTGATTAAAATGGAGGTTGATGTGTAATCCTCATAGATGGTAAGATTCATATCAGAGTCTATTATTATCCGGCCTCCTCTCCAGTACTCAAGAGGAGGTTTGATGAGCCTGCCACTGCGGGAAACTTTTGCACTGCAAGGCTGGACACTGTCAGCAGGGCTAACAGAAGCTACAACATAGAGAAACATTTAGCATATTTGCCTTAATTAAATTCATTACATTAACTTTGTTGAATGTTTACATTTAATCTATTTTTAACATTTACACCATATTACATGTAATGAAACTCACGAGTTACAGGAGCTTTAGGCTTCACTTGTCTGGAAATCTGTTTCTTTGAGGGCAATTTGTTTGACTGCTCACTAGATGCTGAGCTGCTCCTCACTTTTTTTAATCTAAAAATGAATTTCTCATTAATGAAGTAGTTCTATTCCAAACACACATTTCATCTTGCTTCATGGAAAAGATGGAAAATGTCAATTAATATAATTCTAATTTATAATATTCTTTTAATCTAAAGCTTACCCTCCTTGGTCTGCTAAAAATGAATTCAAGTGTTCCTTCCACATTTCTGGAAACCCAAACAGAAATTTCTTCAAAAACCACAAAGGAAATTCTGTGGGGGGAAATCATTTAAATTAGGACATGAAAGCAACAGCAAGAGAAACAGAGTGAAATTAGGTTGAGAACCTGAATCAATCAAGTGTTGGGCTTACGTGAATTATGGTTGCGTGACATCTTTCCAATAAGAACATAAGTACTGCCAGATGCCGTCTTAACCACATTGTTTGAAATTCTTTCAGTAATGCAACTACTGTGCCAAGGTATCTTGTTGTCTCTGTGTGGGAAAAATGGAAACAAAGCCTTAAAACAATACACATACAAAACACTAGGAATAACCTGTACAGCAATAAATGGTGTAAGAAATACTTCTTTGACTTTCGGCATCAATTTAATGTTTTAAAAAATTAAATAAATAAATACGTTTACGATCTGTTTAGTAGATATGGCAATCTTTTACATAGCCTTAAACGTTACATTCCTTAAGATTTATTGCAGGTATTTGTTTCTACTTTTGTAGTAACTGATTGTTGGTCTTTCTACTTTCAGTTTCGTCTTCGGTAAACGAAAAGCTCAACTCTCGAGTAAGTGAGTCTGCCATTTAAAAACATTTCATTTCCTTGCCTTAAGACGTTCCTTGGTTGTGCCCGTGTTGTTGTTTTTATGGTCATTATCTACCTGCACTGTAAAGTGAAATCTTATCAATGTTCTAACATTTGAAAATATTTGAGCAGTATAGCGCTGCCACTATTGACTAGTTTTCTATCAATTAAACCATCAACAATTTGATTGATTAGTTAACTGATCAAAAATGACGTTTTTTGGGTTTTTTTCCCCAAAAAGCAATATTGTCCACAGCAAATTGTAAACAAAGGTTCACATACTGAAGAATTGGGAACCAGTCTGACTCAACCAACACTTAACTCACTACTTCAACATCAGAAGAAAATCAGGTTTCTATTCTATACAGTACTGATCTCAGTTATTAAACATAAACTATGGCATTTATTGTACTTCAATCACAGCAAAAATAAAATGTGTTGCAACAATTCACGTCCCACTGGCCAGAGAACACCGGCCAAACATTCTAACTTACAGCAACCTCAAATATACATTAAAAAACAGGAAGAGTTTTTAAATACTGTTGTGAAATATTCAACCGGAATTCTGCCAGAGCTTGCTGGTGGCTTCCGAATGTTCATTCATGAACATTCATTCTTCACTTGACAAAAGTACATTTCAAAGAAATCACTGAAAATCAACGATTGAGTATATGTAAACTTTCTACCAAAATGCTATATAATTATCCATTCCTATACTGGGTGAATTTTCAATTATCTTTCATGAGGTAAATGAACTTACACACGAATACCATCAACAACAAGGTCTTTGTTGTGCAGCAGCTTCAAGACCCATTCTCTTAAATGAATCCCCTTTACCTAAAAATCAGGACAGATAAAGAATTGTGTCTAATAAAGAAATAGGTAGGAAAAAGCCATTTATTACTGCCATCAGTTTGGTTACACTTTATTTTCATGGAGCCCTACATATTCCAGATGCTGAAATTATTCAACTACTGAATAAATCCATGTTTACAGTGTCAAGAATTTCATTACTATAAGGGGTGTATCAGTACACAGAAGTCACCGCTCAGAGTTCTTTACAGATGCAGTGCAGCAGGACAAGACAATGATGTAAATCACTTTTTATTTCATTGTTTTAATCTAATACTGTACAGTTGGCTCTGAGGTAGGTCGAACCTCAGCAGTTCAGCCTGCAGTGTATTATTTAAGCAGTAATGTGTATATGTTAATGTCCCATGTGGTTATACATACACCTTGTTTAAATCACCCTGATTTCATGATGTTTAAAATGTTTAAAACCAAGAATACAGTTGAACTCTTCTTTTCAGTCATTTCTAACCATTCTAACTGCAACAAGGGGTACTATAGCAATATGTGTAAACCAATATAGTTTCCACAATACCACGCAAATTCAACTGCCTATACTTTTAGGGGAAACTGCAATATTTATCCTAACATTGCATACCATTTATTCTCCATAAGATGAAGAATGTGACTGCATGCACCAAACCGTGACCCCCATACCATGATTATTCTGTACAATTATTATTGTAACTAATTATTAGAAAAAACTATTCTGAACATGATAATCAAATCATTAATCAAATCAAAGCAGCCAATGTGATTTACTTACACTTGCCCTGGCATCCTGAGCTTCTTCCAGGTCTTCAGTTCTATTTTGCAGCTTTGATGTAAAAACTGCGACTTGCTTTCGAGGTATTGATATACGAGGAGAATGTTGTAGAAGTGAATCATCCATCACATTAGGAAAGCCCCGAGGGGGTGGATCAAAAGGGCAACCATAGCTATTGGCCATGTGCTCTGACCTTTGAGGCACTGCCTGGCTGTATGCAGCTATGCCGTGGGACACATCCACCGTACCATTTTCTTTCTCTTCACTTCCATTTTCTGAATTATTATCCCTTACACTCACATCACCAAATACAGCATGACAGCCTACAATTCAACAAGATTAACAACAATGAACAAATACATCTGTGGAATAAAATTAAAATGTGGAACAAAAATATATATATATTCTCACAAAGTGGAAAACATACCTTTACTTCTAATACATTGTGAACTGCTGAGACAATTCCTAAAATTCTGATTAATCCTACCCATCTGAAGTGATGACTCTTCACCAGGCAAGTGTTCCAGCAAAATGTAAGGTTCTGCAAAAATCCAAAACTTGCTAAACATGTGCTAGACACTCTCCAGTGTACAGTATCAAATGCAGTAAACAGCAACACAGCCAACAAACTGTGAGAACAGAATGGGGAAATGCAAGCTTGATAGAGGAGTAAATATTGATTCTGCAACAATCAAAGCATCCTGAAGATTTGCAAACTAAACATTGCCACTAGGGCCAGACAATATGGACGATAAATTATATCCAGATATACTGCAGCGCAAAGCTATATATGACCTGAAAAATGTGAATAAATGACTCCTTACTCCTTTGCGTTTAACATATTCAAACCTATCACTTCGAGATCACTTCATGAAATATATTTAAAAAAATAGTAAAAAACAGAAATGCCTTTCATATTTAAGCAGAAAAAAACTGCTTAGAAGAAAACTGCCTATCTATGAATTATATTTTCCTAATTATTTTACATAGCATTTCTTAAGTGTAAGTGGGAAGTAAAGTGCACACAGAAACAAACACCTTTTCCTAATGGTATGTGGACTCCTTAGTTGTATGGTAAAATGATTAACATGTGCATACCTCTGTTTAAATCCTTCAAATTGCTGCCATGAATTGCCCCATGTTGCTTCTTCTCCTGTACTTTCTTTGGTGTCAGATCATTCTTGGTGGGTAGTCTCTCCTGCAAAATTACTGGCTCTGAGAAAAAAAATACAAGTATATTTTATGCAAATAGCTTATTTTTACCACCTGTCTGCTTTTCAGATCAAGACAATCAACAGACAGGTAGGTTTCTCTAACCAAAGATTAGACATTTACGAGAATATACAACTAACCATGAAATGAAGGAGTATCCCTTCCATGTTCTTGTCTTCCATCTACATTTGCAGCAAGTTCTTCAGTTGAAGACTGGTCTTCTAACGCCCTTGTCACGTTTGTGGACTCAGGAGGTGAAAGTGTGAGAATGTGCATTTCTTGATCTTCCTGCATGGTATCTTCAGCCACCAACTGCTTCATCTTCAGATGTAAGGAGGCCACGTGCCTGTTCAGTGCATCTTCCCTGCACTCCTCAAAATTCTGTTGTTGAACTTTTGCTTTCAGCCGAGCAAACACCTTGGCTGGTGTATCAGTGAGAGGTTTCAGTGCAGGAACAGATGCTCGGAATAGGTGATCTGCTGCTGAGGAGTTGATGCTGCTCAGCTCACAGGGAATGTGTGGCCTTGACTCAGCTGCATGCTGAACTGTTGAGTTCAGAACCAGTTGAGCCGGGAGAGCAGTTCTTCTGTCTGTAGCCACAGCCATTCCAGAAGTTTGGGTCACATGAGCAGTCTGTCGTCCAGCAGTGCCATTACAGAGTTTACGGTGCTGTGGAGCCGTGTGATATTCTGCTGATGAATGATACATTGGTTTGGAAGCAAAGCAGAGCTGATCATTTAGTTAGAGTTATGGGATTCATCAGGATTGTCCTGCCGGGACGTTGAGAAAACAAAAGCAGAATAAGGAGCAAATTCCCATGTATGACCTAGATTACAGTTGATGCCTACCAAGGTTAACTAGGCAGTATGTAAAATCTTAAACTTCTGACTAAACATCAACAGACATTTACAACACTTTACCCCAAGTAACCCCACATCAGCAGTTGATGTAACCAGCAGTTCCAAGGAATGCTGCCGTTCCAGCCGTGTACCACATAGTGGCAGGCAGAGTAAACTGAATGTGGTGTTGACACTGGCACAGTGTCCACAGTAAATGATAAAATACACTCATATGATGGATGGATGATGGATATGCTGATCTCTCACACAGACAATTTCAATTTCACATTTTCTTTGCCCTGTGTGAGAGTATTATCTATTGTGTACCTACACAACAGAATCTCAGGTGTGGATACAAATGAATAATCAGTAATACAGACCATTACATTTATAAACACACTTTTAAGATTCTAAACAGGTCAGACTATTGATTCTGTAACTTTGATCCAAACTTAACCCACTCCATTTCTTTTGATGAGGACAGATAGATAAAACAAAGATAGAGATATACAGATATATAAAGAGGAAAAAACAGACAGAAAGAGAGACAGATAAAGAGATACATAAATAAAGAGATGGATAGCTAGACGCCTGATTATAAGAGCGTTACTGTTACGCAAATGTAACCTGTAAGTAACGTTGATGAGTGAAGCTGAATTAATGTCAGATCAGAGTGGAGGAGTGGACTGTTTACCGTCTGTGAGAAACGGGGCACTTCTTCTGGACAGCAGCTCGGGTTCGCGCAGCATAGCGGGCTTTCGAACGTTCAAACACGACCGGTGACGTCATTTCCGCAGGAAGGAGAGCAGATGATTCAGTTGCACTGAACCGATTCTATCCATTGACTTTAAGGAGTCAAATTCGACTGAATCGGAGCTTAAAGACGCAGATCCAGATTAATGCTGACTTTGAGTAGTGTAGTTTTCCTCACTAATCTGATACACAGGATCAGTGAACTGAGAGCTTTTCTTCTGAAAGACAGAATTACTGAGTGAACTAACCAAATAAACTGATTTCCAGACTGACAGATAAACACAGAGGACAGGCTGCTGTGGGGTTGACGCTGCACTGCGGGAATTGTTTGTTTTCATGTTTCCGTCACATAACCGGCATTTTTATTTCAGACATCCCAAGTAGTAAAAACTATTTTCACGGAGGTTTTGCCTGGTTTAGAAAATTATCTTGCATACACCACCAAAGGGTATGGGTAATAACAAAACGTTACTTTTACCACAACACATAACAACTTAAATTAAGTATGGATTTGATCAACTAGTCTCTCAACGCTATTGACACTATCGTCTCGACGAGAAGACAGGCTTCGGGGGAACCTAAGACGGGACATTTGTTGCTGGATACACGATGGACTCCTGGGAGAGGTGAAGGGTCGTATGCCTGGCAGCGCTGTCAGTCGAGTATGTTGAGGATCTTCCTGATTGGATTTATTATTGCAAGTACTTTGCTGATTGGACTAAGCACTGCACTGACATATCGGAAAATTAAGGATGTGTGGGCCGCTGTCAAAAGCCCCTTTAAGCTGCCTGTCATGATCGAGAATGTGAGGCTATTGCTGCTGTTGGAGAACATCACAGAGACACTGGCAGCTATGCAATGGAGTATTGACCATTTAGGAGACCAGCATGGACCAGGAGATGGAAAAATGGACACTACTGTCTCCCAGCCAAAATATTCTTGTTATCAGCTATTCGGCTCCCCTATCAGCTCTGGCCTTGGCAGATGCTGCAAATCTCCTCCGGAGGACGACGCCTGGAGACCCCGCCCCCTCCCCCTACCTCCTGCTGCTTGTAGACTCTGGCAACCTGCTGAAGGTTGTCTTCAGGAATGTGCTGAGCATCGTTATCTGCAAACTGAGACATTGTCTCCATGGCGACTACTGGATTTCAGCTTCGGCTGCTGGGGAAAAACGCCTTCGCAGCTTTCTCTGAGCAAAAACTGCATGTGCGCTGGATGACTGGCTTGCTTGCTGAATTCATATCCCCCCAGTTAGTTGATGTGTGCTTATTTGTGCTTGGATGTTTTGTTAATCTACATAGGTTATGCTCCTATTGGGAACATGGTCTGTGGATGTTTTTTCTTCCATTGTTCCTCATGTAAACTGTTTCCTTTTTTTCATGATTTTCTTGATCTTCTGCAAGCCTTCATTGTACTTAGTCACTGTTTGCAAATTTGATCAGTTTGCTTGAAATGTCAGTGTCATGACACTCTGTTTCAATGAATTTGTTTATCTTACATGACATCAGATTGACAAGTGTCTGGTATAACATCTGACTCCGGAACTCTGTCTTGATGTGTCTCACCATGCTGAAGGCTGTTTCTACATCACAATTGGGGTTCGGCAGCACCAATAGCAGTTTCATCAGCTTCCACAGCTCTGCAAATTTTAATTAGCCCTGAGCTCATAGATCGGATCTTTGACAGTTTGCCCCAGAACTCATCAACTGGTAAATTTTTGTAATTTGGGACCAGTGCTTCTAGGTAAGTTGAGACATAATCTAGGACTTCCAAGTGGAGTTTTTCTCAGGCATTTGCCTTAATCACATTGGGGAATCTCTCAGCCAAAACCATAATCTGCTGTGGTGCCACATCTTGGTTCTCTGGATTGACAACTGACAGATTAGTCAATATTTGGTCTCTCATTGGCAACTTTTCCTGTATTTTCTGGAAGCTTCTCACATAAAATGCCCTTGCATCTTTAAAAAACTGTTTTGTTTTGTGTGGGGAAAGTGTTTCCTCATTTTGCATATGCCTCCTTGTCAAGAATCCAACAAAAATATCTTCAGCTGCACAGGGAATTTCACAATATTTTGGGAACAACAAATCTACTTGCAATGTCATGCAGGAGTTCTTCAACACACTCATTTAGCTTGTAAAGAACAGGTGTCTTGTTTTGAAAATTTACATTAAATTTGTCAAAGCACTGAGTGACATTGTGAAGAAAATAAGCATTCAGCTTCATTGCAGCCTTTTCTGAATATCCTTAGACTTCTGATTTTCACTGTGTGACTCAAAATAAGAACTAAAGGCAGTCCATTGTTTCAGGAGATGGTCCAAACCTTTTCCCAAGGAGAAACAATGTGTGGGACAGTGTTTTTGTACTCTGTGCTGAACTATGTTACAGAAGTCCTGAAACTACTTCAGAACTCCTTAGCAGCAGTTTTGGCACATATGTTCACCAAGTGACTTGGACAGCCAACACTATATATGTGAGGGGCCTGTTCTTTCACTCTTGATAAAACAGAGTTGTTCTTACCAATCATGACATTGCAGTTGTCACTGTCGACTCCTATGCAATTGGACCATTCAAGGCCTTTGTCATGCATGGATGATTCGATGCAGTTGAAGATGTTCTCAGCTTTGGCATCATTACACACTGGCATGTCTACAAATCCAACTGTCACCTTATCCTGTGTTTCACTTTAGTACCTGACTAAAATGGCACACTCCTTTTCACACATGATGTCATTGCTTTCATCAACCATAACATTAGACATTTCAGAGTCTGGGAACATATTCGTAAATAATTTGCATGTAGTTGCATGCCACTGGGGGGGTCTCTCTCTTCTGGAGATCCTGAAGTGGAGTCTTTAAAGGAAGGCCTCTGGTATGGGATGGAGGCCTGGTGCAGGAGTGAGGCCTGGACCTATTCAAGATGGTGGAAGTTTTGGAATCCCTCTCCTAGCACATGGGATGAAGTGTTGCACCTTTTGTTTTGTTTGCTGCCTACCCTTTTGAACCTTCTCTCTGTAAGCGTGGGCTGGCCGGCTATGGAGTCAGTGCTTGGGTTCTTCAAGGATCTCAGGTAAGACGAGGAACCCTCCCCAGTTCCCATTCACTCACATTAGCCTCATACACCTTACTTCCACATTGGGTAACTGCAACACATAGTCATTAGGCTAGGGACTCTAGTTAACTGACCTTGAATTCCTCTAGACAGCTTGTTGTGTAAAGGGATTAACTAGTGGTTCGTAGCACTCCACAATAAAAGATGTGAAATACACCTCAACTGTGGTAAACTTCTCCATTAGACTTTGCTTTTCTGGGGAGAAGAACTGGGATATATTGGAGCAGCCTTCCCTGCGCTTTGTCTCTCTAACATGCTGTGGTCCCTAAAAGACCATATGTATATAAAAAAATTATATACATATTGAATATATCCTTGCTTTGTCTGCTATTTATTCATTTTCTCTATTCAGCAGGCTACACCAAGTGATTGTGATTAACAATAATAAATAACAAAAATAAATGACATTTTCCATCTCTGTAAACTCGTTTTTATATTGCATTGCAACTTTATACAAGTCCAATGAGTTGGGGCTGTTTTCATGTACTAGCCAACTAATACACTAATATGTATATTTGTCACATGAAGTTAAAATCACCTCAATATGCCTTTTACAATCATTTAGCCCGCCGTGGGCAATGCTGAAATCATTACAGCAAACAGTACAGCGGGCAAGACATTAATTGTTTTTTATTTCAGTCAAACATGGGTAAACTTTAGAGTAGTCAGAGGTGAAGTGAGTTTTATATTTTTTCTTTTTGGAAGGTCCTGCCTCTGCCATGACGCTGCTTCTCTCACTGAACGCTGCAGTCCAGTAGAAAAAACACTGCCCGCCCACACTAAACAATGATTGGCTGACTAACAGATACAATCACTCAAAACTGATTGGCTGATTGACTTGAAACGACCAATGAGAACCCTCCCTTTCCCTTCACCTCGGCCACGCTTTCCACGCTTGAAAGTCCGTGTCGCTGCGTGCGTGTGCGGCCGCGCGTTCTACAATCCTGGAGATTTATCTAACTTGCCGGCATCAGTGAAATATATGATATATATGACATATATGCGGGAAATTTGAGATGTATTTACAGCTACAGACAGCTTCGTTCATCCACAGCTGGTCTGAACACATCAGATCTGTTGCAAAATAATTTCTTAAAAACTTAACAGTAATTTGTCACCAAGCTGGATCAAAGCCATAATACTTTGTATTTTCACTCTTTACTGCTCTGCCTCTGCACACAGCTCTGTGTGTGTGTGTGTGTGTGTGTGTGTGTGAAGAGGCTGCTGTGAAATGCAGTGCTGAAATTTTCGTGCATGGAAAAAAAAATTAATATGCAAAAAAAATGTTTTTCCGTATATTTAAAGTGATATATTTCAAGCTTTCGTTTGTTTCTATTTTGCTGCTGTCTGATTAGTCATTTAGGCAAACTCAAATTATCTGAGATTATGTTGTGAACAGTAAAACAAAAAGGTATGAAATATGTCACTTTCCGTGTGTTCTGTTCACCACTAGGCGGCGCATGTGTGTTACTGTGTGGAGGGGAGGAGAAGAAGAGTTTTAAGATGGAGCATAATCAGACCTCATGTTATTGTGCTGCTGTTTGAGTTTAGAATAAAAGCTGTTAAAAGGAGTTCTTGGTCTACTTATGTTTTCACCTTGTCCTGGATACCAAATATAACACTGTGTAATAAATTTGAATTAACAGTAAATTTTTGTATGAAATTATGTACACAAATGAACTTTTTTGGGTTATATTGTAATTTTTTGAGATGCACTAGTAGCAACTGAAGTAGTTAACATATAAGATCATCAGCGTCGTTCACGTGTTCATCACAAAACGAGCTCGGAGCTTAGCCGTGCAGTATTGAGTCCTTGTTAATTTAATAAACCCAGCTACCCTCTCACAGATTACTCAGGTCAGCAGCACTGCTTTATGGACATAATTATCAAGGGAAAACAAATATTCAAATATCTCTGTTTTCTCAAGAAATAATAATTAAAAAACAAACAAACATATTTTTTACCACTGATGTCACAGAGCAGTTTTACAGAAATAATAATAACAATAAAAAGGTGAACAACACATGAACAAAGGATAAGACAATCCTGATGAGCAAGCCAAAGGGCGACAACAACAAGGAAAAACTCCCTCAGAGCTGGAAAAGAAACCTTGGGAGGAACCAGGCTTACAAGGGGAACCATCCTCTGCTCAAACTACTTATACATAGTTATCCACACACGTCTGTTCTAATACTCTGGTGTACTGAAGTAATGTTAGTTCACTGCTGTACATAATAACAGCAGCAACTAATTAGGGTCTGTGTTAAGTTTCTATATAGTTGATGATGGCAGGTGGGCAACTAGTCCTAGTCCAGTAGCCGGAAGGTGGGCAGCTAATGTGAAGTGATGGCAGGGGAGCTCAGGGTCCTTCTCAGATGGGGCAGAGGAGCTCAAGGTTAGAATCTCACCCACGCCATTGTCACAATGAAACAAACAAAACAAACCTGAGTGATCATGTGAAGAGTCATGTGAAGCTCAGCATCTCAGGTTACTATGTCCATGAACCCTTGGATCTGCAGCCTGTAACTAAGCTAAGATTAATTACCAAATGCTACACTGAACAAGTGAGTTTTCAGCACTTCTTTAAGTATGTTTAATGGAATTGCATCTAGAGAGCAGGTGGCAGAATTTGTGGAGTAAGTCACTGTATCTAACTGCGAAAGTGGGTGAAACGTTTCCACCTCACCAGGTGTCAAACTGTTTGGGCTTAATATTATAGATTGAATTGTCTGTCTAATATTTTCTTCTGTCTAATATAACTTTTTTATATAGTCTATAAAGATATTATTTGTGAAATTTGATGGAATCTGAGGTGATGTACGTCCCTGAATTTTTATAAGCTTCGAGATTTTTATAAGCTTTGAGTGTTTTTTTTTTTTTTTTTTCAAACAACAAGGATGAATAATCTGAGTGAGCTCTAGTGAGGGCCTTTCTATACCCAATAATGCTGTCCTTCCAAGCTGAGTGGAATATTTCCAGCAATGTCGATCGCCATTTCCAATCTAATCTTTGTGCTGACTGTTTTAAGGTATGAGTCTGATTGTTGTACCAAGGGGTGATTTTTTTTTTCTCTGTCATTTTTTATATTTAAGTGGTGCTACACTGTCTAAAGTTGATCTAAGGGTATTCTGTAAACAGTCAGTTAATCTGTCTAGCTCCACTGGATCTATTGAATAGTAACCTTAGGTCAATAAATTTGGGAGGTCAATAATTTGTTCAGCTATAGATGATCTTATTGAACACCTCAATGAATAGCAAGGGGACGTATGTACATTTTGGCTTAGTTGTAGCTCAGAAGAAATTAGATAATGATCTGAGATTGCTGAGGTTTGGGGTAGAATATTAAAGTTTTGTATGCCAACACCCAGGGTCAGAACCAAAACCAGTTACATTCTGGATAATACATACAGAGTCTAGGATTGAGGTAAACACTTTCTTTCTCATAATAAAGGCTAAAATCTACAATTATTACTTTATCACTGCACACTGCTAAATAAAATCAAAGTTTATTTTTATAGCACTCTTCACAACTGAAGTTGTCACAGAGCAGCTTCACAGAAATAAAATGAATAAATAAATAAATAAATAAATAAGAAAGGTTAAAACAGAAACAAAGTATAGGTGACAGATCTCCTAGTGAGCAAGCCACATGGTGACAGTTGCAAGGAAAAACTCCCTCAGCTGGAGGAAGAAACCTTGGGAGTAACCAGGCTCACAAGGGGAGGACGCATCCTCCTCTGGTCAAACTACTTATACATAGTTAGGGGACACTGGACCCCTACATCTCTGTTCTATTACTCAGGTACTGAAGTAATGTTAATTCTCTGGTGGACATAATATTAACAGTAGATTTCTACACTTGGTGATGGTGGGTGAGCATCTAGTCCATGGCAGGGTGGGAAACTAGTCCAGGTCCAGTAGGTGGAAGGTGGAGAGCCAATGTAGACATGTATCAGGGGAGCTTGGAGTCCTTCTCAGGTGGGGCAGAAGAGCTTGAGGTTAGGACCTAATCAGTTCTGGCTGGTGGGTCGTCGTTAACTCGGAGAAGATACAGAGATGAATTAGTTTCAAATTTAAAAAGAGAACAGAGAATGTAAACATTACCAGAGTGTGGCGAGTGACTCCGGCAGATCTGACTATAACAGCATAACTAAGGAGAGAACCAGAAGGTAACATAAACATGGGAGCATCCTGAAACATTGGCGTCTAACTGCTCCACCGTCACAAACCCGAGTGATCACGAGAAGGAGTCAGACGGCAGCACCAACATCCCAGTTTACCATAAATCCCTATGTCCATGAACCCCTGGATCTGCAGCCTGTAACTAAGCTAAGACATTAATGACCAAATGCTACACTGAACAAGTACGTTTTCAGCCTAGACTTGAAGACTGAGACAGTGTCTGAGTCTCGAACATTATCTGGAAGGTTATTCCAGAGCTGGGGGGCTTTGTGAGAAAAGGCTCTTCCCCCTGCTGAAGCCTTCTGAATTCTGGGAACTAATAGGAAGTCAGCACCCTGTGATCTGAGTGATCGTAATGGCTCATAAAGGTAAATTAGATCCTGTAAGTATTCAGGAGCGAGCCCGTGTAGGGCTTTATATGTAAGTAAAAGAATTTTGTATTAAATTCGGAATTTAACCGGAAGCCAGTGCAGTGCTGATAGTATTGCACTGATGTGGTCAAATTTTCTAGTTTTAGTTAAGACCCTGGCTGCAGCATTTTGAAATAACTGAAGTCTGTTTAGGTTCCTGCTTGAACAACCTATCAATAGTGCATTGCAGTAGTCTAACCTTGAGGTAATAAAAGCATGCACCAGTTTTTCAGCAGTGTGCAAGGATAGGGCTTTTCTTAACTTGGAAATATTACGAAGATGGAGAAAAGCGGTCCTAGTAATATTACCTATGTGTTGGTCAAAAGATAAATCTGAATCAATTATGATGCCAAGATTTTTGGCTACTGACCTAGGTATAACTGAGAAATCGGCCAGATTTACCATCAAGTCTGATCATTTATTTCTTACAATTTTAGGACCCAAAAGGAGGACCTCTGTTTTATTACTATTTAGAAGGAGGAAGTTATGCCCCATCCAAGATAAATCGGCAGCAAATCAACAAATTATTAAAACAAATGTCAGAGTAAGGCCCTGGAGGTCTATAAACATTAATCAGTGACAGCACTTTTTGTTTATGGCTGGATTAGTTATGTTAATAGCCAGAATTTCAAAGGAAGTGAAGGTGTCATAGTGTAGCTGATTACTTTCTAAAATATTTTTAGAAATTGTGCACCTCCTCTGTTGTGCACATAATTATAACCTTCAGGTGTGGCTTCATTTAGTGCCAGGTATTCGTCAGGACTAATCCACATTTCCTTGAGGCATAAAACATTGAGTTTCTGATCATTTTTAATTTCATTCACAATGACTGCCTTTGAATATATTGAGTAGACCAAACTTTATGTTTGAGTTGTTACTTTCACAATTTGAATATGATGTCAAATGTTCCCCAATAGTTTATATACCCCACATTGTTTTCTGTACACCATTTGGACATCCAACAGTTCAACGCTGTAAGTCTGCTGTAAGCTTTAGTGCCACGCTACATTGGTATTGGGCCAGAGCAAATTATGGCATCTGACATTGTCTGGGCCAGTTTAATCAACTCTTTGATATTATCCTTAGTCACTTCACTTTGCCACAGACAGATATCATTGGCCCCTACATGGATGACTATTCCAGAATATTTCCTGTTTGCTAACTTATGATGGCCACTAATGTTAAGTGCCAAGACCTCACCCATTCGGCCCGCTCTGAGGACTCTGAAGCCGGAGTTGAGGGGGTGTTGGCTCTCCCTGAGCTAACTTAACAAACAGTTAGTTTGGAGTAGCTGTTTAAATTAATTTGGTGTAGCTGTTTGCTAAGTTAGTTTGGTGTAACTGTTTGCTAAGTTAGTTTGGTGTAACTGTTTGCTAAGTTAGTTTGGTGTAGCTGTTGCTAAGTTAGTTTGGTGTAGCCATTTGTTAAGTTATTTTGGTGTAATCATTTGTTATTTTGGTGCAGCCGTTTGTTAAGTGATTGTGGTGCAGCCGTTTGTTAAGTGATTGTGGTGTAGCCGTTTGTTAACTTATTTTGGTGTACCCGTTTGTTAAATTATTTTGGTGTAGCTATTTGTTATTTTGGTGTAGCCATTTGTTGTTATTTTGGTGTATCCATTTTTTAAGATATTTTGGTGTAGCCATTTAAGTTATTTTGGTGTAGCCGTTTGTTATTTTGGTGTAGCCATTTTTAGCCAACTGATCTTATTTTGGTGTAGCCATTTGTAAGTTAATTTTGGTGTAGCCGTTTAAGTTATTTTGGTGTAGCCGTTTGTTAAGTTATTTTGGCGTAGCCGTTTAAGTTATTTTGGCGTAGCCGTTTAAGTTATTTTGGCGTAGCCGTTTAAGTTATTTTGGTGTAGCCGTTTAAGTTATTTTGGTGTAGCCGTTTGTTAAGTTATTTTGGTGTAGCCGTTTGTTAAGTTATTTTGGTGTAGCCGTTTGTTATTTTGGTGTATCCATTTTTTAAGATATTTTGGTGTAGCCATTTGTTATTTTGGTGTAGCCGTTTGTTAAGTTATTTTGGTGTAGCCGTTTGTTAAGTTATTTTGGTGTAGCCGTTTGTTAAGTTATTTTGGTGTAGCTGTTTGTTATTTTGGTGTATCCATTTTTAGCCAACTGATCTTATTTTGGTGTAACCGTTTGTTAATTTTGGTGTAGCCATTTGTTAAGTTATTTTGGTGTAGCCGTTTGTTATTTTGGTGTAGCCATTTTTAGCCAACTGATCTTATTTTGGTGTAGCCGTTTGTTATTTTGGTGTAGCCATTTTTAGCCAACTGATCTTATTTTGGTGTAACCATTTGTTAAGTTAATTTTGGTGTAGCCGTTTGTTAAGTTATTTTGGTGTAGCCGTTTGTTAACTTATTTTGGTGTAGCCGTTTGTTATTTTGGTGTATCCATTTTTTAAGATATTTTGGTGTAGCCATTTGTTATTTTGGTGTATCCATTTTTTAAGTTATTTTGGTGTAGCCGTTTGTTAAGTTATTTTGGTGTAGCCGTTTGTTAAGTTAGTTTGGTGTAGCCGTTTGTTAAGTTAGTTTGTTGTAGCTGTTTAACAACTGTCTGATCTCTTGTGCCTTCACTTGGACTTGTGCTGCCATGAAAAGCAAAACCTTATAGCTGATGTTTCTCAGCTTTTCACCAAAGTTCAAACCCTGAAAAGTAGGTCAGACTCCATTTTCTGTTTTCATCAACAGATCTCAAGGCTTATACATTGTGTTCACAAAATATTTAATGCTCTTGTATTTATAGGCACTCCAGTTCTACTCTAACTGATCTCATTTACTAATTGCACTCACTGATGAACTACAGAATCCATGCCATTCATTCCTCAGAACTAAAGTACCGAAATAGCTGCCTTTGTGCACATCAATAATAACAATGGAACAAAAAAAAAGCATGATCATATTGTTAATTTTTCCATTATTTTAGAAAAGTATGTTGTTGTACCAAAGATTATTATAATACGTTTACATGATCATTTCCCCATTTTTTTAGTCTTAAACTAAAAAATCATCATGAATGAGGGATGCTAACCTACTGAATGGATAAATATATCAGATCAGTGTTCCTTGCTGGACATTCTTGCTTGATTTAACAAGGCAGTGGCGTTCTCCAAATTGAGAACATCAAAAGAAAAAAAAGTAGTCTAAACGTTGGCCTGATCATCCAGAAGCATGGCCCTCCATGTCCCCCCACAATGTAGTATGACCAATATTTGGGGGAAGTTTCTCCAGTTGAATTGAATGAATTTCTGGGTTTACCTAGACAGATCTACCTTAACGTCTGCCTCAAATTCATGTTTGAACATCTGCCTTCACTTTAACTGTATATATATATATTATATATACTGTATATAACTTGTTTGTAGTTAAGTGGGAGTCAGGTCATTTGAAATCAGTGACATTGGCTGTCCTAGTGCTAGGTGATATTTAATAACACAATATTTACTGAATATCATTAAATACATGTAAATGCATTCATAGCATTATATTATACAGTCATGGAATAGTTTGCCAGAGAGCACCTAGACAAAGATCAGGACTTAGAATTGAACAATGTACTTTGGATGATGGATGTCACATGAATGTTTTTTATGTTACTCTAGAAATGTAGAAATATTCATTATAAACATAGTGGACAGTCCCATCTTTTATTTATTACAGGTTAAAAAGTACAATTTTTACATAAAGACACAACCCCTACCATAAAACTTGTAGAGGAAATATGCTGATGAGGGATGGTGGGTCAAGCCATGCTGTATTTGGTACAGCTCATGTTTTGACCACTGCCATCATGCATGGAGGTGCTGGGCCATTTTTAGCTTTGTAGGCCAGCATCAAGATCAAGACAAGAAGCCAATGAATTCTAAATACCCTAAACTCTTTTATAAATAAATAATCCACACATTTAGCCCATGTAACAAGGAAAAACAATATTCTAAATGTGTTTGAAATGAAAATGGCTAAAATGTTGTTAAAGATTGTTAAAGATCTTAACATGTGTAGGCTGCATTTCTAGGCAGTATACGAAGGATCCTTCCCTTCGTAGCAGTCTTCTGTGGTGTAGGATTGGGACAAAGCCTGCAGGGACTTTCCAAGCTGCTCAGTGTAAAGTGGGCGGAGCAGGAGGCACACGCTGATGACATCACAAAGCAACGGTTGATTACAAGGAAAGCTGCTGTGCATCTACTCGAGGAGTCGAGGAGAGGACGGCAGCAGCATGAAGGGGAGGGCTGATTCCCTTCATATACTGACGACTAATGAACTGAGCCAATCACAGCAGTCGCTTCCAGCCACACCTATTACTGCCCAGCCAATTGACTCCATAATGATAATGTTTGCATGATTTGGAAGTTAATGATTCTCTAATCTTTTAAATGCATGTAAGAAGGTGTATTATCTGAGAAGTGCAGCAGCTGAAGGGAAAATGCATATCAGGTCATAATTTTTTCTATTATGTCAAGATGATGATGATGGTGCTTTCCTACATGACTCTGCAGCTTGATCTTAAGATATGAAGCTGCTAGCTAAACCTAAAACTACACCAAACATATGTCAGACAAGCTGTGCCTTTTGCAGACTATGCAATTAAAAAAAAAAGAAAAAAGAAAGCTTGTTGAGAAACAAGGAACCTGCATGCATATTTAAAAATAATGCATAAATACAGTGTTGAATTTCCCAGATATATATTGCAATCACACATTTACACAGGTGTGTTTTGTTATACACCTGTTTTTTTCCTTTGTGTGTATTGGAATCACAAAAATCAGAGATAAAAGGCAAGACATAAGAGGGGAAGAGAACTGTCTGAGGACTTGAGAACCAAAATTGTGGAACAATATAAACAAGTCCATCTCCAGAGATTTTAATGTTCCATTGTCCACTGTGCACAACATAATCAAGAAGTTTATTAGCTAGGCACTGTAGTTAATGTCCTTGAATGTGGACAGAAATTAAAATAAGAATGAAAAGAAGAAATGAAAGGTTGCAATGCAGGATAATCTGGTGAATAAGCAGCCCCAATCAAGTTCCAAAGAAATTCAAGCTGTCCTGCTGGTTGAGGGTGCATCATTTTCATGGCAAACTATCCATCAACACGTGAATGAAAGGAAACACTATGGCAGGACCCCACTGCTGAAACAGCTAACTAGACTGCAGTTTGCTTCCTAGGTCATGGGTCAAGCACCCAGAAGTTCTGAAGTGGCCAACAATGAGTCTGGATCCCAATCCCGCTGAACACACATGGAGAGATCTTAAAATTGTTGCTGGGTGAAGGCACCCTTCAAATATGAGACTCCTGGAGCAATTTGCAAAAGAATTGTGGTCCAAAAGTACAGTTCAGAGGTGTAAAAAGCTTGGCAATGGTTTTAGGAAGCAAGGGTGCCGATAATTTTGTCCCACCCATTTTTTCAGTTTTGCATGAAATTATATTAATGTAATACTACTACTACTATTAATAATAATAATACATTTATTAATTTAATTATATTTTTTCTCAGTTTTTGTTATTCCAGTGCACACAAAGGAAATAAACATGTGTATAACAAAACATGTGTAATTGCAATTAGTGCATTGTCTGGAAAGGGTACCAACATTTTAAATGACTCTAAATGCCATGACTGTAAATTAATAAAAATCAGATAAACATAAAATATGAACCAAAAGGCTGGGGGCCTCAAGTAAAAAGCTGGATGTAAAGAGGAACATAAAAATGAATGCAATCTGAATGCTGCTGAATGCAATCAAATTCTCACAACAATACTCCAAAATGTAGTAAAAGGCTTCCCTAGACAGCAGAGACATTTACTCCAAGCAGGATGATTTTATATCTTTGACTTTGGAAAAAAAAAACCTGAATGAGGTGATGGCTCAATACGTTTGTCCATATAGTGTAAACTTGGTTGAAAGATTCAAAGGCTATGTTCAGGCAGTAGGCAGTTTGGATTTGTTTCTTAAATGTGATCTGTTGAGGTGACTGCCCTTACTGTTAATTGCAAATGTTCAGATTGAATCCAAATTTGTCTAGTTGTTGTAAAGACATAGTTGTCAGTAGCTATGGAACCACATGCTTTCTTAGATCCCTGCACTTCCATCATTCTGGATTTGACATGGTCATTGTTTGTTTTGTTGTGAGACTCAAGGACACACAAGAAATCTGATTTGAGCATTGAGAGTGAGATGCATCTGTACAAATGGCATTTGTTATTGCATTTGAAACCATCTTCAAATGTGGTTTGGACCCAGTTTGTATCCAATCTGGATGCAGTCTAAAAACTGGATTTTGGCTGGCAGTTTGATCATAGCCAAATCGTCTGACAATAAACAGTGTGTGAGCTGTTGCTGTGTTTTGAGTGTGTCATGTTTAGCCATGCTTCATGAGAGGATTTTCTTTTGTGTTAGACATGATATGCCATCTCATTGTATATAGTACATCCAGAAAGTATTCACAATGGTTCAATTTTTCCACATTTTGTTGTTAGAGCCTTATTCCTAAATGGATTAAATTCATTTTCACCTAAAATTTTACACACAATTCTCCACAATGACAAAGTGAGAAAAGTTTGTTTGAAATTTTTGCAAATGTATTAATTATAAAAACAAAAAAATATAAAGTGTATCGCTGTACTGTCTTTCACTCTGACCATGTGAGAGCCTTAACAGTAAGTGTCAACATCTTCTTTTCATCACGACTCTGGAGACATTTAATGTAATTCACAGGTTTAATGACGGAAGAAGTTGTGAAACTATAAGTAAAAAACATATGTTTATATGTTAATATTGTTCACGTATACTTTGCACAAACAAGTTACTTTTAAACTAAGTTAGCTTTAAATTAAGTGGTAACATTCACAGTAGTACAAAATACAAACTAACTTATAGCTTATATGAGTTTTTACTAATGTTATAAACAACTCAATAATATAGTGTCAAAACAAACAATCAAATAATATATAATGAAAAACAAGTATGTTACTCTGAGTATACATACAGATGATGCCACAAATGTGACAGATGAAAGCAAATGCAAATGAACTGTGGAGAAGGCCATCAATATGCAGTTGTGTAGGAACACATCCATCCATCCATTTTCTCATTAACTTTTACTTCCTGTGATGACAGAACGTTGTGCTGGCTAGATTACAAGTATATACAGAAATCCCCCACTAGGTGGCACAATATTACCAATTGCGAAGACTGTAACAGCACACTCCCCACCTGGCATGATGAATGCCACTACTGTGAATTAAACAAAATGAAAGTTTCTATGAACAAGGTAGAAGAAGAACATGTTCTGACAAAGGTCTCAGATATGTCTTAAGTCCGTCTTTACGGGGTACCTTAATTTCTGCTTTTTGCACATTATTGTCCTTGTTGGCACCACTGTGCTTTGAACATGTCTTTGCTTCTGAAGTTGTCAGGAGGAGCAGAAGAGAGACTTACTTTCTGTGTTAGAAGGGTAGCAGGAGTAAGTATGACTGGATCACTTGGGTCAGTACTCACGGGTATGAGAGGCCTTGCATTTATGATGGCTGATACTTCAGCCATCAGATTAGTCAAAACTTCATGTGTTAGCTTTGAGGGTCCAAGTTGAAGAAACATTGAATCCAGTATCTTCTTAGCGCATGTGAGCAGCGTGTGGTGGGTTGAACATCCAGGAACAGCCATTTTCTGATAGATACATATTGACAGATACTGAATAAATATTAGATGGAATCTTAAGCTCAGAAGATGCCCCATCAAAGATTGTTCCTCTGTCTGACCGAATCTGCTTCACTGGGCCTCTCACAGCAAGGAATCGCCATTGAGCATTAATGAAGCTTGACGTGTCCATAGATTCGATGACTTCTATGTGGACTGCCCTCATTGTCAAGCAGGTGAATATCACTGCCCATTTTTTGTTGTGGGCCACACCACCTCTTGTCCGACGTGCCACAAGATCCCAGGTACCAAACACATCCAGCCCAATAGCCAGCTGTATGGATGGCACTTTCTGTAAAAAGACGTCCCTGGTGTGAAGTACTATCATGATATTGCCTAATCAACTGTGTTGAAATGTGATGTTTTCCAGGTATTATCAGATGAATTTCCTCTATTGTAAACTCTCCTTCCTTTATTCTACCTCCAAGGGTTTAAGTGGACTCACCCTTTTTAAGGCAAGCCAACTCTTCTGCATAGGTATCTTCTTGCACAGTCCTGATAATTATACACTTGGCCTGATCAAGGTGCTTAGCTCTGTCTACTTTTTGACACAAGTGCCATCCTCTGCAGTCTTTGGTCTCTCTATCAGGGTGATTGCTGTGGTAAATATGAGAAATGTGACTGAGATTACCGATGGCACAATTAAGTGATTGCCATGAGGAGAACTTGGAGAAATGCTGGGAGACTGAGGAGAGCACACCTTCCCCCACCCATCCTCACCATGTTCTACAGAGGGACTATAGAGAGCCTCTTGAGCACCTGCATTACTGTCTGGTTTGGGAACTGCATCATCACGGATCGCAAGACCCTACAGTGGATAGTGAGGACAGCCAAGAAGATCATTGGAGTTCCTCTCCCCTCCATCAGCGACATCTACACTTCTCGCTGCATTCGCAAAGCCACCAGCATTGTGGAAGACCCAAACCACCCCTCACACAGTCTCTTCATTCTGATGTCGTCTGGCAGAAGATACCGGAGCATCAGAGCCTCCACCACCAGACTCTGCAACAGCTACATCCACCAGGCATTCAGACTCCTCAACACACAGAGACTGAGCTGAATCCCCCCCCCCCCAAACCTCACACCCACATTCACACAGGGACCGAACCGAACTGAACCCCACACCACTCCTCACCCACACAAAGACCATACCAAACACTAAGACTGGACTGTACCCACCCAGCACTCTACACACACACACACACTCATCACACAGGGACCGGGTCATCCCCATCCTTATCAGCAATATTTGCTGCTCATTCAGAACTTAGAACTATAAACTTTCTATCTCAGTACCTGCTGTTATCATGTACATCTCTATGTTACAGTATGTTACATATCTCCGCACCTTATCCTCACCTTGAACACTTTATTTCATTATACCGTTTGGTATTGCACTGTCCTGTCCTGTCTGTCTGTTTACTGTATTTATTGTATTTATTGTAGTGTTTGCACTTTATGTTGTCCTATTGTTTTGCTGCTCCATGTCGCATCTTGGTTCCAGAGGAACGTAATTTTGTTACACTGTGTACCTGTACTCAGATGTAATGACAATAAAAAGCAATAAAAAGCCTTGACCTTGACACAAGATGTTGGAGAGTGGTGTGGGTGTTGAAAGTGGAGATCTGGGGATGTACTTCAGCATCAGCATTTGGATCAATAAGATCAAAGGTGACTGGTTCTGGAGATGCTTTGTAAACTTGTTTCAGGAATGATGGTCCACTTAGCCATGTAGTATCTGAAAGATGCGCAGCACTTGCTGACCTGGTCGTGCAGTCTGCAGGATACATGCCTCCACTGCCATGGATGAGAGCACCTTCTTATGTGTATCACTCAATTACTCACATATACATAGAAATCCCAAAACCACTCTGCTGTCTGTATAGTAAGTTGTTGCATCTATCTGCATATCCAGCTCTGACAAAATGAGATCTGCTAACTCTACCGCTAATACAACAGCACAGAGCTCTAGCCTTGGGACTGCTCAGGTTGGGGACATAGTTTTGCTTTCCCCATGACAAAACCTGTGTGGGAATTTCCATTTTCTTCAAATACTGTAAGGTAAGCAACAGCTGCTATTGCATCTGAGAAGATGCTTAGTTTTCTCCTCTTTGAATCAGAAGGAGAAATCTTAGTGTAAGGTCTTGGGATTTGCAAGTTACTAAGGTATTTTAAAGAATGTTGCCAGCATGCCCATTGGTCTTTCATCTCCTCTGGCAAGGGTGCATCCCAGTCTCCCTTCTCTTTAGTGAGCTCTCTTAAAATGTGTTTCCCTTGAATTGTGACAGGAGCCACAAACCCTAGGGGTCATATAGGCCATTCACTACAGACAAGACACCATGATGTGTAAAGGGTTTTTCATCAATGTTAACCTTAAAGATGAATGTGTCAGCCTCCAAATCCCAATTTGGACCTAGGCTGCGCTGCACTGGAGGGGTCTCTGAGCCCAAATCTAGGTCTTTTAAGTCATCAGCCTGATCTTGAGGTGGAAATGCATCCATAACCTCTTTGCATTTAGAGGGAATTTTGTCCAGTCTCAAATTGCAATTTGCAAGAGTGCTTTGGGTCTTTTTGAGCAGACTAATTACAGCCTCAGCTGTGGGAAGTGATTTAAGCCCATCATCAACATAATCATAATGTGGTTCACCATCCTTCACAGACTGTCTAAGGCAGTGGATGGCAACTGCTGGACTGGGTCTGTTTCCAAAGACATGCACGGTTATATGATAGTCAATGACATCTTGTGCTGGTTCATTGTCTCTAAACCATAGGAAACGTAGAAAGTTCCTATCTTGTTTCCTCACAAGGAAGCAGTGGAACATCTGCTTAATATCCACTGTCACAGCAATAGCTTCCCCACGGAATCTAATGAGGACTCCCAAGAGTGTGTTATTGAGATCAGGCCCTTTTAGGAGAACATCATTGAGAGACATACCATAATACTGGGCGCGAGTCGAACACAACACAGATTTTTTCAGGCTTTTTCGGATGGTACACAACAAAAATTGGTAGGTACCACTGTTCCTCATGACTTTTCAGTGGAGGGGCCACTTCAGCATGTCCATTCTCAAATATTTTCCCCACGAATGAGAAAAAATGTTGGCTCATTTGTGCCTTCTGCTCAAGGGTCCGTTTCAGAGAATGGAAACGTTTGAGGACCTGAAGTTTATTATCAGGGAGACGTTGTCTTGGCTGATGGAAAGGCAAAGAAGCTATCCATCTATTGCTATCATCCTTCTCTAGATTCTGCTCCATTATGGACATAAAGGTGAGGTCCTCAATGGATACCGCAATTTTTTCATCAATGCGAGTCAACTGAAACACTGTGTTGCCTTAATTAGAATCACCTCCATCACAGGTTACTGTTTCTTTAAGGCATGTGCAGAGAGGGCTTAATAACTTGGGACCATACTTCTCTTTGACATTGAGAACATTGGGACATGGCTTAAACAAAGTGGGACGATCTTGTTCAAGGGCATTTGTGAAGAGAGTAGTCAAATTTTGAGGCTTGTGAGCTTTCCCCAAACAGACACTGCCCATAACCACCCATCCCAGGTCACGTTTCTGGACATAAGGAGCATCTGGTGGACCACTGATATGCTTACGAACCTTGTGGAGTCTGATTACATCTTGTCCAAGCAGAAGCTTGATGGGAACATCTGGCTCAAGTTCTGGAATGAGGTGAGCTATAGGTCTTACATGTGGATGGAATGAAGCAGCACTGGGTGTTGGAATTTCTGCCCTATTGTCCGTTATCTCATTACACTCAAGTAACCTTGGTAGAAATTGAACAGTTTTTCCATTTAACGACCTGAGGTTGTTCTACCTATGCATTCACTTACAACTGAGCACTTTTTCAGAGTGTAAGATGAAGTGGGTTCTTGGACTTTATAGATGTCAAAGAAGTCAGAGCGAGCCAAAGATCTATTGCTTTGTTCATCCAGGATAACGTACACTTTCATTGCTTGGTCACTGTGTCCTCCTGGGTAAATTTTGGCCAGAAGAATTTTAGAATGAGCACTGTGGCCTCCATCAACTGTAAATGGAAGAAATTTGAAAACACCAGGACTCTTCATAGCGCTGGCTGCTTGGCCAAACTGAGTGATTGTGGAAGGAAGACCTTAGTCAGTTGATCAGGAACCCAAAGTTCATTCTGACAGAGCTCCAATGTTGCTCTGTGGAGTGAAGAACAAGCATTTCTGCAGCTGTCCACCAATCAGGCCTGTTTGGTAGAGTGACCAGACCAGACTTTCCTCAGTAAAGGGCACATGAAAGCCCATCTGGAGTTTGCCAAAAGGCAACTAAAGGATTCTCAGACTATGAGAAACTCTGTGAATGTCCTTGAGTGACCCAGCCAGAGCCCATACTTGAACATGATTGAACATCTCTGGATATATCTAAAAATGGCTGTGTATTGACACTCCCCATCCAATTGATGAAGCTTGAGATTCTGCAAAACAGAATGGGAGAAACACCAAAAACAGGTGTGCCAAGTTTGAAGCATCATAATCAAAAAGACTTGTGGCTGTAATTGCTGCGAAAGTTGCTTCAACATAGTATTGAGCTGTGAATACTTATGTATGTTATATTTTTGTATTTTATTATTTTTTGTTTATAAATTTGCAAAGATTTCAAACAAATCTTGTTATTGTGGGGTATTGTGTGTAGAATTTTGTGGGGAAAACAAAACAAATGTGTTGTTTCAAATCCTGACTGGTGGAGGTCTCTCAGTCAGGAAATCCAGGACCTAATTGCTGAGGGAGGGATTCAGGCCCAGCAAGCTCAGTTTTCCAATCAGATGCTGAGGGATGATGGTGTTGAATGCTGAACTGAAGTCATTGAACAGCATTCAAACATAAAAGTCTTTGTTGTCCAGGTGGGTGAGAGTCAGGTGGAGTGCAGTTGAGATGGCATCGTCTGTTGATCTATTTGGACGATACGCAAACTGCAGTGGGACCAGTGAGGAGGGGAGCTGGTTTTTGATGTGCCTCATGACCAGCCTCTCAAAGCACTTCATGATGATGGGAGTAAGTGCAATGGGGCGGTAGTCATTGAGGCAGGACACTTGAGACTTATTTGGCACAGGAACGATGATGGACGTCTTAAAGCACGTTGGCACGATGGTCCAAGTAGGAAGCAACTGAAGCCCATTGCTGATACAGAAGCCTTGAAAGACAAACTGCTCCACCTCAGGGTTGTAGTGCCATTCTCCATTCTTCACTGTTTTAGGCAGTGTATGGAAACTGCTGGACTGGGATTATTCCCAAAAGCATGCACAGCCATAACAACTTGAGCATGATCATGATCATGATCTTAACACCATAGGAAACAAAATATCTTCTTGTCTTGTTCCCTTCAGTGAAGAAGTAGAACATATTTCCAAACCAAATTTGAGTTCCAATAATTAGTTCTAAAGGTTTTGAAATCAATAAAATGACAACAGTGCCCAAATGGATGCACCTGCCTAATTTTGTTTTTTACCCATTATTGCACACTTTTTGTAAATCATATAAACTTCATTTCACTTCTCAAATATCACCATGTTTGTCCCCTATATAATATATTTAACTGAATTTTGTTATGTTATCCAAACAATCAATGATTTATAAAGGTAAATCAGGAAAATTAACAAGGCTGCCCAAACTTTCGCACCCCATAAGAAATAAGGCACATTAAACAGCAACACAAAAATGAGTCACAGTTGTGAGCAGTATGAATATCACAACTTATGAGTAAGAGAAGAAAACAGTAGCAGGGATAAACAACCGCATGGAGAAAGTGTCAAATGTTCAATTAAAGTGTCATTGCATTAGTTTTCTAATTAGAGTTTAAGAGTCTTACAGCTTCAGGGTAGAAGCTGTTCCTCAGTCTAGTGGCTCTACAGTTAATGCTGAGCAAAATCCTACCTGAGCAGAGCAACAATTTGTGCTGGGTTAGTGGAGTTTTCATGATGCACATGACACTCTTCCTGCAACTGGAGGTGAAAATGTCCATGGTGGTGGGGAAGCTGACTCCAACAGTACAGCCATCACCACCCTCTGCAGAGCTTTTCTCTCTGCAGCAGGGCAGCTTCTGTGCCACAAGTTGATGCTGGAACACACAGTGCTCTCCACTGCACATCTATAAAAGGAGATGAGGAGCTCACAAATCCAGCACACTTCCACTACCTGAAGCAGAGTAACTGATGTGCCTTTCTGATCAGACTGGAAGTGTTGCTCCCCCAGATGAGTTTGTTACTCGGGTGCACACCAAATTGCCTGTAACATGTGCAGAGAAGATGTTGTGGTTCCTCACAGACTGCAGCCTGTTGTTCAGGACATCTAGGATCCTCTTCTGAAGTGGGAACCCCAGTAAGTCCACTTCTCTTTATTTTATACCTGGATTCTAGGGAAGTCTCAAGTAATTGGTGGACTGGCCGTATGATGACAGTTTAAGTTCACCTGTGGTTTCCCAATGCCAACTGTCAACTTTAAAAGTATATTGGTTCTAAGTAGGCACTCCACAACAACAATAACCCAACATCATAGACAACCCATATGTCAATACAAACCCTCCATGCTATTCCAAAATAATAAACAAAATACAAAAAAATCTAAATAAAGTACTCAAGTCTTAGGCCCCTGTTTCTCTTGGAATAATTCCAGGTAACTGTCTGACAGGAATATTTCCACTCCAGGTGGGTAGTGTGGCCCACAAAAGAGATGGCAACCAGGTGGTGCCAGAGGAGGGGAGTTGGGTCCTCAACCCAGGAACAGAACCTGTTAAGAGCATCAGGCAGCAATGGGTCTCTAGGGCATTGTGAGCCTCTGGTATAGTCTGTGATGCACTTAATCCCTTTCCTCATACTCCATGGAACGTGGGAGGAGAAATGTCCCTGTACATATGTGGCTTTGGCCCTCATAATACATGCAGTCAGCATGAGTTCCTATGAAACACCAGACCTGAAGGCATCGTCCTTGGCATCCAGCAGGGAATGGACCTCTGCATTTTGCTAGAGTTTCCTGCTTATGGAGCACGTCACAGTCCTGGTCTGGTGATATTATCAAAGCATTTGCTGATGCATCCAAGGACAGCAAATGTATAATCCTTCAGATCCAGCTCCCCCTCATTCACAACAGCATCCCCAAAGACCTGCCAGTCTGTGATTTCAAAGCAGTCCAGCAGTACAAAGTCACAGTCAATGGGCCACACAGCGATGGTCATCTGTGTAGGTCGGGAGTGTCTCAGCAGGGAGTGGTAGGCAGGGACCAGCATAATGGAAATGTGACTGAAGAGTCTGAAGTGGGGGCGTGGTGTCTCTGTATGCATCTCATATGTTGGTATAAACATGGTACATTGTGTTATTTCCCTATTTTGAAATGGTGACATGCTGATAAAACCAAACTTTTGGCAAAGTGTCTGTCAGGTTTATGCAGTTAAAATCCCCAGCAACCACATAGAAAGCCTCTGAGTACTTGCTCTGAAGTGAGGTGATGTCATTTATCTCCTTCAGTGCACTGTTAGCTTTAGCATCCAGTGGAATGTAAAATTTCATGTTGATTACATTTCAATGCAGTCTCAGTCCCACTAGGGATTCCAGTTCTAGCTAGAAATTGACAATTCATCTACATTCACACAGCAGAAAAAAAAATCTGATCTTTTTGTTGTCATATGTGACCCAGATATGTGATCTGTCGCATGTGAGAACAAGTAACAGTGAATATCATATTCAATATGGTGTTGAAATCCAATTTTTATTGAATTCCCTGCAACATGACTCAGTAAGAGTCAGATTGGAATTCAATTCAACCCCACATTTCTCATAATTTTGCACTGAGGAGAAGTGAAAATAAATGACAGCCATGAAGGAGGTTTCCATGGTGTGAAATTGATGAAACAGACCTCATAAATGTTTGGGGTGATTTTTGTTCATTAGAAATCACATACCATTAAAGAAATGGCTGAACACACCTACAGTGTCAAATGAAAATAAAAAAAAAAAGCTTTCAATCAAGTTTAAAGAAACGAAGGGTGAAAACTAAAGAAATTAATAGCGTGTCATTTTTATATAGTTTCCATTTTCCAGTTTCTGTGTCTTTCCATCATATGGAGTCTGGCCAGCAGTTTTAGTTCTGCTTCAAATTTGCAAATTTCAGCTGGGGGGATGAGTGTAGATGCTTTAGTTTTTAAGTGGTGAACCATAGAAATTGAACCAGGATAGCAAAAATTGTGGAGCATTTTTTGAAGCAGTGGAAGATGGCAGGGTTCTTTGAGCCCTCTCTATTTCAATAGGTAATGATCCCAGGGCAGACCTACCCACAATGTGGGCACTTTCAGAACCCTGAAAAGGAGGACTTCACAGCACCAAAAGGAGGAACTTAATCTAAAGATGATCAATTATCAGTTTCAAGAAACCAATAAAATTGTATAATTGTACAATATTTTCAACCTCAAATGACATCAAAACCTATATAAAAGAGCAAAACAACTTGAACTACAAATCTGTAATATAAATTACTTTTACTCACCAAACCTGCCGTCTTGCAATACATCTTTTCCTTGCTGCCTCCAGGAGTTTGGAATTGGCCAGAAATGTGTGGTAAATCTCTGTACCTTTTGTGAGGTTCACGCAGATCTGAAGCTACCATGACACTATCCACCTCAACACGATTTCTCTGTGAATAGCTTCAGATACCTCTGCTCACTGTTGCAGTTCTGTACCTCTGGAGAGCTGAGAACTGCCCCTCTATAATGTTGGCATATTCAATGGCAAAATCAATTTAGATACCTGGCTATGAAAGGTTGCATTAGAGAAGTCACGACTGTTACTAGAGAATTTCTTTGCCCTTTCATAGAAAAGGATGAGGGCAGCCTCATACTTTATTGCTAGATCTGGAGTATGCTGTTTTAGCCTGGTATTCACAGCATAGCCAAAACATTTTGGCTAAGAAATTTTGCTTTTGTTATCCCACGTCACACCTTTAGCAACAGAGGAGTCATTATAAATCTCTCTTTCAACTTCAATTCCACAAAAAGGAAAGTGCTTCACAGCATGCTGTTAAATCAGTTAAATTCAGGGTATTTGTTTCGCTTTTGTACGTGAGCCAATGACACAAAATGCAACCTCAGCTGTCTACCAAAAGGAGGACTAATAGGTTCAGCCATTGAGATGGATGGAGGACAGGGAGAAGAAAAACTGGACTGTCTGATCTAAAGACAGAATCTGGCCACCCTACAAGAGGGTATCTTGCACTGAAGAAATTCCATCAAAGGGACACTGCACTCTGCAGTCTCTGGAAGGCCCACTGTCTTGTTCTTCTCAAGCTCCACCTCCTTGGCCAACTTGAGCTGATGATGTGATAGTTTTTTTATGTCCTCCTCAACTAAAATCGCTTTGTCATTGTGGAAAACAAAGTTTCAACTGAAGAAACCAAACCAGAGATCTTCTGGAGATGAGCTTCAGTGCCATCTAAATGAGAACCTATGGATTTTAGTTTGGTGTAGAGGGTAGCCATGCATAGATTTGCATGCTTCCTCTTGTTGTCCCCGTTGTGTCTTTGAGAGCATGTAAATAAATAAATCCTTATCCCCTGAAGTGAAACTTTAAGAGGGACAAAGCCTCATCTTCCTCTAGTCACTC
Organism: Acestrorhynchus altus; assembly: GCA_034509495.1. NCBI lineage: Eukaryota > Metazoa > Chordata > Actinopteri > Characiformes > Acestrorhynchidae > Acestrorhynchus > Acestrorhynchus altus. The sequence continues at coordinate 22,392,103 of CM067513.1, forward strand.
CTAAGAATTGTAGGGGGTAGTGTGGGGGGTCTGATTAATAACAGTGTCCTGTAATTGAAGACATATTATTTCACAGTACTCTCTTGAGGACTCGTTCTTCTGCAGAGCAGATTTTTTAGGCTGATATGTTGAACTACTAGGTTTGCTAGAGTAATGAATCTAGGTGAGATAAGAGAATTGGCTGAACAGAAATAGGGAACACTACAGTGCTGGAACACTACAGTCCATTGGCTATAACACCAAATTAACAAGGAAATTGCCAAAATATGCAATTATTCACATGTCATTACAAAAAGAGATTTCTCTTTTTTTACTCTTTATTAACAGTTGACAATAGAAAGCATAGTTCCCCTTAAGTAAGTGAAGAGAAGGTTGATTTTAGAAATCTGAGTATTAGAAAGATTGAAAAACCACAATTCATACATTTCCAAAGATGTATTTAGGCAAAGAAGCCTTGGAGAAATAATATTTACTACTTGACATCAAACCTGTGGCTAGGTCTATTCACAAATATACCAGGCAACCTTTCATTTAGTGAAATGAGTGGACAAAGCAGGGGTGGCACGGTGGTGCAGTGGATAGTGCTGTTGCTTCACAGCAAGAAGGACATGGGTTCAATCCCCGGCTGGGGTGACCTGGGAAGTTTCTGTGTGGAGTTGAAAAACCACACAACCATGTTCTCCCTGTGTTTGTGTGGGTTTCCTCTGGGTACTCTAGTTTCCCCAAAGACTTGGTGACTCTAAAAGTGGCCCTTAGTATGTGAGTGTGCGCCCTGTCTAGGGTTGTTTCCAGCCCTTGTGCTCAGAGTTGCCGGCTGGGCACCAGCCCTATTCAGGAATAAGTGGTTCAGAAAATGAATGAAACCTACCCAAAACAGAATAAAAGTGTTTATTAATATGTAAATTTCTCATACATTCAGTACACTGAATTGTGTTTTGTGTCTTTGTATTTGATCTTGTGAGCTAGATGTTATAGATGTTATGGTCACCACCCATTTAATGAAGTTACTATTTAATGTTTTCTGTTAAAAACTAAAGTAATTATTATAACTATTCAAAAAGAGAATAATCAAAATTCATGTTTATAGTGCTTTTAACAACTGGTGTCACAGAGCAGCTTTACAGAAATCAAAAAAATAAAAAGGATAACAACACATGCACAAAGGATAAAACATAAACCCACTTGTGAGAAAGCCAAAGGGTGACAGCGGAAAGGAAAAACTACCTCAGAGCTGGAGGAAGAAACCTGGGGAGGAAGGGGGAGCCATCCTCCTCTAGTCAAACTACTTATACATAGTTAGTTAGGGAACACTGGACCCCTACACCTCTGTTCTAATACTCAGGTGTACTGAAGAAATGTTATTTTGATGGTGGACATAATTGTAACAGACACACACAAACACACACACACACACACACACACACACACACACACACACACACACACACACACACACACACACACACGAGGTGTTTGACTTCACATGTATCAGAGGAGACAGGTGCATTCCAGATTCTAATGTAAACATCCCTAGATTCTCTACTGTGACAGCAGACAGGGATGCAAATGGCAAAAGTACAGTTGGGGGTCACACTGTTTATCAACATCAGATGGTGTAAATGGTAGGCATGTGACAGTGAGGAGACAATCTGCTGTCAGGACATTGAACTGCAGGCAATCATTCTGCGTTTTTACAGGCCATAATGCTCTGTATCTCCATAGCCCTGTGGGCTGGCATTGAGACTGCATGTGATATATCATATTATCATACATGCAACACTCTCAGGGACTGCTTTGCATCCACGGACAGGAGTGTACTGCAGGATTTTCATAGTAAGGATATTGAGGGGGGTTCACAATGCACAATGGACTACATGAACGTCTGCATGGACACTGTTGTTCCTGTGAGAACTGTACACTGCTTTGCCAACAATGAGCCCTAGATAACCAGTGACTTCAAGGACCTTCTGAATAATAAGAAGAGGGCTTCTCAAGAAAAGAACCTGGAAGACCAAAAGAGTGTACAGAGGGAACTAAACTACAGCTTAAAGATGGCCAGGGTCAGCAGAAGCTGCAGGAAAATAAAATAAGGGAGGTCTGGAATAGTATGAGGACAATTAAAGGCTGCAAGCAGAGGAACATCAGGGATGTAGAGGGTGTGAGAGAGCACAAATAAGTTCAATCTTTTCTACAACTGCTTTGACTGCCTTGTCCCAGCCTATCTGCCCAAACATCTCTCCCTCTTTGTCCCCCTGGTTATTAGCAGCTACAACAACAGCTCTGACAGGGTAGCCCCCCCCCCATTACTGCTCATCCTCCCCCTTTCCAGGCCATCTACACAGACAATGCAGCAACCCCATTAAACTCATCACACACTGGATCTGGTCAGCACAGCTATACCGCTGCTGACCCCTCTTCACTGCAGATCAGGTCGGAGGTGAGCTGAGGAGACTAAAGGGAAGGAAAGCAGTAGGCCCTGACAAGGTGTGCCCAAGACTGCTGAAGACATGCACTTCTGTATTGGGGGAACCTCTGAAGCATATTTTCTGAGTCTGCAGTTGGAATACATCATGCCTGGTTCCAGTGTCAAACAAATTGTGCGCCAGTGTGCCTAAGGCTTCAGGTTGGTCACTTTAACATTTAACATCTTTAACATCACAAAGACCATGGAATACCTGCTTCTCCATCTACTCAGACCCAGGGTTCCACAAGCACTGGATCCCCTACATTTTGCCTCAGGAGAAGGTGAATGTAGAAGATGCCATCCTCTACCTTCTCTATCAGACATATTCCCACCTGGATAAGGGGAGTGCCATTGTGTTCTTTGATCTCCAGTGCCTTCAACACTATACAGTCCCTTCTGTTGAAAGACAAGCTGGATAGGATTCAGATGAACACACACCTGGTAACCTGGATCACTGGCTACCTCACTGGCAGACCACAGTATGTTAGGCTGAGGGACTGCACTTCTGAGACTGTGATCAGCAGCACAGGAGCACCACAGGGGACTATGCTCTTACCTTTCCTGTTCACTCTCTACACATCTGACTTTCAGTACAACTCTGAGACATGTCATGTACAGAAATAACACGGCCATTGTTGTATTTCACCATCTGTAGAAAACCAGATGTTCTACCACTCAATAGATAACAACATTTGATAGTCACGCTGTGGTACACTGGTGAGGCAGCAGCAGGAAGTGAGATGCACTGCGGATGGACAAGCTAGTCAGGCTGGTCTTTGAAAGTGTAACGTTTCCAGACACAGGTAGTTGCGGACGTACACGCTGGGTTGTATTTATTCACAGGATACAAATAAACATGACGAGAAAACACAGTCACAAAGCCACATAACCACAAAGACCGACAAGGACTAACAAAAGACAAGGGACTTATATACACAATCACATAAGACACGGCTGGGACATGATAATGATGGGGCAGGGTTACAAATGGAACACAGCTGGGAATGGGAGGAGACATGACATGTGCTCTAAAGCACATGGGATGGTAAACAAAAACACAGACCACAGGGACGTGACAGATACCTGACAGTTAGCCCCTCTCCCGATGCGCAACTCCGGGGCGCATAAACCAACAATAGACAGGGACGGAACAGGAGAGAGACCAGAAACAAAACATGACTAGACATGAACAGGAGACAAGACAGGACTCTGTACAGGAACAAACACACTGACCGGGACTGACAAGTAAACAGTGACAGAAACAGGGATAACTAAACCAAACACAGGAATGGGGACAAGAACAGATAAAGGAACCAACACTGGGACAGATATCGGCACAAGGACAGGAACAGACATGGGTTTGTATATGGGCTTGGGCCCAGAACTGGCAAATGTCCCAAAACTCTTTGGAGTCAGTCTGGGCACAGTTCTGGCGGCGGGCGCTGACCCTTGAACACTGGCGGCGGGCGCCGACCCTCGAACACTAACACTTCTCGACAGGAGACGGACCTCCAGCTGAAGATTCCGGAGCTGGAGCAGTGGGTTTCAGCCCCCGGACTGGAGCTGGAACCGGAGCGTCGACGGAAAGCCCCGCCCTCGGAGCGTCGACGGAAAGCCCCGCCCTCGGAGCGTCGACGTTGCCGGAAAGCACCGCCCTCCGGACTGGAGCAGAAGCAGCCCCTGACTCCAAGGCAGCCCTCCCGGGAGGAGCCGCAGCACGCGGCGCAAACGCAACTCGGCTAGGTGGCGCTGCTGAGGCCACTGCGGCTGCTGAGGTCTGAGGGGAACTGGGCTGGACAGTCCTGCACACATAGCTCAGGAACTGCCACACATCCGACATGTCTTTCAGCCCAGAACCCCCATCAACAGCCTGCCAGCAGGCCTCGCCTCTCACCTTGGCCGGCTTGAGGCTCGCAGCACCAACCCTCAGCACCCCCCCAAAATTTTCCCCACCTCGTGAGGAGCAGTCATCCGGTGAGGGGGCGCCCCGAGCATGCCGCCTATGGCGCCTCCTCCGGCTGCCGGTCTCCACAGCATCCTGCTGCTCCAAGCCACCAGAGAATGGATCCCGGCGGATGGCCAGACGGGATCCAGCAAACCTGGACAACCCAGCTATGTCCATGGTGGGTCGGTCTTTATGTAACGTTTCCAGACACAGGTAGTTGCGGACGTACACGCTGGGTTGTATTTATTAACAGGATACAAGAAAACACAACAAGAAAACACAACACGAAAACACAACACGAAAACACAACACGAAAACACAACACGAAAACACAACACGAAAACACAACACGAAAACACAAAGTCACAAAGCCACATAACCACAAAGACTGACAAGGACTAACAAAAGACAAGGGACTTATATACACAATCACATAAGACACGGCTGGGACATGATAACGACGGGGCAGGGTTACAAATGGAACACAGCTGGGAATGGGAGGAGAACATGACATGTGTTCTAAAGCACATGGGATGGTAAACAAAAACACAGACCACAGGGATGTGACAGATACCTGACAGAAAGTGTAGTCCGAATGTCATGGCTGATCAGTGTAGATGAATATAAATATTTTGTTTCTCTTACATCCAAAAAATACTGACATTAGGCATAATGCCTAGTCTCTAACTTAGTTTGTACTCAAGAGTAACTATATGTCAGCTGGAGAAAATAAAAATTAGAATTGTCAACTTTATTACATTAAATTAAAAATGTCAATTTCTAACTTTCTAACAGTTTATGAGTTTGTCTGTAATTTTTGATTGAATTTGTGTAGTGTTGGGAAGTTCTGTTGCTTTAAAAGTATTGTAGTGCATTTACAAGCTTTATATAAATATTTGTAAGGAGCTCAGCCACCAGAGGGCAACCATCTACCAATCAGGGCCACAATCACCCTGATTGAGATCAGCTGTGTGGAGGCTATTTAAGGCTTCCTCATGTCTCACTTAGTGTGGCTTCTTGGTGCCTCTATACTGAAACTCTGCTGGAAATTCTTTTGTATTTTCCTCCTTTGAAAAGGAGTACTGCTCTGCTTTCCCTCCTTTGAAAAGAAGGAGAACTTCTCTACTTTTCCTCCTTTAAAGAGAAGTACCTCTCGAGTTTCCTGTTCACTTTTGTCCTCCTTTTGAAGGAGTAGTTTGTTTTTTCACATTGCGATCAGGTGTGTGGAGGCTATTTAAGGCTTCATGTCTCACTTGGTGTGGTGTCTTGGTGTCTCTATGCTGAAACTCCTGTTGAAGGAGTAGTTTTTGTTTTTTCACATTTTCCCTTCTCACTGAGGAGTGTTTTTCATTTGGCCCCTCTAGACTCCAGCCAAGCTTACAAACCGGGTTGCTCACCTTATTTCCCGGGCAACATGTTGCTCATTCGGTAGCGTGTTTGCCTCTGAAGTCTTACATGCCCTAGTAGGGGTTCAAATCCAGTGTAATTTGTTTATTTTTTGTTTATCCATTTCTTCCTTTTCTCTTCAGAACTGGTAAATCCTCCACCAGTGGTCTGCACATTAAACACTTGTCATTAAACCATGTAAAGCACTAGCACTTTATCACTGACTGCCTGATAAGCCCATATAACTGCCAACCACTCCCACCATCAGTAGCGTAGTGGATTAAGCTCTGGCTTAGCAGCTCAGTGGCCAAGGTTCAAATCCTGACCAGCCCAGCTTTCTGCTTTTGAGTTAGCCCAGCTTTGACTGGGAGTCAAATACACGTAATGTATCAACCCTGGTGGGTTTACATTCCATTTCCCACCTGGGTTGCAACCCCATAACAAATATTGTAGTGATTGCCATGTCTTTTAATCTCACTGGCACACAGGAATCTGTGTATAGTGTTTTCCAGACATTCTTGAGAAATGAGAAAAAACAGTCAATGTTTAGTGTAGTTTAAACTATAGGCTGATTTTCTCACATTACATTTCTATATTTATACTAGCACTTATGATTTATTCCAAAATACAATTGCAAGTTTCATTATTTCAATTGGACCATTTCAAAAGCTGTATACATGAGGTAAGGAATGAAGAAAAAAAAAAAAACACACCCAGACTATGTTCCAAGAGGAACATGATTTAGGTAGATAAAAAAACATCCAAGCACTTAAGCACACATAATCAACACAGACTAGGGGGAAGGGGGGTTATGGGATACAACAAGCAAGTCCCGCTCAGCAGCCAGCCTATCTATAGCACATTTGAAGTCCTTGCTCATCCAGGGAGGGAAGAACAGCTGCGAAGGCGTTTTTCCTCCTGCAGATGGCGCCTTGCCCGGAAACTCAACCTGAAGTACAGCAGTTGTCATGACAATGTCTCAGTTCTTAGATAACAAAGTTCAACAACTCCCGAAAACAGCCTTGAGCAGCCAGCCAGAGACTGCAATCACCAGTAAAGTACAAGGGAGGGAGCATCCCAGAACGTTGTCCTCCGGGGGAGATTTCCAGCATCTGCCAAGGTCAGAGCTGATAGGGGGGAGCCGAATAGCTGATAACAAGAATATTTTGGCTGGGAGAGAGTAGGGTCCATTTTGCAGCTACTCATGTCCTGTTGTATGGTCTCCCAGACAATCAATACTCCTTTGCAAAACTGACAGTTTCTCCGAGATGTTCTCCAATGTGCGATGTAAAGTCACAGTCCTGACAGCTTTGCCCAGAGTGTCAAACATCTCAGGCAGCTTTAAGGGGCCTTTGATAACTGCCCACACTTCTCTAATTTTCCGATATGCCAGTGCAGTGCCCATTCCAATCAGCAGAGTACTCACTATCAAAAATCCAAATATATATCCTCAACATCCTCGACTGACAGAGCCGCCAGGCACACGACCCTCCACCTCTCCCAGGAGTCCATCGTGTATCCAGCCACAAATGTCCGTCAGGACATGCAGGTCCCCCGAACCCAGACTTCTCTTCGAGAAGATGGTGTCAATTGCGTTGAGAGACATGCAGGTCCCCCGAACCCAGACTTCTCTTCGAGAAGATGGTGTCAATTGCGTTGATCAAATCCATACTTTGGTTTAGAAGAACAGCGTTGAGCGAGTCTCCCAAGTGAGTGATAAGTGCATGGTAAGAAGTGAGTCAGTTGTACACAAACTGATTACATATTCAAGCAATTAATAAAAAAAATAGATGCTTTGTGTTTATGTAGTGGTCACAATGAGAAGCTTAAACAGAAATATTTTCAATACTGAATTAACTATAATTCCAGCATAATATAATAATTCCAACTTTTCAACCTGAAACCATGGGGTGTGGTGTGATGTTCCAGGCTAACATTCTAAATATTTGGAGAGTGATTATCTTTCTGCAATTATCTCAAGCAACCAAGCATACAGGTTTGAGTTTTTCTGAAAAGGATCAATCTTAGTGAATATACAGTGAACTAAAGAAGGACATGAGAAAGGAATGAGTCAACTTAACAAGCTTTTTCCAAAGAAATGGAAACTTAACAACTGAGTTCAAAGTCTGTGGACTCCTCCCCCAAACAACGTGCTCAGTGGAACCACAAATATCAGTTTAACTCATTGAAAAATACAGTATTTGTTCCCTATTATGCATGAGAAACATAGAAAAGAGTTCAAATCAAAATTCTGAAATCTGTTTGGCCAAAGGATGTTCTTAGGCATTGTGAAATACTCATAAACACAAATATGACAACAAACCAACTATAATCTTTTTATCCATTCACAAGCACAAAATTCTCATTTGTTAGTTCTTCGTTAATTTTAATTCAGGAATCTGGGAGCATATATAGGAAAAAAAAAACATTGCATCTTCTGCACCTACAACCCCAGATAGAATTCCAATAGCATGGAAACTTATTTTGTTTTCTTGTAAATCTGGACTATTTAATAGGTGTGCATGGTGCAGTAAACCTTGACATTATGACTTAAACACAGTGGCTTTGCTGTAAGTGGGCATCACAGACTGAGTTTAATTGGTCAAGACATTATTCACACAAATAGACTATAAACTACAGATAAGTACTGTCATTAAGACTGGTATAAGTGAGTTGACCAGTATATCAAATAATATATTAAACAAAAGCAAAAAAAAGTATAATAATAATAATAATAATAATAATAATAATAATAATAATAATTGTTAATTTAAAGTATGCAGACCCTCTCCCCTCCTTCAGAAATGGCGGCCTCTGGTATATAGGTGCTAAAATCCATTTTAAGTAGTACTTTGTGAAAAACGAGTAGGTTGGCTTAGTCATTAATTTACATTCGATCAAATAGTACATTAGTTACATAATGCTTGGGGAGACCCTCTTTAATTAACGAATGATCTTAAGTACTAGTTAACTAAGTACTTAGCTTCATGAAGCTATTACTTTGTTCTGATTACACATATTTCAGTTTAACAGTCATAAGTATTTATAAAATCATATAGAGGGCACAGTAATATAATGACTTCAGTACATACAGATTAAACTCTAAATACTAATAGATATATATATATAGGAACATTGTTTTTAACCTTTATATAAAATCACCTTTTTCACTTTGAGTTCCACATTGAAGTTCCTCAATGTGTTCTTGGCTTGGTTTACTTTTCTACAGTGCACTGATCAAGGATCCCAGGGGTTTCAAACTCCATCCAATTAAACTTCTTCAGCCATCCAACTGTAACAGAAGCCTCCCTAGATATTAAAATCCACTGTTGTAATACAGCACAACAAAGGCATATGAAGCTTCTTTTGCTTATCCAGTATAGGTTTGTCCTGAAACATTGCACAGAGAGAGCAACTACAACTGAGTTTATGAATGTGATTCAGTATTCTGCTAATCCACACTATATCTGCAGCCCAGTTACATTGAGTCCTCATTCAGTCCTCATTCATCAGACTCAAACCAGTGTTGAATCATTTGGGGCTTATACACTGTTTACATGCCCATTCACCAAAAACCAAAAGTGATTGATAGATGTCAAAATGTGGGTTTCCATAACTCTAGAATTTTTTAGACTCCTCAGTTGATCTTTTAACGTCTTATTTTCACTTCATGGCCTCAAGTGAATGTAAATAGTTTTATAAATAGTATTACTAAATACACAACACTAATCTATTGTATACTCATACTCTCTGCAATGGCGAGACTCAGACTCAGCATCTGAACTCTATCATTGCAATTTCAGGTGATTTTAACCATGATTTTCTCTCCTCTACCAAAGTTCAACCAATATGTTAACTGTGCAACCAGAGAAATCAAAGTACTCAACACCAGTATGCAAACATGAAGGATGCATACAGATAATCTGCCCTCCATCCATTGGGAAGATCAGATCCTAATCATACTAACCAATGGTCTTAATGGAACTGGTGACAAAGAACACTATCAGGACATTCAGACCACAGACTAGGAGGTATTGTGTGAATCAGCTGGTGAGGACATTAACACATTAACTATATCGACTTCTGCATGGAGACATGCATTCAGTCAAGCAGGTGCATTGTTTTCCCAACACCAAAACTTTGGATCACTGAGAACCTGAAGGAGCTGGTAAAAATCAGGCCTTCAGCCTTAAGGACAAGGTCTACCTAAGGAGTGTGCAGAAGGAGTTGAAGGTGAGACTGAGGCAGAGTTGTAAAGAGCCACCCACAATGCCGCCGCCCAGCCGCCAGGGGGCACTCCAAGAAAAACCTGATAATGAACATGATTGAGTTCAGGTGTGGTTTATTTTTTTTATTTAAGCAGCTAGGCTTCTCACTCAGTGAGGTTTCTTGGCCAAACTCTGTCCGAGACTCCGCCAGTAAAATGCCAGCGTTTCTGCTCTTAACCTGTCCCTTCTCCCAAGTGACAAGTGTTTCTTTCCTTTAAAAAATCTGTCTGGTTCCTGTTCCAAAGAAGTCTCTTCTTTCAATGTCTTCAGATCAGTGCCCCTCACATCTTATGTCATGAATTTCCTGAAAAAGGCTAGTGCTACTACATCTCAAAGCTCAGGTCAGCCCTTTTCTGGATCCCCTGCATTTTGCTTTTCAACAGCAGGTTTGTACGGATTATGCATTAATTTACCTACTGCAGAAGGCACACTCCCATCTGGTCCAGAACAACACCGATGAAAATCACTTTCTTTGATGTCTCAAGTGCATTTAATACCATCCACCCTCTCATGCTTGGGGAAAAGATGGTTAACATGCATGAGGATAAGCCCATGAAAGCCTGGGCCCTGAAAAAACAGTCTCATACGCCCCTGTTTATGCAAATGGGTACTAGATGTTCTGACCTTCTGGTCTGCAGCACTGGGGCACTGAACCTCACTGAACTGTACTGTCCCCTTTTCTCTTCACCCTGTACACCACAGTCTTCCAGTTTTACCAGTCTGTTGTCTGTTTACCAGTCGCAGCAATCTGCTGGGAAGAATGCATCAAAAGAGGAAATGCCATGAAGATCAACTAACTTATCAAGAAAGCTGGCTCTGTTCTTGGAAGCTCACTGAAGAGCTTTGAGGTGATGGTGGAAAATCAAATCAAATCAACATTTATTTGTATAGTGCTCTTCACAACTGAAGTTGTCACAGAGCTACTTCACAGAAATCAAGAAATATTAAGGTTAAAACAGGAACAAAGTATAAGTGACAGATCCCCTAGTCCATCCATCCATCCATCTTCTTCCGCTTATCCGGGGCCGGGTCGCGGGGGCAGCAGTCTAAGCAGGGAAGCCCAGACTTCCCTCTCCCCCGACACCTCAGCCAGCTCCCCAGGAGGGACCCCGAGGCGTTCCCAGGCCAGCCGAGAGACATAGTCCCTCCAGCGTGTCCTGGGTCTACCCCGCGGTCTCCTCCCGGTAGGACGTGCCTGGAACACCCCCCCCAGGGAGACGCCCAGGGGGCATCCGAAACAGATGCCCGAGCCACCTCAACTGGTTCCTCTCGATGTAGAGGAGCAGTGGCTCTACTCCGAGCTCCTCCCGGGTAGCCAAGGATCTCACCCTATCTCTAAGGGAGCGCCCGGCCACCCTGCGGAGGAAACTCATTTCGGCCGCTTGTATCCGCGATCTTGTCCTTTCGGTCATTACCCACAGTTCATGGCCATAGGTGAGGGTGGGAACGTAGATTGACCAGTAAATCGAGAGCTTCGCCTTTCGGCTCAGCTCCTTCTTCACCACAACAGACCGGTACACCGACCGCATGACTGCGGCGGCAGCACCGATCCGTCTGTCAATCTCACGCTCCCTCTCACCCCCACTTGTGAACAAGACCCCGAGATACTTGAACTCCTCCACTTGGGGCAGGACAACTCCACCAATCTGGAGAGGGCAAGCCACCCTTTTCAGGTCGAGAACCATGGCCTCAGATTTGGAGGTGCTGATTCGCATCCCAGCCACTTCACACTCAGCTACGAACCGCTCCAGTGCCTGCTGAAGGTCCTGGCCTGAAGAAGCCATTAGGACAACATCATCCGCAAAAAGCAGAGATGATATCCTGTGGTTCCCAAACTGGACCCCCTCTGGCCCCTGGCTGCGCCTAGAAATTCTGTCCATAAAGGTTATGAACAGAACCGGTGACAAAGGCAGCCCTGCCGGAGTCCAACATGCACCGGGAACAGGCCCGATTTACTGCTGGCAATGCGCACCAGGCTCCTGCTCCGGTCGTACAAGGACCTGACAGCCCTTAACAGAGGGCCCCGGACCCCATATTCCCGGAGCACCCCCTACAGAATACCCCTAGGGACATGGTCGAATGCCTTCTCCAAATCCACAAAACACATGTGGACTGGTTGGGCAAACTCCCATGAACCCTCGAGCACCCTCCGGAGGGTATAGAGCTGGTCCAGTGTTCCGCGGCCAGGACGAAAACCGCATTGTTCCTCCTGAATCCGAGGTTCGACTAACGGCCGAATTCGTCTCTCCAGTACCCTGGCGTAGACTTTCCCGGGGAGGCTGAGAAGAGTGATCCCCCTATAGTTGGAACACACTCTCCGGTCCCCCTTTTTAAACAGGGGAACCACCACCCCGGTTTGCCACTCCAGGGGCACTGTCCCCGTCCGCCACGCGATGCTGCAGAGGCGCGTCAGCCAGGACAACCCAACAGCATCTAGAGACTTGAGATACTCTGGGCGGATCTCATCCACCCCCGGAGCCCCACCACTGAGGAGCTTACAGACCACCTCAGTGACTTCAGCCCGGGTGATGGGCGAGTCCTCCTCAGAGTCCTCAGCCTCACCTTCTACATTAGAAGACGTGATGGTGGGGTTAAAGAGATCCTCAAAGTATTCCTTCCACCGCCCAACGATATCCCCGGTCGAGGTCAGCAGCTCCCCGCCCACACTGTAAACAGTGTCGGCAGGGTACTGCTTCCCCCTTCTGAGGCGCCGGACGGTTTGCCAGAATCGCTTCGGGGCCGACCGATAGTCCTTCTCCAGGGCCTCCCCAAACTCCTCCCAGCTCCTGGTTTTTGCCTCCTTGACCGCCCTAGCAGCAGCACGCTTAGCCTCTCGGTACCTGTCGGCTGCGTCGGAAGACCCAGAGGCCAACATGGCCTGATAGGTCGTCTTCTTCAGCTTGACGGCATCCCTTACTTCCGGTGTCCACCACCGGGTTTGGGGATTGCCGCCACGGCAGGCACCAGTGACCTTACGCACGCAGCTCCGGACAGCCGCGTCAACAATGGAGGTTGAGAACCTGGTCCACTCAGACTCAATGTCCCCCACCTCCCCAGGTAGCTGTGAGAAGCTCTCCCGGAGGTGGGAGTTGAAAGTTTCCCTGACAGGGGGCTCAGCCAGACGTTCCCAGCAGACCCGCAGGATACGTTTCGGCCTGCCAGGTCTCTCCCGCCTGCCCCTCCGCCAGTGGATCCAACTCACCACCAGGTAGTGATCGGTTGACAACTCTGCCCCTCTCTTCACCCGAGTGTCCAAGACATAGGGCCGGAGCTCAGATGAGACAATCACAAAGTCTATCATTGATCTCCGGCCTAGGGCGTCCTGGTGCCATGTGCACTTATGGACGCCCCTATGCTCGAACATGGTGTTCGTTATGGACAATCTGTAACTGGTGCAGAAGTCCAACAACAGAACTCCGCTCAGGTTCTGATCGGGGAGGCCGTTCCTCCCAATCACCCCTCTCCAGGTGTCACTGTCGTCGCCCACGTGGGCATTGAAGTCCCCCAGCAGAACAACGGCGTCCCCAGTTGGGGCACTTTCCAGTACCCCCCCAAGGACCCCAAGAAGGTCTGGTACTCTGCACTGCCATTCGGCCCGTAGGTACAAACTACAGTCAGAGTCCTCACTCCTACCCGAAGGCGCAGAGAGGCGACCCTCTCGTTCACTGGGGTAAACTCCAACACGAGACGACTGAGATGGGGAGCTATAAGCAAGCCCACACCAGCCCGGCGTCTCTCTCCCTGGGCAACTCCAGAGTAGTGGAGGGTCCAACCCTTCTCAAGGAGTTGGGTTCCAGAGCCCAAGCTGTGCATGGAAGTGAGCCCGACTATCTCTAGCCGGTACCTCTCGACCTCCCGCACAAGCTCATTCTCCTTCCCCCCCAGCGAGGTGACGTTCCACGTCCTAACAGCTAGCCGCTGTGTCCAGGGATCGGACCGCCGAGGACCCCGCCCTCGACCGCCACCCAATCCACAGGGCACCTGACCCCAATGGTTTCCTCTGTGGGTGGTGGGCCCACAGGAGGAATGGCCCACGTTGCCTCTTCGGGCTGGGCCCGGCCGGACCCATGGGCAAAGACCTGGCCACCAGGCGCTCGCTCCCGAGCCCCAACCCCAGGCCTGGCTCCAGGGTGGGGCCCCGCTTGCGCCGTACCGGGCGACGTTGCGGGGCCTTTTTTCTGATGTTTCATTGGGGTTTTCGAACTGCTCTTAGTCGGGCCCGTCACTTTGGACCTGTTTGCCATGGGAGACCCTGACAGGGGGTGAAAATTTAACCCCCGGGCAACATAGCTCCTCGGATCATTCTGGCACTCAAACCCCTCCACCACGGTAAGGTGGCAGTTCAAGGAGGGGCAGATCCCCTAGTGAGCAAGCCAAATGGCGACAGTGGCAAGGAGCATCCTGAAACACTGGAGTCTAACTGCTCCACCGTCACAAACCAGAGTGATCGCGAGTCAGACGGCAGCACTAACATCCCAGTTTACCATAAACCCCTATGTCCATGAACCCCTGGATCAGCAGGCTGTAACTAATCTAATACATTAATGACCAAATGCTACTCTGAACAAGTAAGTTTTCAGCCTAGACTTGAAGACTGAGACAGTGCCTGAGTCACGAACATTATTTGAAGGTTATGGGGGACTTTGTGAAAAAAGGCTCTTCCCCCTGCTGAAGCCTTCTGAATTCTGGGAACTAATAGGAAGCCAGCACCCTGTGATCTGAGTGATCGTGGTGGCTCATACAGGTAAATTAAATCCTGTAAGTATTCAGGAGCAAGTCCGTGTAGGGCTTTTTATGTAAGTAAAAGAATTTTGTAATAAATATGCAATTTGACTGGAAGCCAGTGCAGTGCTGATAGTATTGGACTGATGTGCTCAATTTTTCTAGTTTTAGTTGGACCCTGGCTGCAGCATTTTGAACTAACTGAAGTCTATTTAGGTTCCTGTTTGAACAACCCGACAATAGTGCATTGGAGTAATCTAACATTGATGTAATAAAAGCATGCACTAGTTTTTCTGCAGCGTGCAAGGATAGGGCATTTGTTTACTTGGAAATATTACGAAGATGAAGAAAAGTGGTCCTAGTAATATTACCTATGTGTTGGTCAAATGATAAATCTGAATCAATTATGACGCCAAGGTTTTTGGCTACTGAACTAATTACAACTGAGAAATCAGCCAGATTTACCATTAAGTCTGATATTTTTTTCCTTGCAATTTTAGGACCCAAAAGGAGGATCTTTGTTTTGTTACTATTTAGAAGGAGGAAGTTATGCAACATCCAAGATTTTATGTCTTTTATACAGTCTTCCATTTTCTTTAATCTGGTTTTATCATCAGGTTTGGCTGATATATACAATTGAGTATCATCTGCGTAACAGTGGAAGTTAAAGCCATGTCTGTTTATTACTGTGACAAGGGGTGGCGTGTAAAGAGTGAACAGTAGTGGTCCTAAAATAGAGCCTTGTGGGATTCCATAAAGACACATCTTTTACATTTACAAATTGAAACCAATCGGTTAGGTAAGATCTGAACCACGAGAGTGTGGCTTCATTTAGTGCCAGGTATTCATCAGGTCCAATCCAAGTTTCATTGAGGCACAAAACATTGAGCTTCTGATCATTTATAATTTCATTCACAATGATTGCCT
Source organism: Acestrorhynchus altus (assembly GCA_034509495.1). Lineage (NCBI taxonomy): Eukaryota > Metazoa > Chordata > Actinopteri > Characiformes > Acestrorhynchidae > Acestrorhynchus > Acestrorhynchus altus. The sequence goes on from CM067513.1 coordinate 22,407,815, forward strand.
TTGAATTAAGTGATCTAATATTGAGTAGACCAAACTTTAGATTTGAGGTGTTATTTTTATAATTTAAATATGAAGCCTGGATATTGATTAAGTTTTTAAGACAGGCTGTTTTAGTTTTTCTGTGTTTAGCTTTAGTTCGGGGCACAGTCTCATTACACCTAGTTGACGTCTCAAAGCAACTCGCAGATGGTTGGTTTAGCCTGTCTGTCTGCGGCCTTGTCCCGGCTCTGGTATGTCAGCAGCTGTTAATGCTACTCTGCTAACAATGGGATATGCTGCACGAAAGTAAGGCATCACCCTCCCACATGGGGTGGACACCATCCCCATCTATAAGACCAGGCTTGCCCGTGAAATTTCCCCAATTGTCTATAAAGCCCACATTGTTTTCTGAACACCACTTGGACATCCAGCAGTTCAACTCTGTAAGCCTGGTGTAGGCTTCAGAGCCACGCCGCATCGGGATGGGGCCAGAGCAAATTACAGCATTCGACATTGTCAGGACCAGTTTAATCACCCCTTTAATATTATCTTTAGTCACTTTACTGTACCACAGACGTATATCATTGGCCCCTACATGGATTACTATCCTCAAATATTTCCTATTTACTAATTTAAGATGGCCACTAACATGGCTAGCTATTTTCACATGTTTCTCGCTGAACGGGGCAAACCTGTTTAACACATGAACAGGAGGGGAGCGGTGTTTGTGTGGGTCAGCTTTGGCCTTAGCCTTAGCTTTATGACTATGCTGCCGAGACGTCACCCATTCGCCCCACTGTGAGGACACTGATGCCAGAGTTGAGGGGGTGCTGACTCTCCCTGAGGCACCCGGGGCTGCTAATACTGACTCTTAACTCTCTGTCCTTCAGTAAACCCCGGATACACACCTCTAACTTGTCCACCTTTTCCAGCAGGGATCTAATTATCTGACACTTAGTACAAACACCATCACTATTATTTTCAGTTGGAAAAGGGGTTTACACTTTCTGAGAGCTGCAAAAATGTCTGAAAAACAATCTGAAAACAGTTACTATGGAAGAAGGAGTTTCACAAGTTGCACAAGTAGCGAACAACCAGCAAACAAACAGCAAACAGGCTCTGCCTGAAAAGAGAACTCTCAATAAACTGACCACTATCCTGGACAACATATCTCACCCCTCAACGACTTACTGATCAGACAGTGGAGCACTTTCAACAACAGACTCATTCAGCTCCGCTGTACCAAGGAAGTTGTTTGTACCAACAGTGATCACACTGTAGTCCTCTTTTCTGTGTTGAGACATTATTATAGACAGAGACACATCACTCTCAAGGGATCAATAAAGTTCTATCCTGTGCTATCCTTTCCTATCCTATCCTGTCCTATCCTATCCTATCCTATCCTATCCTATCCTATCCTATCCTATGTACATAACTGACAGACTAACTGAATGGTTGGTCATCACTAGTCTTCTATTCATATCTCTTCTATTCATATCTATATTACACAGATAGTATACATTATCAGACCATGTAAATTTATAATTTATAATTTATATATTTATAATACATATGTGCAGTAATGGTTGAGACATGTGTGGTCAGGAAGTAATACAGCAAGATCCAATCTGCAGCAGTGCAGTTCATATACCACACAGGGAGATTACCTGTCACAATGCTCCTTACAATCCCTCTTAAAGGTTAACTTCTAAGGTTAGAATCAGATGCAGCAATCAGCATCTGTAGATTATCATTGTGGAGGAGCCTGTTTTATTTAAACCTTTTTAATTAAGACATTTAATGTGGTCTTTAAAGTGAGTGGCATCACTATTGTGAGATTGAGCTCCTTGAGGCATTTAGAAAAACGTCTGTATGCATAGGCATAGACTGTATGCATTGGACAGAATCTTGAGTCTTGTGTCAGCTATGGCAAGAGCTTCCTTTAGAAGCCTTTTAGGATTGTTGAAAACTTAGTTTCTCATCTTGTGGTCTGATCTTCAGCTGAACTTGCTAGGATGGCCTGACCTAACCATGTTTCACTTTTTCAAATTATTTTCTGGACAGTAGAATGTTTTCAAATTGTTCTGAATTTTCTTTAATTTCCTTCCCAGACTCGCCTTAGATGATACCACTTGCTTCTGTAATCAAGAGCAAACCAAACTGAATGTCTGAGGTTTAAATTAGACAGACTCTTGCAAAATCCAAAATGTTCTAATCATTTGCTACTGATGTACTAATTCTAATTTTAGGTATTTTAAGTAGTCCTAAATGTTCCTCAAAAGAACATTTTATTTCTGTTAATTACATTAAAAAGTTTATACATATATATATATATATATATATATATATATATATATATATATATATATATAATTCTGTGATAGCTCATATCAGGTTGGCTCTGTTTCTGTACTAAAAAGGGCCACCTTATCCATTACTCTAATGCAGCATCAGTGGTTTGTGCACTTCTGAAGTCATCCATGATTTATTTTCAGCATGTGTGGTAATGGCCTTGAAGAAAATCACATCATCTATGCACTTGCTGATATAGCCTTAAAATATGCTGCACATTCCTTGTGTTATATGGTGTGCTGACTTCTCTGAATATGATTTCTAATGAAAACAAACCTAATGTGCAGAAATGGCTCAAACCAGTGTAGTAAGCTTGAGAAGATGTTTGTATTCTGGCACCATCAGAACAGAGATGTGATCCAAGCAGCATATTTGAGCATAGTCTGTGTGAACAAGGTCCAACAAGGCAGGTAGCATTTTGGCATCACCCACTTTAAATGACTGAAGACTGCAGTGACAATGAAAAATACATCAAGATGTGTAGTTTGAAGGCTACTGACAGCTGCATACAGTTTGTCCAGACCTTGTTCAGGCTCTTATGTTAATGGCAGGTAGAATGTATAACATGATAAGTATGACTGTAATCTCATGAAGTACACTGCTTAAAAATATAAGGGAACAGTCATCAATCAATCATTTAAAATGAATAGTGCAAAGCAGCTTTACAGAAATCAAAAATAAGAAATTTATCAACACATGAAACAAAGGAAAAAGACCAACCACTGAACCAGCCAGTGGGGGCAAGGAAAAACTCCCTCAGAGCTGGAGTAAGAAACCTTGTGGGGAACCAGGCTCACAAAGGGTGGCCCATCCTCCTCTGGTCAAACTGCATACATAGTTGATAAGGGGACACTGGATCACCACATGTCTGCTGCAATACTCAGGTGTACTGAAGTTAGTTTGTACACTGATAATAGTTTGATGATGGACAAATAATAACAGTAGCAGCTAATTAGGGTCTGTGTAAATTTCTGCATAGAATAGAATAGAACTTTATTGATCCCTTGGGAGGGTTCCTTCAGGGAAATTAAGGTTCCAGTAGCAGCATCAGTACAGTAAGCAGAAGATAGGCAGAAAAAATAATTTAGTAGAAGTAAGCAGCACCATATAAATATATAGAATATATAATATACAGACTATATTACAATATACAATATAGACAATAGTGCATGAGGAAAAGAGTCCTGTAGGAGGGTGTATTGCACATTATTGCACATTATTATTGCACTTGAAAACTGTTTATTGCACAGAGAGTCCAGTGTGTTGTGGTGGTTGCAGGTTGCTGTTAGCTGTTGACTGTTGGTTCTGTTCCTACTCATTCCCATCCTTAATCCTCCTGTTACCCCTCCTCCCCCCCAGAGAGGAGCTGTACAGTCTGATGGCATGCGGGACAAAAGAGTTTTTAAATCTATTGGTCCTGCACTTGGGAAGGAGCAGTCTCTCTCAGAGTCTTCTTCTCTGCCACTGACACCAAAGAGTCCAGCTTTGTGCCAACCATGTTGAAAGACCGTAGTCTCCTCAGAAAGTACAGCCTGCTCTGTCCCTTTCTGTACAGGTGGTCGATGTTAACATGACCAATCCAACTTTCTGTCCAGCCACAGCCCGATGTACTTGTAGGAGTCCACAGCCTCCACCTCATCTCCCTCGATCAGAACTGGTTGTCTGGACCTCCCAAAGTCAATGACCAGCTCCTTGGTCTTTGAGATGTTGAGCTGCAGATGATTCCTGTGGCACCAGGCTGCAAAGTCCCTCACCAGGCTCCGATACTCCTTGCTATCATCCCTGATGCACCCAACTATGGCTGTGTCATCAGCAAACTTCTGAATGTGACACAGTTCTAGTTGTAGCAGAAGTCTGCCGTGTACAGGGTGAAGCACAGGGGCCAGCACTGTGCCCTGGGGTGCTCCAGTGCTGCTGATCACAGTGTCAGACGTGATGTCCTTCAGCCTGACATACTGTGGCCTGTCAATGAGGTAGCTGGATATCCAGGTGACCAGGCATGGGTCCACTCGCATCCTGATCAGTTTGTCCTGAAGCATAAGAGGCTGGATGGTGTTGAAAGCACTTGAGAAGTCCAGAAACAGGATCCTCACTGTGCCATTCCCCTTATCTAGGTGCGAGTGGGCTCGGTGTAGCAGGTAGATGATTGCGTCTTCCACACCTGCCAACACCTTCCCGGTACGCGAACTGCAGATCATCCTGGGCGTGTTGCACCTGGGGTCTAAGGAGACCGAGGAAGAGCTGCTCTAGCGTCTTCATCAGATGGGAAGTGAGTGCCACAGGTCGGAAGTCATTCAGCTCACTTGGCCGGTTCTTTTTTGGAGCTGATGATGGCAGGTGGGCAACTAGTCCAGAGCAGGATGGGAAACCATTCCAGCTGGAAATGAAAAGGTGGACAGTCAATATGAAGGGGCAGCAGAGGAGCTCAAGGTCCATCTCACACTGAAAAAAATGTGCTTATTTAACTTTAACTTTAGTTTTGTTTCATGTCTTTACTTTTAAAATTATGTTTCTTCAGTCAGTAACAAAAGCTATTTCATTTAGACTCCCTTAACATACTGATATACTAATATATATCAGCATAGTAGTATCAATATACTAATATGATTAATATATATACTATATTATATTAATAATGTCAGTTTAAGGTTTTTAGTAAAATCGCTAAAAAAGTTGAGTGGGTTATACTTAAAAAATAAGCAAAAGCAAAAACATTGCACTATATTTTTAAGTAAAATCAACACATTTTTTTTATTCAGTGTACACTTACATCAATATATACAGCATCTCCAAAGATTACTCACAGAAATCCCTCTATTGTAGCTAACATTAGTGACAGTAGGCGAACACTACCCAACTCACAAACCAGTTTTTAAAGATGAAGCTCCATGAGTGAGAACAGAATACATATCAAATATTCAAACTCAAAGGACTCAAAGAAGACTAACTAAAAGGAGAGAAGGTAAAATAAACATTGGGGCATCCTGAAATATTGGCTTCCAACTGCTCCACCATTACAAACCTGATCACCTGAAGGAGTCAGACAACAGCACCAACATCGAAGTGTACCGTAATTCCCTATGTCCATGAACCCCTGGTTCTGCAGCCTTTAAATAAAGTAAGACTAAATTACCAAAAGCTACACTGGACAAGTGAGTTTTCTAGACTTGTAGATTGAGTCCCAAATATTATCTGGAAGGTTAGAGGCCATATCAAGACAACCCCCAAAAACGATACATACTACTGAGTAGTAACCCTAACCCTAACATCATGAGCTGTGGTAATGAAATTCACAGAAAATGGATGAGCCAATGTTTTAGAGTGTTTTACTTTTGGTTTCCATTGACAACTGTTATCTCATTTTCTCAAATAATTACACAATTTAAATCAGCAAAGAGTTTCAGCATGAATCTTTCATTCATCCAGATTCAATATGTGATTTAAGTAAACTCAACCAGAACTACACCATTCACTTTCAGTGCATATACACAGGCCAGTCTTACTGGATAGTGCTGCTATCCTGTTGCAATGCTTATCGCAAATGCTGCAATTAAACCATGTCTCCTTCCATCAGGGCAATAGTACATTATGAAATATGACATGATGTTCATTTAACTTGAGTGAGTGTCTCTACTAATGTGCTAAGGGTTCTCATAAAGTAAGAGAATTGGTTGGATAGCAATGTAATTCAGGTTTTTATATATCACTTTTTACAGAGAAGCCAAGGGTGAAGGTGTCCATAAAGACCAAGGAGACCATAAGGAAGAAACACTAAGGGGTGCCTACACTGCAAAGATGTGCATGAACAAATCATATGAAATCTAGTAAATGTTGTGTTACTATAATATTATTACAAATAGGTTGAATAATTAGTTAGGTTTTTCCTCATAATATATTACATTATTCTCATAATTAACAAATATTACATATACTCCTGCAGATCAATATATTTGAATATGAAAAAGTAATTTTTTTCATATTAATTCTTCATATTGATTTAGTATAGCTAATAGATCATGAAAAAATACAGTATCTCAAATTATTAGTATATTTTAAATGATAAATTATTTAATAAATACTATTCTGTATGAATACAGTGTCAAGCTCAGCATATGCAACTACAAAGATGAACTACTGCTGACCTGACAGTTGTTCAGAAGATGATCATTGGCACCCTCCACAAAGAGGGTAAGACACAGAAGGTCATTACTGTGCTGTATCTAATACATTAATGGAAAGTTTGCTGGAAGGGGAAATGTGTTGAGAAAAGGTGCACAAGCAACAAGCAATGTGGGAGAGCTTCACCAAAAGTGGACTGAAGCTGGGGTCAGTGCATCAAGAGCTACTATGCAAAGATGTCTCCAGGAAAATGTCTCCTCTACAACTGCAGCATTTGTAATAACAAGCCACTCCTGATGCAGAGATAAGTGAGAGGTGTCTAACATGGACAGGAAAGGAACTGTACTGTTACTGCTTGATTCTGGAGGGAGAGTGGAGAGATATCCAAGGTTCAGTGTTTCCACAGTCTGTGATGGTTAAGAGCATGGGTGTCTAATCTTATTCTCAAAGGACCGGTTTGGCTGCAGGTTTTCACTCCAAACAACCTGAGACACACCAGATTCTACTTGTCTAAAGAATTGGTCTCAGTCTTTCTCACAGTTGATAAGCTGTTCTCCTGCTTATTTGGATTGTAACCTGCAGCCACATTGGCCCTTTGCAGATAAGATTGGACACCCCTGGTTTAGGGTGGTATGTAATCTTCTTGTGTTGGTCCACTGTGTTTTATCAAGTTCAGTGTCAACACAAATCTACTAGTAAAGCACTTGCATGCTTTCATCTGGTTGCAATCTTTATTGAAATTTCCTTTTCCACCAGGACTTTGTGACAATGTACTACGAGCTTTAGGGATTCAAGAGTGCAATTCAGGACAACTCGTCAAACTCAGAACTGTCCAGCAATTTTCAGGGCATCTTGTTGTCCTACTGTTGGGTAAAGAAGTCACATGAAGCTACAACCTGTCACTTTCCTCATTAAAAACAAATGAAATGAAATATATCTGACTGGCCACACACAAAGATGTGACTGCACAAGTTAGGAGTTGGAGGAGAGAACAAAATACTCAAAACAAAAAACAAACAAACAAAAAAACCAACCAACCAACCAATCAACCAACCAACCAAAAAAAAAATTAAAACCGCTGATAAAATTTGACAAAAACCTCATGTTTGACTCAATAAAAGTGAGATCACCACATTGCATGGTGCATTGGCTAGCACCATGCTTGCAGCATATGCTGTTTTTGTTGAGCTGTGACTCTTTATCTGTCATTTCAGCATGACCAGCAAGCTGACTGGCTTTTTGTTGAAGGGCAGGACTACGCGTAAACAGACACTCCACCCCGGCAATTTATATTCTACGGTTTAAACATTTTTTCACTAACCTCAACTTTTTACTCAGATTTTTAGGGATGCTCAGATGCAATTTAGGAGTGCTTGATTTTACAATTTTTAAATAATTTAATTTTTATTATTTCTTTTACAATACAATATTTTTGAGTTGCACTAGTGAATATCTGAATTTGTGCAAAATGAAATTTTCTTCTCAAATGGTTTGGTAGAGCACATTTTGAGTTATATCATACTGAAGAAGGTGTTGAATATAACTCAAACTGACTGTGCCATATTAGCTTATCTATGTGCGATATTGTATCCTTGTGTAGGAATTTGGATGTACATGTGATCTTGTGAGCAATGACCATAGTGGACCACAGGAAATGAGGCTCAAAGATTCTTTACACAAAATTAAAACAAAAACAAAAAGTGAAATGAAAGTTTGTCTGTACAATATGTACAAGATGCAGATGGGACTGGAGGTATCGCCGTAGCTCACTGTTATAGAAAACAAATTCAGAAGATTTGTTCACCCAAAAGCCACAATATTTTATCGAACACACTTGAATATTCACACGAGAAAGTAAAAAAAAGAAAAGGAATTTAAAATGAGGGAAGCACAGTAACCAGCATCTGGCTACTTTGGCTTTGATCAGGATTAAATCAACTTGTGAGCTTTAAAACTAGACTCAAAACTCAAAACTTAACATCATCACATTGACCCAAATTTCTCTTTCTCCTGTCCTCCAACAAGTTAGGCAAATAAAGGGCATCTACTAGCCATATCTGCAAGTGATCCTCAACCTGAAAGAGAGAGTACCCCCTGAAGGCATCCGCCAGGGTTCTCCCCAATCCAAACCACTACTTCCTTAGAGGTGACATCAATTCAATACATATCACTATAATACAATATCATGAGACAATATATGATTACACAATCACATTTCAAATAAAATTTATTTGTATAGTACTTTTCACAACTAATGTCACATAGCCACTTTCAGAAATCAAAAATAAGATGAACGCATAAAGCAAATGATAAAGACAAACCCCCATCTTTATCCCTGTCAACCCAAGCTGGTGGGCAGTCATTAACTCAGAAATGATGGAGAGTTATAATTGGTTTGGTGTTTAGATTTATTAAGACCAGAATGCACTCTCCCCATTCTACATAGTCCATGGTCACAACTCTCTATGGACTTCATCACCAGGCTGAAAAAATCCAGGGGGATTTTGGTGATCTTGGTCATCATGGGCAGATTCTCTAAGGCTGCCTGATTTATTGCTCTGTCAAAACTCCCCACAGCCAAGGAGACAGCTCATCATGTCACCTTTTGAATGTCAAGTTAATTTTCCACCTCCCCTGTTCACTTATGCAGACCTGCAGGTACTTTCTACATTGGCTATCCGTTTGGTACATCAATGCAGAGCAGCTTGGCTGAGAGTAAGGTCCAGCCTGCTGAGCCAAACTGTCAGACACCAGACTGACAGATCAAAAAAGACATCTGGGTCTGTCCTATCACATTGGTCAGTGGGTATAGCTGAGCACCAAAGACCTGCCCCTCAAGGTCAGCAATAAGAAACTGGCCTCACAGTATGTTGGTCAGTTCTAGGTGATCACTCCCATATAAACACAGTTTCTTACATATTACAACTTTCACTTACCTTCAGGATGAACTTGATTTTTGACTTAACTTTCCATGACTTTTCCTTGCCTTACCTGCATCACCTCCATCAGTTTGGATGATCAGCAGGGCCCCAGCCTATACAGTGAACAAAATAATTGACTCCCAGCTGGTCAGGAATAGAACCCAAAACTTGGTGGAGTGGAAGGGTTGTGGGCCAGAGGAATGGTCCTGGGTTCATCAGATTAATGTTTTCACACATGCTTTGCTCCCTGCTCACTGGGCATCTTATTAAAAATAATGAGTTTGAAGTGCAGCAGTGAATTTTCAGTCAGCTTCAGTCAGTGGAATACTGAGAGTTGAGAATCCAGAGAGAGCAAACAGTTAATCCACTGTATTTTAAGGATTTCCACTCATAAACCATGTGTAATGTTTATACATGACATGAACATGATACTTGTATTTAACACATGTACTCTGCAATGCCCTAACATTATTAAAATACTGTATTTTCTGGACAATAAGCCACTACTTTTCCCCCCACACTTTAAACCATGCGGCTTATAATGAGGTGCAGCTTTTTCTTCTTATATATGTTATTTTCCAGGTTTTTTTTTTTAACTTTGAGGGTGCGGCTTATATTCCAGTGCGGCTTATAGTCCGGAAAATACGGTAATTATAATTAATTTGATCTGAATTTATTTGAAAAGTTGAGTCCATAGAGAAGAAAGAAAAGAACATCAATGTGCTATAGTAATATAGAGCTAATAAATAAAGTTTATGTATAAAAGCTGTTCAGAGTACTTTACATAAGTAAAATGAGTCCAAAGTAAAAAAGAAAAGGAGAAAATTACATTTTAGAATGAAAAGAAAAAACTGTCAAAGGTGTCAGCAGAGATTTGTATGTGTTTTTCCCCAGTATATCTGACTGATTAGGTAACAATGCTGTTATACAGTGGGCCTGCTAATGCTAAAGTTAATGCTAATGCTAGCTGTTATTTTTAAGGGTTTATCTTACCAAATAAATGAATTCTTATGGATGAATCTATGTTTGGAACATTGGGCAGAGTTTCTAAGTAGAAGTCTTTAAAACACTGTTTTGCACATTGTAGGACCACAAAGGTCCTCTGACTCCCATGACAAACAAAAACATGAATCTCTGGTATTTGGTCTTTGTCTTGTTTCTCATTTAACTTATGTAAATCATTCTAAAACACATTTGTATGTTACATCTTACCTGTTTTGAATAACACTATATTATTTACACTTATACACATGTTTAATATAATAATAAGTATATCAATATGCCCAGATATAGCCCATTCATGCTGTGAACAAAACAAAACAAAACAAACAAACAATCAAAAAACTTTCCTGCAGAAAACATTTATAGAAAATTGTGTGGTAATATCCCCTCCTTGAACTTCCACCTTACCCTGGTGGAGGGGTTTGAGTGCCAGAATGATCTGAGGAGCTATGTTGCCCAGGGGTTAATTTTTACCCCCTTTCAGGGTCTCCCATGGCAAACAGGTCCAAGGTGACGGGCCCAACCAAAAGAAAATCCCAATGAAACACCAGAACAAAGGCCCCGCAACATCGCCCGGTATGGCGCAACTGGGGCCCCACCCTGGAGCCAGGCCTGGGGTTGGGGCTCAGGAGCGAGTGCCTGGTGGCCGGGTCTTTGCCCATGGGGCCCGGCTGGGCCCAGCCCGAAGAGGCAATGTGGGCCATTCCTCCTGTGGGCCCACCACCCACAGAGGAAACCATTGGGGTCGGGTGCCTTGTGGATTGGGTGGCGGTCGAGGGCGGGGTCCTCAGCGGTCCGATCCCGGGACACAGCGGCTAGCTGTTGGGACATGGAACGTCACCTCGCTGGGGGGGAAGGAGCCTGAGGTTGTGCTGGAGGTTGAGAGGTACCAGCTAGAGATACTCAGGCTCACTTCCACGCACAGCTTGGGCTCTGGAACCCAACTCCTCGAGAAGGGTTGGACCCTCCACTACTCTGTAGTTGCCCAGGGTGAGAGATGTCGGGCTGGTGTGGGCTTGCTCATAGCTCCCTATCTCAGCCATCTCGTGTTGGAGTTTACCCCAGTGAACGAGAGGGTCGCCTCTCTGTGCCTTCAGGTAGGAGAGAGGACTCTGACTGTAGTTTGTGCCTATGGGCCGAATGGCAGTGCAGAGTACCAGACCTTCTTGGGGTCCTTGGGGGGGGGTACTGGAAAGTGCCCCAACTGGGGACGCTGTTGTTCTGCTGGGGGACTTCAACGCCCACATGGGCGACGACAGTGACAACTGGAGAGGGGTGATTGGGAGGAATGGCCTCCCCGATCAGAACCCGAGCCAAGTTCTGTTGTTGGACTTCTGCACCAGTTACAGATTGTCCATAACAAACACCATGTTTGAGCATAGGGGTGTCCATAAGTGCACATGGCATCAGGATGCCCTATGTCTTGGACACTTGGGTGAAGAGAGGGGCAGAGCTGTCAACCGATCACTACCTGGTGGTGAGTTGGATCCGCTGGCAGAGGGGCAGGCGGGAGAAACCTGGCAGGCTGAAACATATCCTTCGGGTCTGCTGGGAACGTCTGACTGAGCCCCTGTCAGGGAAGCTTTCAACTCCCACCTCTGGGAGAGCTTCTCACAGCTACCTGGGGAGGCGGGGGACATTGAGTCTGAGTGGACCAGGTTCTCAGCCTCCATTGTTGACGCAGCCGTCCGGAGCTGTGGGCGTAAGGTCCTGGGTGACTGCCATGGCGGCAATCCCCAAACCCGGTGGTGGACACCGGAAGTAAGGGATGCCGTCAAGCTGAAGAAGATGACCTATCGGGCCATGTTGGCCTCTGGGTCTTCCGACACAGCCGACAGGTACCGAGAGGCTAAGCGTGCTGCTGCTTGGGCGGTCAAGGAGGCAAAAACCAGGAGCTGGGAGGAGTTCGGGGAGGCCTTGGAGAAGGACTATCGGTCGGCCCCGAAGCGATTCTGACAAACCGTCCGGCGCCTCAGAAAGGGGAAGCAGTACCCTGCCGACACTGTTTACAGTGCGGATGGGGAGCTGTTGACCTCGACCGGGGATATTGTTGGACGGTGGAAGGAGTACTTTGAGGATCTCTTTAACCCCACCATCACGTCTTCCAATGTAGAAGGTGAGGCTGAGGACTCTGAGGAGGACTCGCCCATCACCCGGGCCAAAGTGACTGACGTGGTCTCTAAGCTCCTCAGTGGTGGGGCCCCGGGGGTGGATGAGATCCGCCCAGAGTATCTCAAGTCTCTAGATGCTGTTGGGCTGTCTTGGCTGACGCGCCTCTGCAGCATCACGTGGCAGACGGGGACAGTGCCTCTGGAGTGGCAAACCGGGGTGGTGGTTCCCCTTTTTACAAAGGGGGACTGGAGAGTGTGTTCCAACTATAGGGGGATCACTCTTCTCAGCCTCCCCGGGAAAGTCTACGCCAGGGTACTGGAGAGATGAATTCGGCCGTTAGTCGAATCTCAGATTCAGGAGGAACAATGCGGTTTTCCTCCTGGCCGCGGAACACTAGACCAGCTCTACACCCTCCGGAGGGTGCTCGAGGGTTCATGGGAGTTTGCCCAACCAGTCCACAGCACCTCTAAATCTGAGGCCATGGTTCTCAACCGGAAAAGTGTGGCTTGCCCTCTCCAGATCAGTGGAGCTGTCCTGCCCCAAGTGGAGGAGTTCAAGTATCTCAGGGTCTTGTTCATGAGTGGGGGTAAGAGGGAGCTTGAGATTGACAGGTGGATCGGTGCTGCTGCCGCAGTCATGCGGTCGGTGTACCGGTCTGTTGTGGTGAATTTACTGGTCAATCTACGTTCCCACCCTCACCTATGGTCATGAACTGTGGGTAATGACCGAAAGGACAAGATCGTGGATACAAGTGGCCGAAATGAGTTTCCTCCGCAGGGTGGCTGGGAGCTCCCTTAGAGATAGGGTGAGATCCTTGGCTACCCGGCAGGAGCTCGGAGTAGAGCCACTGCTCCTCTACATCGAGAGGAACCAGTTGAGGTGGCTCGGGCATCTGTTTCAGATGCCCCCTGGGTGTCTCCCCGGGGGGGTGTTCCAGGCACGTCCCACCGGGAGGAGACCGTGGGGTAGACCCAGGACATGCTGGAGGGACTATGTCTCTTCGCTGGCCTGGGAATGCCTCGGGGTCCCTCCTGGGGAGCTGGCTGAGGTGTTGGGGGAGAGGGAAGTCTGGGCATCCCTGCTTAGACTGCTGCCCCCGTGACCCGACCCCGGATAAGCGGAGGAAAATGGATGGATGGATGGATGGATGTGTTGTAATATTCCAAATGTTTTGAGAACAAAAAATCTAGTTGGGTGGCTGCTTTTTGCACATCAATTCTTAGCAGTTATTATATATTATATACTTGCATAGTATGTTTATGAGCATGTGTAAGAGTTTTTAACCCCATAGGTTGGAGCTAAACAGGCTCTGCTTGGGGTGAGCTACCTGCATCATGTAACTCCTGTTTGGACAAGAACACTCAGGAACTGTTAAAGCCTGAAAACAGGACAATATGTTGTGATGAATGCTTGTTGAGATCATCTTATCAATGCATATACTTGTTGCATAAACATATAGAACAGATACAGTGTTTTTCATACAGTGCAGCAGGTTCTGAAATTTGCTTTTTTATGCACAGCGACTACTGCTTTGTGCTCCAGCCACTTCTGAGCACTGGCTATCACTCAGAATCTGGCTGCCCTGAGAGCAGAACACAAGAGAGAGAGAGGAGCTTACTGCTTCTAAGACACTACAGAGTAATGATAGTGTCAGCCACAGAACAATCTGCATTCCTCATTTCTTATCCAAGAAATACAGGCCAATACAGTGAGATGCATCCCTGACCACTCCCAGGTGAAGGACTGTATGATTAAGTGGGCTGTGTGTGTACATGTGTACTTCTGGGTACATGTATTGCTCATGTTTTGCCACCTTTCTTTGGTAAAGCAATGTTTATGCAGGCTATAAAAATTCAAGAATTGCAAGGGCATATATGTATACATACATATAAGACAATTAAGCTGATACTGCTTATTTGAAAGTGTGCTCTCTTTCAACTGATGATCTTGTAGGACGTCTCTTAATTTTACAAGCTTTCTGTGTGGAATGAATGTCCTATACTTTCTGCCAGATTAATGAGCAAGAGGCCTCAGTTTCAGTTGAGTATTTTGGAGTATAAATATATAAATGTACAAATGTATGAAGCCATTAAAGGGGAATGGTTTGATTCTTTCTTACTACATACACATACTATGTGTATATTCACATTTTGGCAGCTCAAGCTCATGATCTAAAGAACTGTTCATCCAAAGTTATTCCAGAGTGAGCAGAATATATTGCAATTACAAAGACTGTTAACATCATCCAAAAGACTTCTACCATTATGAAACACTCTCTGGGGAAATCAGCATCAGCAATAATTAAGCTAACACAAGAGGGAGAATGTTATTCCAATAATGTCATGGTGGTGAATTGGTTGCATATCACACAGAGATAATAGGTTGGAGAACAGCCTGTTGTGAGAGGAAATGGGGTAGTGTTACAATCCTGTTATTACCAAAAATTATGATAAAGTAGTTTTCTGACAAATTAATTTTCTTCCTGTTTTATCACTTGCTATTAATGTTTCATTTCATTTTTATTGGTGTCATTCACCTCTCTTGGTAAATATTCATTTGCAGATTTTTCTTAGGAAACTCTGGGTTTAGATGATTGGATTCCAGCAGAGTTTGGTGATTTGCAAGCACATCTGATTCAGCATCAATAAATGATGAGGTTTATCTGAGGTGCTAGATCAGGGAAATTTCAAAACTGTTGTACTCCCAATGGCAGTCCACCAGTCATGTGTTTTTGGCAAGAAGAGTGCAGGGCATTCCTAGGCATTCCTAGTGAACAGATTTAACCAATGGAATTTCCATTCAGTGTGTAAGGAATATCAGTGCACTGGGCTTGAACTGGATGAAACTATTGTTTCTATGCTGATGCCTGATGTGCCTCAGCAAAATCTGACAAAATAGTATTACTAATTTCAGGTTGTGAAATATATTGTGACATGTGTTTAACATAGTTAATATAGTTAGTACAGATGTGTCTGGACAATTATGATTCAGTTGTGCCACATTAAAACAATGTAATGATTATTACAGATTATTACAGTGCATTTTGCAAGAATGCCTATAGAACATTCAGTGAAAATACCTCAATACTGACTTATTGCACTTTTTATAACATAAAAATAGATTATTAGTATGCATGTTTGCTAGATGATAAAACTTCTCTTTTAATAATATGGTTGTAATTTTAATTGGAAGAAACTGGAGGGAGCCAAAATTCCTCAATGCAAGTTATGCACACAGCAATCACACAAGGCAGACCTACTCCAGATACACGCCTATGCATTTTTAACAATGCATTTTCCATTCCCATTCCTCTCAGGGCAAGCTTGAAGGAATTCAATTAAATGTATCAGAATAACCTCATCACTTAGGTGATGTGCAAAAGATTAACATTCTCAGAGCCATTCGAAATGTGATCAGGGCTGTGGCCTTTCCTCAGCTGTGCACTATAAACTAAACTGATGATTCCTTCAGATAAATTATTTACATTTTTTTATTTATTGGCATTTAGTCAATATGGCAACCCACCCCTATTAAAAAATCCAGCTCATGACCCTTAGTTTCAGATAGTTCAGTGGCCAGGGTGGTCAAAATGCCATTCAAGCAAAAACATACCATATGTTTTTAGGTTAATCAGTGGTTAACCAGCCTTTTATGGTCCACAGAGATAGTAGCTCGCATATAAAAAAAAATAACAAATCAACAACAAAAGCCCTACTAACCAACCAACAAAACATATTGCCCACACATGGCTCTGGTGTGTATGCGGCCCACATCTTGCAACTGGGTACAGTCTGCCCAACTAGTGATGTCAAAACATAAAACAAGTGGGCCAGATGTAGGCTGGAGCATGTAGAGGATATGAGTCAGATCTGGGCCAAAATAGTTTTGCTATCTGGGAAGACAGTATCTTCCCCATTGACAGTATATAAACTCTACCCAGTTATCTTTTCAATCATGTCACTTCCTGATTGTTTCTGATCCTAAATGGATAACCTTGAATATTTTTCTTTAGTTATCTAAAAATGGCAATTAACGTTTGGTACCCTAGTGTTTGGGTGGACTAGCTTTGGCTTACCCTTCGCTTTCCAACTGTGCTGCAGAAAAAACTCTCAGGGGAGTCAAGGGAGAGCTACACCAAGCAGCAAACAAACTCACCAGGAGCAAACAGCTACTCCACACAAACTCTGCTCAATCACAAAAACCATTCAGTTACTTCACTTTCTGGAATCAGTAGACCTGTAGCAAAAGTCTGGAATAACTGCTGGCTTCTCAGGACTGCCAAGGACTGAGCAGGAACCCTGAGCAGCTGTGGTAAGTATGGCCATGTGGTTGATTACATGATTAAGCTGTTATTTGTGCTTCACTGAAATTATGTTTACAAATATATGTATGTAAAGGTAAAAGGCATTTTATTAATATGTAGAGTGTCCTTAACACCAAACTATAACCCATAAGTCCAGGACCCTGAAGCTGTGGGACACACACTACCTGGGTATCTTTTGTGAGTCAATTTGAAATGTAATAATCAAAAGTTGCTTTTGTATTAAAGAGTACACAAATATAACATTTTACAGCATGCTTTGTTTTTCATTACCCATTATAGGTTATGAAAAATGTCACATTTTGTTCTTATAACATTTGTTCAACTTGAACACATTTGCCCCTAAATATTACATTTTCCACAAATTCAAAGAAGTCAACATTTGATGTGTACATCTGATTTTCCTGAAGATCAAAGATGCAGTGTTGCTTTGGGGATTTCTAATTGGAGCACAGAGGTCAGTTTTGTGCTCTTATTTTCCAAGTGAATTTCAGCATTGTGTGGACCAGGCATTAAAAATTCACAGAATTGCTTGACGTGAGGCCAGATATTGCACTGTCTATTTCAAAAACACAAATGCAGCTTGTACATGAGCAGAGACTAGATTGCTCACCATAAAGGAGAGCTCAGTCTTTAGCAACAGCTTCAGATATATATACAGTTGGGTTCAAAATTATTTAACCCTCAAAGGGTTTTAGGGAATTCAATGTACATTTGTATTTGTGTTCATAATGAAATCTTACAAGGACTTGTTAATGAACCAAATGCAACTAAAATGACATCAATTGTTTTAGTAATACAGTATTAAATGTCTTTTTTGTGATTTCTTCATTGACACAATTATTCAACCCCTTAAAAACTACATCTCTTAAGCACAGATGTTCATTTAGGTATTGAAAACACCTGTGCATGCCAATGTGCAGCAAGCAAGCATAATCAGCACCAATTACGCAGATTTAAAATGACGGTGATACTCAGCTTCATGTAGACATTTACTGGTGTGTTCTCCAACATGGAGAAGTCAAGAGAACGGTCCAAGAAGACAAGAGAAGAGGTGATTTCTCTTCACAAGAAAGACAATGGTTATAAAAAGATGTTAAACATCCCAAGAGACACCATTGGAAGTATAATTCACAAATTCAAGGGAAAGGGCACTGTGGTAACACTACCTGGTTGTGGCAGAAAGAAGATGCTGACAGCGACTGCTGTGCACTACCTGAAGCGTTAATCCATGTTTAGAACTCTTTGGGCCCATGGATCATTTCTATGTCTGTAGAAGGAAGAACAAGGCCTATGAGAGAAGAACACCTAGCCTACTGTGAAGCATGGTGGTGGGTCATGCTTTGGGGCTGTTTTGCTTCTACAGGTACAGGGAAGCTTCAGCATGTGCAAGGTAGCATGAATTCCACTCAGTACCAGGAGATCTTGGAAGAAAATGTGATGCAGTTTGTCACAAACCTGCGGCTTGGGAGACATTGGACCTTTCAACAGGATAATGATCCCAAGCATACCTCCAAATCCACCAGAGCTTGGTTGCAGAGGAAGGGCTGGAGCATTCTGGAGTGGCCATCGCAGTCACCGGACTTCAATCCTATTGAAAACCTCCAGTGGGACTCAAACCCAAGAATGTGACTGAACTGGAGGCTTTTGCCCATGAAGAATGGGATAAGGCACTCTTAGATTGCTGCAAGACACTTGTGTCAAGCTATTCTTCACATTTGAAAAACTTGATCCAGATTATTTGTTTGAAACAGGTTTTTCATGTCAAAGTAACACTTAGAATGTGCACCAATGACCAAATGAACAATGAACAAGATAAAAGGTTTTCCTGTCATTAAAAGGTGACAGTATCAGAATATCTAAAAACACAACATTTTTAATAAACTGCACTTTTTTGGATTTAGCACGTGTCCCCTTTGCTTCTTTTCAACAAAAAACAGACTAATACTAATGGAATAACAGACTAATTTGATTGTGGACAGAAATGACTTATGTCACTTATATACTTATTTTCTCCAATACTTCACAAGGCTTGTTAAAAAGCCATTACATAGTTTATTTATTTTCATTCAATCATTTCTGAGATGAGCATGTTAGTGTCCAGAAGTTTAGCATATGTGTAAAGTACATTACTCACTTAGTAGTGTTTAATACTGCCATAGAAGTATGGACCATTTAGTTAAATAATTAGTAGTAGAGGAAACACAAATAAATTTGAACTCTTCCTAATTATCATGGCTTAGCCATATTTAAATCTCAATATACAACCCTACCACACTACATGAGAATATATCTGAAATTCATGGCATCCAGTAGCTTGTAACTATCATTTGTTTAAACTACCAAACAGCATTGACTCCACTTCTTCCACTGTCTGCTTATTGGCAAAAAGACTCATAAAGCATTTTAATCAACATTCAACTCATGTAGTGAACTACGTTGTTCTCTAGAAACTGCCAGTACTCAGAGATTGTCAGAGATTGTAGTGCCTTCAAAATCATGCTTGACTTTCAATTTACATTTTAAGACACTCCACAGTAGTGCCATAAAATGTAAATAGGAAACCTTTTTGGTGACAGGCTATTTTTATTAAGAAATTGTGACATTCACAATTTAATGATTCATTCATTCTGAAAGCCAGAGATACTGTTTGAGGTAAGGCTATGTTAAAAAGACTTTACCAGTAGCATTTACAGACAAATAGCCAATTTCCTGATAGTTCATTCTTAGTCACAGTCATAATCACAGCATTCTGTAACATTGTGACAAACAATTACTGCACACTGAACACAGATCACTCCTGTTATTAATCTGCAGTTATTAACATCTACATCATACCATCACCTTAATGTGAGGCATGCATTTTTGCTATAATCACATGCTACATTATGAAATTAGAAGACAGAGAAGAGTGGTGCCCTTTGGATTTGTACATTAAGATGTGTGTTTTTTATGGCTTGTCACATGTGACAAATGGGCCTGCTTGCAAAGACTTTGCAGACCATAAATTACAGATAATAATACAGGCACTTACAACATTACCTAATGAAGATGCTCTAAGCATCTTCAGCTTTGCACACTCAAGGGCGTGCCGTACAAATCGTTCAAGACATGAGCAGGATTCAGAGGAACAGTGTGTCAGGATGGATTTGGACAGAGGTTCATCCTGCAGAAAGAACTAATATAATAATACTCATATAATAAGTGGGGAAACTATAAAAATGTTGAACTTTAGGAAACTTAACACCCTAAATCCACATTTAAAAGGGCTACATAAAAGCCACATTAAGGTACTACTATATATGTAGAGCAACTATTTCTAAAAGTGGGAAAAAAGTAACCTATTTTTTATGTGCCTTCATCTACTAATTTCACTGTGAGGCCCTGCATTCAGGAGAACATGTTGAATCTTTGTAAGGATTAGAAGCAATCTCTCTACTACTATGGAGTTGAACTGTCACTTTTGTAGGGCTAATGATGTGATTTCTGAAGCCCTTAGTTAAAGATGGCTACATAATGCTCAAGACAAAACATGTCTAATGTATGTAATATTAAATCTAAAGAAGACAATGAAACCATAGACAAGATCAATATAGCCATATGAATCCAATTGGGTTTGTAACTTCTAAATCCAGCTTAGCATTAGCAGTTAAAAAAAAAAGTAACCACGCATACTGCTTACATCAAAATGAAGAGCTCTGTGAATGGAATGCAGAAAAGTTCGCCCTTATCACAATCTTTATAATGATATTCACATGTATAATTATGGATGCAGATTGCCTCCATCTGGAAAACTTCAGTAAACAAATTAAATACCAAACTATCCTAACAACTACTAACACCTTAGTAGCAGCATAGCTTGATATATGACAACAAAGTTGTTTATATTAAAAACAATAAAGAAAGAAAACATATTTTTCAGCTATGTCTAAACAACCGATAATATTGTTGACCAACACAGATGACTATAAAGGGCTCCGCTTCACTCTGTAAGTTCTTATTTTACATCTTATGCCACCTTGTCCAACAGAGCAAAAGTGTTGAGCAAACATCTGTCTCCTGAAAAACAAAACTAATACCATCCTACAAAACAATAAAAACACAGATTAAGAGATTAGTAAAAGAAAAGTAAAATTCCATCCTTGCTCTGAATACTGCCTGTTTGTTTGGTGTGTTCTCTCCATGCTCCCTGCTGGTTTCCTCCAGTTTCCTTCTGCCTCTCAAAACACACATGATTGGTGAATTGGTCAATTGTGAACCAACAAGCATGACCAAGGTTGTTAATTAACAGCATAACCAACTTTTGAAAAGGGATAACAGACAGGTTGATGAACAGGCAATATATCTTACATAACAGTGTAGGAATGTGACCTTTGGGTTGCTTAACTGAGCATTTTACCAAAAATGGTGGCTGTGGCAAAATGACCAGAGCTTTGGGGATATGTTCAACCTGAGGTTCATCTTACACCCTCATGAAGTTAAGTCAAATATTTGGTGTTTAATTTTTATTGCATCACAGCAGTTAATGTTTAACATATTTCATGTATGCACTCACTGTGTACCTATTAAATCCAAAAACGGTTTGATCAGCCAATTATGTGCCAGCAGCCCCATTATGTGCCTCTGCTCATTAGCTATCTGAAAAATGGAAAACAAAACAGTGATCTCATGGATTTGCTGGTAGCAGACTGTCTGGTCTCCTGGGATTTTCAGGCACAACAGATTCTTAGGTTCACTTAATAATAAAGAAGAAAATAATGTGTATGTGTGACAACTTTGGTGATGGACATGCCTTGTTGATGAATTTAAATTAAATATGATATGAAAAATCATGTAGGCATTAAAGGGATCTGCCGAACTGGGTTAGGTCATATCTGACCACATCATTGTTAATGTTAATAATGAATACTCTCATTACACCATAGTGAAATATGGTGTTCTTCAGGGGTCTGTCCTGGGTCAATTACTGTTTTGCTTGCTGCCGCTGGGTAAAGTAATCCAAATACATGGTATTGAAATTGAAAACTGAATGAACTATAACTTTCTTTTACTAAATTCTTATAAAACATAGGTTTTAGTACTAGGTCCCAATATGACCAGTACTGCTATGAATTTAGATGATTTTTCAATTAAACCGAGCTCCACCATAAAAAACTAGGGTCTGTGTTTGACACAGTTTTTTCATTTAATGTCCACATCAGTAACATAGTACAAACTCTCTTCTTCCATTTGCATAACATTGTACTTATATTATATTGTACTTCGTTAAGTACTTTCTCATACAGATGCTAAGATACTGGTGCATGCCTTCATAAACTCAAGGCTGGACTATTGCAATGCCTTTCTGGCTGGTAGTTCAGGCAAATCTTTGCAGAAGGTCCACTTAGTTCAAAATGCAGCTGCTAGAGTTCTCACCAGAGCTAGGAAATTTGAATACATTAGACCCGTACTCTCATCCATTCACTGGATACCTGTTAAATCTACTACCTGAAACCGGTTAAAGCTACCATCCACAATAACTATAACACATTGCTTCTGGTATCTTACAGAACTTCTTAAATTGTACAACCCGTTGAGTACACTTTGCTCAAAAGATGCTGACAAACAACTGTCATTGTTCAGGGCAGTTCTTACTAAACCATCTCCTTTACAGGCTTTTCACCACATTACCTATACTCCTAAATGCAATCACCTCTCATTAGCAGTTGGGGTAATATTTCAATGGAAAGATAAAATGATAAATGGTAAACATGAGTGAGCATGAAGAACCCTTTAAACCTCCACATAAAGGCCCATCACAGAAGCAATACATTTGTAAAGAATCTTTAGGTCCTTCAATCTCAAAAATGGTTCTTTAGAGAACCTAAAAAGATTCTTGGTTGCTTTTATTATGATTATATGTGTTTATCATTACATATATGCATATCTCTCAAACATACCTGTCCCTCCACTCTCTTGCAGCATAGAGTTGTGGAGTATCTCTGGGTCTGACAGTTCCTGAATGCACTTCAGCATACAGTAAAATATGTGATGCATGTATAAATACACCTTCCATAAGTTGGAAATGATGGATTTGGGAAAAATTCTTTTTCTTTGTTAACAATGATCCTTGGTCATGGCTGCCATGGAGCAGTCATGACAGAAATTCCTGTAAGCTGTTGCTTGATGAAATCTCCAAGTGTTTAGTGGTCTATGCACTAATTCTGCTGGCACTTTCAAGCTTTTATTCTATGCAGACTTTCTCTGTTGAATTAATGGGACTAGGGCAATTGTTACTGGAGTGTGGGAAGTACAAATTTACAAGACAGGCACAACATTCTTTAAGAATGGTAACATACTGGAAAAGAAAATTCAGAATGTCACTCATCATGAAAGATTTTTATTGATCAGAGATGTAAAATATGTTTTGTCTTTTCATAGATAATTTTTGGGGAGTATTTTAATATATTTAATCAAATTGAAGGGAAAAATGTATCACGTGGAAAGTACTGTGTGTACTAGATGTTGTGATTGTGATAATACTTGTGCTTATTTGTAAGAGTATTTTAAAAATGTGAAACTTGAATAGGCAATGTCCTATCCAATGTATTTGCATATAATCACATATTTGATATTTTATAATATACTAGTTTATATCATATTGAATAATACAATGAATGAACATGATTTTAAAATGGACTTTTAAGCAAAATTGTCTGGATCAACATATTTCGGGCTAACAAAACTGAGGGAGGAAAATGATTCTTCCCCAGAAACTTTATGAACAATAAAAGTGACTTTACAATACATTTCCAAAAACCAGCTGGTTAAGGTAATGGACGGTCTCAGGTAGTTTCTGAAAAGCAGTTATTTTTCATCAGAGTAATAAAATATCATTTGTAAGAATCCAAGTGGATGGACCCAGCTCATCAAGGCTGTTTATAAATATACTTAAGTACGACTTAATCCATAGTACAATTCAGTCCTTGAGAAATTTTGGAAATGTCTTCAACAGTACAGATGTCTTATTGGATTGAGGGAGGACTTCACAGTGACCCTCCCTACAGTGTTTTATCCAGAGTTCTGGCTCTGGAACTCCTAATTGATGTCCATCACTAAAGGAACTGCCTCTTTCCTCCAATGTTTCTATAATAGTTCTTTCGGCGTGTCAGTCAGGAAGGGACAGTGGTTTATTTTTGAAAGCAATAGCTGTCAAAGTAAATAATGGTCAGCAGTATGTGGAAACCAAGAGCTGTGACAGGGCTTTGAGACAGGACATGGCACTGGGGTCATCCATCAGTTGCACTTGGTTCTTGCCCTTGTTGCCATTGATATGCTATGAAATGTGCCAAAGATCAATAGCCCACCAGGTGTTGGAACAGGTCGATGTTACACGAAGTTCTGAAGGCACTTGATTTCATTGCAGACAGCAGCTCCATGTTCTTTACTGAACAGGGTCCTAGGATGAAAGTTTTTGTGCTATCTTTCTGCACCTCAAGAAAACAACTGCTTGAAGACTGGCACAGCTTCAGATGGGCACAACTTGGATGGGCCACCCATGCAAGAGTTAAAGGTTGACATTCAGACATTCCCTGCACCTCTTTTAATGAAGATTTTATGACTTTTATAAAGTCATTCTAAAATAAAAAGTCCTTAAGTGAGATTTCAGCTTGTCAGTTATCCATAAATTAAATGATATTAGCAAGGTACCCAATAATAGCAATGATAACCAAAATATAATGGTTACAAAGAAACAATCCAGTGAAAACAAGCACTTCATTCAACTTCATTATAAATGAGCCATGGCCTCTTCATATTACAGCATAGCCATGTTATGGGTGATTAATAAAAGAATAACAATACAAGACATAATAAAGCATTTTTCAAACAATACAGCAGCCCTAATCAAATCAGTCACAGTTCAATTCATATTATTTTGCTATTTAATATGTTAAAAAAAAACCCTCTAGTCAAAAAAACAACTTATAGAATTGTTTTTGACTTTGTTATTAATATCATTTATCAGGGACATGTCTTCCACTTGTGTAATATATTGCAATAAAATTATCATCAAGATGAACACTGAGAAAGACTGAACAAAGTAAAACTGGAAAATTCTTGTGTCTTTGTGCTTTGAGAAGATTCACCTGGTCAGTCCATTGCTTTCAAAGAATACAGGTACATCCATTCACACATTAGGAACTTCAACAACATTAACAGGCTTTTGAATCCTGACCCTGCATAGTCTCCTGTAATATACTGATTGTTATTTGTTAAGTAGCGATTGACTCTCTCCCGTGCTCTGTCTGGATCATACTGCGAACTGTGGCTCTTTCTTACAGACGGGATGAATCTTTGGTAGTTGTAATCAGACAGTCCTTGTCTGCCAAAAGCCTCTAGGAGTGCCAGAGCCAGATTTGACCTCTTTAGGACATGGTCACCTCTGATGGCCAACAAAGGCCAAAAGCAGAGTGAGACACAACTGCCATATATGTTTTGCTGTGGAAGGAGCCAGGGACCTTAGATCTAGAACAAACACAAGCACAAAGATTCTGAACAAAATGAATTTGCATTAACACATCAACAATTACTGACTTTTTAAACTCATGATGTACTGCTGTTAGGAGCACAATAAAAAACACTCCTTCTTTAATTACATTACAATACATGCAAAACTGAGAATCATATCAATCAGTATTTATATTTTACAAAGTAAACATATTCCAAACATTTGCTGACTTCTGAATATTTGTTGTCTTTCAAATGTATTTTAGCATGGTTGGCTTGCATACAGAAATTATATTTCCACAGCAATTATTGCACAGTACACATAATTCAATTATAAATTTCAATTAACAAGTTACCCTCTGCAATTTAACTGAATTATTAACTGAATGGCCTAACTGAAAAAGGTAAGCCAGAAGTCTCTGGTAAAATTTCTATATTAAACAGCATTTTAAACATCATTACATTTCTTGTAAATCACTAGTCATTAAACCAGCCAGAGCAGGCACTTCACTGCATCACTAATAAATATTTCATACACTGTATTGATTAAGTATTATAACATTAATGCAAGAGGAGCCTCATAGTCTGTGGTCCTATTAGGAATCAATACCTGAGACCATCCAATATACTCACTGCTATTGGGAGGAGGGTCTCGACACTCTCCCTCCTCAATGGTCACATCATCAATGGCAATATCCCCCTCAATGCCAGAACCACGGACACCCTCCAAAACCATCTATGCAGAGAATATGATCTGGTTAAACCACTTTTTTTGATTAATTACACAAACTTATTTTTTCAGTTTAAATATGATCTTTTGCTATTTGAGTGGGTCCAGTAGAAACCTCTTACAAACAACATACAGTGTATGTGGAACATTATTTCATTTCCATGGCAACTCCTATCTAACAACCCAGCAAACATTTGTTCATTAAATCAATGATTAATGTTGAAATGATGCTCATGTACATGAGTTCATCAATAATTGTTCAATAAAGTTGGATACAGCAAAATGTTTCACAAAACAAAATATTTAATAAAACTAATTTTGTCACTGTACCAACAATGGATGATTTTGTAGAAGTTCTTAAATGGGACTCTAAAAAAATTAGCACATAGTAAAGATTAGTAAAAGTTTGCACATAGTAAAAGTTATTACTGCTAGTTTACATATTAAATATAATCATTAAAAACAAGTGTGACAAAAGCCCAACTGGACAAAAAGAGTCCTAGAATAAATTACACTTCATGGTTAACACCAAAGAAACAATGCAGTGCCTTGAAAAAGTAATCATACTACTTGAACTTTTCCATTTTTTTTTAATGTAACACTGACAAAGTTAAATGTACTTTATTGGGATTTTATGTGATAAAGCAGCACAAAATAGGAAGTAATTATGAAGTGTAAATGATACATGGTTTTCAAAATGAAAACATTTGTTTCAACCCCCTGAGTCAACATTTGTAGGATCACCTTTTCCTGCAATAAAGTCTTTCGGGGCATTACACTCATTTATATTGCACATTCAGACAGATAATAGAAAACATTTGAACCCCTTGCAATCTGTGACTATTAGACAGACTATGATGCTTGATCCAGAACATATATGTGGTCATGAATGTACCATTAGCAATGAATTGCGTAAGTAGGGATTTTGGAGGTGGTATATGGTTTAGTCATGGACAGTGTGCAACCAATGTGAGGCCTAATTCTTAACAGTGAATGGCTTTCCATCCAGATGGGAATATGTCTACCAGCCTCCTATTGAAGGATGTTCTTGATTCTTATTCAAGTGGTGAAGAAAGCAAATAAAAAAATAAATCCTTGAACATATAAATTCACAGTGCTTCATTTTTGCACATTTTGTTATGTTACAGCCTTATTTCAAAATTGATTCAATTCATTATTTACCCTCAGTGAGAAAGACTAAAGTTTGCTTAAAATCTTCGTAAATGTATTTAAAAAATTTAAAACAAAAATATAACATGTACGTAAGTACACAGCCTCTGTTCAATACTTTGTTAAAAGTACCTTTGGCAGCAATTACATCAGTACATCAGGTGTTTTTGGTATGATGCTACAAGCTTGGCACACCTATTTTTAGGAAGTTTCTCCCATTCTTTTTTGTAGAACTGCACAAGCTCCATCAGTTTGGATGGGGACCAGCATTTTTAGATATCTCCAGAGATGTTCAAGCCCGTTCAAGTCTGGGCTCTGGCTAGGCCACTCAATGACATTCACAGAGTTCTCCCAAAGCCACTTCTTTGTTATCTTGGACTGTGGGTTTAGGGTCATTGTCCTGTGGGAAGATAAACCTTCATCCCTGTTTGAGGTCCAAAGCGTTCTGGAGCAGGTTATCATCAAGGAGGTCTTTGTACATTGCTGCAGTCATCTTTCCCTCAACCCTGACTAATCACTCAGTTCCTGCAGCAGAAAAACATCCCCACGGTATATGCTGCCATCATGCGTGACCTCATCAATGAAGACTAATGACCCACAAGCCATGCAAGCCCATCCCATGACACTACCTCCACTGTGTTTCACAGGTGTTTGGGATCATGAGCAGACCATTTCCATCACATTGGTAAATGTTTATATTTGTCTCATCAGTCCATGAACTTTGTTCCAGAGTTTCTGAGGATAATTAGTTTTTCATTAGGTTTTCTGTGAACAGTTGATTGTGATACCTTCACTCATGGCCTCTGGAGTTTGTTACTGATGTCATTAATAGTTGTTTTAGGACCTTTCTTTACAGTACTTACAATGTTTGTCAAACTACCTGTTTGAGATCTGTTGCTTAACCAGTGAGGAATTTCTTCTTTAGATCATTCCAAATGGTTGTACTGGTGGTAGACGATATTTCTGCAATGGCTTTAATTAATTTTCCATCTTCTCCCACAGACAGCTCTCTTTTCATTTTAGTTATTCCTCTAACTATGAATGCACAGTCTGCACAGGTAAAACCCAAATCTGAGACTGAGCACAGACATCCAGTGCTATTTATTGCTGGGCAAGAACATGTCAGACACAACCATTTGCTCACAAGAAAAATGGGTGGGTTCAGACTATATGCTATGTTCTGAACTGTGTATCAGATCTGATTTAAACACCTGGAAATAAAAGCTGAAATGTAGATATTTGTCTCATTTTCATCTTCTAATATTAATATTAATATTATTATTATTAATAATAAATGCTGTAGATGAATAATTGATTAATGTCGATAAGCACATTTTCATTATATTAATGCTGTACTGTGTGTATTCTGTCAAAAGTTTAATGGATTCTCTGTACTTGTAAAGGACCATTTTAAGTGACAGTGGAACTACTCCATCACATTTTAAAAACGGATGAAAACAATTGCATAGAACTTTGTTCACCCAATGTGAGAGTTCTCTTCAATGTGAGAATTGAGAATTTTTCAGGTTTTATGTACTGTTGAATTATTAGACAATAATAATGACAATTGTCAGGTGCAAACAACTCTACAGGAAACCAAAAAATGCAAATCAAAATATAATTATGGGTTTCTGTTTTAAAACTACATATCAGCTCAGAAACACGTGTTAGTATTAATGCCTGATTTAAATGGGACTGTGAGAAGCTTCATCCTGTCTTCTTGACAAGGTTGTAAGCATTAGATCAAACATTTAACTTAATGCATTTAGTATAATACTGTCTAGATTTGTTTACTGCACAATTCACTGTAGCTACTAAACTGCAATTGTGTGTGCTGTGTTATTATTTTTAAACAGCAACGGTAATGACCATGTTTCATTTTTTATCTCATACCCAATTTAGGGTCATATTATGACTGAAATAACAACCAACAGGAACACAGAAAGCACAGGGGGCTTGTTCTCTCTCAGAATATAATATCTCGCTCTTACTTTTCTCTTTCAGTATATAACTCTTATTGTAATTCTCACCTGAAATGATGATGTAGGGTGGATGTTGATTCTAGCTTGCCTCCAGCGGTCCCCTTGGTTTCCAGTGAGAGTCCACACAGAACTATCCTGACCAGTCTGAGTTTTCTGTCTCAAATACACATTCAGGGCTCCTTTGAAAAAACAACAACAACAACAACACACTATGAGAACTGATAAAGGTAATCAGCAAATGGTGATAAATATCTTCCAGATGCATTGAATGGTTTGCCAATCCAGCCACTGTTTCATTGTGTTATTTTTCTTGTAAAAGAGATGATGAGGCAAATACTTAATGTACAAATGAGGACAGTACAGTCATATTAGGATAAGTGACCCTGGAGGAAAAATGCTTCAAGCAGGAATGGAACATTAAAAAATAAATAAATAAAAAGACCTTTTCTATATTGCACCTCCTATCAAATCCATAATCTTTGCCACTAATGCAAGCAATCATCAGACACCAATAGACCAAAGTTTTTTCTTTCTTTTTTTGCTGTGTAACCAGATACAGATGTGCTCATAAGTTTACATACCCCTGCAGAATTTTTGCTTTCTTGGTCTTTTTTCAGAGAATATGAATAACACAAAAACCTTTATTCCACTCATGGTTAGTGGTTGGGTGAAGCTATTTATTGTCAAACAAACGGGTTTTTTCTTTTTAAACTATAATGACAACCAAAAACATCCAAATAACCCTGATCAAAAGTTCACATACCCTGGTGATTTTGGCCTGATAACATGCACAGAAGTTGACAAATGTGTTTGAATGGCTTCTAAAGGCAACATCCTCACCTGTGACCTGTTTGCTTGTAATCAGTGTGTGTGCATAAAAGCTGAATGAGTTTCTGATGTTTCTGGATGTGGGTCTTGGGGAAAGCAAAAGAATTGTCAACAGATCTACGGGAAAAGGTAAGTTGAACTGTATAAAACAGGAAAGGGATACAAAAAGATATTCAAGGAATTGATCATGCCAGTCAGCAGTGTTCAAACTGTGATTAACAAATGGAAAATCAGGGGCTCTCTAAAAACCAAACCACAGTCAGGTAGACCAACAAAACTTTTGCCACAACTGCCAGGAAAATTGCTTGGGAAAAGAAAAACCCACAAATAATATCAGCTGAAATACAGGACTCTCTGAAAACTAATGGTGTGGCTGTTTCAAGATGCATAAAAAGGAGACACTTGAAGAAAAATGGGCTGCATGGTTGAGTTGCCAGAAAAAAAACAATTACTGTGCAAATGCCACAAAGAATCTCACCCACAATACGCCAAACACAGAGACAAGCCTCAAAACTTTGGGAACCAGGTAATTTGGAGTGATGAGACCAAAATTGAACTTTTTGGCCACAACCATAAATGTTACATTTGGAGAGGTATCAACAAGGCCTATGATGAAAGGAACACCATTCCTACTGTAAAGCACGGAGGTGGATCTCTGATGTTTTGGGGATGTGTGAGCTACAAAGGCACAGGAAACTTGGTCAAAGATGAAGGAAAGATGAATGCCGCACGTTATCAGCAAATACTGGAGGCAAATTTGCTCTTATCAGCCCGGAAGCTAAGCATACTTGGATTTTCCAACATGACAACAATCCAAAACACAAGTCATTGGCTACAGCAGAACA
The DNA here is from genome assembly GCA_034509495.1 of Acestrorhynchus altus. Taxonomy (NCBI): domain Eukaryota; kingdom Metazoa; phylum Chordata; class Actinopteri; order Characiformes; family Acestrorhynchidae; genus Acestrorhynchus; species Acestrorhynchus altus. Next base: position 22,438,663 of record CM067513.1, read on the forward strand.
AAGTGAAGGTTCTGGAGTGACCATCTCAGTCTCCTGACCTCAGTATCATTGAGCCAATTCTTGCAAGATAGCCAACGAAATTACAGGAACTGGAGTTTTTTCGCAGCTTTACCATCTGAGAAAAGCCTCACCCACAACGTCCACAAATGACTTCAAGCTGTCATTAATGTTAGAGGGGGCAATACATGATATTAAGAACTAGGGTATGTAAACTTTTGCTCAGGGTCATTTGGTTGTCGCTATGATTTAAAAAGAGAAAACATTGACAATAAATGGCTTCACCCAACCATTAACTGTGAGTGGGGAAAAAATGCTGTGTTATTCATATTCTCTGAAAAAAGGCCAACAAAGCAAAAATTATGTGGGGGTATATATTAATTTTTGAGCACAACTGTAGAAAATTGTATTTGGTTTTGGGTATTTAGTCACAGGGCCCTGGTGAGGTGCTGTTAGGCAAGTGCATAGAAACCCTAGCAAGGCTGAATTAGCCTGACATGTCCAATTCTGAGGGCAGACAGCCTTGTGAACCAGAAAATTGCAGTTACAAGCTTGTCTGTGTGGCTGGTGAGGCCAACACAATCCCTGAAGTGCAAGTACATGTCCAGAATAAGCAGAGCATCAAAAAGATCTCAATCTATCTGGACAGCTAGAATTGGGGTATGGGGATCAGTGATCTGCAGTGTTAACAATGTTATAATTTAACAAACAATTTAATTTTGTCTACACAGACACACACACACACACACATATTCCACAGACTGTATCTTACCTATGTGTTTCCCATACATGTGGTAGTAGAAACTAAGACAGTAGGATGGATTAGTGGCCACATTTCCATAGGGGTTTTTTGGAGCAACGTTGAATAAAGGTGTCAACAGTCGTGCCTTGTCTCCTTCTTGACGAGGTCTTGAGGTTTCGATATACATGTAATAACCTATGCAAAACATACAAACACTGGTATACTAATTCCCATACACTGATAATATAACATTGTGTGTGTAATTACACACACACACACACACACACACACACACACACACAATCTCAAATTTGAATATTGTTTAAAAGTTGTTTTTTTTTTTACATAAATTTACAAATAATACATTTAAAGTGCAAAACTGATTAGTAATCTACTTAAATTTGAATTAAACCTTTCTAATATTTGAGATTCTGGTTTCTATGAGCCATACTGATCAACAGTAAAACAAAATTGTGAAATGAACAAACAATATTCTGCTTTAGTAGATATATAGTATATAGTATATATATATATACTAGTAGATAATATATACTACTAGTATATATTTTTGCAATCCCTTTAAAATTTTCTATATGTATAAATTTGACCTAAAATTATCAAATTCTCATACAAGTATTACATGTTGATAAAGGAAACCAAATCATACATATGAATAAACAAGGCAAAAATATTACACTTCTACACTTCTACTACACTACACTACACATCTTTTTTTAAGGAAAATCCAATATTACATACCTGTGAGTGGCAAAAGTGAACCTTCACGATTAGCAGATAAAGGTGAAATTAGAGTCATATGTACTTTCAATCAATTGGATGGTAATCAAGTAAGAGCAGGCACAGCTGTTTTATTTAAACAACAGTGACCTATCAAACTCAACATGTTTGTGGAAGTGTATCATGACCCAAACAAAGGAAATTTATGAGGAACTCAGAACAAAAGTAGTTGCTCATCAGACTGGAAAAGGTTACAAAAGCAGCTCTAAAAATTTGGGCTCCACCAATCCACAGTCAGACCGAGTCTATACAAAAAAAAACAAAAAAAAAAAACAAAAAAAAAAAACAAAAAAAACAAACAAAAAAAAAACCCCCATTATTACCTTCCCCATGAGTGGTCCACCAGCAAAGATTATGCCAAGAGCAAGGCATGTAATAATCTTTGAAGTCACAAAGGAATCCAAGGACATTCTCACACTGGAAATTGCATCTAGGTCAGGATATTTTACTATAATTTATGAAACAAGGGATTCTGAATTTCACCATCAAATTCTAGAGAAAAGGTTCAGGACATCTATCTTTGATCTGAATCTCAAGTAAATGTGGGTCATGCAGCATGGCAACAACCCTAAGCACACACATTTTAACAAAGAATGGTTAAAGAACTATGAAGTTAATGTTTTGGAAGTCACGACCTTAAGTCAATAAAAATGTTGTGGAAGGACCTGCAGTAAGCAGTTCATGGGAGCAAGGCCACCAATGTAACAAAGCTGAAGTTGTTTTGTAGGGAAGAATGGGCTAAAATTCCTCCAAGTAGATGTGCAGGACTTATCAAGAGTTACCAGTAACATTCAGTTGCAGTTATTGCTGCACAAGGTAGTCACGCCAGATACTGAAAGAAAATGTCACTTTTGTTGATTATTCAAACAATAAATCATGCTGAATGTCTACACTCAGTTTCTGCCTGTGCAGACTACGCATTTAGAGTTTGAGGAGTAAACCCACATGAAAAAAGACATGTCAAAAGGTGATAAACAAGCAGGTTTGAGATCATGGAAAATCATTGAGCCAATGCACATATATTGGCCATAGCCAGTACAACTGTTTGAAATGTCCTGAAGAAGAAAGTCAATACTGGTGTACCAAGTTTACAGATATAGAAGAGGTAGACCAAGGAAAAAAACAGCAGTTGATAACAGAAACCTTAAGTGCTGTAAAGAAAAACCCTAAAACAACTATTAATGACATCAGCAACAATCTCCAGAAGACACAAACCACTCTAACAAAATTAACAGGAAGACCAGGAATTTACAAAGTAGTACAGAGACTGTGCATACATCTTGACATACATGGAGGAAGTGAGTGTAACAAACTGCTCACACTGCTTTCAAATCCAGCAGTTCAATGGCACTTAGGACAGCTAGAGTCAACGTGAACCAGGCCATGAGAGAGTTATTCAGTCAATCATGGATTACAAAGCTAATTCTGCCCCTTCGAGAACATCAACTTTCTGAACAAAACAAATAACTATTTCAGAAGGTTGAGGCATTAAATACCATTCCTGTGAAGAAATCCACTCCTCTCCCTGCCAAACAGATACTCTGCCCAGATACAGTGGATGTCCAAAGAACCCTGAAGAGATTGAACATATGGAAAAGAGGTGGGCCCTGACAATATACCAGGAAGGTACAGCCCAAATTATTCTGGAGCATGCCATCTCCTCTGCACTTCACCTGAGTCTGCAACACACATGTGCATACTGTTTCTGGGCTCAGCATTACATACCATCATCACTCAACATCTGGTAAGCAAACTGGATACCCTTGGCTTCAGCACATACCTGGGCAACTGGCTATAGGACTTTTAAAAAAATAGACCTCAGTCTGTGCAGGTGGGTAATAAAGTATAAATGAATAAATATACCATCTGATTGACTGGTACAAAATTAACATCCTGGCCCTGAATCTTGAAATAACTAAAGAGGTCATTATTGACTTCAGGAGGAGCCAACCCAACCACACACCACTGCTCATCAAAGACAATGCAGTGGAGACAGCTTGCACTTCCTGAGATTAATGAGAAGAGCTCACATCCCTCCTCTGATTCTCACCAGTTTGTATAGGAGCACCATAGAAAGCATATGGATCAAATGCATCTTGGACTGGGCTGGAGCCTGCAGCACTTCTGACTAGATGTCCATTGACAGAGTGTTAAAGACAGCAGTGTCCCCGCTGCAGCCTGTGGGGCTCAGGGAGCTGGCTCCGCTGAAGCTGCTGGGGTATGGGGGCTGGGCTGGACAGTCTTTCGCACATAGCTCAGGAACTTCCAGACATCTGCCATGTACTTCAGCCCCTGACCCCCCATTAGCCCTGCCCCAGCTTGCTTCCTCTCTTGTCATGTCAGGCTTGAGAGTTGCGGAGACAACTCTTAACCCCCTCTCCCAAATTTTCTCCACCGCTGGAGGGGTAGTCATCAGGTGAGGGGGTGACCCGAGCACGCCACTTATGGCACCTCCTCCGACGGCTGGGTTCGGCCGCATCTTGCCTCTGCGACCCGTCCCCAAACAGCCTGCTACAATAAGCCAGTCTGCTTCCAACAACACTGGGACAACCTGCTACCTCCATAGGTTAGGTCAGTCCAACTGTCAGGATCGGACGGGCAGAAGGGATGAAGTGTGCGGAAACAAATGCTGTGGTTGATAGTTTAATAAGAAAAAGCACAAGACAAACTAAATACACTAACCAATACAAACAACAGAGCTGACTAAAACAGAACATAAACTAACAAAGTAAACCAGTAACAACCAGAAACAAAGAAACACTGACTACATACACGGCTAACATAACAGTGGACTCAAGGGTCTTCAATACAAAACACTGGACACACCTGAAACTACTGATTACAAAGGGGCAGGGTTACAAATGAAACACTGTGGGAATGGGCGGAGCAAGGGAGGAGACAGAACCAAAACAAACATGGAGCTAAGGAGCACATGGGAGGAACTGACAGGGGAGACAGGGCTGACAAGAGACAGACATGACACATTGCTGTTGATTGACTCAATCCACAATCTACTTTAGAAAAAACCCCCAAAAACTCAGGTTATTCTTTTGAAATTGGGTGACAGACAGTTGACCTAAATTGGTACTGACTAATATTTTCAGGGATGTTTTTGAGAGATATAATCTGTCCAGCATGTCTTGGTTTTCCCCCACGGCTCCTTCCAGTCAGACATACCTGGAACACCTCACAAGGGAGGTGTCCAGGAGGCATCCGAATCAGATGCCAGGACCACCACAGGTGGCTCCTTTTGACTCCAAGCCTCTCCTAGATGACTGAATTCCTTTCCCTATTTCTAAGAGAGACTCCAGCAACCCTGCGGAGAAAGCTCATTTCAGCTGCTTGTACTTGGGATTTTATTTATTTATTTATTTATTTATTTATTTATTTATTTATTTATTTATTATCACTACCCAAAGCTTGGAGCCAGGGTGAGGATTGGAATGTAATGACCAATTACATTGAGAACCCTTGCCTTTTGGCTCCCAGCTCTCTTCACTACAAAGACCGTACACAACACTACAGATACTGCACCCAATCAGTCTTGTATCTGAGTTGAAATCATAAGCTGGGCTCTCCTCGTAACCCTGCACAGACCTTGCCGGGAAGCTGAGGAATGTAATCCCCACCAGGAACCACAACATCCATCTGCCAATAATCAGAGGCATGTCCTGGCTGGCCACATATTTGCAATTGTCATGATACACATATCACTGTCCTATTAATAAAAATATATTTTATTAATATGACAGTGATAAACCTTTTTACTAGGATACTACACAGATAATGACTGTTAAAGTTGCATTTCTCCCCAGGCAAAGAGTAAAGTTATTGATACACTTATTCACTCTGTCACCTTTATAGAGAATTTGTATTCCCAGGATTAAAAAGGTGAAACAAGTTGCATGATACATTGGGTCCAGAATACCTGATCAGAAATCTTAGCCATACATTAGACAACTAAACTTTCTGTGGAGGTACAAAATTCCTGAAGGGCTGCAAAAGTAGTTCTTTCCAATAATTTATCTTCATTTAGTAGTTGTCAGCTGATTTCAACTCTCACTGGATGTGTAACCAGTAGTTGTAAATTGATATTACAAGTAATGCAAAAAATAAAAATAAAATAAAATAAAAATAAAATAAATACTTGGCGGTTAATCTAGATAACAAATGCTCAATTATTCTTGGCCTTTACTTCAGCATAAGTGAAAAAGAAGTATCAGTCAAAAAGCATCTTATGCTTCTACGAACCCTAGAGTGTTAAGCTTAATAGTGATAATTTAATGATGAATAACGTTTTACCTCAACAATATAATATACGTTGAATTAACCCTCTGGCACAATAGAGTAGAAAGAAGAAAAAGAAAAAACAAAGAGCAAAATACAAATGTTTAAGAAAAAATAAATTATTAAATGAAGTAAAAAAATGCTTGTTAGGGATACAGCCTGGTTTGTTTTAGAGTTTAGTTCTTTGTTTTAAAAGTTTCACTGAAAATAGCATAGATTTAAAACACACACACACACACACACACACACACACACACACACACACACACACACACACACACACACACACAAACAAAAAAACTATGCTTGTCAATAGTAGAAAGTATTAGTATAAAGTAAAATAATACTCTTTATGAATGTTGATTTAAACATTCATGAACATGTTATGAAGTATTTAACAAACTGGAACTCTCTTAATGATAGGACCAGAACTTGGGTGTTGTGGCGTCTTGCAAGCTGAAAGTATGTACCTTTAGCCCGATCCACTCGGTCACTGTTAGGTCCAGTGTTGGGTGTGTACTTGTGTCCTGGTGGCAACACTGTGTCTTGTCCAATCAGAAACTCCTCTGTCTTGTCTTGGGTGAACATACATATGGCTTCTTCCTCAAAAGCAATGGAGATTTACCTATGGCAATGATAAAATTATTATTAGGATTTTTTTCATATAATCCAACGTCCTGACTACTTGTCACCAAATGATGTCAAATTTTCCCAGCACTGCTCCATAGCATTATTAGTAGCAAGCCTTCTCCGGTTGGTAGAGACAAGCCCCTTCAAATAAAAGCAGGTACCCCAATGCTTTTGTTCACACAGGATCCATACATGTCCATAAGTATTTGGAAAATGAAACAAACTTTTTGTAATTTTTCTTTTGTACACCACTTCAGTGCATATGACATGCTGCAGGCACAATGTGAATAACAAAAATATTGCCTGTACTGGTCAGGAATTTCAGATTAATTTGAAAAACATCTCACCTTTTCCACCACCTCAAATGTAATGAATCAACTGACTGCAGTTTCACGGGACCAAGGATGGCATGTTCATTCCTTTATTAATAGGAACAAATTAGAACATAAAAGATCTGGAGAGTTTTCAGGAAATGAACTCCCAATATGTGGCCCAAAAGTGAGCCAGAAATCATGGAGACCATAATTTAGGTTAAAAAAAACAAATCCAGCAATTTTAGAAAACACAGCAGAACATTTACAAAATTAATCAGAAGAAAGACATGGGAGTGGAAGCAAATGTAGTTTTTTCTCACCAGTGAAAAACAAAATTCCATCCATCCATCATCATCCATCCATCATATCCATCCATCCATTCATCCATTTCCATTTCTCTTGATGTAGAAGACAGTAGGCTCTCTCCGAGCTCCTCCTGTTGGCAAGGATCTCACACCCTATCTGAGGGTGCCCATGCCCTCACGGATGAAAACTCATTTAGGCGCTTGTATCCTTGATCTTGTCCTTTTGGTCGTACCCACAGTTAAGTGACCATAGGTGAGGAGTACGGGCGTAGATTGACCAGTAAATTCACCACAACGGACCGTACACTGACCGCATGACTGCGGTAGCAGCACGATCCGCCTGTCAATCTCACGCTCCCTCTCACCCCACTTGTGGACAAGACCCCGAGATACTTGAACTCCTCCACTTGGGGCAGGACAGCTCCACCGATCTGGAGAGAGGGGCAGCTGCACTACTATGATCCGAGAACCATGGCCTTAGATTTGGAGGTGCTGATTCGCATCCCAGCCGCTTCACACTCGACTCTGAACCCGCTCCAGTGCCTGCTGAGGTCTGGCCTGAAGAAAGCCATCAGGCAACATCATCCACTTAAAAAGCAGAGATGATATCCTGTGGTTCCCAAACTGGATTCCCCCTCCCACTGCCTGGCTGCCTAGAAATTCTGTCCACCGGGTATAGACAGAACCAGTGACAAAAAGACATTACAGCCCTGCGAGTCAACATGCACGAGAGAACAGAGGCCAATTGCAACAGCCAAACCAGGCTCCTGCTTTCTGCTCGTACAAGGACCTGACGGCCCCATATGAAGGGCCGGACCACATACTCCCGGAGCACCCCCCACAGAATACGCTGAGATGGTCGAATGCCTTCTCCAAATCCACAAAACACATATGTAGACTGGTTTGGGCAAGCTCCCGCAGACCCTCGAGCACCCTCCAGAGGGTGTAGAGCTCAGTCCAGTGTTCAGCTGGGGCCGAAAACCGCATTATTCCTCCTGAATCCGAGGGGTTCCTTCTTGGCGGTCGTCTCTCCAGTACCTAAGCGTGAGCTTTCCGGGAGGCTGAGAAGAGATCCTATGGTTGAAACACACTCCTCCGGTCCCCCCTTTTTAAACAGGAACACCGGTTTGCCTCAGGGGGCAGTGTCCCCAAATCCATGCCTTCCCGATGCTGCAGAAAGCGGCGTCCAGCCAAGACAACCCAACAGCATCTAGGGGCTTGAGAATACTCTGGCGGATCTCATCCACCCCAGGCCTACACTGAGGAGCTTAGAGACCACCTCAGTGACCCGGCCGGAGTGATGGCGAGTCCTCCTCCAGAGTCCTCAGCCTCACCTTCTACATTGAAGCGTGATGGTGGGGTTGAGATCTCAAAAGTATTCCTTCCACTGCAACAATATCGATCCGAGGTCAACAGCTCCACCCGAACTGTAAGCAATTATACGTGGTACTGCTTCCCCCTTCTGAAGGCGCCGGAGCCGGTTTGCTGCAGAATAAACTTCGGGGCGACCGTCAATCCTTCTCCCGAACTCCTCCCATTCCTGGTTTTTACCTCCTTGACCGCCCAGGCAGCCTTGCGCTTAACCTCTTGGTACCCTGTAGAAGCTGCGTCGGAAAGACCCCAGAAGGCCAGCGTGGCCCGATGGAGTCTGTCTTCTTCAACGGCATCGCCGCTTCGGTGTCACCACCTGAGGTTTTGGGGAATTGCATACAGCAAACACCTGCAACCTTATGTGCCCTGGCTCCGGACGGATGGACAATGGGGGCTGAGAACCTGGTCTGCTCAGACTCAATGTCCCCTGCCTCCCCAGGTAGCTGTGAGAAGCTCTCAGAGGTAGAGGTTAGTTTCTGACAGGGGCTCCAGCAGACGACGTTCCCCAGCAGGCCCTGAAGGGGTCACGTTCGGCCTGCCAGTTCTCTCCCGCTTGCCCCTCCGCTAGCGGATCTAACTCAACCCCAAGTAGTGATCGGTTGACAGCTCTGCCCCTCTCTTCATACGAGTGTCCAAGACATAGGGCCGGAGATCAGATGGAGACAATAACAAAGTCTATCATTGATCTCTGGCCTGGGAAATCTGATGCCATGTGCACTTATGGGCGCTATGCTCTTTCCAGACATAGTGTTAGTTATGGGCAATCTGCTTAACTGGTGCAGAATCAACATAGAACTCCGCTCGGGTTCTGTCGGGAGGCCGTTCCTCCCAATCACCCCTCTCCAGGTGTGACTGTCGCATCGCCCACATAGGCGTTAAAGTCCCAGCAGAACACTTGGCGTCCAGTTGGAGCACTTTCAGAGTACCCCTCCCAAGGACCCCAAAGTCTGGTACTCTGCACCACCATTACAGCCCGTAGGCACAAACTACAATCCAGAGTCCTCTCTCCTAACCAAAAGGCGCAGAAGGGCGACCCTCTGCGTTCACTAGGGGTAGAAAACTCCAACCTGAGACAGCTGAGATGGGGAGCTATGAAACAAACCCCACCAGCCACGACATCTCACCTGGGCAACTCCAGAGGTAGTGGAGGTCCAGCCATGTGAGGGAGTTGGGTTTCCAGAGCCCCTAGCGCACAGCTAGTGGAGAGTGAACCACGACTATCTCTAGCAGTGCCTCAACCTCCTAGCTCAAGCTCCCTTCTCTAGCCGAGGTGGCGTTCACGTCCCAACAGCTGCCCATGTCCAGAGATTGGGCGCGAGGACTCCGCCCTCGACACTACAATCCACAGGCACCGACCCCAATGGTTTCCTCTGTGGGTGGTGGGCCATAGGGAAGAATGGCCCCCACGTTGCCTCTTCGGGCTGGGCCCGGCCGGACCCCATGGGCCAAAACCCGGCCACCAGGCGCTTGCTCTGACCTAACCCAGGACTGGCTCCAGGGTGGGGGCCCGATTCTTGAGCCATGCGAACCTTCATTATTTATTTATTTATTTATTTATTTATTTATTTATTTATTTATTTATTATCACTACCCAAAGCTTGGAGCCAGAGGTGAGAGTTGGAATGTAAATGACCAGTACATTGAGAGCCTTGCCTTTTGGCTCAGCTCTCTCTCTTCACTACAAAAGACCGGCTACACAACACTACAGATACTGCACCAATCAATCCTCTTGTATCTGAGGTTCAATCATAAGCTGGGCTCTCCTCTCTCGTAACCCTGCACAGACCTTGCCGGGAAGCTGAGGAATGTAATCCCCACCAGGAACCACAACATCCATCTGCCAATCCAGAGGCATGTCCTGGCTGACACATATTTGCAATGTCATGATACATATCACTGTCATATTAATAAAAATATATTTTATTAATATGACAGTGATAAACCTTTTTACTAGGATACTACACAGATAATGACTGTTAAAGTTGCATTTCTCCCCAGGCAAAGAGTAAAGTTATTGTTCCCCCTTATTCACTCTGTCACCTTTATAGAGAATTTGTGTTCCAGGATTAAAGGTGAAACAGGCGTTGCATGATACATTGGGTCCAGAATACCTGATCAGGGAAATCTGTAGCCATACATTGGGCCAGCTAAACCTACTGTGGAGGTACAAAAATTCCATGAAGGGCTGCAAAAGTAGTTCTTTCAATAATTTGTCTTCATTTAGTAGTTGTCAAAGCTGATTTCAACTCTCACTGGATGTGTAGTAGTTGTAAATTGATAATACAAGTAATGCAAAAAATAAAAATAAAATAAAATAAAAATAAATAAATACTTGGCCGGTTAATCTAGATAACAAATGCTCAATTATTCTTGTGCTTACTTCAGCATAAGTGAAGAAAAGTATCAGTCAAAAAAAGCATCTTATACTTCTGCGAACCCTAGGAGTGTTAAGCTTAATAGTGATAATTTAATGATGAATAACGTTTACCTCAACAATATAATATACGTTGAATTAACCCTCTGGCACAATAGAGTAGAAAGAAGAAAAAGAAAAAACAAAGAGCAAAATACAAATGTTTAAGAAAAAATAAATTATTAAATGAAGTAAAAAAATGCTTGTTAGGGATACAGCCTGGTTTGTTTTAGAGTTTAGTTCTTTGTTTTAAAAGTTTCACTGAAAATAGCATAGATTTAAAACACACACACACACACACACACACACACACACACACACACACACACACACACACACACAAACAAAAAAACTATGCTTGTCAATAGTAGAAAGTATTAGTATAAAGTAAAATAATACTCTTTATGAATGTTGATTTAAACATTCATGAACATGTTATGAAGTATTTAACAAACTGGAACTCTCTTAATGATAGGACCAGGGCTTAGATTGTTGTAGCGTCTTGCAAGCCCCAAGTATGTACCTTGCTTCGATCCACTGCGGTCACTGTTCGGTCCAGTGTTGGGTGTGTACTTTGTGTCCCTGGTGGCAGCACTGTGTCTTGTCCAGTCAAACTCCTCTGTCTTGTCTTGGGTGAACATACATATGGCTTCTTCCTCAAAGCTACAATGGAATTTACCTATGGCAATGATAAAATTATTATTAGGATTTTTTTCATATAATCCAACGTCCTGACCACTTGTCACCAAATGATGTCAAATTTTCCCAGCACTGCTCCATAGCATTATTAGTAGCAAGCCTTCTCCGGACAGTAGAGACAGCCCCTTCAAATAAAGCAGGTACCCCAATGCTTTTGTTCACACAGGATACATACATGTCCATAAGTATTTGGAAAATGAAACAAACTTTTTGTAATTTTTCTTTTGTACACCACTTCAGTGCATATGACATGCTGCAGGCACAATGTGAATAACAAAAATATTGCCTGTACTGGTCAGGAATTTCAGATTAATTTGAAAAACATCTCACCTTTTCCACCACCTCAAATGTAATGGATCAACTGACTGCAGTTTCAGGACCAAGGATGGCATGTTCATTCCTTTATTATTAGGAACAAATTAAGAACATAAAAGATCTGGAGAAGTTTTCAAATGAACTCCCAATATGTGGCCCAAAGTGACAGAAATCATGGAGACCATAATTTAGGTTAAAAAAACAAATCAATAATTTTAGAAACACAGCAGAACATTTACAAAATTAATCAGAAAGACATGAGGTAGGCAAATGTAGTTTTTTTCTCTGGTGAAAAACAAATTCCATCCATCCATCCATCCATCCATCCATCCATCCATCCATCCATCCATTCATCCATTTTCCATTTTCTCTTGATGTAGAGGAGCAGTGGCTCTACTCCGAGCTCCTCCCTGGTAGCCGAGGATCTCACCCTATCTCTAAGGGAGCGCCCAGCCACCCTGCGGATGAAAACTCATTTCGGCCGCTTGTATCCGCGATCTTGTCCTTTTGGTCATTACCCACAGTTCGTGACCATAGGTGAGGGTGGGAACGTAGATTGACCAGTAAATTCACCACAACGGACCAGTACACTGACCGCATGACTGCGGCGGCAGCACCGATCCGCCTGTCAATCTCACGCTCCCTCTCACCCCCACTTGTGAACAAGACCCTGAGATACTTGAACTCCTCCACTTGGGGCAGGACAGCTCCACCGATCTGGAGAGGGCAAGCCACCCTTTTCTGGTCGAGAACCATGGCCTTAGATTTGGAGGTGCTGATTCGCATCCCCGCCGCTTCACACTCGGCTACGAACCGCTCCAGTGCCTGCTGAAGGTCCTGGCCTGAAGAAGCCATCAGGGCAACATCATCCGCAAAAAGCAGAGATGATATCCTGTGGTTCCCAAACTGGACCCCCTCCTGCCCCTGGCTGCGCCTAGAAATTCTGTCCATAAAGATTATGAACAGAACCAGTGACAAAGGGCAGCCCTGCCGGAGTCCAACATGCACCGGGAACAGGCCCAATTTACTGCCGGCAATGCAAACCAGGCTCCTGCTCTGCTCGTACAAGGACCTGACAGCCCTTAACAGAGGGCCCCGGACCCCATATTCCCGGAGCACCCCCCACAGAATGGGGACACGGTCGAATGCCTTCTCCAAATCCACAAAACACATGTGAACTGGTTGGGCAAACTCCCATGAACCCTCGAGCACCCTCCAGAGGGTGTAGAGCTCGTCCAGTGTTCCGCGGCCAGGACGAAAACCGCATTGTTCCTCCTGAATCCGAGGTTCAACTAACGGCCGAATTCGTCTCTCCAGTACCCTGGCGTAGACTTTCCCGGGGAGGCTGAGAAGAGAGATCCCCCTATAGTTGAAACACACTCTCCGGTCCCCCTTTTTAAACAGGGGAACCACCACCCCGGTTTGCCACTCCAGGGGCAGTGTCCCCGTCCGCCACGCGATGCTGCAGAGGCGCGTCAGCCAAGACAGCCCAACAGCATCTAGAGACTTGAGATACTCTGGGCGGATCTCATCCACCCCCAGGGCCCCACCACTGAGGAGCTTAGAGACCACCTCAGTGACTTCGGCCCGGGTGATGGGCGAGTCCTCCTCAGAGTCCTCAGCCTCACCTTCTACATTGGAAGACGTGATGGTGGGGTTAAGGGGATCCTCAAAGTATTCCTTCCACTGCCCAACAATATCCCCGGTCGAGGTCAACAGCTCTCCACCCGAACTGTAAACAGTGTCGGCAGGGTACTGCTTCCCCCTTCTGAGGCGCCGGACGGTTTGCCAGAATCGCTTCGGGGCCGACCGATAGTCCTTCTCCCCGAACTCCTCCCAGCTCCTGGTTTTTGCCTCCTTGACCGCCCAGGCAGCAGCACGCTTAGCCTCTTGGTACCTGTCGGCTGCGTCGGAAGACCCAGAGGCCAACGTGGCCCGATAGGTCATCTTCTTCAGCTTGACGGCATCCCTTACTTCCGGTGTCCACCACCGGGTTTGGGGATTGCCGCCACAGCAGGCACCTGCAACCTTATGCCCACAGCTCCGGACGGATGGACAATGGAGGCTGAGAACCTGGTCTGCTCAGACTCAATGTCCCCTGCCTCCCCAGGTAGCTGTGAGAAGCTCTCCCAGAGGTGGGAGTTGAAAGTTTCCCTGACAGGGGGCTCAGCCAGACGTTCCCAGCAGGCCTGAAGGATACGTTTCGGCCTGCCAGGTCTCTCCCGCTTGCCCCTCCGCCAGCGGATCTAACTCAACCCCAAGTAGTGATCGGTTGACAGCTCTGCCCCTCTCTTCACACGAGTGTCCAAGACATAGGGCCGGAGATCAGATGAGACAATAACAAAGTCTATCATTGATCTCTGGCCTAGGGAGTCCTGATGCCATGTGCACTTATGGACGCCCCTATGCTCGAACATGGTGTTCGTTATGGACAATCTGTAACTGGTGCAGAAGTCCAACAACAGAACTCCGCTCGGGTTCTGATCGGGGAGGCCGTTCCTCCCAATCACCCCTCTCCAGGTGTGACTGTCATCGCCCACATGGGCGTTGAAGTCCCCCAGCAGAACAACGGCGTCCCCAGTTGGAGCACTTTCCAGTACCCCTCCCAAGGACCCCAAGAAGGTCTGGTACTCTGCACTGCCATTCGGCCCGTAGGCACAAACTACAGTCAGAGTCCTCTCTCCTAACCAAAGGCGCAGAGAGGCGACCCTCTCGTTCACTGGGGTAAACTCCAACACGAGACAGCTGAGATGGGGAGCTATGAGCAAGCCCACACCAGCCCGACATCTCTCACCCTGGGCAACTCCAGAGTAGTGGAGGGTCCAACCCTTCTTGAGGAGTTGGGTTCCAGAGCCCTAGCTGTGCGTGGAAGTGAGCCCGACTATCTCTAGCCGGTACCTCTCAACCTCCCACACAAGCTCAGGCTCCTTCTCCCCCAGCGAGGTGACGTTCCACGTCCCAACAGCTAGCCGCTGTGTCCCGGGATTGGGCCGCCGAGGACTCCGCCCTCGACCGCCACCCAATCCACAAGGCACCCGACCCCAATGGTTTCCTCTGTGGGTGGTGGGCCCGCAGGAGGAATGGCCCACGTTGCCTCTTCGGGCTGGGCCCGGCCGGGCCCCATGGGCAAAGACCCGGCCACCAGGCGCTTGCTCCCGAGCCCCAACCCCAGGACTGGCTCCAGGGTGGGGCCCCGGTTGCGCCGTACCGGGCAACATTGCGGAGCCTTTGTTTTGGTGTCTCATTGGGGTTTCGAACTGCTCTTCGTCGGGCCCTCACCTTGGACCTGTTTGCCATAGGAGACCCTGACAGGGGGTAAAAATTAACTAATGGCATGACTGCATATATACTTTCTGTTCAAATACAGTCAAATTCTACAGAAATGACATTTGTTTCACAGTACAAATGGTACACTAAAAACAACCCACAAGCTTTTCAAGGCAAATAAATAGAATATTTACATTTACATTTGTGGCATTTAGCAGACACCCTTATCCAGAGAGATTTACAAAAGTGCTTCGCAGTTCCCTCAGATATCCTTAGCTATCTGAGAAGAAGCTAGAATCCAGAGATTCCTCAAGCTTAGATGCTGTCAAAAACAAATGTCAGATCGTAAATGAACAAGATTCAGTATAATTATGAACCTTAAGAAGAGCCCCTGACTCTCTATCTTCCCATCTGTGTTCAACTGCTTTCTGTAACTCCCTCATGTCATTTTTTGACAGTACAATTCTAAAGATCCACCAGCATCTCAGTTCACAACCCACCCCCTGTATTATTCTTGAACTTTCTCCTCCTGCCCACTCCTTTTCCTCCTTTCAACTCCAAATAACTTCAGAAATTACAAACCTCATTCACAAAGTCGTCCACCTGTCAGCTTGACCCTCTCCCCACAGTTCTGGTTAAAGCCTGTCTCCCTTCCCTGCTCCCTCTCACCTCTGCCATTATTCACTCCTCTCTTTCTACTGGAACAGTTCCTGCATCATTCAAAACTGCTGCCATAACCCCAATCTTGAAAAAAACTGGTGCTGATCACTCCAATTTCAATAATTTTCGTCCTCTCTCTAATCTACCCTTCATTTCCAAAATTCTTGAGAAAATAGTATCATTCCAGCTTCACACTTATTTGTCCAACAATAACCTGTATGAACTGTTCCAGTCTGGTTTTCACCCCCTCCATAGTACAGAAACAGCTCTCATAAAAATCATTAACAACCTCCTTATGGCAACTGATTCTGGTTTGCTATCCATTCTCATCCTCCTTGATTTGAGTGCAGCATTTGACCTTATCTGCCATGCCACCCTCCTCAACAGACTTTCCTTAATTGGTATCACTCAGACTCCTTTAAACTGGTTTAAATCATATCTCACTTGCCGCACTCAGTTCATTCAGATCAAAACTTTCACTTCCAAGCCTTCCTCTGTCATTTCAGGAGTTACCCAGGGCTCTGTCTTAGGGCCCCTCCTCTTCATAGTTTACCTTCTTCCAATGGGCAATATCTTTCACAAAAACATCATTAATTTCCACTGTTACGCAGATGACACCCAGCTCTACGTTACCAGTAAACCCGTCTCCAACCTTCCACTATCCTCTCTTACTAAATGTTTGACTGATATAAATTCCTGGTTCTCTTCATATTTGCTCAAATTAAACAGTGATAAAAAAGAGGTTCTCCTCATTGGCACAAAATCAACTTTGTCCAAAATCAAAATTTCAGTCTTGAAATTGATAACTGCTCTGTTTCTCCCTCTGCACAGTTAAAGTCTGGGTGCCATCCTTGACAGTAGTCTTTCATATTAACAACATTACCCGGTCTGCCTACTTCCACCTTTGTAACATTAACTGCCTCCGCCTCTCCCTTACTCCCCATTCCACTGCCATCCTTGTTCACTGCCTCGTTACATCCCGCCTGGATTATTGCAACTCCCTCCTCTATGGTCTCACCCACAAATATTTCCCGTTAAGTTCCGCATAGAATACAAAATTCTTCTGTTCACTTTCAAGGCCATCCACAATCTCTCTCCAACTTATCTTTTCAATCTTCTTCATGTTGCTACTCCCTCTCGCTCCCTCAGATCATCTTCCTCCGCTCTGCTCCCCAACTCTGGAACTCCTTACCAGCTTACATAAGGAACATAAATTCACTTACAAACTTTATTGTATGTTGTCCGGATCTGGAGCTGTTAGCAGTTAGTCTCTGGCCCTACTAAGTCCCACGCGAGTTTAGTCATGTGATCGCCGTCTGTGTTTACATCGCTCAAAGCGCAGATGCAGCAGCTGCATGTGAGCACATACATGCTCATATTGCACAACTACAGACACAACATCCTGAATCCTTTATGATCATTTCTGGAGACTTTAATCATGCTACTTTGGATACTACTTTGGCTGCTTTTCACCAGTGTTTGGACTGTCCTACGAGAAAAAACAGGACAATTGATCTGCGGTATACTAATGTTAAAGAGGCATACAGCATCACATTCCTCCTCCCACTGGGGAAGTCGGACCACAGCCTGGTCCACCTTCAGCCTAAGTACACCCTCATGGTCCAAAGACAGCCTGCAACCACCAGAACCATCAGCAAGTGGTCTCCAGAAGTAGAAGAAATGCTCAGGGACTATTATGACACCACTGACTGGGATGCTCTGCATCATCCACACAGTGAGGACATCGAGGGGATGACACACTGTCTGACAGACTATCTCAACTTCTGTGGAGACATGGTCTCCCCCACAAAGACTGTGCGGTGTTACCCCAACAACAAGCCATGGGTAACACAGAAAGTCAAAGCTGTCCTTAACAAGAAGAAGGCTTAGGAGTGGGGACAGGGAGGCGATGAGAGCAGCACAGAAGGAGGAAAAGCGCTGAGGGAGGCCAAAGACAGCTACAGGAGGGAGGTGGAACGGAAGCTGGAGGAGAACATCATGAGAGAGGTCTGGGAAGGTGTGAAAACCATCACAGGCCACAATACCAAGACCAGAGTTGTGGGGGGAATAGTGGAGAAGGCGAACGAAATGAACGACTTCTTCGACCGGTTCGATCATGTACCCCACACCCTCTCCCTCGCTGCATACATCTCTCCTTTCCTCTACGCATTCCCACCCACCCACCACAGCAACTGCCTCCTTCTCCTCCTCCTGCCCCCAATCCACCACCACAACACAGACCTCTTTCTTCACTGCAGACCAGGTCAGAGGTCAACTGAAGAGGCTTCATCCCAGGAAAGCAGCAGGCCCTGACAAAGTATGTCCCCGACTGCTGAAGACCTGTGCTGCAGAACTGGTGAGCCACTCCAACATCTCTTCAACCTCAGCCTGCAGGTGGGGATAGTTCCTACCCTCTGGAAGACATTGTGCATTGTTCCAGTTCCAAAAAAGAACCGACCAAGTGACCTGAATGATTTCTGACCGGTGGCACTCACTTCCCACCTGATGAAGACACTGGAGTGGCTCTTCCTCCGTCTCCTCAGACCCCAGGTGCAACATGCCCAGGATGGGCTGCAGTTTTTATACCGGGCAGGTGTTGGTGTGGAAGATGCAATCATCTACCTGCTACACCCACTCTTACCTAGATAAGGGGAACGGCACAGTGAGGATCCTGTTTCTGGATTTCACAAGTGCTTTCAACACCATCCAGCCCCTTATGCTCCAGGACAAACTGAATGGGATGCGAGTGGATCCCTGCCTGGTCACCTGGATCTTCAGCTACCTCACAGACAGGCTGCAGTATGTCAGGCTGAAGGACACCACGTCTGACACTGTGATAAGCAGCACTGGAGCACCCCAGGGCACAGTGCTGGCCCCTCTCCTCTTCACCCTGTACACAGCAGACTTCTGCTACAACCCAGAGCTGCGTAACATCCAGAGGTTTGCCATAGTTGGGTGTATCAAGGATGATAGACAGGAGGAGTATCGGAGCCTGGTGAGAGACTTTGCAGCCTGGTGCCACAGGAATCATCTGCAGCTCAACATCTCAAAGACCAAGCAGCTGGTCATTGACTTTGGGAGGTCCAGACCAAAGTCACAACCAGTTCTGAACGAGGGAGATGAGGTGGAGGCTGTGGCTGGACAACAAGCTGGACTGGTCATGTAACATTGACCACCTGTACAGAAAGGGACAGTCCTGGCTGTACTTTCTGAGGAGGCTACGGTCCTTAGACATCTGTAGGAAACTCCTGGGGATATTTTATAAGTCTGTGGTCCTCAGTGTCCTGTTCTACACTGTGGTATGCTGGGGGGGGCAGCATATTCAAGAAGGACACACACGGGTTGGACAAACTGATCAGGTGGGCTGGCTCTGTGGTTGGCACAAAGCTGGACTCTCTGATGTCAGTGGCAGAGAAGAGGACTCTGAAAAAAACTGCTGGACATTATGCACAATGCCAGTCATCCTCTACACACTGTCATCAGCCACCAGAGGAGCCTGTTCAGTGAGAGACTTTCTCCTTCCCAAGTGCAGGACCAACAGACTCTTTTGTCCCACACACCATCAGATTGCAATAATAACAATGCAATACACAGTTTCAAGTGCAATAACAATAATAATGTGCAATACCCCGTTCTACTGGACTCTTTTTCTACTTTTTCTCATGCACTATTTATATATATTGTACATTGTAATATAGTCTCTATATTATATATTCTTTATATTTATATAGTGTTTCCTTACTAAAGTATCTCATTCTCCCTTTCTGTACTGTACTTATGTTGTGGCTGGAACCTTAATTTTCCTGAAGGAACCCTCCCAAGGGATCAAGTTCTATCCTATCCTATCTGCACTCAAAACCCAATTGTTTAGAACTGCCTTCTCCATCTGACTAATTTTTTTTTATATTTTATCCTATTTGTTTCTTTTCTTATTATTTTAATTTTATTTTCTATTTTACTCTTTGTACTGTGTCCTTGAGTGCCGGAAATGCACCTTTGAAATAAAAATAAATAAATAAATGTATTAAATACTGTTGAAAGATATTTGTCATCAGTCTGCATTTGAAAACAGTGAGTGAATCAGCTGTATGATCACCCAGGATGGCGGGTCAAGCCAAGCTGTATTGATGCCTCTTGGTACCGATTGAGGGCCTCTTGGTACAGATTGAGTTTTGACAATTGTACTCAAGTACAGAGGGGGCTGGTCCATTTTTGGTTTTGTATGCTAGCATCAAAGTTTTGAATCTGATTCAGGCAGCTTCAGGAAGCCAATGAAGGGAACACAGCAGAGTAGTTACATGACTGAACTTGGGAACATTGAAGGAGAGCCATGCCACTGCATTTTGTATACAAGGGCCAGCTAGAAGGAAGTTACAGTAGTCATGATGTTGTAAAGGAGAAATCTGCATGACCGAATCAGGTTTGCAACCACGAACAATAAGCCAAGAACAATAACTGGTCATCCACAACTACACCAAGACTCCAAGCTTCTGCAGATGGAGTTGTCAAGGGAAATGGTAAGATCAAGGTGAGGACCAGTGGTTCCAGGAATGAATAGTAGTTCAGTCTTGCTGGGGTTGAGTTTAAGGTGACAGGCTTAAGATCAGCATAGCAGTTGTAAGAAAATCCATGAGAATCCATGAGTGTAGAGAGAGAAGAGAAGGGGACCAAGCACTGAACCTCATGGAACATCAGTGGAAAGTCTGCATGGAGCAGATGTGGCACCCTGTCATGTTACCTGGTAAAAGCTCCTCCAGGTATGATGTAAACCAGGCAGAACCATTGATTCCAAGGCTTTAGGATTTAGCTGATCTTGCAGTGTGGAGTTTTTCAGTGACAGCCATGTGAGTGTACCATTTAAAGCCATTTGGTTTGGATATT
This sequence comes from Acestrorhynchus altus, assembly GCA_034509495.1. Taxonomy (NCBI): domain Eukaryota; kingdom Metazoa; phylum Chordata; class Actinopteri; order Characiformes; family Acestrorhynchidae; genus Acestrorhynchus; species Acestrorhynchus altus. The sequence continues at coordinate 22,459,342 of CM067513.1, forward strand.
GTAAATTGTTCTGGATGAGAAAGCAAGATAGCTGATTATTGACAGAACATTCAAGGATGTTTAAGAGAAAAGAAAGAAGTGATACTGGACTATAGTTGGTAATTGTCCATGCTATCTAACGTTGCAATGTAGAGAATGTTCTTAAATGATAAGGGTCAACCCAATTGGTCAATAAAAATAAAACTGAAGACAGAAAGACTCACAAGCAAATATCAATTAAAGGCAGCCCCAGGAAAGCATTTCAATATTCATAGGTAACAAACGTCAGGTCCTGATTGAGTGCAAAGGCTCTGTGTCCAAATATTAAATATTTCTAAAATATATGATTATATTAATTTGTACAATTACATATGTGAATATGGAGGGACTATATAAAAATGGCAGCAGATTCTAAACTGTTAAAGCAATATTTTGTTTATATTCCCCAAATTAAAGTTGAAAGATTAAAATTCAATCACATCCTCTTCCCGTAATTTGAAATGCACTGATATGGTGTACAGAGGTAAAAAACAAAGAAAAAAACTGTACCACTGTCCAAATACATATGAACCTGACTGTAGCTGGAAAGGCTGGTCATTACACAGGAACAGTTATTGAACACTGTAGAAGAGAACAGCTACACAGAGACACTGCTCTTTGCTTCTCAGCACCAAGAAACACCAACTACACCATTGTTCCATGGCCATATTTTTCTCAATAAGGTACCAACATCAGTAGAAAACTAGTTTTAAGGTATGATTAAACTACGTTTCAGAAAATAACATGAATTTATAAGGTACTTACTCCAGTGAGGGTTTACAGGAGCTGTAAATCAGAAGAAGAAAAGAGGTTAGAAAACATGAAATTGTAGCAGTGAGTGGACTAAAGTCAATAGCTCATTATTACTCTATAATAAAAGAAAGTGTGGGAACTGACTGGACAATGATGTTTGTGTCATTTGTGTAATTTGAAAAAGAGAATGGTTTGAGCATTACTGCTTTTATCTACAATCAACCATAGTGAGAAAGCAGGGGGAGTAGGGGGAGCTGATTGACAACAAGAATGTGTGAGTGGATTGGGGTTTGGAGCATTCATAAGTGAGAGAGATAAGAAAGGTGGGGGAGAAGACCAAGCGCTGCAAATGATGTGCAGGCAAAAATTCAATTCAAAAGGTATGTATCTGTTCACAGCAGAATTCTGTGTCTGCCACCTAGGGGGCTGGTAAAATGTTTTTCAAGAGTATATTGCCTTGAAAGCAGTGCTATAGAGATACTTCACAGGCCTTTATGCATCAACTGGTGTGAAACATTCTTCCTCTAGCTTGGCACATGGAAAAGCTGGGATTGTATGAATGATAGTTATTTGCCTGGGGACTTGCCAGAAGTAACAGAAAATACATGTCTGTGTTCATTTCAAAATACAAATGCATAAATAAATGGAAGTATGGAAGCTCAGAAAGTAACAAATCATTAAATGGCTTTGATTAGAGACTGTTTCAAAAAGAGGTCTTTTACAACCTGTCTCACACAATTTTGCTGATGAACCTGAAAAACCCACCCAATGTCATACTTTTTCTTGGTCTACCTGAGCCTTAAAGCCTGTCTCTCCATGTTTGGCTCCAAGTGTGAGCCCTTGTCCCCACCTTCCCATTAAGTATTGCAAAGGTTTATTGTTTCTTACCAGCCTCCCTTTGTTGTCCTACGAATACAGTCTTGTCTTGTCAGGTCTTGTATCTTGCTGGACATGCATATTTAAATGTCTTTGTGTTTCAGGATGTGGTCATGTTTACCATTACACATTTTGCTGTGCTTTTATGTTTTCATTTTTTTTGTTTAGTTTCTAGTTCACAGGTGAATATGAGATCACTTGTTTTTATAAATCCATAAATAAACACATAAATAAAATAGGTTAATTGAGTTTTAAACCCCTCAATCTTCTTTGCTTGTGGAAACCACCTTCATACAAGTCTGTCTTTATGAATATTTGAGTTAAGACTGCATTTAATCAGTGGTCACCACTCATTTTTATATCACACTAAAGTAGACATTATTATAGCTGAAATGTGCAGTAAAATAATGTATTCTTTTTTTTCCAATCTAAGATACACTTTAGGAAAAGTAATCAAATTTCATGTTGAAAAAACATTATTAAGATGGTTAACTCTGCAATTAAATGGGGTGCAGATCATTTTTGACACTTGGGAGAACACAATGATTAATCAACCCTAAGCTCTATCAGCTATCTTGATGTAGATCCGTTGAAAACATTAAGCATAACAGTGGTGAAAACATCAGTTATTCCAGGGTTAAATTTAGTAAAATCCATTTAGAGGGAACAGCGTAATATATAATAAATATTTGTGTTGTCTCCCATTGAATATCTGCAATGTCTGCAACATCTGTGACAGAACGCTTTGAATTTTAACAGTATTTAATAGGATAAAGACAGTTATACATGAACATAGAGGAAGAAAGACAACATATCATACTTTTATGAAAATCAAAACTAACTAAAGCTCCACTTTCCTAATGCACAAACCAAGCCCAATTTACTTACTAATTGTTGAAAGTTACATAAAAAGGTAAATGTGATTTTGACCTCACATTTACATTTAGGTGTGAACAACTTGGAACACTCCATCTATTGTTTGAGCCAACCCATTTTTCAAGTGAGCAAAAGTAATAGAAAACGTGATTGGTATGTGTTTCTTACTGCCCCAGCGTGCCTAGAGTGACTGACGATTCACACCAAATCACTGCACTGAATGTGGTCAATATATGTTATAAAGCATTAATCTAAGTGCAAATGTTCAACTGCCTTGAATCAGGAGAGAGAAGCAGATTTGCATGAAATGATAATGACTCAAGGACAATGACATTTCACATGGTGCTGGATCTGTAGATCTCATTAAGCTGGTCACTGCATAGCCAAGTTACAGATCTACAGCTCAGACAGCTCACTGACACAAACATCAACAATGAAAGTCCTGAGTGAATTTAACTGACTGGTATTGGTTGTGACAGAAAGGGTAAATGTTACAGGTTCTTTTGTGCTTGGACTTGTAACTGTCTATTTAGGTGTAGATAAGATAAGGTCTAAAAACCACAGCACTAATTGTGTTCCTGCAATATGAGGCTCAAATGTCACATATTTAGAAGATAAATCCTCATAGCTGAGAATCAAGTTTATGTTCTTATGGATGTCGTTGGCTATTTTACTGTTTTTCCCCAGCTTTGCTTGCTTTCTATTTCATTCAAAAGCACCAGATCACTAAACCTGCAACTATAGTGGGCTTGGTTTTCTGGTCTGTTTTCAGAGTATGTCATAAGTTAATGAGTTTCCTCAGAGCTCCCACCCCATGTGTCTTCTAAATGCACATAAATAAATGAACTATTTGGACTAGACAGACACAGAACAGACATGTCTGACACATTCTGGTTTGGAGATTCTTTATATATAGTAGTAAACATTGCTACATTTAAATAGCCCTTCCCTACATGTGGCTCAGTCAATCAGATCTTAGACCTGGAACTTCCAATTTTATAAATAAATATTAACTGCAACAGAAGGCATCACAACCATTGTATTGGGGTAATACTGTTACCTCATGGCCCTAAGCTAGTACAACAATTTGGAATGTTATGGGAAAATGTGCTAGATGTGAAGAACAAAATGTAAACAAATTTCACAGGGCAGGGGTGAAGGTACCCCAATCTATTGGACGAAATCTAGAGAACATACCCATGCATTAATGCACAGGCTTACATAGTCTAGGTGCCAGTAAGCTGAGTGGCCCAGAGTACGGAAAGGCCTCTATGACTAGCCATTCTTAGAAACAATATTTCTTTATTTACCCACAACTCACATAAATACAGCTAGGATTATTTGTAAATATTGATATTAAGAAGATCATCTCTAATGCTGGGAGATCCCCATTTTAACCATTTGCACAGGCCAGATCTCAAGTCCTGGCCATAGTGAGTGACTTGATAATGCAGGAAGATTTTGAGAGGCAGCTCTCTAGTAAATTAAGTAGAAGATGAGCAGAAGTTTGTTAATTATCAGTCAGATATCTTTTATAGAAAGTCCTGAAAGTGTTAAGTCTGCCCCTCAAACATCCTTGCAGCCAAGCTAACTTAATTGGCAATCATTCAGAAGAACTGCTCTGAGGAAACTTCAGGAGACAAGTTAAAAGCCACCTTGGAGCATATAGCTCTATATATGAACAGCTGCAAACTGAAGAATGTAGTAAGGACATATGGGCAACTGTATGGAATGTTGAGCTGAAAAGTAGATCTAATGAGGCATAGATTTGGGATGATGGTTCTGGTTTTAAACCTATCTATGGTATCCTGGGCATGGTACAGCACCTTTTGAGAACCCTATAATGGTCTGTTCTTTAAACCTACTTGAACTATACTGCAAAGATGGCAAGGGAGAAACTCAAAGGAACAGAAGAATCTTTGGCTGTCAACTGGCTCAGTCACTCAGTCACCTGAGCCAGTTGTAACAACCCCAGTGCACTTTAAGAAATTGCAATTTTTAATTGTTTATTTATTTACCTTTCCCTATACATGTCACAATCAAGACTTTAATTACACATCAGAGGTTATAGTTCCCCATCTGCAAACCACCCAGCTGTTTCTAAATGGAGAAAGGAGGAGAAGAGTGCCTGGGCTAAGCCAAACAGATGTTGCATATTTGGAAACATGTGCTACATTAGCACAAACTCTAACTGATCAGCTCCCTCCTTAAACACATCCTTGATCTCTCTCTGCTTTATGTCTGCTCTCTATTCCTACATTCTTCTATTTTATTCCTGCTCATCCCCTCTGCATCCTGCATCTCCATGCCTGGGAAGCCATTTTCCATACAAATTCCTGCATTCACTGCTACGGCATGTCTGACATGTTAGAAAGGTGGCTCCACTTCATGCTCATCAATGCTCCAACCTATACTCTTCTCTCTTCTGCAGAGATCCCAACCTTACCTCCTTTGAGAATCCCAAAAAGAGGATGACAACAGCTACATTTACATGCATTTTAGTAATCTGTTAATCTGACTAATCGGTCAGTTGGAACAGAATATGTACATGTATACAGTTCAGTCAAAGTAGTCTGACTGATGCCATTCCAATTCCAATTTCTATCTGATTGAACAAGGTGGGTAATCCTTTAAATAATCTGTTCAATAGAGGAATAATAGGACAGAATAGGATAGAACTTTATTGATCCCTTGGGAGGATTCCCTCAGGGAACACTTAAACACTTGTTAATACTTGTATCCAATTACATTCCCAATTGAAAATGTTATACTCTGTGCATGTCCATTTGTGTCTGCTAACTGACTATAGAGCAAATAAAAACATGTGAAAGTTTCTAAACTCCACATATCCCAAAGACAAAAGAAAAGAGAAAAGATGTTCTGTTATGGACAAATTCATGGGAGATCGACCCCTTTGTAACATGGACGAAAATGGCATGGATTTTGGCTTTGCTGACAACATGCTGGAAAACTTTAAGGAAACTTAAGATAGTTGATACTTTGTTGAAAAATCCAGCTGAAACCAGCTTTAGGTAGTAGCTGTTTTGGATGGTAAAAATGCTTTAAAGGTAAAGATGGCTAAAAAGTTTGTCATCTAGACCAGTGGTCCCCAACCTTTTTGTCACCGCGGACCAGTGAACGCTTGGAAAAATTATTGCCACAATCAAAGGCAGCACACATTACACTTCTAAAGAGCTAACCAGCTCGCTGCAGAAGAAATTGGAAAAGCCTATGACTTCAATGTTTTACTTTGATTTTTGATATGAACTGATTTTCATCCACCCTTCCATGGGTTGATGATTTGACTGTTATGTCATTTTGTTTTTAATGAAATCTTCCTAATTTTTGAGCAGTGTAGTTTTTTAAAGCATGGAATTTGGGAGTTGGCCAAATCTTTCCCAAAACAAGACACTAAACAAATGGTAATTTGCTAGGTTACATGGTTATGTGGTGTTTCCTTTAGTGAAATATTTTACTACTGATTCAGAGACCTGGGGTTACAAAAATAATCTGGTATTTCTTTGAGACAGAATTGCATTTGAACCATGGTTTGAATCATGGGTCGCAATATTGGACATTTCTTTTCTGTACACATTTTTGCAAAATTGTATGGCTTAGGTTCATGAATTCAAAAACATGAATCTAAAAAAATTAATAACAGTAACAATAACATTGTAAATGAGAGGTCACATAAATCTAAACATGAACATATCATATTCACATATTACCATAATTTGATGCTGATGGTCAAATATGGAGATGTCTGTGACCTTCATTATCAAACCATTTACACTTTATACACAATTTCTGATATCAAAAAGTTATTTTTGACAGATAAGTGATGAAGTTGTGTCGGATGCGTAACAAGTTTTATTAATAACATAACTACTAGTTAGTGGTACTACTGAGTAACATAACTACTGAGGTGTCAAATGATGTTACATTAATAGGAGTTTGCAAAGATATGGTGGCAATTCACATATTTCAGAAGAAGCATGTGGTAGATTTCACCCTCCCAACATTGGTTGTACTGTATGATATAGGATTTCTAGCTACTGAGCAGGATTTTTCAATGATGAAAGAGGGGAGAACACTGTGGTGAAAAAGCTGAGAAGGCAACAATTACTATCATGGCAACATACAGCATGAAAGCTGGCCTTTAGTCAGTGTGCATGATGTTAAATACATCATTATTTTTAAAAAAGCCACTTATTGGTTTTGCAAGCAAATGTGTTTTTGATTTGTAGTTTAACTTGCTGTAGTCAGCGATACAATGCATTCAAACAGTATTTAAAATGCCTTTTTGACCTTTTGTTATGTTGTCCTATTCCAAAATAGAGTATATTCATTTCCCCCCATAATGACAATGCCTAAAAAGTTTTCTTTTTGCAAATTTACTAAAAAAAGAATCACAGCCTTTGCTCTTTACTTTGTTGAAGATAATTTGGCAGCAATTATAGCCTCTTTTTGAGTATGATGCTACTTTATTATTCTATCAGGTTCAAATCTGGGCTCTGGCTAAGCTTGGCATTCAGGCTAAAGAGTTCAATCCCTTTGTTTCTCATGGTCTGAGAGTGTTTCAGGTGTCTTTTGGCAAACTCCGAATGGGATGTCTTTTGCCTTTTACTGAGAAGTGGCTTCTGTCTGGCCACTCTACATTACATGCCTGGGTGCTGCAGAAATTGTTTTCCTTTTCTGGAAGGTTTTCCTTTCTCCACAGAGCAATGCTGTAGCTCTGTCAGAGTGACCTGCGTGTTCTTGGCCACATCTTTGACGAAGGTCCTTCTATCCTGATTGTTCAGTTTGGTGATTCTAAACATCTTCTATTTATGGACGAAGGAGGCCACTGTGGTCATTAGTAACCTTCCCCATATCTGTACTTCGATTCAATCCTGCCTCTTTGGTCTATAACTACATGTGGGCCGTCACAGTACTGTAGCCAAAAATGAGTGTTCCACCCAAAACAGGCATAAAAGCATAAAAGCAGAGGCTTTAATCTGTTATCTTTTATCTTATTTTGTGTACTTCTCACCTATGTCAACCTGTTGAAATCTATCAGGGACCAAAATAGCCTTCCCAAGATGAAGCAGCACACCAAAAAGTCAATATAAAAATCAATAGTACTGCATAGTATAAAAACTGTATACACATGCTCAGGAAATGGGAGCACAGCCTGTGACTTTCACATAACATCAAAGCCTCTAGGCTTTTGACTACACATAGAAGTCTCTCTCACTGAAGACTGAAAGTGTTTTGATTATCTCCATTTGGACCTTGGGAATCTCAAAAACTGTTTCATGTGTCTTGCTAATTTTCAATGGGTTTGAGACTGTATTTTACTGTCTCTGTACTGTTTACTGTACTGTTATCTGTATTGCCATCATTTACATTCAAAGAAAAGAAATCCAAGGAAAAGCACAAGGCACAACTAAATAACATACTATGTATTTTCCACTATTAATTCCAGTATTTAATCATAACCAATTGACTCTATATTACATTACACAGTCTAGTTCTAAGGCATTTAAGTACCTATTGAAAACTGATTGGCTGATGGTGGCCAAATTTTTTGAATATTACATCAGCTGCTTAAATACTGGTCCAGGAAAGCATATAGTAGAACCAAGCCAATGGTTGTGTAGCAACGTTTTGCTTGTTATAGTGCCATCTAAAGATGTAGTACCACCAAACCTTGTTGTCTAGGACCCACCTAGGTTACATGCCTGTGAAGTTTCAGAGCAATTGAACAAAGCATTTGTGAATTATAGTTTTAATATGTGGGATTTTTGCAATGTTTGCTCCATCCATACTTTTGAACATTACTAAATACAACTTTTTTTTAGAATATTCATTAAACTTTAGGATCCTATGATTCATTTGACACCAAATTTGTGCAGATTATGTAAAAACTCATATACTAGTTGCTGTTGAAAATATGTGTAAGTCTAAGTGGGCAGAGCTATATGGTTCTTGAAGCTTTTTTGTAGGGCATGAGGCATGTAATCAAGGGAAAAAAAAAACATATTTTGTCTATTTGCCATATGGGGTGGGAGGTATGGACATTTATGTTTTGAGGCTTCACTATAGCACCAGCATCTGGCCGATATATCCTTAGTAGGAGATGCCACCTAAAAGAGATTGGAGATTGTAAAGTGGTGCCAGGGGAAAGTGTAGGAAGGAAGCATATGGTGGTTGTCTGTAAAAGGAGATAAGAAACAAAGAAGAGGAAGAGAGTGAAGCCAAAGTTTAGATGGTGGAAGCTGAAGGAGGAGGATGGTTGCAGGCAGTTCAGGGAAAAATTGGAACAGGCCCTTGGGTGCACTAAGGAGTTACCTGGGAACTGGGAAAGTACAGCTAAGGTGGTGAGAGAAACTGCCAAGAATGTGTTGGGTGTTTCATCTGGTCAGAGAAAAGAAGACAAGGAAAGTTGTTGGTGGCATGAGGAAGTCCAGGAGAGTATTCAGAAGCAGAAGGCAGCTAAGAAAAAGTGGAATAACCAGAGAGATGAAGGAAGTAGGCAGGAGTACTGTGAGGCTAGTCATACAGCAAAAAGAATGGTGGCAAAGGCAAAGGCTCAGGCATATGTTGAGTTGTATGAGAGGCTGGACAGTAAAGAAGGAGTAAAGGACTCAACAGAGAGATGGAAAGGATGTACAGCAGGTTATGCTGATAAAGGACAGAGAGGGAAATGTGTTTGTGAGTGAATAGAGAGAGTTGAGTAGATGGAAGGAGTACTTTGAAGAACTAATGAATGAGGAAAATGAGAGAGAGAGACAATGGGGGGAGAGATAGTGGATCAGGAAGTGCAGAGAATAAGCAAGGTGGAACTGAGGGCAGCTTTAAAAAAGATGAAGAATGGAAAGGCAGTTGGTCCAGATGACATACCTGTGGAGGTAGGGAGATGTTTAGAAGAGAAGGCAGTGGACTTTTTGACCAGGTTGTTTAACAAAATCCTGGAGAGTGAGAGGATGCCTGATGAGTGGAGAAGCACTGCACTGGTCCACATTTTTAAGAACAAGGGTGATGTACAGTAAGTACAGAGGTATAAAGTTGATGAGCCACATCATGAAGGTATGGAAGAGTTGTTGAAGCAAGGCAAAGGCGAGGTCAGTGAGTAGCAGTTGTAAAGGTGAAGATGAGGTGAAGAAAAAGGTGCAGGCTAGAAGGAGTGGGTGGAGATGGGTGTCAGAGCTTGTGTGTGACACAAGGATAGCAGCAAGAGTGAAAGGGAAGGTTTATAAGACATTAGTGAGACCTGCTATGATGTAGGGTTTGGAGACTGTGGCTCTGTCTAAAAAACAGGAGGCTGAGCTGGAGGTGGTAGAGATTTCCATTGGGAGTGGCAAGGCTGGACAAGATTAGAAATGAGCAGATCAGAGGGACAGTGAAGGTGGAGCAGTTTTGCGATAAAGCCAGAGAGGCTAGGTTGAGATGGTTTGGACATGTGTTGAGGAGGAATAGAGGATATATTGAACAAAGAATATTGGAGATGGAGCTCTCAGGCAGAAGAAGATAGGTAGGGGCAGGGGATAGGGTAAGATGGAGGCAGATGATTCGCTGAGGCAACCCCTAAAAGGAGCAGCCGAAAGAAGAAGCTGATGCCAACTGAATGTGCATCACCTAAATGGTATGAGAGTGGCTGATACCTGTCATACTTGTTAGTAGGTAGTAGAGAGACAATACCTGGATATATGTATCAAGTTTTGTGGTGATCAGCCAATTGTAAAGCTTTGAAGTACCTGCTGAAAACCGATTGGCTGATGGCATAGATACTGGTCCAGGACAGCATAGGACACCACCATGCAAATTCCTATGTCAATCAGACAGATTTTGTTGGGGTACCAAGATTTGCTTGTTATAGTGCCAACTAATGATGCAGCACCACCAAACTGATATACTGATAAATGTCTAGAACGCCTTAGGCAACAGGCAAGTTTCAGAGCAATTTGACCATGAATTTCTGAGTTAGAGCAGTATATGTGTGATTTTTTTTACAATATGTGCTCTACTCATACATTTGGGTGGGGTCTGGGTACTAAACAGTGTTGAAATTCCAAAATTTTTATTAAAGTTCAGCATCTTACAATTAATTTAACAGCAAATTTATGCACATTTGGTGTGAACCACATTTGTGTAAATTCATATTGTGCAAATTAGGTCAAAATCTAAGTGAAGGACCTATATGGAGAAAAAGAATATAATGGAGAAAAAGAATATTAATAAGAAAACCCCTAAATACAATAATATTAATAAAAATAATGTATTATCTTTAGAATATTATGTTTGTCATTTTATCTGATCTTGGACATGTTAAATTGTGCAAATAAACAATACTTAAATTAAGAAGTATACAGAAGTATGATCATTGAAGAAAATTTGTCCTTTTTTGCTTTCACAGAAAATCAACTGTGACGAGTGGCAAGGGTCAAACTTTATGGTAAATCTCATGTGTAACATGTGCCTTCAAATCACATTACAATAATAATCTGCTATATAAGGTCAGGGTGCACAAATTAGTCACATTGTGCAACATTTATTTATTTCTTCTGAAACAGGTCCCCATATCTTAATAGTCCTGACAGTTTGGTTTTACCGCTCTTCAACTAACTGGATGCACATTTCAGTTTGTGTATGTGTATTTCAATGGTTGTCTGAAAAAGACAATAGGGGAGGAAGTCTCTTGTTAATCATTCAATCTTCACCATGTCTATTGAACTTACTACAAATTTAGACCTACAGTAGTACAGTTGTCCTCCTGGAATTTGGATGGTTTATTTTATGTTTTACTGGAAAGGAATTTACTTCAGAATTTTTACTTAGCAGACTTAAAACTTGAGAAGATTGTAAATTTGTACATTGTTATTTAAATCATGGATCTCACCAGTAGTCACTTAAAATACTGCAGCTAAAAATTATCCAGCTGAAACTGGGCTTCAGATAAAAAATAGCACATTCAATGTAGATTTTTTTCTATAGTAATGAGTAATTAATAAGAGTAATGAAAATAATAATTTCCCTACAGTTGCTGCATCAACTGCATGTAAGCATAAAATTCTTAGTCTGTGTGTTCCATCTGAAATGGACATTAGCAGAAACTGGCTGGAGTCTTTCCAGTTTTCAAAATGGCTTACAGACAGCCATTTTGAAACCTTCTCTGCTGATTAACGCCAACATAAAAAGACATAAAATGGCACTGTTTCTTCACTTACTTCACTTACCATTAGTACTACACTGACCAAACTGGGCTCACTGCAAGTCTTATTTAGTCATTACTGCTTAAACATTTGCCACAGGTTTTGCAACTTGCTTCATAAAAGCAAGCCATCAATATAAATTAATTCTAAATAAAATATGACTGTCAATATGAGAGCTTGCATCAATTACAATCAATATGATTAAAATGAATTTCTACTTTAGTTTCATTTTCAATTCACATTTTGTCAGCCAACAAAGTACTTCTCTAACTTTAACAAACAATTAAAATATATTATGTCTGAGCTACAATGCAGACTGCTTTGATCAGAAAAATGTGAAAGCTACACCATCATTGCTGATGGCCCTTTCATATGAACTTGGTGGTGAAATGACTTTCACATTGAGTGAGGTCCCCCAATTGTTCCCAGAGCCAGCATGTCCATTGTTTGACACACAAAAACCCTGCCACAGGGGGCAGATATGAACTTCAATAGTGAGTATCTGTGTGAGCTACTGTGTGGACGGCTGCCTTCCAGTAGCTCCGTAGTTCCTTAATTTCCCTGAGGGAACCCTCCCAAGGGTTAAAAAAAATCAATAATGTTATATTATATTCTATTCTTCTATTCTAATAAGATGATTTCAGGAAGACTTGAATCTGCAGAAGATTTGGATTTGGATGCATTTTATTTATACTAGGTCAATATTTGTTATGTATTATTGGACTGCTGATAAGTAGCAACATTCAAAGTGTATAAAACTATACTTTTTGTTCAGATTAAATTGAAATATTTTAAAGCAATAGGACGATTCTTCACATAAACGTAATGACCCAAAACAAACTGATAAAAAGCAATGAAAATGAATGCTATTAAATGTCCAATCACCTGACCTCATACTTACTGAAGACAAAACTGAAAGCAGAAAGTCTTTATATTTATGACAAATGATGAATGTTAATTATACACAATTATTGTATAATTATATACAATTATGACATTATAACTATATAATTAAATTGCAATAATGCACTTTTTTTTTATTAAAGTCCTTAAATTAAAGTGAATTTAACTTATATTAAATCCTCTATGGTGATTATAGAGACAAAATTAGACTTACTACTTAAAGACTTATTAACTTGACTTGGATTTTCAATTTTCCTGTTATAGTATCATAAGACAGAATGACCATTTTGCCATCTGCTAGTGTATGACTTTTAATCCATTTTGGCTATATGTCATGTTTTGGAATAATGAGGCACTATTTCTTAAAAATGATTATACATAACAACCTGTTCCCTTATCCAAATTAGCATTAACACTCACCAGCAGAGGTCTCTATTGCATCAAAAACATTTCAATGGACTACAATAAGTGTTCTTAAGAGTTTAGTTTCCTACATAACTAGTATTACTGCAATATCACTCAATGCATCTACTTACAATGACAAATAGCAGTACTTCTTCAGTTGTTTGGGCTAAAATGTAATATAAACCCCAAAAACAAACCAAATATTAGAATTGCATAACACCCATTGGAGAGTGGAGTCTTATATTGCATATATTGTATTAGTTTCTTGAAAGGAGGAAAAAAATATTAGCCATTCCTTTCACTGGACTGAATTAAAAATGTCCAGAAATAAGTTTATGCTAAAGGTAAGATGATTTTATTTGCCTTTATTTGCAGTGAGATGTTAAAGTCAGAAGTGAGAACCCATGGGCTTCTGCAGAATATAAAACACGGTATATTTGGCAATGGACATATGTGCTGCAATACACTGTTGTTTTAATGGTGTTTGTCACAAAGATGTAACAACATGTCTTCAATCAGTTACATTCATTTCATTAGGGCTGGACAACAGAGGGAATTATCGGCACAAATGCCATCTGTGGTCGACGTGTGCTGGGTCTGCCCCATTGTAGAAAGCATGACCACTTCATGCTTTGACAGATTATTTTCAAGACACTTTTTGCTTCGGATCAATCATCACCTTGACTTGCACATCAAACATTCAGGAAACTCAAATAAAAAAATTACTGCAGTGTGAAGCAACTCACAACCAAAGTTAAAAAAAATCAGCAAACATATAAACTTTTAAATATTTAACATATGAATATGTCTCTATGTTTTCCAAGAAACACTTGATTAAACACATGATAAAAACACTGTAGAGAGTGGAATGAAATTGCATAAACATCTTGAAGTTCCAGAAGTTCATCTTATTTACAATCATGTGAAAAACAGCTGTGGGTATGTCTTATCTTAGTCAGGTTTCCATAAAAGGTATTTTCTTCATGTGGAATGACAACAGTCACTCACCACTGTAGCGAATGATCCTTTCAGCAGAATCTCCCTCTCCAAAACGTGTGATTGGGGTGAGGCGCACCTGGTAGGCCTCGGGTTTGACAAGCTCAGTCAAGTTGTAGGTGAGAAGGTCCCCCTTCTGGATGGTACCTTCCATTGGGATCTCCTGCTCCCACCATCTCTGCTGCCCTGTCTGAGAAAGTAAGAGACTAGGGGTAGAGCCAATGCTTTCATGATACTGTATATCAGTGGTAAACTGTGATTAGTAGAGCTACATGGGTCTTATTGCATGAATGTCAAAACAGTCAAAAGATTTTTAATTCTGCTCGTCCCCATATAAGATTCTAGTACTATAACAAATAATAAACAAACTGGATTCTTAACTTATACATATTAGTACTCTTCATGATTCCATATGATAAACTATATAAAGTATGCATTATACAGTAAAGAGCCATGAGACAAAGCTGCCACTGATATTTTCCATTTTTTTTATGGAATATTCTGGTTATAGTATTACTGATATTCATTTTCAGTGTCTGTGTCTAAATAAATACTAAAAGGTTTTATTGAGTTTTAATTGAGATGGTAAATGTGATATATGAACTTTAAAATAGAAAAATAGCAGAAATAAAATAGCAGAAAACAATTGCATTGTTGTCTTTACAATTTCTTTAAAAAGATGTAGATAAAGGTGGCCTCTGTGTGTGGTGTTCTCTTCTGTCTGTGTTCATAGCCAGTCTGTGTGTGCATGTTAGTCTCTCTCTGTCACAATGTTGGCCCTCCCCAAGATACAAGGACCACCCATACAGCACTGTGCTTGCAAGATTGCAGAGAATCTCTGCAGTATCAAACTTTAAGGATTAAATAAGTGTCCATATATATATATATATATTTATATTGGTTACAATGTTATTTAAATGGTTTACATGTTCAAACAAAATTTATCATAGGAATAAGAATGCTACATCACTCCTGAAATCCTGTAATTTAGAAATGTTTTATTTACTACGACTGTATCCATTGTCAAATTGCATGCCTAAATACAATGGTACCACATGGAAGTACCGGTTTATTGAACTGTTTGGCATGGGCAAGCTAGCACATGTAACTTCTTTGTGTAATCACCCACATACAGAGCAGAGGAGAATTTTACAAATAAGACAAATAAACTAACCAAATAATTACAAAATTGGCAAAAACCCCGAACAAGGAAGATTATACAGTATATAGTAAAATGTGAAAGGTGGCCGATTGATTTTTAGAAAATTTTATTGTTGACCTCTTTATTAACTTTTTAATGCAAATGAATGTGGCTATTTGTAGTCCTTGGCATTGGACAATGTCATTACTCTGTAGATTACATTTCAGTGCCTAAATAACATTGAATGTCTTTTCGCTTCAATCTTAGGTTTGAGCCTTCATAAAGACAGGTCTACAATTTAATTAAAGAACAGCAAGCATCTGAGTTAATAACTTAATGAATGCAGTGAATGTCTTGCTACCACAAAGTTGCGTGACTGAAACAGTATTAGATTAATTGTGAACATAGGCTTAACTCATAATGTTGCCATGTGATAATTAGGCAAGCTGTAAATACACAACAGTGCTCAAACAGTGGGAAAACAGTGCTCGTTTGATGGCTGTTGATCTTGGCCACACAGATTTCTTTCCCCAGTGGGCTTTGCTGAGTGGCAAGCTTAAATAGATTTCTGTGGTTGTTGTTATTTCAAGTGAATTAAAGACAAGTGCCTAAGTCAATAAAGAGATGAAAAGCAAGGCAGCTGTGGCTCACTGGAGTTGTTAGCTTTCATCATGGTTTTTTTCATGATTCCCATCTCAAGATTCAAT
Source organism: Acestrorhynchus altus (assembly GCA_034509495.1). NCBI lineage: Eukaryota > Metazoa > Chordata > Actinopteri > Characiformes > Acestrorhynchidae > Acestrorhynchus > Acestrorhynchus altus. The sequence continues at coordinate 22,475,211 of CM067513.1, forward strand.
TCCTCTTTATTGCTTCTGTGCAGTTTCTAATGCCTACAGGTCTTACAGCCAAATTTGTGAAAGGGTGTATCAAAGAAAAGATTGTGGTTCATGCAAAAACTTTCCAAAAGGTCTTCATAAATAGGAATTAAACATACACAAGATAACATGGCTAGCAACAGCCTTTGATCTCTATTGTAAAAACATGATTAACCAAAAAAACTCAATTAACCCCACTTGTCCAATAAGCCAAGAAAGTCATAGTTAACATTTCCCAGCTGAAACACCTGTATGTTTTATATCAACAAAAAAATCCATCTTGACTAGAGCACACTCCAGTTCCTATTTCAAACCAATGCCATTAAATAACTGCAAACACATTTTTTTATTCATGTAGTCCTTTAAATCTTAATACATCCGTGATCAAGATACTTCAGCTTCTTGGCTGTAAGAGCAGTGCACAGCCTTTAAACCGAAATGCTCTGTGAAATAACTCACTGGTTATGAGGCATAATTATGCTTTTTTTTAGAATGTATAAAAAACGATGGCTAACAAACTGTAACATTTTGTAACAAAAGAATATGCCAAGCTCCAAATCTGTCTCCATCTGGTTTAGTATCATGCGACCTGGCTACTGGTTCTAGATGTGCAAAATGTGCAAAATCAGAGACTCACTTTTATGTACTGAATCTCCAGTAAATAAATTGCCATAGAGTACAAGTTACTGCTTTTCACAAGATACTTCTAAAATAATCTAAATTATTATTTAGATTATTCTAAAATAATGTACAAAGAGGGCAAATTCAAGGAAAATATGTGAAAACAATAGTTTTCAAAACTCCCAGTGTGCTGCCCTCATTAAAGAGTCCCTCTTCTTCAACTAGACAGACAGATGACTCCTGTCACACACTGGTCAGATTTGGTAGATTTATTAAAAACTGACAGTATGTAAATACGTGTAAAACTGAAATGAAGAAACAAATAAAATGTATAATCCGCATAAAATATGTAATTACAACATATCTAACACAGATCCCCAAGCATAGAGCTCACAACTAACCTAGGAAGCTACTACATTAGTTAGCCGGAAATGTAATAACATATCGGAAGATTAGTAAAGCTTACTTCGATAAACTTACAACAATATTCAAGAATATACACATTAAATATTTACATTCACAACATCCTTCAAAATTACTCACAGACGATGCTTCTTTAAGTGATTTCAAAGGAGGATGGATTAAGATGTAGCTGCGGCTCACACTATCATGATGTTACTGATCTGACTGAGGACAAAGGGTTCAAGGAAGTGGCCTCTTAGTGGGAGGAGAACGAAACAGCACACTAATCACTCTTGAAAGAACTCAGTCCAGAACACCCACCATTAAAATAAAGAGAATAAACCTTCTGATTTGATAGAGAGCTCCACTCTAATGATTTCAGGATGATTGCAAATGATGATCTTACTACAGTAATGGCCAAAAGTTTTGAGAATGCCACAAGATTTGGCTTATATCAGACTTCTGCAATTCACATATGCATGCTGGATATCAGCTTCTGGGCACAATCTTGAGTGATGGCAACCCATTCTTGCCTAATCTGTGCTTGGAGTTTCTGGGTGATTGTTTGTCCACTCTCTTTTTCAGATTTTGGGAGTTTCCTGGTTATAGACCCAAAATGTCTGTTTTGTTGAGCAACTTGGTTATCAAGTCTGCCATGAGATATAGTGCTCCATCATTCTGGAAAAAAAACAACAAAAAAACATTGTTCATCACCAAATTGCTCTTTGATCATTGGGAGAAGTTGATCTTGGAGGATGTTTTGATATAATTCCTTATTCATGGCAGATTCGTTATTCTATTTAAATTCTTTTATTCCTTATTCTTTGCTGCCCTTCTTGATACCAAGCCATCCTCCAAAAGCTTTCATCTCATTGTGGATTCAGATGCACTCAAGCAAGCTCTACACTGGTGGTGACCCAATCTCGTAGCTGCATCCTATTTAGGAGACTGTCCTGACACTTGTTTGACTTTCTTGGCCACTCTGAAGCATTCATCGCTGCAATTAAACCACCCTCCTTGAGTTCTTGATAATTCTATAAATTTTTAATTGGGGTGCTTTCATATGGGCCAATGATTTCCATCCACAGCAGAGTGAAGTGACTAAGGATAATAATAAAGAGGTGAATAAACTGGCCCAGATGATGTCTGATGTAATTTGCTCTGGCCCCATCAAAAAGTGGCATGGTGCTGAAGCCAACAGCACACTTACAGAGTTGAACTACTGGATGTCTAAGTGGTGTTCAGAAAACAATGTGGGGTTTATAGACAATTGCGGAAAATTTGAGGGCAAGCCTTGTCTTTTATCGGTAGGGAGGGTGCTTACTTTCGTGCAGCAGTCTGTCAGTTAGTCGGCAGAGTGGCATTAACAACTTCTGACAAACTAGAGACAGTACCAGGATGCAGACAAACAGGCTAAACTGATCATCAGTGAGCTGCTTTGAAGCATCACCAAGGTTTTACAGTATTGGGACTGTGTCTGTGCATAGTAAAATTAAAACACCCTGTATTAAAAACTTAATCAATATATATATCATATCATATTCAAATTGTACAAGTAACACCTCAAACCTAAACCTCAATTCAAAGGCAGTCATTGTGAATGAAATTATAAATGATCAGAAGCTCAATGTTTTGTGCCTCAATGAAATGTGGATTAGACCTGATGAATACCTGGCACTAAATGAAGCCACACTTGAAGTATAATTATTTTTAAGTATTCATAATTATGTGCACAACCCGAGACTATCAGGCAGAAGAGGTGGAGTCTGTAGAATTTAGAGATTCTGGCTATTAACATAACTAATCTGGCCACAAACAAGAACATGCAGTCATAAATTAATGTTTATAAACCACCAGGGCCCTACTCAGAGTTTTTAAAATAATTTGGTGATTTTGCTGCAAACTTTGCAGTGTGCAGTGATAGAGTAATAATCATAGTAGATTTTAACATTCACTTTGAGAAGGTAGACAATTCATTAAAAAAGGCGTTTAACTCAATCCTAGACTCTGTAGGTATTATCCAGAATGTAACCAGGATGACCAATTGTTTATCCTTGTTGATTGAAAAACAACCCCAAAACAATCCCAGAGTACTCTTTGGTGCTCTCCAAACTTACAAAAATTCAGATTGCATCAAATTTCCCCAGTAATATCTTTGTGGACATTTTCAATCATAAAATAGAAAATACTACACAGAAACTTTAACCCATAATATTATGTCCAGTTGGTCATCTGCTCTGGCTGATATACATCAAAATATAGATGTAGAAGAAAATTTGGAAACCTTTCACCCACTTCCACAGTCAGAATTAGAGAAAATTATTTACTCCTCAAATTCTGCCACCTGCTCTTTAGCTGCAACCCCAACAAACTTAATTAAAGAATTGCTGTCAGCTATAATCAAGCCTCTCTTAGCAATAATAAACTAATTTCTTAGTTTAGGTCACATACCTAAAGCATTTAAAGTAGCAGTTGTTAAACCATTGATCAAGAAAGCAAATCTGGATCAGTTGTACTGTTATTATTACAGACCTATTTTTAATTTACCATTTATATCTAAGATCTTAGAAAAAGTGGTGGCACAACAACTGTGCACATACCTGCACAAGAATCACATATATGAAAAACTCCAATCTGAATTCAGGCCTCATCATAGTACTGAGACAGCCCTAGTTTAATCCCAGTCCTTTTATGGTTCAGATCTTACTTCAGCGATTGGTTTTAATTCATAAACATAAATGGTAATGTCAATGTCAATGAAATGAGATATGGAATCCCATATCCACTGTTATATAGATGATACTCAACTGTATATATCAACAAAACCTGATGATAAACCTAGATTAAAAAAATGGAGGACTTTATATAAATCTTGGATGTTGCATAACTACTTCTTTGTAAATAGTGAGAAAATGAAGGTCCTCATTTTGTGTCCTGAAACTGCAAGAAATCAATTATCATACATAATGTTAATCTGGTTGGTTTCTCTGTTATACCTGGTTCAGCAGCAAAGAATCTTGGCATAATAATTGACTCAGATTTATCATTTGACTAACATAGGCAATTAGGTATTACTAGGAGAGCTTTTCTTCATCTTCTTAAAGTAAGAATTTTCCTTAATTTCCCTGAAGGAACCCTCCCAAGGGATCAATAAAGTTCTATTCTATTCTATTCTATTCTATTCTATTCTATTCTATTCTATTCTATTCTATTCTATGCCTTCTGCAGTTAAGAAATGCCGTCTTGTAAATGCCAGTTGGACACCAATATTTCAGGATGTTTGTTACTTTCTGGTTCTCTCCTTTAAGTTAGGCTGTTATAGTCAGATCTGCCAGTCACTCTCCACACTCTGATAATTTTTACATTATATGTTCTCTATAAATCTAAACACCAAACTAATTACATCTATCTAACTTTTTTGAGTCAATGATAACCCACTGGCCTGGGCTGATGAAATCTTTACCTTGAGCTCCCCAGCCACCACATCACTTTGTCTGCCCACCTTCTGGCTACTGGACCTGGGAACTAGCACCCCACCTGCCGTCACTAACTATGTAGAAATGTAAAAAGACTCTAATTAACTGCTACTGTTACTTCAGTACACCTGAGTATTACAGCATACCTGTAGTAGTCCAGTGTACCCTAACTGTGTATAAGTAGTTTGACCAGAGGAGGATGGGTCCTCCCCCTTGTGAGCCTGGTTCCTCCCAAGGTTTCTTCCTCTGCCTCTTATCCTTTGTTCCTGTGTTAACCTTTTTATTGCTTGGTTTCTGTGATGCTGCTGTATAAAAACTTCAGTTGTGAAGAGTGCTATACAAATAAATGTTGATTTGATTTGATTTTTCCTTGCCACTGTCACCCTTTGGCTTCCTCACCAGGGGGTTTATGTCTTTATCTTTTGTTTCATGTGTAGTTTACCTTTTTTTTAGTTCTGTAAAGCTGCTCTGTGCCATCAGTTGTAAAAAGAGCTATACATTTAAATTTTATTTGATTTGAAATCATACATATCATATCCAGCAATAATGTCCTTGCATTTAAAACCCTTTTAATGCAATACAATGGTGACTGCACATATTTCCTTGCAGGTAACCTTGGTTACACACACACACACACACACACACACACACACACACACACACACACACACACACAAGAATAAACACAAACAAACACTGATGCACTAAACTGAAACACAAATTTCTTGTTTTGAGATTAATATTTTTATTATCATTCAATCTAGAACTATGAAGATTTTCTACCAGATTTGTCCTCAGTGCTCCCCACCATAGCATAGATTTCTTCACACCCACCCTTTTAAACAAATATATAATAAATAAAGATAATAAACTATAAATGGGTTTTATTAATGAGAGTATTGGAAATGGACAAAAAATCAGAAAATGAATACTTTTGTGAAAAACTGAAAGCAAACCCCCTAAAAGGTGTTTGTAATGTTTTGTGAAACATTTATTTTCTAATATGAAACATTTTACCTGTTGCTGATGAAATGAAAAACTTGTTTTTAAATGTTTGGCCTCATATGGCCAGAATGTGTAGACAGTTCCTGGATGATGAAGGCATTGATGCCATTGATTGGCCATTATGTTCCTGAGAAATGAATCCAACAGGTTTTCCAGGAGCTGACTCATGCCTAGCCCTGGGAGTAAAATGACTTCTTGTTGTGAAATTAACAAATATTTGATTTGTTTGAGATTATAATGTTTTACTTACATTTTGAGTCCAGCCCACCATGGTTTAATGATTTTGGTATTCACTGACATCATTTTGTTCTGAATTACACAATTATACAATTTCAACTGGTAAACCACTCCACATTATTGGTTTCTCTACTTTTACTATTCACAGGCATGTGTTTTATTAAAATAAACTTTTTTATTTTATTCTATGAAGATTTGACAACATTTCTCACAAATCCCAAATAAAATAATTTTGGGTTGAATTGACCACCTCTGTTTAAGGGTGCCTATGTGCATTTTTCCCAAAAGCAATATATTATAAAGTATAGATGTCAGCTGCAACTGTTATGAGTACAATATCTGACATGCACCAAGGAAAAGCTAGGGAGCTTACTTGTGTCACATCACAACATGCAACACCACCCTCATTTGTATCCATTATGCTAGAGGACACAAGGACAAAACATGATTTCAATGCCACATGTGGAAGAATTAGCAGCAGCAGCAGAAGCAGCAGCTGAGAGAAAGCCAAAGTTTCACTTCCTGAATAGGCTTGGTGCCAGAAGCATCCTGTGAGATCACACTCATAAGATGGGCATTATCACAGTTGTATAATGCAATCTACATCCGTTTCTCATTATCATAGTCCAATAATGGCTTTATCCACATCATAGTATTACTTACAAAGCAGCGGTTTCTTTGCTGCATTTGCCAGAATGCCATCCTTGCTCTAAATTCCTCTTCCAAATCCCCTTTCTCCAAAGCTTGGTATATTGCAGATTGTCTAAGGATTTTGATTATCACTCAAATTAAGTATAAATATGACACACAACTGGGAAAAGTCAGTCAACCCTCTATAAATTTCAGGGGGTTCTGCACAATCTGAAAAATTTTGACATTTCCTTTACCCTCCATCTGACCTTTATTCAATAACCAGGATTTGAGAAATGAATGCAGGTTTTCCTTCTTTCGGTCCAGCAGAGAGGAAGACAAGCCTCTTATAAAACTTGGGTTAATTGCAAACACAGGCAGCTTGGTTAACCTTAGATGCAGGGCTGACCCTAAAATCCAGCTGTGGATGTGGAAAAATAAGCCCCATTAAAAGATATCAGCTTGGACAAAAGCCCCAAGATAAACGCATTGTCATTCTAAAGTTCTTTCTTTCATAACACTCCCTCTTGAACAAACATGCAGTGTTTGCCAAATGTACAAAAAAAAAATCTTTTTTTCTTTTTGTGTGTGTGGGTATGCAATTTGGTGCAAAATTTCGGCAGCCATTAACAAGGTTCCAGGAAAAATAAAGGGAAAGGTTCCCTCTCACCTTTAGCACTCACCCCATACCCCTCCAATTTTGTTCAGCCTTTTTGTATTCTGCAGTGTAATGCATGTTGCTGGTCGGAGGTAACATGCTTTGTTGCCATGGCAACCAGGCCCACTTTTCATTCATGACATCGTTCAGCAAATCTTGTTGTATGAAAAGGGAGAGAGGGCTGAATTGCCCTCATGTAAGCACAGGGAGACACAATGGACAGATCCATATGGGTGAAGAGACATTATTTTTTCTGTGTAAGTAATGAGATAATTTAAATTCGATCTAAGATGTCAATGAGTAAATGCTTTGGTTCACAATTTAAAGCAGAAATGAAGCCTGCTTAAAGAAATCTGTGTTTCTATAATTACATTGAATGAATGGGAGGTTTATTTGATGGATTTTTAAATAAGCATTATTGACACACCGCTTGTGGGCATGACTCTTAGCACAAAATATTAATGCACTGACCTATTCTTTAATTAGTTTTACACTGTGAAACCTCACAGCCCCTGCTTCTAGAGGCAGGGTTGTGAGTGGACAATATAGGTTTCAGGCTGATGTAGTGAACCTTACATGAGTGTGTTGTAATAAAAGCATTTTGGTACTTGATGTTTTACTGTGATTTTACCATGAGTAAAACATGTTTTGGGGGAATTAAATAAAATACTCAAATACTCTATTGTTAAATTATTGAAAAGCAACATTGTGTAGACTTTTAACCTTAAAATGATAGCTTCAGAATAATCAAAATGTTTGTCAGTGCACTGCTAACTACACAATGTATTTTTAGTGAGAAGTGGGCAATGCTACAGAAACCTGCATATTCCAAGTAATATTCATTCTAAAATTGTGCAATGTTACTCTACGTACTATGCTAGTTCTGTGTGTCTTAGCATGTCCAGAAATGCAGGTAAGACCATGCCAGTGTGAATTATACTTCCTGTCCTGGACTGTAGGGGGAGTGCAGAACCAAGAAATAGTGCTTTGAGTGGTCTTACAATTAGTTTTTGAAATAATAATAATAGTAATGTCCACTGGCAACACTGTGATTCCCAGTGTTGCTCACCAGATTTTCCGTAACTTTTTCCACACTGGGTGCTTTTCGACCAAAAGAACTGGTTCTGTTTGGGTTTATAAGAACCTTGGTTCATTTCAGCGAACTAGCCCATACTTACAACAGTTTCAGTGCAACCCAAGATACATCACAGAATATGTCATCAACAGAGGGCATTGTGCAGTGTCAGCATAAAGACGGGAGAAGATGGAGGAGTGTATAGACTACCTGTGAACATTTGTGTTGTTACATTTTTTTTCTTCAAAAAGCAAACATGGATCAATGATAGACTACACCATATGAGACAAATGGTATGTAACTGTCGGTTTGTGCTAAGAAAACCTACTAATCTTTGGTTCCTGCTGCAAACTTTTCAGGTTCTGGAAACTATTTTTGCTGATGGAAATGTGCTGAACAGTTGATGAACAGGTTCATGAAACCAGAACAGAGCCTGTTCCACATTGGTGGAAAAACTGAGGCTTAGTCTCAAAATGCACATTACACAGCACATCTACACAGTGTATCACACACCTCTAATATGTCTATATGTCTATGTCACATCTTCACAATCCCTTGTTGGACAACATTTGAAGCATACATGATATTCAAGTAACATACGCTTTCCTTAGTCGACCATGAATTTGCTCCTTCCTAACAGCAGACAGATACTGATGATAAGCAGTATTTATATTTAATGATTGGCCAATCAGAAGATTAAATACACCATTAACCAGATGCATTCAGTTCACTGGGCATTATTCTGCTGTACAATTTTTTTGGCTTTTGGATTGTACTTTTAGAACTGGATCTTGAATTTGAAGTTGAATTTGTGTTGAATCAGGGCACAAACTGTAGAGTTTGTGTAACTCTCAACATGTCAATTTTACAGTCACATTTAAGACTTTGGCCTTAAACAATTAAATGTAATTAATTTTTATGCCTCGTTTATCTCATGGAACAATATTTGAAGATCTTGAAGTTGTTAACTGTCCAAAGGGCAGTTCAATGACAAGGCAACAGTAAAAGCACTGCTGTAGATATTTCCTGTGCCCTTTCAAATCCTACAGTGATATGACAAGGAAAAGGCAACAGTGTATTAATGTCTACAACAATGCTTCATGTTACTGTAACAACTGCTTATGATGCATGACCTAACCCTTCATCCTAACAGGGTGTTTAATACAATTCAATTTGCAACTGAAGCACAGTGAACAAGATAACATGGACATAAAATATATACAATATATGTAAAAAGTAAGTTGTGTGCTTGCAGCTTTAGGTTTTGTGTACCTTTTTGTGTGAATACACATATTTATGTTTAAGTCTAAACATAAAAATGACATTGCATGCCCCAAATTTGTGTATGAGCTTATATGCAGCGTTTAGTGGTGTAATGTAACTGATCCATTTTATCTGCAAATTAACTGCCAAAGTTTAACATTAATAGGGTGGAAAGTGTTTTACTGTACAGTTGTTACTTTCTGAAGTAAAAATTCACTAAATCGTATTGCAGAGTTGTAGCAGAAAAAAATACAGACAAAGCAGTGAATGGAACATGTGAACAAGCTCATTATGTTTTAAAACACTGTGCTAGAAGAAAGCCATATGACTATAGATATGAGAATTGATGGGATATGTACACTGCATCTGGAAGGTATTCATATCACTTCACTTTTTGCACATTTTGTTATGTTACAGTCTTATTTCAAAATAGATTCAATTCATTTTTACCTCAGAATTCTACACTCAATACCCCACAATGACAAAGGAGAAAATTTTGTTTGAGACCTGTCTACTAGGTCTGCAGACAATTCCTTAGACTTCATGGCTTGGTTTGTGCTCTGACATGCACTGGAAACTTATATACACAGGTGTACATATAAATATATATTACAAGTGTTGAGTGTCATGGCAAAGGCAGTGAATACTTATGCACTTATGTTATATTTATTATACATTTATTTTAACAAATTAACAAAAATTTCAAACAGTTTTCTCACTGTGTGAGAAACAGAATTGTGATGGAAAATTTAATCAATTTTGGAATAAGGCTGTAAAATAACAAAATGTGGAAAAAGTGAAGCACTGGGAATTCTTTCCAGATGCATTGTATATATGTTTTAACACCAATACCCTGATACATCCCGAGGGTACAACAGCTCCATACAGAGTATTGGAGTAGAGCAAAACTAGCAAAGAATGATCACCATATTATATTTTTATATAAACCTACTGAGTTATATAACAATGGTAATATATCAAACATGGCCACAAATTGACATCACTTAGCTATTTCAGTGGAAAGTAAAGTTATATTTGTTTCATTTTTTCCCCTCATTTGTGCTGTTCCTATCAGTGGTAAATAAACATGCTCCACACAAAAAGATTAAGACACAGATCAAGTGTCACATATCAGTTCTGTTACTCTCCTGTCTTCCTGTCTTGTCTTTGTTTTGTCTTTCCCATTGTGTTTTTGTTCTGGCCCTGTTTGGTCCTGTTTGATTACTTTTGGCATGTGGGAATTAAACTGGGTTCATGTCATGCTGTGCACTAAGCCAGACAATTTCCCCAATATATGTCTGTTAGAATTTTTTTTTGTGTTTCTGCAATTACACAAAGTTTGATCTAGCCAATTAACAAACTAGTCCTAAACAGTATCCTAAACATTCATCAGACATTGTAGAAGCGTACCACATTTGGTGCATATCTTCAAAATACTATACATTTTGCGAGTATGTTCAATGAATTTGTAAAAATAGTTTTCAATAATTAATTGGTGCTTGGCTCCTTTTTGTTCTTTCATTTATATGCTCTCCAATTCCCTTGTTTAGATGGGCCATGTTTAGGATTACTAAAACATTTGCCTTCAGATGTGAAGTGCATGGGTTCGATTCCATCTTCAGCTCACCTACCATAGCAGGATGTTCTGGCGGTCACTTCCTCTCTGTAGACCTTAGCCTTCAATCCTTTCAAACACCTAAACCTTACTTGAAATATATATATATTTTCCCATTTTCAGACAAAAACAATGTGCTGTGGAGAAGACACTGTAAGCATCCAGACATGAAACTGGGAAAGGGAGATAGATCTCTTCATACAATAAAAATCCACACCAATTGACCTAATGGAGGCACTATAGATAATGAGTTTGCATTTTTGCAAATATCTCCTGAACCATGAGACAAAGAATTCTGCAAAATCCCATCAAAGCAACTATAGCTCCTCCCACAACTCATAATTCCCATAACATCATAATTGGCAAAAGTAACATGTACTAGTTGGAAATATTGGAAATATTGGACCTGTGTTTATGAGTCTGATGTTATATAAAAAAAACAAGGCCAGTATCAGCCAATCTCATTTCAGCAGGTTCTTACATGTACACATGTAAAAGCTACATGTACACAAACTACATGTAATGTGGCTTCTGTTCCAGGAATGGGTAATGTACTGACATATTGGTTCTGACTGGGATAATAAGTGCTTGGACCCCAATGATTGCTGCTGGCAATTTTTTTTATTACACTTTTAATGTTTTATTGTTCTTTTATTTTATTGTCATTCATTCTTATTTAGTAATTATTTTTTACTATTTTTTAAGGGTTAAAAACTCTTGGTTTTTATTGATTTATGTAATTTTATTTTGACTTTCTTATATATTTGTTCTCTAAATTAAATGTAACTATTTGAAATTTATATTCTATTTTGAGTTAGATTTCATTGTTTTCTTTTTCACTTATTGTATCTCTATCCATTTGAGCTGTAAAAGTTTTGCTGCACTGGAAATGAGGGTCACCCTCAGTGAAAATAAAGGTTGATAGATTGTTCCAAAAATCCAAACTGTAATATTGAGCTTTGTTTCTGTGTTCAGAAAAGACAGAGAACATGAGAGAGCCTCAGTGAGGTAGTGGTTAATTCATCAGAGAGTAGAAATTAGAAGTATAAACTATATGGGGTATGCAACCAAAGGCAAACAAAGGAAGCTGCAGTGAAGATGTAATGATTAGATAAGAGCCTCCTGCTGAGTACACTAGGGAAGCAGCAGTGTGGCACCTGAGGGCTTTGAGTGGGTGGAGGGCTGCCCTGCATTTGAGACTTCAATGCTCAGGCAGTTCCTCTAAAATCATTCCACAGGAGCTGCAGAGCTCCCTCAACTAGTGTCCTTCATAAAACCTCTAGTTGGGGATAATGTTACCATTCTCAGCTTTTTTTAATATTTGAATTTGAAATATTAAAATTTCTACCATAGTTGAAATTGGTTTGATGCTGATTTTAATGTTGAACTACAAAGCTTAACACAAGTGAATTAAGTAAATGAATTGAGGATTTAAAACATTTACAATTCATTACAAACTTCCTGTGAACTTATGGTTTCTGGTGTTCATCTTATTTAACTTCATGGCAGACATACTATTTAGTACTAATGTTCCTAATTTAGTTGGAGGGGACAAAAACAAAGTCTTTCAATAATGCACACAGCCATGACAGAGGAATGTAAATATGGACTTATTAGAGTTTAAGTGGTTTTAACTTGAGTGAAAAATACATTGTAATGTATAACTGAATGAGAAACTACACTCATACTGCTGCACATCTTGGGATTTACTACGCTGAAGAAAAAAGGGGAAGTACAGATGTACTGGTGCTCTGCTGGGGCCAAACATGGAAACCGAGATCAATAAGAGTGCTCCCACATTCTATTCAAAGTTGCTCATGGCACTACAGCAACAGTCCAGAGATATGATGACACTGTTACAGTACAATTGCAATTCAAAGGAGGTGGAGCATTTTCTCAAAGAGTAAAAAGATGAGAGAACTGCAGATCTGCAGAACCTGAGAGGCTGTCAATCCCTGTACCATCCCACTGACCAGTGAGCTATATTATGTCAAATTATTTACCTATTATGTATATGATTGAAATAAAACGAATTAGACCTTAGCCTTCAAGTACTTTCAAACTCCTAAAACATACTTCAAATTTTTTCTTCTTCTCCTTCATTCTCCCATTTTTTGACAAAAAAAAGTGTTGTGGAGAAGACACTGTCAGCCACTGAGACATGAAACTTGGAGAGATATGTTTTTCAATAATCTCGCCATAAAACAAAACTCACTCAAAAATGTACTTCCCCTTTTTTCTTGAGCATTGCAAACCAAAGATATGTATCAGTATGAGCATAGTTTCTCATTCATTACATTATTTATCATTCTTATACATTACACTGTATTTTGCACTAAAACCACTTAAACTGTAATAACTCCAGATATACATTCCTCTATCAATTGCTATACTCCATCCTGACCCTCCCACTGACCAGTGAGCTAAGGTATGACAAATTATTTACCTATTACATATATGACACCTCTAGTGGTGCTGTGCACTACGGCTGCCTTTCCTGTTGCTCCGTTGCTTAGCTCTTTTTAACCCCCCTTTCTCACTTTTCCACATACTTTGCTCCTCTGACGGGGACAGAGTGTGTTCTTCTACATATCCTATGGAGAGTCCGGGGCTGCAAGGCCGGAGATAAGCTAAAGGCTAAGCTAACGGACAACTAGCTGCGCTGCAAACCGTCCATTCCCTCCATCATCATGGGGAATGTGAAGTTGCTGCCGAACAAGATTGTCGAGCTGTCTGCCCTCAACAACCAGCAGATTTACAGAGAGAGCAGCTTGTTAATCTTTACAGAGACATGGCTAACCCAGCTAGTACCTGACGCTAACATGGATCTGCGGGGCTTCACTGCCGTGAGAGCCGACAGAGACACTAAAGCCTGCGGGAAGAGCAAAAGTGGGGGGATGATCATTTATGTGAACAGTCGCTGGTGTCATCCAGGCCATATTACTGTAAAGACGGTCTTATGTTGTCAGAATCTGGAGCTGTTAGCAGTTAGCCTCCGGCCCTACTAAGTCCCCTGAATTCAGTCACGTTATCACTGTCTGCATTTACATCGCTCCAAGTGCATGTGAGCAGATACATTCTCTTACTGCACAGCTACAGTCACAGCACCCGAGGTGTTCATGATCATTTCTCAAGACTTTAATAACAATTCTTTGGACTCTACTTTGGCTGCTTTTCACCAGTGTGTGGATTGTCCTACAAGAAACAACAGGACAATCGATCTGCTGTATGCTAATGTGAAAGAGGCATACAGAATCACACCCCTCCCCCCACTGGGGAAGTTGGACCACAACCTGGTCCATCTTCAGCCAAAGTACACCCCCATGGTCCACAGACAGCCTGCAACCACCAAAACCATCAGGAGGTGGTCTCCAGAAGTTGAAGAAACTCTCAGGGACTGTTAAGGCACCACAGGCTGGGATGTGCTGCTTTGCCCACACTGTGAGTACATAGATGGGATGACACACTGTCTGACAGACTCAACTTCTCAACTTCTGTGCAGATGTGGTCTCCCCCTCAAAGACTGTACAGTGTTACCCCAACAACAAGCCATGGGGAACACAGAAAGTCAAAGCTGTCCTCAACAGGAAGAAGGCCACCTTTCGGAGCAGGGACAGGGAGGCAATGATAGCAGCACAGAAGGAGGTAAAGCATTGTCTGCGGGAGGCCAAAGACAGCTACAGGAGGAAGGTGGAATGGAAGCTGGAGGAGAACAACATGAGGGAGGTCTGGGAAGGTGTGAAAACCATCACAGGCCATAATACCAAGACCAGAACGGTGGGGGAACAGTGGAGAATGCGAACAAAATATACAAATTCTTCAACCAGTTCAACCAGCCCATGTACCCCCCACCCTCTCCCTCGCTGCATCCATCTTTCCTCAACACATCCTCCCACACCCACTACAGCAACTGCATCCTCCTCCTCCTCCCCCCAATCCACCACCACAACAAAGACCTCTTTCTTCCCTGCAGACCAGGTCAGAGGTCAACTGAAGAGGCTTCACCTCAGGCAGCAGGCCCTGACAAAGTATGTCCCCGACTGCTGAAGACCTGCGCTGCAGAACTGGGTGAGTTACACCACCGCCTCTTCAACCTCAGCCTGCAGGTGGGGTGAGTGCCTACCCTCTGGAAGACATTGTGCATTGTTCCATTGAACCGGCAAAGTGAGCTGAATGACTTCCGACCGGTGGCACTCATTTCCAATCTGATGAAGATATTGGAGCGGCTCTTCCTCTGTCTCCTCAGACCCCAGGTGCAACATGCCCAGGATGGTCTGCAATTTGCGTACTAGGCAGGTGTTGGTGTGGAAGACACAATCATCTACCTGCTACTCGCACCTACATAAGGGGAATAGCACAGTGAGGATCCTGTTTCTGGCCTTCTCAAGTGCTTTCAACACAATCCAGCCCCTTATGCTTCAAGACAAACTGAACAGGATGCGAGTGGATCCCTGCCTGGTCACCTGGATCTCCAGCTACCTCACAGACAGGCTGCAGTACGTCAGGCTGAAGGAAATCACGTCTAATCAGCAGTGCTGGAGCACCCCAGGGCACAGTGCTGGCCCCTCTTCTCTTCACCCTGTACACAGCAGACTTCTGCTACAACACAGAGCTATGTCTCATCCAGAAGTTTGCTGATGATACAGCCATATTTGGGTGTATCAGGGATGATAGCGAGGAGGAGTATTGCAGCCTGGTGAGGGACTTTGCAGCCAGGTGCCACACGAATCATCTGCAGCTCAATACCTGAAAGACCAAGGAGCTGGTCATTGACCAAAGTCACAACGAGGGAGATGAGGTGGAGGCTGTGGACTCCTACAAGTACCTCGGGCTGTGGCTGGACAGCCAGTTGGACTGGTCATGTACCATCGACCACCTGTACAGAAAGGGACAGAGCAGGCTGTACTTTCTGAGGAGGCTATGGTCCTCCAACATCTGCAGGAAACTCCAGTGGATGTTTTATCCGTCCGTAGTCACCAGTGTCCTGTTCTACACTGTGGTGTGCTGGGGGGCAGCATATCCAAGAAGGACACACACAGGCTGGACAAGCTGATCATGCGGGCTGGCTCTGTGGTTGGCACAAAGCTGGACCCTCTGGTGTCAGTGGCAGAGACCAAGTGCAGGACCAACAGACTTAAAAACTCTTTTGTCCCGCACGCCATCAGACTGTGCAACTCCTCTCTGGGGGGAGGAGTGCTAACAGGAGGATGGAGAATGGGAATGGGTAGCAACAACCAGTAACTCACAACCCACAACCACAACACAACTGGACTTGGTGCAATAAACAGTTCAGGTGCAATAATAATAATAATGTGCAATACCCCCTCCTACTGGACTCTTTTTCTCTTTTTCTCATGCACTATTTATATATATTATATATTGTAATATAGTCTCTATATTATATATTCTTACTAAATTATGTCTTTTCCTACTTTTTTTGTACTTATGCTGTGGCTGGAACCTTAATTTCCCTGAAGGATCAACAAAGTTCTATCCTATCCTCCCTATCCTATATAATTTAAATCTCATTTTGAATGAAAAGGATTGGATCTCATCTAAAATGCTTAAAAACTCATCCATTCACTATCAAATGAAATGACCTTATATAAATAAAATCAAGTACTTATTCTAATTGGATTCTGGAGACACAGGGAAACCAACAATGAAAGCATTGAAAACATGGAAACAATGTGAACATTTCCACACCTGCAGCTTCATGAGCTGTAAACAACAAGCTTTATTTTTTCCCTATATGGTGCCAAAGTCCCAGTTTTGTTTGTACATTCAAACAAGAATTCCATGGACTGGAGACATGGATTTTGGAGATTTGTGTGCAAACGATGAAAATTTTGCATTCTTGTAACAGGTTTGGATGGAATTGGCTGCTCTATAAAGAGGCTTCTCTTTCCCTGTCACTGCAGTCTGGAATCCAAAAATGCATTAAACAGTGTAATTAGAGAGATTTAATCCCCATTAATGCTAACTATAAAATCTGCTTAATGAAAGATGAATTAGTTCTAAAATATTAAAAGGTGTAATATTAAAATCTATAAATATAAGCCACCTACTCCAGCCAGCAGTCCTGTGGTCATATGCATAAATTACTGAAGTTGGGACTCACAGGACTTGTTGAAAGGACAAAAAGGTCCCAAGCAAGAAGCATGAGCTTGTATATTAAGCCAAATATGGGATCATTTAAAGACAAGACTATGTAAGACAATGTTTACTTGTTCAGCTGCTTCACATTTCAACTGTTATGAACAAATGAAGATGCTAAAACACATTTATATACTAAATGAAATATGCTTTTGTATACTACAAACATGTAAATATGCAGTCCATCCAGAAAATATTCACAATGATTCAGTTTTTCAAATTTTATGTTACAGTCTTATTCCAAAATGTATTAAATTCATTTTCCCTCAAAATTCTGCACACAATATCCCATGATAACAAAGTGAGAAATATTTTTTAAATATTATTTGCAAATTCAGTTGATTGGACATGGTTTGGAAAGTTACATTCCTGTTCATATAAAATTCCATAAGACAAGTCTAAAGAATTGTCTGTTGACCTTTGATACAAGACTGTATAGAGACACAGATCTGGAGATGGGTAAAGAAAATTTTAACTGCATTGTAGGTCACAGTGAGCACAGTGGCTTCCATCATCTGTAAATGGAAAAAGATTGGAACCACCAGAACTCCACCAGAACTCCTAGAGCTATCATGGTAGAAGGGCCTTAGTCAGTTAGCCAATGTTGCTCTGTGGAGAACCTGTATGGTAGAGTGGCCAGACAGAAGCCACTCCTCAGTAAAAGGCTATGACTGCCATTCTAAAGGACTCTCAGACCATGAGAAACAAAATAATCTTGTCTAAAGAAACAAATATTAAACTTCTCACTGCCAAACCATGTCTGGAGGAAACCAAGCACTGCTCATCACTTAGTCAATACCATTCCTGCAGTGAAGTATGGTGATGGTATGGGGATGTTTTTCAGCAGCAGGGACTGGAAGATTAGATAGGGTTGAGGGAAAGATACTGCAGTGATGTACAGAGACATCCCTGATGATAACCCTTCTGGACCTCAGACCTTCATGAATGTTTATCTTCCAATAGGACAACGAAGAACACAAGATAACATAGATATGGCTTTGGGACAACTCATTCCACCTCATGTATTGTCAAGAATAGTAATAATGTCCTTGAGTAACCAAGCCAGAGCACAGACCTGGACCTGATTGAACATCTCTGGAGATATGTAAAAATGGCTGTGCACCAATGCTCCCCATCCAATTTGATGGAGCTAGAGAGGTTCGGCAAAGTAGAATGGGAGAAACTTTCTGAAAACAGGTGTGCCAAGTTTGTAGCATCATACTCAAAAAGACTTGAGGCTATAATTGCTGCCAAAGGTTCTGCAACAAAGTGTTGAGCAAAGGCTATGAATACATACAGGGGTTGGACAATGAAACTGAAACACTTGTCATTTTAGTATGGGAGGTTTCATGGCTAAATTGGACGAGCCTGGTGGCCAATTAATTGCACATTGCACCACCAAGAGCAGAGTTTGAAGGTTCAATTAGCAGGGTAAGAGCACAGTTTTGCTCAAAATATTGCAATGCACACAACATTATGGGTGACATACCAGAGTTAAAAAGAGTACAAATTGTTGGTGCACGTCTTGCTGACGCATCTGTGACCAAGACAGAAAGTTTTTGTGATGCATCAAGAGCCATTGTATCCAGGGTAATGTCAGCATACCACCAAGAGGACGAACCACATCCAACAGGATTAACTATGGACGCAAGAGGAAGCTGTCTGAAAGGGATGTTCTTGTGCTAACCCGGATTGTATCCAAAAAATGTAATTACCAAGACGAATTGACACTGTATTGGTCGCAAAAGTACATCACAAATTATTGTGGTCTAAAACCAGGTGTTTTAGTTTCATTGTCCAACCCCGGTATGTACATGTTATATTTTGTATTGTATTTTTAATACATTTGCAAAGCTATCAAACTAATTTCTCACTTTCATGTGGTGGGGTATTGTGTGTAGAATTGTGAGGGGAAAATGAATTTAATCCATTTTGTGATAAGGCTGTAACATGACATAAAATGTGGAAAAAGTGAAGCGTTGTGAATACTTTCCAGATCTTCAAAAAGTACAGTATGGTCCACAATTACTTTCCCAGGTAATCACTAAAGATATTCTCAATGTTAACATAAGACTTTGGTCGACAGAAAAACAATCTAGTTCTTTTTCTATGTAGCACAGGAAAGAAGCTTCTGATTCTGCTTCAGGAGTAAATGGATAATAGAAATGCTGCAGTTGTTGCAATAAAAAAATAAAATGACCTTCTGTGTTGATAACTGTTTTTTGTTTGTTTGAAGAACTAGACGGTATTTATATACTGTATATATATATATATATATATATATATATATATATATATATATATATATATATATATATATATATATATATATATATATGTTGTGTATATTTATTTGCACATATTTATGTGTCCTGTTGCATTTGCTAAATCTAATCCTTAAAATTAGCCTTTCAGTGGCTGGGTGTTATCATCCAACTTCAGCACCTAGACATTGCATATATATTGCATATGCATATACATTAATGGCCTTAAGTAATGTCCTGGCTCCATTCACAAAGTCTTAACTGGTTAATCTTGGTTACATGGTTAGTGAGCTTATGTTGAGTGAGCTTATGTTGTGTCAAGTTGTGTTCCCTATCAATATGTGCAACTTAGCCACACTGTGCATGCATTGACCCATGTTTTTAAAAGTTTTCCCTGATAATTCTGTTTTTCTCTGATTACATAATCAGAGAATACTGTTATTAGTTGCTTGTCAGTGATATTTTCTTTTCACTTACCTTGTTTTAACCCTAAAATTATGATTTAGGCTCCAAACATCCTACCTATATTCTGTTGGTAATGTTTTTTGAAATGCTGCTGTTTGCCCATCAAAATCGACAATCTACATTTTTCTCTAGGCAACTTTATCTTTAAATACTCACTATGGTACCACTGTTTCACAAGGAAGCACATCTTGAAGCACTTTTTAAAGTTAATTTTCTCTTTAAAATGGTATATTATTATGGTGTTATCATATCAAGGCATTAAGGATTCAAGGAGACTTTATTGTCAGTCACATCACATGAGGTGGAATGAAATTATGTATTCAATGTCCCAGTTACACCCAAAAATGCAATACATACAAAAATAGAAATACATAGTATATAAAAATATAAGAAAGGCAATACAAATACACAAGTGGACAAAATTGTTGGTATCCCTTGTTTAATGAAAGAAAAACCCACAAAAAAACTCATTAAACTGGCCTGGACAAAAATGATGGTACCCCTGAAAATAATGTGACCAAAGGGACATAATAAATCAAGGTGAGTCCACTAATTAGCATCAAAGGTGTCTATAAACTTGTATTTAGTCAGTGGGCCAATATAGAGGGCTACAGGTAGTCACTGTGCTGTTTGGTGACATGGTGTGTACCACACTCAACATGGACCAGAGGAACCAAAGAAAAGAGTTGACTCAGGAGATTAGAAAGAAAATTATAGACAAGCATGTTAAAGGTAAAGGTTATAAGACCATCTCCAAGCAGCTTAATGTTCCTGTTAAATTTAAGATCCATGGGACTGTAGCCAACCACCCTGGACATGGCTGCAGGAGGAAAATTGATGACAAATCAAAGACGGATAATATGAATGGTAAAAACTTCTGAAGAGATTAAAGATGAACTTCAAGCTTAAGGAAGATCAGTGACAGATCGCACCATCTGTCATTGTTTGAGCCAAAGTGGACTTAATGGGAGATAACCAAGAACAACACCATTGTTGAAAAGCCAAACTGGAATTTGCCAAACTACAGGTTGACAAGCCATAAAGCTTCTAGGAGAATGTCCTATGGACAGATGAGACAAAAAATGAACTTGACATCAGCTCTATGTTCACAGATGGAAAAATGAAGCATATCAAGAAAAGAAAAGTCCCTACTATGAAACAAGGAGGAGGCTCTGTTATGTTCTGGGGCTGCTTTGTTACATCTGGCACAAGTTGCCTTGAATCTGTGCAGTGTACAATGAAATCTCAAGACTACCAAGGGATTCTAGAGAGAAATGTGCAGCCCAGTGTCAGAAAGCTTGGTCTCAGTCGCAGGTCATGAGTCTTGCAACAGAATAATAAAAAAGTCAAGCTTAAAACACCCAAGAATGGCTCAGAGGAACGCATTGGATTATTCTGAAGTGGCCTTCTCTGAGTCCTGACCTAAATCCTATTGAGCACCTTTGGAAGGAGCTGAAACATGCCTCCTGGAAAAAACACCCTTCAAACTTGAGACAAATGGAGCAGTTTGTGATGGGGAGTGGGCCAAAATACCTGCTGAGAGGTGCAGAAATCTCATTGAGAGTTACAGGAATCATTTGGTTACAGTGATTGCCTCAAAAGGTTGTGCAACAAAATATTAAGTTATGGGTACCATCATTTCTGTCCAGGCCTATTTTATGAGGTTTTTTTTAAAAATAATTCTGCTGAAGCATGGTTAAAAAGTAATGTCTTTAATGGGTTAATTTTCATAGCATTTTTATTTATTATTACTTTTGTCAGACTCAAGTTATTTCTGTGACCACTGTGGGTTTTTCTTTCATTAACCAAGGGGTACCAACAATTTTGTCCATGTGTGTATAAATAAGGTGCATTAAACAGCATCATGAACATAAGTCACAGTTGTGAGCAGATGGGTATGTATATAGCACATTATAAGAAAAGAAAACAGCAGCATGGATAAAGTATCCAGTGTCCAATTAAAGTGTCATGGCAGTGGTGTGTGTCTGGTTAGAGTTTAACAGTCTTACAGCTTCAGGGAAGAAACTGTTCCTCAATTCTACAATTAATGCTCCACAACCTCCTGCCTGAGGGAAGCAGTGCAAAAAGTGTGTTCTGGGTGAGCGGGGTCTTTCATGATGCAGGTGGTGCTCTTCCTGCATCTGATGGTGGGAAAGCTGACACCAGCAGTCCTTTGTGTAGCATTCACCACCCTCTACAAATCTTTCCTCTCTACAGCAGAACAGCTTGTTGATGCTGGAGTGCAGAACATTCTCCACTGCACATCTATAAAAGGAGGTGAGGACTGAGCTCCTGAGTCCATCACATAGTCCATAGTCTTTGCCTGTCAGACTGAAAGGTACACACCCACTCAAAATGGGCATAGAACCTGTTAAGAGCATCATGCACTAAGGGGTCCCTAAGACATTGTGTGTCTCATTTTTATAGTCTTTGATGCACTTGATGATCTTCAACATGATCTGTGGATCCTGGGAGGAGAGATGTGCCTGGATATTCTGTGCATGTGTGGCTTTTTCCTTTTAAAACCTGTGGTCAGCTTTCTTCTAGACTTCCTGTGAAACACCAGATATGAATGCAGAATCCTTGGATGGACCTCTGCCTTAGCCAGGGTTTCTGGTTTGGGTAGCATATCACAGACCTGGTGGTGGTGACATCTTCAACACACTTGCAAAAGTGTCCAAGTACAGCAGATGTGAAATCCTCCAGATTCTGTTCCCACTCATTCACAGCAGCAGCCCAGAAGACCTGCCAGTATGTGAATTTGAAGCAGAAGTACAGAGTTGCTGGGACACAAAATGATGGTCTTCTATGTAGGACTGGGACGAGGGACTTTGTATCTTGCTGCTACTAGATATAAACATGATCCAGTGCGTTATTGCCCCATTTTGAAATGGTGACAAGGTGTGAATTATTAGCATGAGTGTATTTGAATGTGAATTAGCATGGAGTGTATTTAAACAAGGACCCATTCAGATAAAAAAATAACAAAACCAAATAGTGCACCTTTTACCTGTATCTGTTTATGAATACAGGACAAAGCATCATAGTTACATCAATAGTGGAGTTCAAGGGAAGTCTATAATTTGAAACCTTGTCTTCAGTGAAATATGGAAAGCAAGGTAAGACTGTATTTTGAACAACAAAGATAAACTGTAATGGAAAGTGTTCGTTTAATCAGAGATGTTTATTATCAATATTAGGTGTAACTGAACCACTCCTGTATGACACTCAAGTGTAATAACATGCCAGAATACAGGCAAGAGAAATGGATGCAAGATCAGTTCATGGTCTGGATCAGTGTTGGGGCATGTGATTCCACAATATTACTACAAAGCTGCTGAACTTGACACTACATATATCTTTATGACTAATGCAAAAGCACTTTCATTCATTCTGTAGCCAAGGGACATGTGGCCTACAGTCACAACACATCTCAAGTACTTCTCATCAGTACATGCATCACAATTTACCACATTATGGCACCACAAATTAAGGATGAATATGAACACGACTCATAGTCAAGATAAAATGAAACTGTTAGCTGCCTATCATCTTAAACACATTACACAGCTTTCTAGCAGTGGTGCTGACAGCAGTGTATACCACAATGTTCCCACTCCAAACAGAAATTTCTGACATTCCAGAAAATAATCGGAACAGCTAGTGCTAGAGTGGCTTTCATTGATCCACACTGAAAGACTGATGACATGAGAAAGATCTAAGGTTTCTCTACATTTGATAAGTAGTTGTGATGCTCAGGATACTGATAACACAATCAAGGTTTAGGGACAGTATGATAAAGCCAATATGCTTATTACATACTTTTTAAATTCAAGCAATCCTCATCTTCTTCATACCAATCCTCCTCAAACCAACGTTTCCTTCAGAAAGTTGAGTTTTGAATAATTTTAACAGTGTTTCCCATTTCACTTCTTAAAGATCTCCACAAGGTTCAAATATTAGCTCTGTTCCAGCTACAAATGTACAACTCTGTTAGTAGTTCACTCTGTTTATACTGGTTTCCTAACCAAAAGGTTGATGGTTCAAATCCATTGTTATTGCCTTGTCTACTAGCTAAGGATAATCTGAGTGAACAGCAAAGCACTTTTGTAAGTCTCTCTGGATAAGGGCGTCTGCTAAATGCAATAAATGTAAAATATAATAAATGTACAAGGCACAGTCTACTGTGATGTTGTTGCCCAATACAAGGCCAGAATCTCAAAATATTGAAATATTTTAATATTCTACTGCTGGGTGAACTCAGAAGCAGACAAAGAAGAACTGTGGGATTTGAACCGCTCTATTGGAGCTGGGAGTGGTTTAGGGTTAGTAGGATGTATCATTTCTTTTACTTGTGAAAAATGGGGAGAAAGGGGAGACTGAAAAACAGGATGCTGCCATCTTAAAAGAAAATAATTAGGAGAAGTAGTGATTTGCCACAAAATAAATCAGCCACCATGATCACGGATAGCCCCCTGGGCTTGGGCAAACCCGTAATGAAGTCTGGGGACAGGTGTGACCATGGACAGTGTGGAACATGCAGGAGAAGGAGCAGGCCCACAGATTTGGTCCTAAAGTCCTTGTTCCAGGCACAGGTGTCACAGGCAGAAACAAAGTGCTGTAATTCTCTGTCCATTTTGGGCCACCAAAACTTTTGTTGGATGAACTCCAGGGTTCTGGTTGCCCCAGGGTATCCAGAGAGAGGGCAGGTGTTCCCCCACTGTAACACCTGTTTGCGTGCAGAGAACAGAACAAAGATATGATGAGCCGGACCCCTGCCTGGGTCTGGCTCCCTTTCCAAAGCCTTTTACACATGGTCCTCCACCTACCAGCGCAAGGGGGCTACTGTGTGCTTTGGGGAAAGAATTGGAGCAGAAGACGGGGACAGTGGATCCTCCTATTGTCTGGGGAATGCCTCAGGCTTAGTGTTCTTTGTGTCTGTATGGTATGAAAGGTGGAATGTGAACCAGCTAAAGAACAGGGACCAGAGAGCCTGCCAACAGTTCAGCTGTTTGGCACCCTGGATATATGCCAGGTTTTTACAGTCTGTCCAGACCAAGAGTGGGTGATTAGCTCCCTCTAGTCAATGAGGCCACTCTTCCAGAGCCATTTTGATGGCCAGGAGTTCACAATCCCCAAGCCATAATTCAAGTAGGCACAGGGGTGCAGCTTCCTAATCATGTCAGAATGATTAGGAACCACTCCTAATCCACTTCTGAAATGTCAACCTCAACCGCAAACAGCAGGTCAGGGTCTGGAAGATGAAGAATGGTTGCAGATGTCAAACTGCGCTTTAACCCCTCAAAGGCTTCCGGGCTTCATAAGTCCAGCAGACTGGACCGGGTGTTTACAGTAGGTTCGGTCAAGCAGGCAGCCACTGACCCAAAATCCCTAAAAAAACGAAGCCCAGGAAGCACTGAACAAGTCAGAGAGGCTATTTGGCTACAGCCTTGAGGTTTGATGGATCCATAGTTAATTGTCCCTTGGAGACCACAAACCCCATAAAGTGGAGAGGATGTGAAATGTGAAATTTTTAAATTCACATGAAGATGGTTCTCTAAAAGGAGTTGCAGGAACTGTTGAATGTGTCAGATCTGATCCTTCATGGTTTTACTGAAAATGAGGATATCATCCAAGTACACAAAGATGTAAGTTCAGAGGGCCTAGCATAGCGCCTCATGAATGAGGCACAGGAAGACAGCTGGAGCATTCATCAACCCAAACAACATGACCAGGTATTCATAATGGCCAGTGGGGGTAATGAAAGCTGTCTTCCATTCATCTCCCAGCCTTATCTGGACCAGATTTTAGGCACTGTGAAGGTCCAATTTCATGATGATGTAGGGCCTCAAAGGTGGTAGTCATCAGGAGCAGTGGGGACTGGTTCTTGACTGTGATCTTATTCCGTCCCCAGTAGTTGATGAATGGATGAAGCCCACAATCTTTTTGCCAGCAAAAACAAACCAGCCACAGCAGGCAAGGACAAGGGCCAGAGCTCTCCTGCTGGTCCGGCACCTCTCACAGAGGCAGTTATCTAGTACCAGAGTGGACTCATAAAGGGGCTCTAGGGAACTAAGTGGGGCCCTGGTGGCCAACAGATACTTGTTGTTAAGGCCTTGTAGGTGCCACGAGGGCCTCAGGATTCCACCCACTCTTAGCTGCCCACATGCAAAACACTCATTGTGACTGAGAGTGAGCCCTAGATAGCCAGGGTCAGATCCTGTAGCTGTTGGCTGATCTGACCTAAGGCCTGCTCATATTCCCCTAATCGGGCCCCTTGAGCAGTGATGGTAGTCTTTAGTGCTGGGAACCCACCAGGTTTGAGACCACGTGTATGTTTCTCTCCCAGCTACTGCCAGGTGAACTCAGAAGCAGACAAATCAGGCCACTGGCCTGGAAAACAGGGCACTAACTACTGCTCTACTGGAACTCTACTGGGAGTGTCTTATGGTTAGTAGGCCTTATCAGCTCTCAAGGGCAGATGGTGCTTGCGCTTTTACTTGTGAAAGATGGGGAGAAAAAGCAACCCGATGAACAGAATGCTGGTAGAGAATGAAAAATAAATACATACACAGTGCAGGGTTTGAACCCCCACGAGAATGCGTCACATTTCAAAGTTGGGTGCGCAGCCGAGTGAGCTACTGTGTCATCTGGGAAATGAGGTGATGATAGGAGGAAAAAGGGTGAAACAAAAACTACTCCTGTTATAAGGAGGAACTGGAAAATAAACAACTAATTTTTAAGGAGGAAAATCAGAAAAACATTTAGTTTTTAGAAGGAGGGAGATTAAGAGAGCACTCCGGTGGCATTTCTACATGAAGACACCAAGCTACCGTGCTGAGTGAGTGGCGAGGACATCTTAACCTCAGTGCACCTGAACTTAATCACACTGACTATTGCCATAATTGGTAGAAGGACCCCCTCCGGTGGCTGGTTAATCCGAGATTCACATGCATCCTGAATTGTGGGGGCGAACCATACACCACTACTACTGATATACATAAAATCACTATGTTTTGAATTAATGTTTAATTTTATTTGTTCTAATTAAAGTGTTTTTGTGAACAAATATTTACTGCCCAGATATTAGCTTTATAATGAAGTTGTCATGTGCCTAGGATTTGTGCACTGCACTGAGAAGACATAAAGAGATGGACTGAATGAAACTGTGAATAATTGTGAATAACTCCTGAATGTTCTTGTGTACTTTGAGCACCAGTGGGTGGCAGCACACTGAAAAGGAGGGACATGACAAGAAAAAAATTACCCTGTGTGATGTCATACATGGCCACGCACTTTGCACTCTGGCTGAGCTGTGAAAATGTGAAGGAGATGGGGACAGAGCAGGGTGACTGAGCACCATGAAGTAAGTGCTAATCGACAGTCACACCTCTTGGCGAGGAAATGCATACAGAAGTACAATGCTACATCCAGTAGAAGATCACTAAATCCCTTAGACAAATTTTACCCCTTACAGACATGAACAAATCAACTGTTTCTGGGTTATAATGTTTTTTAGTATAATTTTTCACCCTTGTGCTGGTAAAGGTTGCACTGTAAGAAATTAGATACAATTTTTATCCAATTATGGTTTTATCAAGGGACTTGTTGTAAGATTATACAAATCAATTCTAGATATTTTCACTCATTTAAAGTAATTTTATCTAATACCACTGCATCTATCTATTGTCTAAAATGATCCATTTTCTAAAATTGTGTACAGTTATTTTTTTGTTTGTTTTATCACCTTAGTTACAGGCTCATGGATATAGGGAATTATTGTAAACTGGAATGATAATGTTGTCATCTGACTCCTTGGTGGACCGGTTGGCCAGCATTTCAGGATGCTCACATCTTTGTTACCCTCCGTTTAGTTAGGCTGTTAATGTCAGATCTGCCAGTCACTCACCACACTATGGTTATTTTTTTATCCTTTGTTCTCCATTAATTTAAACATTAAACTAAGCAGATTTCTCTACTTTTCTAAACTTTGTCCCAGTCTGAAGTCCAGAGCGCTCTGGAGCAGGTTATTATTAAGAATGTCTCTGTACATCATTAGTCATATATATATTTGTACATATATGTACATCACATACAATTCAGCTAAAGACTAATAAATTTAAAATACGTTCACAAGGCACTGGAGTCGACAGACATTTTTGTTTGTATGTACATAATCTGCAGCAGCAAACATTCTGATCAAGAGGGTCAAATAATAAACTAATCATTACTAAGCCAATGCCATTTCTTAGATTCATTACCAAAGTAGGTGATCATCAGACCATACCAGTAACAGAGTAAAAACAAAAGATGGACAAACCTGTTTAATACCAAGCCGATAAGCCATGATACGGTCCACTGAATTGGGGTTCATCTGTGTCCACTGGAGTTTGAAACCATAGACGCTGGGCTTGTTCTGCCACAGGGCACTGTATGTGTCATAGTAGAACTCTGGAGCAAAGGCCTTGCCTGAAACAAAAATACTGTTATTTACAACAAAAAAGGAGCATCTAAAACTTTTTATATCATCGCCACTCAGACCTGACACTTGTATTGTTGTCCTCATACAGAAACTGTAGCTCTTACAGTCATGAAAAAAGACTGTATAATACTGAAGCCCATCCTTGAATACGTATGTCAACTCTGTAAATACACATACTGTGAGTCACTCCACTGGAGCACTGGACAGATAAGAGCAAACTATAACATAAATATTTCAGATAAAAATTGCCCTTGGGAAATTTTCAATCATTTTGATTTTGGTCAGATGATGTTACATCTACTATCACTTTGTGGATTCAATGGTCATTATTTAATAAATGAATTGGACAAATTACTTGTCTGTATCTTTGATGGAGAAAGATGAAAGGGGAGAGGTATTGAGAGATAAAGTGGGAGAGGGCAAAAAGTGTAGGAAAGTCATAGAAAAAGAAATTTGTGGGACAGAAAGAGACTATAAATGGAGAGTGGGTAGCAGGGGGAGTTAAGGTGATAGGGTCATTATACAAAAAGAGAAACAATATGGGAAAGATGGGGATAAAAGGGTAGAGAAAGGGAGAAAATTAAGAGGGAGAGACAGAATGACTGAAGAGAAAAGAGAGAGACAGAAAGAAACACAAAGGGAGAATAAAGTTCATGAGATGTTTAAAAGAAAGTAACACCATATGTAAAAAGCTCTCTACTAAAAAGCTGACAAATCCCAAACCAGGAAACAAATGAATTAATAAAATAATTCCTCTCAGAAAAAAACAGCTTAGCACTAAATTCTGTCCATTTCTTGTCAAAACCTAAGCCAGCAGGCAGTCTCAAATCATGATTATAAAAAGCGCACAAAAAGAAAAACATTTTGAAATTGATGGATGTTCTCTATTCCTCTGCAACTCCACCATATGAAGTGATAGTGGCCATTTCAGCAGAGAAAACTTCTTTGTGGAGCTTTGCGTAGATGTCCACAGAAGGCAAAATGTTGCTGATGTCTGCAGTTTGGGGATTAAAGCTGTCACTAGCACTTATTCTATCCTCAGCTTATTAAGAAGAAGAAAATCTACAGGCAGTGCTAATGGGCCCACTGAGTTTACTCTGTTTAATGCTCTGGGATAAAGTCATCTCTTCTGGGAATTGGAGCTTCAGTGAAGATACAAACAAAAACCCTGCACAGGTCAGCTGACAGCCAGTTTAGCTTGATCCTTCAAGGCCTTCAAGATTTTGAGGCTCCTGCTTGTATACTTTTTTGAATGTCAGACAATGGTTGGTACAGAGACACAGTAACTTTCTTGCAAATCTTGTTTTTGAATGTTATTCTAATGCAGAGCACATAATTGTGCAAAAGTGAGTTCACTCACATTGGAGCCTGTTGAAACAAAAAAGCCACTTCACACCTGAAGCCTGTCTCAGTTAACTTCCTTTAACAAAGTGATTTTTTTTTCCATGACTACACAAAGGTTTTCAACTCTATCTGGTATGATAAGGTAGTCAATGATGTCAATTACTGTCAAATCTTATTGTAATCTATTCCAAATCTATTTTATTTATCTACTCTTTGCAACAATAAAGAGACATAATCATGTGTTGCAAAATATACTCAATGTAGTATATACAGTAGATAAACATATTTTTCAAAAAATACATTTTCAAAAGAAGGCAAGCTGTCTACAGACTTTTGTTTAGGAATTGTGCACAATCTTTCTGACAAAGTTTTAAATCATTTTGGTTAGGATCATGCATGTCACATAAATCACTCATGTATGATAAATTAAATTAAATTAAAGTAGATTAACACCACTTTAAATACAAAGTCAAAACAATGAAAGTCCAAAAATGAAATAACCATGTACACTATATTCCTTTTGTGAGTCACAAGGAAAAAAAGTGAAATTGTGTCACCCATTGAACATGTAACAGGGTTGTCACTGCTGGGAGTCCATCTTATCTTAAATTAAAGCCCAGTGCATGAATATTTTGTATAAGCCTCCTTAGAGATGTGCAGCTGTCAAGCTAAAAGTCAGAGGAACTGATGCAGTATGAGAGGTACGCACATAACCACAGGGCTACCATAATGAACAGATGGAAACTTCTTGTTTTCTCACTCAATCTCTAGCTCATTAACATTTCTCACAGCTTCCTATGAGGAATTCCCAGATCAGAAATTAACAGGCATTAGGGAGAAATGTCCACTCCCTTTCTATTTCACATTTAGAATTCTGTGTTCAACTGCTAGTCATTAAAACTTTTAGGGCTATCATGGCTATCATCCATTAAAATCAACAGAAATTGTTATTCAACTAGAGAGAGAGAGAGAGAGAGAGAGAGAGGCACAAAAAAATCAAGGATATGAGTGATATAATCCTCTTTTATGCCTGCTGGGCAGAGCAGGAAATTGTCAATGCAAATTAAATGATTAGGGGTGAAACATCTCCAAGAATAACCTATGAATCAGAAAGCAGGTAGCTCCCCCCCCCACATCTCTGGTCCAGGAAGCCTCATCAACCAGCTGGGATTTGAGTCATGATTATTCATCAGTGATAGTAGGGCAAAAGGAAAATGAGAGAGAAGAAGCAATAATGCTCACTTCTAAAATGGAAAGCCTTGGTAGAGTACCAGTTTTTTGCTCAGACCACTTATGAAGTGGCACAAAAATAAAAAACAAATCACTCCCTGATCTGAAGCAACTGCACAGGATGACATGGCAAATGAGTTTTATCTGTGCTAGAGTTGCATAGGATTGAGGAACAGTGCAAATTAAATCAGGACATTTCATTAAATAACTAAACACAACCTTGGCTGTAAACTATTTGTAAATAACTAATTGCAGCAACTGTTAAAAGCACAGTTACTTCATAATCAGAATCAGAATCTCTTTATTTCGCCAAGTATGTTACACATACAAGGAATTTTTCTTGGTGAGAGCAACACATGTATGACATGTAACGAGTACACAGACTATTTACAAACATTACACTAGAAATACTTGAAATAAGAATTACTTGAAGTATTTAATACTTAATATATAATCTGGGTATTGTAAGAGTTTGATTAAGTTAAAAAAAGTCCAACAAAGAAGGGGAAAAGCTACTGTAATGCTTCAAGCTTGAGAATTATCACCGTCTGAAATGTCATTAAGAAATGTCAACTAAAGGGAACATATGGAAAACCAGGAAAAGTCTTGAAATATGAGTATTGGGGCGCTCTACTATGTAGCATTGTTACAAATCCACTGTCTGCATGGAAGACTTAAAAGAAAAGACACATCACACCCCACACCATCAAATCAGTGTCTAAATCTGCAAAAACATCTAGAGAAGAGAGAGGCATTTCAAACAGGGACTGATTAAACTAATATAAAACTATTTGGCCATAATCATAAAATCCATGTTTGAAGAAGTTCTAAAGCTTGGCTGGAGATCTGTATTGGTGATGTGTGTCAGCTTGTGGCATGGAACACATTGCATAAGTAGATGGAAAATGGATTCCACTAACTTTCAGCACAGTCAATCAAGAAACTAAAGCTAAAACAAAGCTGCCTTTCACACAGCAAAATGATTACCAGGGTGAACAAACAAATAAACAAACAAACAAACAAATCTATTTCAACAAAAAAAAAAAAAAAAAACTCTGTAAGTGAACTTTTAATCTCTGATATTTGTCAAAGGAGGTGTTCAGACCTGACTGTTTTTTTTATGTAGAGCAACTTATCAGGGCAAATGGCATAAATAAATTAATAAATCTATAAAACATTTTAATTGGTTTGCTGTCACTTTTAAAATAAACTCCTCAGAAATCATCTCACACAAAAATAAACGTTGCAAAAGAAATGTCTGTGCGTACTTGTCAACTAACATAACCTCAATGATGAGAAAGACACTTGTATACAATATACATTGTATACAATGTTTATAACCAATATAACTTTCTTTATTACTTTATTAATACCATAATCATGTTTACACTAAATCTATTAAGGTATGCTATCATGGCATAACTCTCTTACCTGTTACCAGGAATGTGCAGCGACCAGCACCAGCCTCATTGGTAATGTCACAGGTGTATGCACCATAGCCCTCACGATTGAGTGCCCTTACATGGTACTCAGTCTCATCGCGAGTGTCAAACTGCCCCACGGTCAGCAGACGTGTGCCCAGTTTCCATTCATACTTCAGCACACGGGATGGGTGTGCACGCAACACTCTGCAGCTCAGGCTAAAGGCCCGGCCCAGGCCTTGCCGAATCTCTGTATAGGCAGGTTCTACTGCTGGTGGATCTGTAAAGAAACAAAGAACAGATCGTAAAATTTCATAATGCCCATTTAGCAACATTTGTAAAAGGCTTTCCAAAAACCCTAAATATTTAGATCAGCACAAAACTAAATGTGTAAGGCATTGACTTGTGGAGCAGCAAATTGCACAGCAATGAATAAAAATCTAGTAGAAAGCATTCCACAGACAACAGAGGCAGATACTCCAACAAAAGCACAATAAACTCTTTTTAATACCCTTCATTTCAAAAGAAATAAATGAGTTGTGAATTTAATTTGTACTCAAAATGGCCATTTAAAATTTCAAGATTACTGTATACTCACAAAAATGAGCATGTCCTTCATATTTCTGAAAAATATTATATTTTATCTTTTCATGGGACAATACCATATAAATGAAACTTGGATATACCTTTTAATAGTCAGTGTACAGCATGTTCAGCAGTATAGATTTAGTGTCTTTTGAAAATAACTCAACACATAATCATTAATCTCCAAATTGCTGGCAGTACAAGTGAGTACATTTTAAAGTGAACGTGTCCAAATATATATAGTGTCAATATTTTCCCATTTATGTCCCATTTGCAGAAATGTGAAGGGTGTACATAGATAGTACAAGATTATCCATATGACAAAGTGTTCTTGACTAAGGGGAAAAAAGAAAACTACAGATAAAATTTGACTATTAAGACCCAGTAACCCACCATAATAGTACTTAACATTCCATCTTAAAAAAAAAGCTCCCTTCTGTTTAAAATTTTGTTTTTTTTGTATTGCAGTACATATATACATGCTGTTTCTAGAACAATGGACTGTCTTGGAAATTTTTTTTGATATTACATACATTAAGTTGTGGTAAACACAACTTAGAACTAAGAAATATTAAAACTGTAAGCATGTTTCTGAAAAAATAAAAGCAATCAGCATTTTTTTTTTTTATTTAGCCTTTATTTAACCAGGTTGATCCTGTTGAGACACAATGATCCCTTTTTCAAGGGAAGCCTGGCCAAGATAGCAGCGTAAATCATCAATTACAACATTTAACAATAAGGTACACAAATACAATATCGGTTAAAAACAAGCTTTCATACAGTGCAAGAGCATGAATGATAAGAGGCTGATTCCATGTTCCTTACAAGATTTTTAAATTTTCCGGGAGAAATAAGTTCCTCCAGATTCAGAGTGCTCCGCAAGTCATTCCAAACACTGGGAAAAATACATGAAGGAGCGCTTACTGAATTCAGTGCGAACTTTGGGAACATTAAGCAGATAACAATCATTGGAATGTAAGGAATAAATGCTCTGGGATCTTGAGATATAACCACATAAATATTGGGCAAGTAGGCCCAGGATGGCTTTGTATATGCAAATGTGCCAATGTGAAAGGCGACGTGCAGCCAATGAGGGCCACTTAACTCTGCCACATAAAGTACAATGATGAGTGAGGGCTTTGCAACCTGTGACAAACCTCAAGGCACTGTGGTACACAGAGTCCAGAGATTGCAAACATATTGCAGGGGCATGTATGTAAATAAGGTCGCCATAATCCAGCATAGGAAAAAAAGTGGCAGCAACCAGCTTTTTCCTGGTAGCAAATGTGAAACATGTCCTGTGGCGGTTTGAGCTTTAGTTTTTTGACCAGGTTTTCTATATGAGATCTGAAAGAAAGCCAGTTATCAATCAAAATGCCCAAATACTTGTAACAAGGCACCAAATCAATTTTGTTCCCTTGAAGGGAAAACACACTGGGAGGGGACTCAGGTATCTTTGTACCATTTGAAAAGATCATTACTTTGGTTTTAGAAACAACTTTCAACTCTATAAGTTGATGTTCTACAAGGTTAAAGGCAGTTTGTAAGTAGCCAACGGCCTCAGCAAGGGAGGAACTACAACAGTAAATGAACATATCATCAGCATAGAAATGGAATTTAGCATCAGGGACGTTTTTACCAAGTACATCCACATAAATACTAAATAAAATTGGACCTAAAACAGAACCCCGAGGCACGCCAAAATAGACATTATAGCAGGATAGCATTGTAGAGGAGATACACATTGCATTCTGTCTGACAAATAATTAGCAAACCATCCAACTGTATGGTTAGACAGACCAATATTCAATAGTCGTTGTTTCAAAATGGAGTGATCCACAGTGTTAAAGGCCTTAGAAAGGTCAAAAAAAGGGCTGCGCAGAAGTTTTTATTGTCCAATGAATCTATTAAATCATTTATGATTTTTAGGGAGGCTGTGATGGTACTATGTTGTTTCTTAAATCCAGACTGATATGGAGAGAGAATATCATTTGTTTGGAGAAAGTTTTTCAGCTGATCATTTATCAATCTTTCAAGAACCTTTGACAAAATGTACAACTTGGAAATTGGTCGGTAATTGTTCAAACAGGTAGGATCCCTCCCTTTCAAAAGAGGAAGAACATGAGCAACCTTCCAAATTGCAGGTATGCAATTTGTAGTGATGGTAAGTTTGAAAATATATTGAACAGGTTTAGCAATGAAGTCAGCAGCAACTTCAAAAACTGGGGTTCTAAATGATCTGGACCTGCAGATTTAGTAATATCTAAAGAAAGGAGAGCTCTGTGGATTTCTTCCACTATGAACAGTGTAAAACAAAAAGGCTGACCAGTAGTTATAAGACCATCAGTTGGAACAGAAGACACTAGCTAGTGGGTCAGTTTGGGGAGAAGAACCAGAGAACAAGGAGCCAGAGGCAATTAAATAATTATTAAAACAATCAAGCATGGAAGCTGTATCAGATACAGTGGGGAAAATAAGCATTTAGTCAGTCACCAATTGTGCAAGTTCTCCCACTTAAAAAGATGAGAGAGGCCTGTAATTGACATCATAGGTAGACCTCAACTATGAGAGACAAAATGTGAAAATAAAATTGAGAAAATAATTTTGTCTGACTTTTAAAGAATTTATTTGCAAATAATGGTGGAAAATAAGTATTTGGTCACCTACAAACAAGCAAGATTTCTGGCTGTCACAGACCTGTAACTTCTTTTTTAAGAGGCTCCTCTTTCCCCCACTCATTACCTGTATTAATGGCACCTGTTTGAAGTCGTTAACAGTATAAAAGACACCTGCCCACAACCTCAAACTGTCACACTCCAAACTCCACTATGGTGAAGACGAAAGAGCTGTCGGAGGACACCAGAAACCGAATTGTAGACCTGCACCAGGCTGGGAAGACTGAATCTGCAATAGGCAAGCAACTTGGTGTTGAAATCTACTGTGGGAGCAATAATTAGAAAATGGAAGACCTACAAGACCACTACTAATCTCCCTCGATCTGGGGCTCCACGCAAGATCTCAGCCCGTGGGGTCAAAATGATCACAAGAACGGTGAGGAAAAATCCCAGAACCACAAGGGGGGATCTAGTGAATGACCTGCAGAAAGCTGGGACCAACGTTACAAAGGCTACCATCAGCAACACACTACGACGCCAGGGACTCAGATCTTGCAGTGCCAGACGTGTCCCCCTGCTTAAGCCAGTCCATATCCAGGCACGTCTGAAGTTTGCTAGAGAGCATTTGGATGTTCCAGAAGAGTATTGGGAGAATGTCATATGGTCAGATGAAACCAAAGTAGAACTATTTGGTAAAAACACAACTCGTTGTGTTTGGAGGACAGTGAATGCGGAGTTGCATCCAAAGAACACCATACCAACTGTGAAGCATGGGGATGGCAACATCATGCTTTGGGGCTGTTTCTCTGCAAAGGGACCAGGACGACTGGTCCGTGTACATGAAAGAATGAATGGGGCCATGTATTGTGAGATTTTGGGTGCAAACCTCCTTCCATCAGCAAGGGCAATGAAGATGAAACGTGGCTGGGTCTTTCAGCATGACAATGATCCCAAGCACACTGCCAGGGCAACAAAGGAGTGGCTTCGTAAGAAACATTTCAAAGTCCTGGAGTGGCCTAGCCAGTCTCCCGATCTCAACCCCATCGAAAACCTTTGGAGGGAGTTAAAAGTCCGTGTTGCCCGCCGACAGCCCCAAAACATCACTGCTCTAGAGGAGATCTGCATGGAGGAATGGGCCAACATACCAGCAACAGTGTGTGCCAACCTTGTGAAGACTTACAGAAAACGTTTGACCTCTGTCATTGCCAACAGAGGATATACAACAAAGTATTGAGATGAACTTTTGTTATTGACCAAATACTTATTTTCCACCATTATTTGCAAATAAATTCTTTAAAAGTCAGACAAAATGATTTTCTCAATTTTTTTTTTCACATTTTGTCTCTCATAGTTGAGGTCTACCTATGATGTCAATTAACGGCCTCTCTCATCTTTTTAAGTGGGAGAACTTGCACAATTGGTGACTGACTAAATACTTATTTTCCCCACTGTATAATAGTAAACAATGTAAACAATTGTAAACAATGCTGGGTGGTAAATCACTATGGTTCATTGGTTGAAATAGATTTAACCACCTTCCAAAATTGATTGTGATCATTTACATTTTCTGTTTTTGCCAAGAGGTAAAAGTCAGATTTGGCTTTTTTAATCAGAAAAGTGAAGCGATTTCTGAGTTGCCTGAAAGTGAGCCAATCAGCCTCAAACCCAGTCTTTCTGGCTATAGCTCACACAAAATTTCTATTTTGCAAAAGGTCAGATAAGTCAGGTGTAAACCAAGGGTTATCTCTCCCTTTGACTTTGTACCGCCGGAAGGGAGCTTGTTTGTCAACAAGGGAGGAGAACCCTTTGTGGAAGAACTCCCATGCACTCTGTACATCATTACATAATTCAGTGCGTTCCCAGTTAAAGTTACACAGGTCATGAAGGAATCCCTGCTCAACAAATGTCTTCATGTTGCATTTAATCACAAAACAGGGTTTAGTTTTAGGCACCTTTGCATTTTTGACTGCAGCAATCACACAATGGTCACTTATTCGTGAAAATAGGTGTGGAAGAATACTTGTGTGCAACATTGGTCAGGAACAAGTCAATCAATGAAGATTTGTTTGGGAATTTTAGATTGGGATGTGTGGGACTCTCAATAAGCTGTGTGAAGTTAAGTGTAACACAGACAGCCTTGAAAGCATCAGATGAAGAATTAAACCAATCCCAATTTAAGTCACAGGTCACAATTATTTCACTGTAGTTCAGGTCAGCTAACAACTTAGTCAAAGAGGTGAGGGTCTCAGCAACAGCTGATGGTGGTCTATAACAACCCACCACAGTTAGAGAGAACCCGGTTGACACCTCAAAATTTATAGCCAGAAACTCAAGTTGTTTACAGACTGATTTGGACTGCAGAACTTTCATATTAAATTTATATTTGCAGTAAATCGCAACCCCACCCCCATTCTTGAGATGGTCAGTCCTGAATACATTGTATCCCTTAATAGAAATGGCATTATCAGAACATGACTTACTAAGCCATGTTTCAGACAAG
Source organism: Acestrorhynchus altus (assembly GCA_034509495.1). Lineage (NCBI taxonomy): Eukaryota > Metazoa > Chordata > Actinopteri > Characiformes > Acestrorhynchidae > Acestrorhynchus > Acestrorhynchus altus. Next base: position 22,513,273 of record CM067513.1, read on the forward strand.
ACAATGACATCTGCATCAGCTGATTTGGCCCAAATGCCCAGCATATCATATGGGAGCAGGCTACAAATATTCAAATGGATTACACTTAGCCTTGACCGATCCTTGAACTCTGTGGGGTGTTACAGGAAGCAATAAAAGGACCAGGATTTGTCTGTAAGCCAGAAATCAGAAGTAAAATTAACAGCAGAAAACGTTTTCTAATTTCATCATGATTGCTTGGTGATGCCCTTTTGGAATGTAACAATTGCAAATGAGGCAAGAGACCCTTGTGATAGAATAAAATAAGACTCTAAAACAAACATAGTAACAAGACACAACCAATAGTCATAGTTAAAAGAGTCCACATAAAGAGATGGCGCTTGGTCAATTGGCCTGCAAAAGCATCTGTAAAGGGATTGGAATGATCAAAGGGGGGTACAATGTCCCTGGTGTGCACACCCCAATGGACCCACTCAAGTCCCAAAGAGTCACAGCAGTAACAAGCAAAGCCAGGAAGAAATGCATTGCCCTTAAATTGACTTCACTCCAGAGAGAAGAATAGTACTTGAGAGTCATTGTGTCCAGCTGGGAGGTAACTACAGCTGCGGGGCTGATAGAGGCCAGTGGTTGCAGAACAAGTCAACAAAATGATGATGAAGAGCCAGTTGATGGTTGTAGCCTGGTAGGAGCTGGAAAGTCTATTGGAGGCTGGTGGTAGCCTGGTGGAGGCTGGCAGCTGTAGAGCTGGAGACCAATAGCCAGGTGAGGGCCAGCCATTACAGAGCTAGAGGCAGGTAGCCTGGTGGAGGCCGGCCGCTGCAAAGCTGGAGGCTGGCAGTCCGGCAGAAACCGGCCACTGCAGAGCTGGAGGCTGGCAGCCCGATGAAGTCCAACCGCTGCAGCGCCGGGGCCCGGCAGAGGCCGACAAAGGAAGACCTGGTTGAGACTGGCAGCCCTCAGAGGCCAGCCAATACAGAGCTGGAGGTTAATAATCCAGTGGAAACTGGCTATTTCAGGGCTAGAGGGCTTCAAACAATTCAGTAGCAAGCTACACCTCAAGCATTCCTGAGACAACTGAACCAAAATAGATCCTCAAAGCAAGTCCCAGATATCTCAGAATTTGGAAATCAGAAAGATTCGAAGAGCATCCGATATTCAACCATATATGTCCTTTAGAACACAAAAAATCCTCAGACCTCACAAACAAAGGAATCAGACAGCTGCCATCTTGGATTTGGGGAAACATTTCAAGTTTATTGTAAAGCAAGTAAGTCTATTGGAGAGTGGTTACTCTTGAAACAGAATTCCAATGAGTTAATAAATTTTACTCCAAAAATAATCTAAAATATAAAGGTAGTTTCAATTAGTTCAGCATTTCTGATCACATCTTAAATAGATTTGTAAACATTTTGATGCTCATTTGTGTCAAGTGCGAGCAGAAAGAACAAGGATGATGGTGCAGAGGCAAACGCTGGGGTTAGGATTTAATTAAGAAACAAAAAGTAGAAAACAAATGAAACAAACTGAACTACTAAACAAATGACTGACTAAAACATAAACCAACAAACTGACACTCTCTACACAAAGTTGGAAAACAAAGCCAAACAGCAAAAAACCAAGACAGAAACAAAAGTACTGACAAAGACAGGCTGAGACAAAGGGTCTTAAATACAACATGACATAGACAACACCTGGGACATGATAACGAGGGGGCAGGGTTACAAATCAGACACAGATGGGAATGGGCGGAGCAAGGGAAGAGACAAGGACAAAAACAAACAACTCGTGCTTAGGAGCACATGAAGGAAACAACAACATCAAGACAGGAAGACAGAGCTAAACTGGACTGAAAGGGCAGACGTAAGAATGTATTGCTATTGTAAGAATGTATTGACTCCTTAAAATCAGAAAATTACGTAAAAGTAAAATGGAAAAAAAATTCAAGGAGCAAATACTGATGTTGATAATGATGTTGATTCGGAGTCGAGGTTAGAACACTTTAAGCCTGTCAATGAAAAAGACCTTCTTAGTTTAATTAGCTCCTCAAAATCATCCACATGTTTTCTAGATCCAGTACCCACAAGATTATTTAAACAAGACGCTCCAACCACTATCCAATCACTACTCAATATAGTTAACTCTTCACTTAGTCTAGGATACATGCCCAAATCTCTCAAATATGGAATTATTAATCCCATATTAAAAAAGCCAAATCTTGACCCTCATGACCTTACAAATTACAGACCGATAACAAACCTTCCATTCTTAGCAAAGATTCTAGAGAAAGTAGTGTCCAACCAACTGTGCACCTACCTCAACCGTCACAACTTAAACGAGGCTCTCCAATCTGGATTTAGCCCCACCACAGCACCGAAACAGCTCTGGTTAAAGTTACAAATGACCTCCTACTCTCCCATGATAAAAACCATAATGCTATATTAGTATTATTGGATCTTAGTGCTGCCTTTGATACCGTTGATCATTCCATTTTGCTTCATAGACTTGAGAATAACTTAGGAATTAAAGGATCAGCCCTAAAGTGGCCCTTTACTGTTCTCCCTTTACTTATTACCGCTGGGTGATGTCATCCGAAAGCATAACATTGACTTTCACTGCTATGCGGATGACACCCAACTTTACATATCAGCAAAACCTAATGAGGATCATTGCCTCAGCCGAATAACAAACTGTGTTATAGAGATTAAAAACTGGATGACGCAAAATTTCCTTCCTCTAAACTCTGAAAAAACCGAGATCTTAATAGCTAACCCAATCACACCAAGCTCGACTGTAAGAAACCTTGGGGTTGCATTCGACAGCCAAATTAGTAACGTAGTAAAGACGGGATTCTTCCATCTACGCAATATTACTAAATTGCGTAAATCACTCTCACGCAAGCACGCAGAGATACTGATTCATGCATTCATCACATCTAGACTAGATTATTGTAATGCCCTTCTAGCTGGTAGTTCAGGTAAATCACTACAGAGGCTACAATCCGTACAAAACGCTGCTGCGAGGGTTCTCACCGGAACTCAGAAATTTGACCACATCATTCCGGTTCGTTCATCCCTCCATTGGCTTCCCATTAAATTCCGAATCGACTACAAAATACTGCTACTAACGTACAAGTCACTAAATGGCTTAGCTCCCCAGTACCTAAATGACCTCTTAATACCCTACAACCCGTCAAGCAGACTGCATTCTCAGGATGTAGGCCTATTGACCGTCCCTAGAATCAAAAAGAACACTGTTGGGGGACGAGCCTTCTCTTTCAAAGCCCCCCAGCTCTGGAACAGCCTTCCTCCTACTGTTCGGGACTCAGACACTCTCTCCATCTTTAAATCACGCCTGAAAACATTTCTCTTTATGCAGGCTTTTCATTAACACTTCCAAGGGGGCACTAATCCTTCTCCGTCTCTCCTCCCCATGTCCTGAGCTGCCCTGGACGCCTGCGGATACCGGTCCACTCATCCACTTCCTACTTCCAGCTTCCAGACCCGGCTATCCCACCTGCATGGATCTCATTATTCACTATTCATTCATGCATACCTGTATCATTACTATTTTAGCCAATCTTTATTTATCCTCCCTCCATTTTTATTTATTTATTTATTCATTTATCTTTTTCACTTCATTTTATTTCCATTTTCCTATGTGCCATTGTTATGTGCTTTCCGGTGTCGACCAGAGGAGGATGGGTTCCTCTCTTGAGCCTTGGTTCCTCTCAAGGTTTCTTCCTCCTAAACTGAGGGAGTTTTTCCTTGCCACTGTCTGCCTACTGGCTGCTCATTTGAGGCTTGGACCCGGATCCTTGTAAAGCTGCTTTGTGACAACTTGCTGTTGTAAAAAGCGCTTTATAAATAAAATTTGATTGATTGATTGAAATAAAAAATTCACTGACACATTGAAGTTAATGTGGGCTTGTATGCATATGTGAAAAAGCAGCAAGTGATACTGTACACACTACAAATCAGGAAAACAGGCAGAGCAATTTTGAGAGAGCAACATCAAACATCTGTGCACAGACAGCTGTTAAAACCGAAGGCTAAACTGGAAGGTGGCACAAACCAAGGGCTCTTGACTCATTCTGCATGTAAAAGATTTTGGGCATTGAATCATGAAGGGGTCAAGAGAGCCCCCCCCCCCCCCACCCCACACACACACACAAACACACACCAGAGCTGCACTGAAAAAAACTACAGCCCCCCAGAGTCCTCTGTTTGCTGAGAAATAATCTGATGTCCTCGGAAGGGTACTTCTGTTGAAACGTTTGCAGTTTTTCTGTCTAATTCAGAGAAAAGCACAGATGATTTGTTTGCTACTGTACTGCACAGCATTGATACTTATGCCCACTGAGGGTTGCGGGTATTTTTGATTTTACAAATTGTTTGTTTGTGGTGCCACAGAGCATGCTCCATTAAACCAGTCAAGACTGTATAGCTCCATCATGAAGACACTTCAAGTTTCACAGTTAAACAATGTTTTACATAAATCATAACCTTACACATTCAACATTTTGGCATTGCACTTCCATTTCTGCATTTCTCGTGATCTGTACAGCTTTACATGTTGCTTTTTTATGTGCATCACTGAAAGCTGACATGAAAATGGTCTCTTCTGATTGGTTTTTCTCTGTAGATGCTGAAACATAAATGGGTGGAAGTTTTAGTAGTAGTTCTTACTTGAAAGAAAATTATAAGGTATAATTCTTTCATTTAATTAATTTATATAAACTGAAGAGTAATATAACGATACAAATCAAGACAATATGATATGATATGAAGAACGTCTTCGTGTCAGATTGTCAGAATGTTCAGTAAAGTTCTTTGTCACAGGAAACATTTCACTTGATGCATACTGCTTTCATCTCTGGTCTAGGAAAACTAGATACAATAATTTTGAAACCTGAGTATAAAAATGGCATAAAGAGTTGTGGTGAGAACAGTATAATATATAAATTTCCACTCTAAACTCAATGCAAAAACAGTTTCATGCTGACCTTTAGCTACATGATGCTGAGCTATTAGCTGTGACAGCTCTTACAAATAGCAGCAGGTAGCTTCTAAAAAAACAGGCAGCTCAAAGTACAGGACAAAATGAAAAAGATTAGATGTAAAAAAAAGCTTAAAGATGATTAGTTCATTTGACCTTTGCAGCAACATTATTATTATTATTATTATTATTATTATTATTATTATTATTATTATTATTATTATTATTATTTTCATTTGTTTGATCTCAGTGCTACATTTGATGCTATAGATCACAGAATTCTGTTTGATAGGTTAGAAAATCTTGCCGGAATAAACAAAAATCAAGCCTATCTGATTTATTGTGACCAGTGTGTTTCTTTAAATAACCAATGCTCTCATTACAACATTGTGAAATATGATGTTCCTCAGGGGTCTGTCCTTGGCTCTATTAATTTTCTATATGCAGATAACACCCAGCTTTATAAATTAAATAACAAACTGTCAAAGTAATTATAAACTGGATGACTCACAGAGGCCTTATTCCTAGGTAATATTGCTATAAATTTAAATGGATTCTCAGGTGTACCCACCTCCACCATAAAAACCCTAGGGTTGTTTTTGTTCTCTCACTTGATGTCCACATTAATAACATAGTAAAATCTGCCTTTGTCCATATACATAATATATGTGTAATATACTCGGTTTAAAAGATGCTGAGAAATTAGTACAATCATTTAAACTTTAAAGCATTTAAGCATTTAAAACCTCAAGATTGCAATGCTTTTCTGGCCAGACATTCATGCAAATTTGATCACATTCTCTCATCCCTACTTATTTAAATTCATTATCGATTAAAAAATACTCCTTCTGACATACAAGTTGCTCTATGCAATTGATCATGTACACTTTGCTCACAAGATGTTGGCCTACTGACAGTTCCTTGAATTAGAAAAAGAAAATGCAGGGGCATGGGTTTTCTATCATAAAGCTCCCCACCTCTGGAATACCTTTTATTGTTTGTGATCCAGACACACTCTTGTTTTACAAATTTAGATTTAGAAAACATTTCTCTTCACACAATCATTAGTTAACCCTTCATTTCATGGTACTGTTTTCCTTGCTGTTCTGTACTATGCAGATTACAGATTTTTGATAATTATTCTTGTAGTTCCTACTAAACTGCCCCTGCTGCCAGACTGATTCTGGTTCATGTCTGTTCATGGCTGGGTGCTGCTTCTTGCCTCCTGCTGCTTCTCCCACCCCTGGATCAACCTCTCCTGCAGTGGAAACACTGCCTAAATTCTTCTAACTATTTGTTTTTTCCCTTCCATTCTGTTTTCTTTCTATCTCCTTCCCATGTACTGAGATACCCTGTCCTGCCGAAGTAGTCCTGATGCTAATCAACCTGGCTCTCTACTACCCTGCTTCCTAATGTGACACTGTCCTCCTTGTGATCCTTGCAGTGATTCACTCATGCCACACTATATAGTACATAGCTGAGCATGTGGCTGTTTAGACCTGCAATTACTTTTGCAGTGGCTCTGAGCTTGTGTCTTGTGTCCTTTTTATACGTCTTATTGTTATGGGTCCCAGTACTGACTGGACTGGAAGCTTCTTTCGTTCTTTCTTTCTTTCTTTCTTTCTTTCTTTCTTTCTTTCTTTCTTTCTTTCTTTCTTTCTTTCTTCCTTCCTTCCTTCCTTCCTACCTTTCAATCTTGTACCTGTACTGAGGACTGCTGTAGTTTACTGGAAGCTAATTTGAGGACTAGTGCATTTTGTCATTCTGAATTTCATGTCTGAGTTTCCCAAATTGAACTGATCCTGGCTGCCATGTAGCCAGTAGATGAGGGTTTGATAGACTAGTCATGGAGGTTATGACACTTTCATCCTGACAGAGAGCAAGCAACATTTAATATTTGCAAACCGATTTTCAGCAATAGGCAAAAAGGGGTGCAAGGAGGTAGTTTACTGTGCTGGAATTGATTTTTGGTAGACCTCTCCAAACGAAGGAAAGAGAACAATTCATTTGAAGTTTACAGTACTGAAATGAAAAAAGTACAAATATGCACTAAACCTCCCTTATGAATATGCATTAATGTCTGAAAAATATATAATAGTCATATGTCCAGCATAACTAATTAGTGCAAACAGAGGAAAGGATGACAAAGCAAGATTATAGGGATAGTAAGTTCACTTTCTGTTCAACTCAGGATGATCCATACCACAACCTATTTGAAAGGAGATCACAAAAACATACTCAACACAGCTAACCTCACTGGGACAAGTTATTGTGACACTGTCTCAAACAGTGAACTTAAATGTAGGAGGAAGCGAAAGTGCACGCAGGGGTTTAATGACTTCAGATAGAATAACAAACATACATGAAACTAGAGAACAACATAACCAGGATACACGATAACAAGATAACATATCCAGAACTTGACATAACCAGATAACACAACCAGATAACAAACCAGTAGATTCACAAGGACTGACTGACAAGAGGGACATTTACCACAGCTGGGAAATAATTAGGAAGGGGCAGGGTTAAAAATCAGACACAGCTGGAAATGGGCAGAGACCAAATACCAAAACATGACCCATGTGCTTAGAAGCAGGTGTGAAATAAACAAGAGACAAGAACAGAGATGAACAGGACAGATACGTGACAGACTCTATCCAGTTCAAGTTATTCTCCTGCAAAATTATATATTCATCAAAGATCAGGTAAAGCTTGCAAAATCCCTAACACTCAAGATTTAGCACCTAATTAAGGAGTTTCTCATCATGCTGGTGGCATTTTGAAGATAAATATGAAGATACATGTGTAGCCAATCAATCCATATAGTATACTTTAACTAGTTACAAACCTGAACACAAAAACAACAGCATGTAAAAGTTATGATAGTCATTAATACTTCTGGGGCAAAGCAAGAATTTAGATTTTAAAGATTGATTAATTATGGGCTTTGTGTTTTGCTTGAACTTAACCAAGTGCAGTTCTTTACTGTATTTACAGTTCTTCAGTATTTGAAGGCTTCTAAGCCTTCTGAGCTATGGTTGTACTTTTTCTATTGCAGTCTATATCCCCCTTGCAGCCTGGGTCAAATTCATCTTAAAGACTTCAAAAAACCCCTTTAGATGGTAGTTCTGAGACCTTGGATTTTAAACATAACAATGCCATAACACTTTTTTCATCCTTGACTTGTTTAATTCTATATTCTTAAGATGCATAAATCTGTACTGACTGTTAAGCACAATTCCTGTACAAATGAAAGACATTCAAGTAATCATTCAGTCTGTCATAATGTAAGAGTCCAGAACCTACCTGGAATCATTAGGCATAAGATATGGGTATCTTATGACAACGGGTTTCATGCACACCCACACACACCCACATGAAAATTTAACATGACTGGTCTGGTCACTGGAGTTGTGTGACACGCGTACAGAATGAAGTTCTAAAAAGTGTTTACACATTTACACAAAACAATCTTTTAAATTTAGATGAATTTAAATATTTTGTCACTCTGGATTAAGCAGAACAAAAAGTTAAAGCAATATGTGAAGACGAGAACATTATTAACAGTTTATTTCTTCTCACTTTTTAAATACCCCTGATTCAGATCATGGGGGCCTCAGACATTACACCATGAGTTGTATTAGGTGTACTATAGATGAGCTGTGTCAATTATGCACCTAAGATGACAACCCAAGTGTGTGTGAAAATATGTGACACATGCAATTATAGCACACGTCACACACATATCAGTGATACATCAGTGATAAACATCAGTGATAAATTATATGAATGAGCCAACAAGCCTGAAGAGGATCCTCTCAGTGAAGTTTACCTATTGCTAACTAGAATGTAGCCTGTAATTTCTTTTTGGTAAACTCACTTCTTGAGCTTGGGGACCTGCTAAAGCCAGCCATGAAGCATGAATGGGTGATTGCACTTTGAATTTCACAGAGGAGATTTTTCTTCAGCCTGCCCCCACACACCTTTCCTGAACATACTCCCTTTTTCATAAATGAATACTAGTGGGGATAAATTAACTTTCTGCTAATTAGGCTGGCAGCCAGCTTTGAATGCCATGCTTAGCAAACAGCAAACATGGAACACTGGCATTGTGTCATCCGAGCTGGCTTCTGTAAAGAGGAATATCCCTCTATTCTCTAGTGCTCATCCCTATTTCCACTCTGTTAACCAAGATGCCAATTTTATTGCTTAATCATGAAGGCCCATATCAGTCTTTCATTCAGCAATAGCCTCATTTGCATGTGTGTTTTAGCTCTGAATAAGTGCCCATGTTCCCCAAAATCTCCTAAAATCTCTTTATTGTCACAGTTATCTGCCTCAGAATTTGTATTCTCTAACATAACAACTTATTACCCCTAGAGAAAGAAATCAACAGTATCAGCAGCTTCTCCAAGGAAGTGTCTTTGCAATTTTTGCATTCTATGTTAAAATCCTGACCAGAAAGTTAGACAGAGAATGTTCAAGTAGGGACATTAGTGTCAGGGTTTAAGTGTAATTCTCTCTTCATTAAACTATATTAGGTCATTAATAATGAGTAAGCTGTGCCACATTTCAGGGCAATTAAAAATGACTTTTGTCCAAGGTGTTAAGAGGCCTGTCTGTGAGGTGGCTGAGAATCTTTGCCATTTGTCTTCTTGCAAGTCTGTCTCCAGAACTTAATATCATGGTGACATTAACATTCTACCCATACTGTCTTGGAATGAAATTATTTTTTCCTTCCCATCAGATTTCCCCTCCACTTCTTCTGCTGAGAACCAGTGGACAGGCTTTTTGGCCCCTGTGTGAAGGATTAGGGTTCCTGGTGTTAAAAGGAAATGTCACGTCCTAAATGAGAGGGGCTTAGCTGTTGGAGCTCTGCAGGCTGAACAGCGCAAAAGAGAAAATGACAATTCATGCTCAAGTGACCCTACATCCTCCTTGTTTCTTCCACTTTTTCCTCGTGTTCTCATCTGGCCCAATATCAAACAACAGGTGAGTGGTACAAGTATATCAATTGACCTTTACAGCAAGCCAGAGTTGCAGTTTGTGTGTGATGGGGTTCTGATCCTCCACCAGGGTTGGTGAACTGGTAGCAGTCACCTAGGGTTTCATGGGTTGATCCAACTGAAGCTGTGTGTGCTTAATGGTGTGGGTGTGGGGAGAGTTTTTCTTTTACTTTACTTTTTTGGACCTGGTACACGTACAGACAATGAATCCAATTAACCCCTTTGGCTGGTGAAGGCTGGGTATGTTGTAGTATGGCAGCCATGTGAACTGAGCCATGAGTCAAAAGATAATTGGGTTCAAGTGCCTTATCTCAAAGTACTCAATTAAACTGATGCTTGGCCTGAACTCAAGATGCTTGTCTTTGTTTCACAGTTTTGAATCAGCATTCTAAGGTCTTAGCTTGAAGTAACTTGAATTCGATGACATTAGAACTTCAACCATTTTTAGCAAATTTGAATTTGATGGATGTTTTAGGGCCAATTTCCATCGAATGCGGATTTGAAATTTCCACTGGCATATAAAACAGAACAATTCATACTGTCAGGTCTGGACAGAGCGACGCAGACGCAGATATAATTACAGCACTTTAATGGGTGATAAAAGCGATAAACAGAGTCAAACAGTCCAGGTCAATAACAGGCAGGCGAGAAAATACCAGAATGGCAAACCAGGGACGAAGTCGAAAAAAAGCGAAGATCGAAAACCGGTAGAATAAATACAGGACGGGTAAAATAAATAATGAAAATAAATAATGAAAATAAATAATGAAAATAAATAATGAAAATAAATAATGAAAATGGCCGAATGTTGTAAGAAAACAAGTGTAAAACACAAAACAGTAGTAAACACGAACAGTTCTACACTACTAGTTGATATGTCTTCTTTGTCTAAGAATGCATAATTTGTTAATTACATGATAATAAATGATTGAATGATGAATTGTTTACAGTACACCGTGAGTCCGTGACTACCTGTGAATGATGGCCTGTTTAAGCATCATGTATTCATGTTGAAAAAATACATGCACAAATGGGCTTATCAGGGTTTATCGGGTGTTCTTGGCCCTGTTTTTTCCAAAACCGAATTCGCATTTGACGGATTTGTAGCTAAAAAATTTAAATCCGACGGAGGCGGATTTTCCTCAGCTCCGTCACATCCCAAGGTGTGACCACCACATATGCACTGCTAACAACTGGCAGTCTGTTGCTCTGTTGCTAAGACTTGTGAGGTCACCAAAGGCGAGTGTATGTGCTGAACCATGAGTTATGGGTTTGTGTAAAGCAATTAGTATGAAGGTTGACTGCTGTGGGCACTAATGCAAGGGCTATTGTGGATATCTTCAAAATTGCAGATATCACAACAGAACACACACAGCAAGCTGTTCACTAGTTTGCACTTGTGCTGTTCACCACAAAAAACATATTCTACCTTTTCAAACTCAGATTCTTATTTGAGTTACAAGATGAAAAAACTATTTAAACAACACTTGCCATTCCCAAAATAGAAATAGAGGGCTAAATCCAGTTCAACTGTACAACTAGTGTGCTAAAAGTTGCTCTGATCTGGTTCCTGTCCCAAGTGGCAAACGTCTGGGGACAGTCTGTGTTGCAGCTAAATTGGTGAACTGATAAATTTAGAAGAAAACGTAAGCAAAGTTGTTACAATGAGTTGCCAGTTGAAACTTACATTTTTGCTCTTCAGTATGTAAACCTTTTGCTGTGCTGCATCATATGATGAGAAATTAAAGGAATACAAAGCAAAATTAAATACTGAGTTTGATTTTTGGGAGGAAAATTTGTCATATAGATCAACTAATCAATAAAATAATTTCTAGATTAACTGATCATTAGTGACAGTCTTAAAAAAGGATGTGTTAATAGAGGGCTTTAAGACGTGTGTGTAAATGTTGTGTGTAGTTGAATTAGAACGGAAGCCTGCAGGAAGAAGTTTTTCCAAATGGAGTCTTGAATACAACTACCATAAATGCATATTTTCCTCCTTTTTTCTGCTCTGGTTTTATCCCTCATCACTCCCCCTTCCTTCTTCTCTAACCAGCTTTCCCTGTGTCTTCTCCCTTCCTCCTGCCCTCCCTCATTTAATTTCTCCACCCCCACAGTTCTACTGCTTGCTGCAGAAACCGCTCAGCTGTCACATACATGAGCAGACATTATCCGCTGGCATACATTTGAGCCTTTCGCAAAGTAATGAGTGCAGTGTTAGGATTACCTCCACACCCTCCTTCATACTGCAATCATACCAGCTTGTGATGAGGTGGGGGTATGGGGGTGGTGGTGGTGAGTCAAGAAGATGTGGCAGGGTCTTTATCACAGAGGAAAGAATTACATAATTAAACAGGGTGGTGGGGAATGAGTCATCAGATACATTTATGCATTCTGAGTGGTAAATGGTAATGCCAGTCAGTCCCTGAAAACTCCTGAGACTGAGAAAATTATATAAGGATATATTTAAAAATGTGTACCTGTCTGCAAGCATAACCATGCTTGTTTGTATTTGCTTAAATGTAATGTGGAAATTTAGTGATTATGTTTGCAAAGGAATCTGAAGTGTGCAACACAAACATCTCTACAAATATAAGCAAAATAAAAGACCACCACAGCAAAGAAAATATGCAATAAGAAAAGTGCTTAAACGCAATGAGGCAATTCTCAAACGAGGCAAAATTCTAAAATAATAATAAAAAAAAAAAAAGCTTATTCCTGAAAAAACAATCAAATTGAAAAAAGAATGCTCTGTCTCCATCTAAGAGATTCTGTAGAAAACAAAGCAGATCTGACAATGAACATAAAAGGGAATAACCCCCTTGTGCTCACACCATGACTCAAATTCATAAAGCGATAGTGTCTAAGCCACTCTCATGCTTTGGACTGTTAATTCATAGCCGTCAGGTTCATCCTTTCACAGGGCAGACCCACAGACTCACAGATGTTCAAGCCTCTGCGTGATGGGAGGGGCCAAGGCTTCTGTGACAGAAAGTGAATAATCTCTGCTTCTCTTACTCTGGCTACAGTGGCCAGTATGAGAGTAGGTGTGGAAAAGCATAGAGTAGCGTTCTCAAGACAGGGGTGGGAGATTGTGCATACTCCCAGAGGCGGGGTATTGTCTGAGAGAAAAACAGTGTGTCTTTTCATGCAAGATCTCCAGTGGCCCTGATGTATTTCTACCAAATCTGTTTGACCACCTAGGGATGCAACCTCCAGTCCTCGTAAAGGTTTCCTCTGGACAGGAGGTCTGCCCTGATATTCACATGGCCTAGCTGAAACATGTGCTGCTCCAAAAGAGAAGTTTGCCAGCTCACACTCCTGTGAGAATGTGGAGCAGACAGAGTTTAGTTTCAGACCCAGAAAGTGAAAGTTATTTCTTAAATGGGGGTGAAACTGCTCTTGTCATGATTTATATTAAACTCCAGATTGGAATGGTGGGAAATCAACTGTACTCTTTCTCCCCCTGCGCTAGAGAGGGGAACAAAGGAGATGTAGACTGAAATCAGATTGATAATCACTCACCACAAACTGGAAGTTTTATGACACAAATTCTTTGGAAACACAGAAGGAACCCCATTCATCTGGGCTGCCTGGCTGGGTACCTGCTGGAGACATATGGATTTCTTTCCAACAAGAGCCAAGGGACTGCGGTATTATCTGCCTCATAGAGACATAGATGTCAGCGGATGTCCCTTACCAAGACATTGAGTCTGTTGGGTTCTCTCTTGCTGACAGAACAAAGGAGCTCTCCAGTAAAGAACATGGTGTATGTTTTCTGATCACCATTGCTTGGTGTGATCAAGCATACACTTTATTGAGTCTTTCTGCTCCTTGAACCTGGAATATCTCATGATCTTGTGCAGGCCTGTGTGGCTTCTGAGAGAGATTTCATGAGTCATGGTGCATAGAGGATGTTGTACCCACAATGTTCATGTTTGCCTCAATCTGAAACCATTGCTCAATTGTGAAGTTCGCTCAGCTCTGAGTTCATGTACTGCTGCTTTTAAGTCCAGGGAGTAGTATAAAATGCCAGTTATGCCCTTTGTAAAAGCAATTAGCATCAAAAACATGTGGCTGGGGATAAACAAAAACACTTTAAGGGGAACTCTCATTCTGTGAACAACAGCAGTGCAAGCATCCAGATGATATAAACTCCTTCTATGCTCACTTTGAAGCAAATCACAGCATGCCCCTGAAGAGTGAAAAGGTGTATCAACACCTACAAGCTGCTGGTCCAGATGGTGTTCAAGGGTATGTGCTTAATATATGCAGATCACTTAGCAGGAGTCTTCATTTTTAACATTTTCAACATTTTCAACATTTCTCTCTCTCCCTCTAAGTTGTACCAGCATGCTTCAAAATAGCCACCATCATCCCTATTACAAAAACAGTCAGCATTACTTGCTTAAATGAATGGCACCCAGTTACTATAACCTCTGTCTTAAAAAAGTGCTTGTCATAGACTTAATCTGCTCACTGCCTGTCACCCTGGACCCACTGCACTTCATATACAGGCAAAACAGATCCACTGATGATTCAATTGCCCTTACTCAGCACACATCTCCCACCTGAACAGGAAGAACACTAATGCAGTTTGTGGATACAGTTCAGTTCAGTATTCAAAACCTTCCTTTCCCCAAGGTTTGACATGAAGCTATGGGATTTGGTCTGAACAGCCCTCAGTGCAGTTGCACCCTAAACTTCCTAACAGGCCAATGACAGGTGGTAAGAATGGGCTGAAATACATCGTCTTCACCAGAGCCCCTCAGGGCTGTTGGAAAGCAGGATGAGGCTGCTTGGCAGGGTTCAATCGAGCAGGGGTTCTTATAGGTGGTGCCTCCTATAGGTGGTGGTGAGCCCCTTGGTGGTGAGCCTTTCAGCTGCATATCTGCAGTCTCAATGATGAACAAACATGCAGAGTGGGCTTGGGTCATGGAAAACCCTCTCACATATGTCATTCAGCCCCAAGAGCAGAAGGGATGGGGGCTCCACATCCATAATATTTGCTCTGGTCTATGTGGCATGGCACTGAAGCTGGATGTCCTAGAGGTGTTTGGAAAACCACGTGAGGTTTATAAACAATTGGGGAAAATCTGAGGGCAATCCTGGTCTTGAAGGTAGGCATGGTGTCCACCTCATGCCAGAAGGTGCTGCCTTAATTTTGTGAAGCATAGCCCATAGTCTGTTAGTTAGTCGGCAAAGTAGCATTAACAGCTGCTGAAAAATCAAAGCCAGTGCCAGGCTGAAGACAGACAGACTAAACTGACTGTCTTCAAGCTGCTTTGAGGCACCAAGGTTTAACAGTATTGAGACTGTGGCTTATATTCAATATTAGATCACTCAATTCAAAGGCAGTCATTTTGAATGAAATAATAAATGTTCAGATTCTCAATGCTTTATGCCTGAATAAAACTTCGCGTATAGCTGATAAATACCTGGCACTGAAGCCACACCTGATGGTTATAATTATGTGCACAGCCTGAGACTATCAGGCAGAGGAGGCAGAGTCTGTATAATATACCAAAATATTTTATATCAGTCAGAAACACTAACATCTACACTTCACATTCAGGCTATTAGCATATTTTTTTTTAATGAATTTGGTGACTTTGGTGCAGATTTCAACATTCACTATGAGAAGGTAGACAATCCATTAAAAAGACTTTTAATTCAATCCTAGACAATGTAGGTATTATTATCCAGAATGTAACTGGGTTAAGACATTACTGTAATTACACTCTGGATTTGGTTCTGATTCTGGGTGTTGGCATAGATAACTTAAATATTCTTCCCCAAACCTCAGCAATCTCAGATCATTATCTAATTTTTTGAGCTACAGATTAGCCAAAATGTACATATGTCCCCTTGCTATTGTATGAAGTGTTCAATAAGATCATCTACAGCTGAACAAATTATTGAAAACTTCCCAGATTGATCGACCCCAGATTACTGTCCATAAAATCCAGTTAGACAGATTAACCGACTTTAGGCAGTGTAGCACCACTTAAATATAACTAAAGACAGAAATGAGCCAGAAGAAAATCGCACCATGGTATCATGATCAGACCTGGAAATGGTGATCAACCAAGCTGGAAGGATTCCATTCAGCTTGGAAGGACAGCCTTATTGAGTAAATAGCTTGCTCAGATATTTTATCCTCATTGATCGAAATAAACAAAAACAATCCCAGAGTAATATTTGGTGTGATCTCAAAACTTTTCACCCACTGCCACCCATCTCTAGATGCAATCCCATCAAAATTATTTAAAGGAGTGCTGCCAGCTATAATCAAACCTCTCTTAGCAATACTAAACTCATCTCTTAGTTTAGATAGAGATAGATAGAAATTTATTGATCCCTTTGGGAGGGTTCCCTCAGGGAGATTAAGATTCTAGCAGCATGCATCAATGCAGTACAGACAGAAAATAATAATAATTTAACAATAAAAATAATATAGAAAAATATAAAATATATAATATGGAGACAGAGATATTGCACATTATCTTTTAATAGTTTTAACTATTATTGCACATAGTCTGGTTGTGTTGTGGTGGTCAGGTTACAGGTTACTGGTTACTGCTCCTTCCCATCATCTGTCCTTCTCTTACCCTTCCTCCCCACCAGAAAAGAGCTGTAAAATCTGATGGCATGAGGGCAAAAGAGTTTTTAAGTCTATTGGTCCTGCACTTGGGAAGCAGCAGCCAGTCACTGAACAGGCTCCTCTGATGGCTAATGACTGTTTGCAGAGGGTGACTGGCATGTCCATGCTCATAGTCCTTCTTGGTTACCCCCCCCCCCTCCAGCGTAGGATGTACAGTGGCCTGTCAGTGAGGTAGCTGGAGATCCAGGTGACCAGCTAGGGGTCCACTTGCATCCCACTTAATTTGTCTTGAAGCATAAGGGGCTAGATGTTGTTAAAAGCACTTGAGAAGTCCATGAACAGGATCCTCACAGTGCCATTCCCCTTATCCAAGTGAGAGTGGGCTCGGAGTAGCAGGTAGATGATGGCACCTTTCACAACACCTCCCCAATATGCAAACTGCAGACCATCCTGGGCATATTGCACCTGGGTTCTGAGGAGAGCCGCTCCTGAGTAGCGTGAAGTGAGTGCCACCGGTCGGAAGGCAATCAGCTTGCTTGGCCAGTTCTTTTTGGGAACTGGAACAATACAAGATTTCTTCCAGAGGGTAGGCACTCTCTCCAGCTGCAGGCTAAGGTTGATGATGTGTTGGAGTGGTTCACCCAGTTCTGCAATGCAGGTCTTCTGCTGCTTTCCTGGGTGAAGCTTCTTCAGTTGACTTCTAACCTGGTCTGCAGTGAAGCATGATGGAGTATTTGTTATGGTGAATGGGGGAGGGAAGAAGGAGAGGGAGGAGGCTGCTGGGGTGACTGGAGGAGGATGTGTTGAGGGAAGAATGACAGATAGCTGTAGTGAGGTAGAGGGTAGGGGGGACATGGGCTGATTGAACCGGAAGAAGTCATTAATTTCGTTCACCTTCTCCAGTGTCTCCCCTATGATTCTGGCCTTTGTTTTGTGGCCTGTGATGGTTTTCACACCTTCCTACACCTCCCTCATGCTGTTGTCCTACAGCTTCTGTTCTACTTCCCCCTATAGCTGTCCTTAGCTTCCCTCACACAGGGTTTCACCTCCTGCTGTGCTGCAATCATTGCCTCCCTGTCCCTGCTCCAGAAGGTGGCCTTCTTCCTGTTGAGGACAGCTTTGACTTCCTGTGTTACCCATGAAGTATCAAATGTCTTACTGAAGGCATTAAAAATGGGTTAAAACCTTGTCAAACGGGGCTGTGTTGTCCCTTGCTATTTCACTTGTTACACGTCTTAACCAAACTTTATATTATCAACTCCCATTGTGATGGTTGAACTGTGGGTCCAACTGCAAGATTGTTACAATATAAGGTGCCCAGATTTTTTCAAAGGCCACATTTATTTATTTATTTTGTTTTATGAAAAGCAGAGTAATTGTCTTTTAGGATTCGCTAAAATATTGTGCTTTATGTTTGACTAGCTACAGAGGCTGTTTACTACTTCTGAAACTGTAATTCTGCCAAGGATGCCAAACTTTTTTAACAGACTTTGCTGTCCTTAATTTTGCTAGATGCCTGGCCTGTAGCCTGATCAGGACTATTATATTAATAATGCATCAATCTGAATGTGTATTTCATGGTCAAGTCTAAATCAAGCAAAATACCCAGATTTCAATACATATTTTTATGTATATATTTAGTTATGTATAGGTATGTATATAGGAAATCCATCCTCATCAGAGAAGGGACATGCCCACATATGCACCACAACACTAGTAATTTTCAGTCAGAAGCTTCTGCCCATTGACATTCAATTATTTACATGAGCTCAACTGCTTCTGCCCAGGATGTTCAAGATTTAAATAGTTTTCAAAGCCATGTTGGAGAATCATTGCCAGAACTTGCTCCTGGCCTCTATAGTTAAAAAGTATAAATTGTGCCTTGAGGCACCCTCAATGAGTAAATGAGTAAAATCTTACACAAATATGGCTGGTTATGCAGTGTTGTGAATAGTATTTTGCCTGCTTTACCAAAGTAACGTAGTGTAGTTTCTGGGATGCTGAGCCTGGAGTGATAATGACAGAGAACCTATTCTCCCTATTACAGACAGTGGAGCATTGCCATGATTTTAAAGCATGATTGTAAAATACTACATAATGTTTCCTTTGAATCCTATGCATTTCACAAAGTAATGATATACTGTTTCTATAGCAGAACAATATTGTAACCGTATGATCATCATCATAAGATACAGTAATTATATTACCATAAAATGTAAAATGCAACTTGGTACAGTAAGCAAAGATCAAAATTTGATTTCAGAAGCTTCCAGCTCAATCGCTGTAAAGCGCTGTCTGAGGGAGGCCAAAGACAGCTACAGGAGGAAGGTGGAACGGAAGCTGGAGGAGAACAACATGAGGGAGGTCTGGGAAGGTGTGAAAACCATCACAGGCCACAATACACAATACAGGCCTTGCAGCCCTGGGCTCTCCTCCACAGCTCCTCCGGGATTGGGTGTCATATGCTGGCTTGTCCCTTTGTTCTCAGGGCCAGCAGCTCCTCTCTCGAATACGAGAGAAAACTGGCTCCTGGTTGCATCTTTGTGGTTGTAAATATCCATAGGATATATATCAGTACACACTATGTCCTCTTGAGAAGAACAAAGTGTGTGGAAAGGTGAGAAAAGAAATTAAATTAAATTAAAAGCTAAAACTTCTTGCACAGTGCCAGGTAAGTTTTTACATTTTGCTAATAAACTTAATTTTCAAGAGGGAACATTTTCAATTACACCTGAAAAAAAAAACATGACCATTGAGAATGTATGAATGTTTTGCTATTTCATTTACCGAACATGTCTAGAACATTTGATTTTTTTATTATGAAGTAAACAACAAAGGACAAAATAACAGATACCTTTAATGTGCATGACTATTCATATCCCTATAGTCAGTACTTTGTAGAGCCCCTTAGTACTGCAATTACAGCGGCAAGTCTCTATGAGCTTGCCACATCCTGCCACTGGGATTTTTGCCCATTCTTCAAGGAAAAACTGCTCCAGCTCCTTCTAGTTGGTTGGTTTCCGCTGGTGAACAGTCTTCAAGTCTGACCACAGATTCTCAATTGAATTAAGGTATGGGCTTTGAATAGGCCATTCCAATACAACCACTCAAGTGTTGCTTTAGCAGTATGCTTTGAGTCACTGTCCTGTTGGAAGGTGAACCTCTGTCCCAGGCTCAAATTACTGACAGACCGAAACAGGTTTTGCTCAAGTCTATCTCTCTATTTAACATCATCCATCTTCCCCTTGACCAGTTTCCCACCAGCTGCTGAAAAACAGGTGGACTTCATTTCACTAAGCATGTGACTTCTGAAGGTAAGAACTGCACCAGAAATATTTAGGGGCTACATACCAAAGGGGGTGAATACATATGCCAATATTTTGTTTTTTATTTCCAATTTTTTTTTCTACATATACTCAATTCACTTCACCAACTTTAATATAACAATACAATTGCAAGCCACTGTATGTTCATAATGAACAATAAAGAACAGGAAGAGCACAGAACTCAAACCTTATTAAGAACATAATAAATAAGAGATACATTAAAATACAATACACTACAAACTAAAACGTCTGAGCTACAGAACAAATAATGCACCATTATCAGTTTTAAGTATGTAATATGTGATTACAAACATTATGTAGGTAACAATTGTAACAATACAGTACACCTGAAGGCTCAGTAATCCTGTTTGTCATGTACATGTATAGGTAAAGTGTCTGTGCAACAGCTACAAACAGAAGATCTGAATATTGTCTCTGCAAAGAGATATGAATAGAAGAGAAATAATGACCATCCATTCAGTGAGTCTGTCAATTATTTACATTGGGTAGATAAAGTGTCAGTGCAGTGATTGGATAGAAGGAGTAATAATGTCCAGCCATATTCAGTGAGCCTGTTGTGTTTGTGGCTCAGTGTGTAATAATGTGACCTCCTGTGCCACTCCTTGCTACAGCACAGCAAAATAAGTCTTGTATTGAAAATGCACCACTGTCTGACCAGTAAGTCATGGAGAGGGTGAGATATGTTGTCCAAGACAGCAGTCAGTTTGTTGAGAGATCTCCTTTCCACCACCACCTCAAAGCTCTCCAGTGAGCATCCAAAGACAGAGCCAGCCTTCTTAATCTGTTTGCGGCCAACATTTTGCTGTACACATTAAACATTAAAGGACCTGAGCTTCCTATGTAGAGTAAAGTAGAGTACAGTCTGAGATTTGGCCCTCCAGCCCAATTTGCTGTCAAGCAGGACACCCAAATATTTATCAACCAGTTCAACATTCTGACCCATGATTGGTTGTGGTCTTCTTCCTTCTGAAGTCCACTACCATCTCTTTGGTCTTGGTCACATTGATGAGCAGGTGGTTTTTTGCACACCAGCCCAAAGCTGCTCACTAGATCTCTGTATTCACCTTCCTGTTCATCCCTGATGTACCCAACCACTGCAGAGTAATCAGAAAATTTCTGAAGGGGGCAGAGGTCTGACTGGATGTCTGTGGTATACCTCAGTTCCCTGAAGTGCAGACTAGAATTTCAGTCTGTCTGGTTCCGATCTACACAATCTGGGACTTGCATCCAGACCTCTGAAAGGTTGGATGGTATTAATTGCACACAAGAAGTCTCACTGTGGTGCTATTGTGTTCCAGATGACAGTGTGCCTTCTGCTGTAGGTAGATGAATGCATCGTCCACACTAAAATGCTGTCAGCAGCAAACTGCAGGGGGTCTAGTAAAGGGCTGACCTGAGGTCTGAGATGTAGCAGTACCAGCCTGTCCAAGACCTTCATGATGTGGGATGTGAGGGCCGCTGGTCAGAAGTTCGCAGTTGGCAGTGTCCAAAATATCCCTCACAGTTTGTGATTTGGCACTGAAGAGTTTTCCTTGTGCTAGCCCAAACATTCTTTGCATTGTGCTTCTAGTGTTTTCTCTCCAGCTTTCATCTGTAGGCCTCCTTATGATCCCTCAGTCTCAGTAGACCTGCAGAGCCTCTTCTGCCCCAGGTAACTATCTCCTGTTAGTTTTCTTTGTCGCTGGTTGCCTAAAGACCACTATTCAGTATGTGAGAATAAGCAGGTTTAGATTATGATCAGATCTGCTCAATGGTGGAAGTGCAGATGAACTATAATTTGCATACTATAATACATTTGCATACAGGTGGTTGGGTAGTCTGGTTGCAGTTAACAAACTGGTGGAACTTTGGTAGTGTGGAGGAGAGTGAGACATGGTTAAAGTCACCTGTATGATGTCACACGCCACCTCCGCATCAGTTGATGGCGATACATAAACAACAATAGTTAATATGGACGTAAACTCTCAGCAAAGCATTCAACATCTGGGCAACAGTGATGCTTCAGTAACAGGTGCTGGATGACACAATCTGTTTTTTCATGAACAGTGCAACTCATCTGACTTTCCATTTACTGGTCTGTTTGGTGTCTCTGTCATCCTTAACATCTGAAAGCCGGGAATCGATGTTTGAGTCCGGAATATATGCATGAAGCCATGGTACTGAAAAGCAGTGCAGACTGGCCTCCTGGTACCCTCTGGAACTAAATCAGTGTGTTCAGTTTGTCCATTTTGTTGCCAAGAAACCTGAATTTTGACAGCTCTGCATTCTCTGAACAGTCTTCTTCAGGAACAATAGTAGAACAGAGCATGGAGCAGATTTCTGGAGCTCCAGGATCTTTACACATGAGTACATGCTGCAAGCAGCTTTTTTGTTCTCCAAGAAACAGAAAAGAAACCCAAAAGAGGGTAAAGAGTGGGGTTATGAGTTAAACATACAAGAAAAAAATAAATGAAAAAAATAAAGGGTAAAAAAATAATATAGGTTAAAAACCTCCCTCACAGGATGGAGCTGCTGTAATTGGCTGCCACTAGCAAGGAGCCGGAACCAGAAAACTTGAACATGCCTGATCAATTAGGCCTGAACAATAATGATTAATTGGTTAATTATTTATGAATAATACTTAATTTGTATAAAAGTTATATAATTTTTCCTAATTTTTTGGGGGGTTTTCTGTCAGAGACAAATATTCATTACAGGCCACTGTCATCAGTTCATTGCGTGTAAGCTGAGCAGTCCACAATAGGCCTTGTCAGTGTCTGACCACAGGGATGCAGCCAAAGCTCATTGTTGCTGCAGGTCCATGCCCTACTATTTTACTAAAGGAAACCAAGTTAACCAAACATTTAACCTTTTATTTCTGTGAGTGGCTGATCTTGCTTCATGCTTCTGGTCCTATGAAGAGCCAGGGGTGAGCCAGGGGTAAACCTTGATCGTATTCTATGCCTGCTAACTAAAAAGGCTAACTTTAGTTAAGAACTTCCACTAACAAACGCAGCCTAATTTTCCCAATGTATTTGACATTTTGGTGTAATAAGGGCAGTTCATACCTGCAAAATAAGACTTATTTAAGATTTACATAAAACTTAAGATAACTGAGCTCAGAGCTATGACATCGAGCCCAAAGCCAGTTCATACAAAAAACACTATACAAAGAAATTTGATTTGAAGCCTTGGACTTTTACTGAAAAATATTTAGACCATGTGTTGCTTTTTTTCAAATCCTCCCCATTCAAATAATTACAGCAGTCTCTTGCACTGTGTAACTGTATATTGTGTTTTTGCCTGATAATACTTTGCACTTAAGAAAGCATGAACCTACTTTTACACTCACTCATTTCACTTTCAGGTGGCTGGTGAAACTAACACACTAAAGACTGATCTGATCAGCATAATGTAAGACTCTTTAACAAGCTAACCTTGCGTTTTTCACCTCATATGATCCCCCCCCATTGCTGCAATTAAGAGATTATGCCCTAGCAGGCCCTTCTCATTAAAACAAAAAAGTAGTATTGCTGTTATATGCTATAGCTGTGTGATTAGCAAACCACCATTCCTTTCCATGGGTGCACCTAGAACTAGTCATTAACACCAGAACCTGTCATGACCCTCTCATGGGCACATCTGCATGTGACTGAATTAAATGCTCTTAAGCACCTCATTTCACCATATAACTACGCTATGGAATTCATTACATCACATCAACCTCTGCACCTGTGCTAATTGAATTCACAAGTCTTAATGATGAACAGAACTGGAAAAAGATCAGCAACAAGCAGTGTGCACCAAGGTTTTCTGTAATTATAACAAATGATACCTCTGAATGCTTCTGATTTTCTTCCTTTCCCAACCCATTTCCTTATGAATATTAATGGTTTGGTTTTGGTGAACAGAAGCTTTAAGCAATGGATATTCTAGGCAGAATGTCTTAATATGGTTTAGCACAAAGTTAGGTCTTTCCAGATATGTGAAGGGCTATGAGTACTCACACTGCACAATAAGCTCCACGATAGCCTCTCTTGGCTTGACGTTGAAGCCGTTATACTGGCTGGTCTGGCAGCGGTAAGTGCCAGTCATTTCACGTGAGACATTGACGATGCGCAGGATACCGTCATAGCTTTCCGTCTGCATGCTGCCATCTGGCATGGGCACCTCCTTGTCTGCATGGGACCAAAGGATGATGGGCTTGGGTTTGCCTGACACCAAGCACTGGAGTTCCACTGTGTCCCCCTCCTGCATCACTAAAGGAGACTTCCCTCTGGGGACCGTCAGGCTAGGGGGAACTAGGTGAAAAGGGAAAGAAAGCAGTGCAGCATACAATTATCCATACAATACTATTCACTGAACAACAATCCATACAGTATATTTTTTGCTGCCACCTTCAACCTTGGCTTACTCATTACGAATATGGACCTGGATTTCAGTAAAGCTGCTATGTCACAATGTTTATTTTAAGAAGCTCTCATCAAGTATATTTTAAATGTAACATACAGGACAGCACTAAGGAACTGATTTCAATAATTTTAACCAGGGATGCATGATAATATCTTAATCATAATGGTAGTCCATTACTCTACAAAACAATATATCAGATATACCAAGCCTATTTGGATGGACTTTTTCATAACATTACATTTTGTGAGATGCACTGGTATATGTACATAAACTATATGCACTTAAAACAATTTGGATATTGGCATCAGCTCACCACTCTTGTATTAGTGCAGCCCTTTATCCTACAGAATAACATTATTCTGTGTGGTATTCTTTATTACCCCTTCACAAAGGGTGAAGATGTTGGGCATAAAATGGACTCTACTGAAAGAAAACAAAATGCAAAACAAGAACAAGACAACAAAGGCTAACAAAAAGGCATGAACAGAAGCACATCTTCTAAAGTGTGGAACAATTGTATGCACCAGGCACATAGGCACATGCATAAGATTCAAAACGGACTGACAAACAGAGTCAGTGACAGAACAATGAACATGCAACAATGATAACAAGAAGGATGGAGCTAGGCATATGTATACAATGAAGTGAAAGGGGGAATGAGGATGAAATACAAAATGTGGGTGACCATGTAACAACAGAAACAGAGAGAAAACTGAAGACAGGGGGGCAGACATGAGCCTATTACTGACACCCCCACCAGAAACCTTAAAAGGCCTCTGACTTCTACAAAACTGACCCACCCTGTGACATGATAAAATCTTTAATCTTGTGTGAATATAACCACCATTCCCCCTTGATGGTTGGTGGCTGCCCATGTCGCCCATACCCAAAAATTCCACAGTCCATACAAAGTCCAGCCAAACTGTACGTCAACAAAACTGCCTTGAATTAGGATAATACATATAAACAAAGGAAAATTATCTAGACCTTTAGAAACACAAGGGTCCCATAGATGACCACCTTCACATTATATACAGTGCCTTGAACTATTCATGCCCCTGGGTATTACACCCAGAAACATAAAGATATTCAATTGTCAAGTGAAAAGTAAATGATACACAATAAAAAAAATGTTTATAATTAAAAATCCGAGTGTGGCATGTCTCCTGTTCACTGATACCCCTAAATACAATTCAGTGTGACCGGTTGCCTTCAGATATCACCTCATCAGTAAATATAGTAAAAATTTATTCTCTAGCTATGCAATTGATGTCATAGTTTTCAGGGCCTTCAGGGGTCAGAAACTAATTAAAAATGAATCAGCTCTGAACAGAACCAATATTGTAAAATCTGTTCTTGCAGCATTCCAAATATAACCATAACAAACATTCATTCCACTCCATTTATACAGGTTGTATGTATACCTCAAATCCACCAGAGTTCATGTTTTTTCATGATTGATGTAACTGAAAACTGCTTCCCTGTTCCAGGAAATGATGAATCAAGAATAAGGATGATTGTGTCTTGTTTTTTGTCCCTTAAACTGGTTTGGAACCCTGAAAGTACTTTATGCAAACGTTGAAATGAAATTATTTTTCATGGCCAAATCAAATTTCAAAAATACGCAGTGCCAATCTTGACTAATTCCACTTATGTACTCTATCCATTTTTATGCCCAGTGACATTTGATAACTACATTATTGTCACAGCCCTTGTGCTGATTATGCTTGATTTTGCTATTGATATGCTATTTTTTAAATGGTAATTCAAGCAAACAGTCTTAATATGAGTGAAGATCTCTACTACTGCAGCTTCATTAGCAGCAATAGTACATTGCTCCATTGAACAGCTAACTACACGACTAATCATGACTAACCCTTTGACTCACCAGTAGTGGATGAGATGTTAACATCTATGCTTATCTCAGGTATGCCTCCATTCCTTAGTGATGCCACACAGGTGTAAGTACCGAAATCAGTAAACTTGAGGTCAATGATGTCCAAGTTGGTGGTTCCCAAGGCAACATCAGGGTCAGTGTGGGTGATGACCATGCGCTCTGAGCTGCGCAGTGGACGGCCATTCTTTAGCCAGCTGAACATCAATTCTTCAGCCGGTGTGGCCTCCACCTGGCAGGAGATCTTCACTTCCCGTCCGATCTGGATATTGTCATCATTGTGGTAAGGGTCAGGTGTGATCCAAAAGCGTCCTTTCTTCAGAGCTGGAAGAAATTAAATAGAAAATGAAGAAAAACATTGGTTATAATATGCACAAACGTCCGAGTAAGTGGCGGCTTTAACGCTAAGGTTTGTACTGTGCAAATGGAAATCAGCCTGAGATTGACTATTCAGGGAACTGATTCAGGTAGAACTTGAAAAATGTGAATAATAAATGTGACAGGAAGAAACAGAAATTACAACTTTAATGAAAAAAGGGGCATTACAAATTAATCAGTAAAGAAGTTGTGTACTCTTTAATAGTACTGATAAACATTTGTCAAACTAATTTTCCTTCACTTCAAAAAACATTCAAATTAACTTTTTATTTAGTGTGATAGGCTAATACACATTTTTATCAAAGTGATGGGCACATAGTCACATTAAAGATCCATCCTGGATTATGTTCGGTTTGCAGACACAGAGCTGATTAAGTCTGCCATCTCACTCTGCCATGGCAAATTCTGTTAATGTCCCTGAATCTTAAAATAGACCATCCCTTTGTCTCCACAAATAAAGTGAGAAAATAAACCGAGAAGCCCTCAGGACAAAGACTTCAAGAATACAACTGCATTATTCCATGGCTGAGCTGGCAAAGTCTTGCATATGCTGCATTCACAGAAAACAGATAATGTAGAACTCAAATCTGGTGACAGGTTTAAGGACCAATGACCAACAACTAATGATTATTGCACCTATGGTGTTACCATGCTATGGTATACAATCCTTCCTACACATCACTTAGTAGGCCATTATTTGTTGCTTATGTCTTACCAAAAGGCCCTCTAGTTGATGTAGTTTATAGGCATGTCTCCCTTTTAATGAATATTTTCCAGCTTACAAACACACATTAAAGAGTACCCTCAGGATATTTAGCTAAATTATCTAATCTCTTTAACCATTTCACACATGGTGGTCCCTACAGTGGACAGCTATTTATTTTTTTACATTCTGAAATGTTTCTGAAGACTCAGTTATTTTTATATTTTGTTAGTATTTATTTATTTATTTATATAGTCATTCACAGGATATTAGACTGTCATGTTGCATAATATTTAGCATAATACAGTGGGGAAAATAAGTATTTAGTCAGTCACCAATTGTGCAAGTTCTCCCACTTAAAAAGATGAGAGAGGCCTGTAATTGACATCATAGGTAGACCTCAACTATGAGAGAGAAAATGTGAAAAAAAAATTGAGAAAATAATTTTGTCTGACTTTTAAAGAATTTATTTGCAAATAATGGTGGAAAATAAGTATTTGGTCACCTACAAACAAGCAAGATTTCTGGCTGTCACAGACCTGTAACTTCATTTTTTAAGAGGCTCCTCTTTCCCCCACTCATTACCTGTATTAATGGCACCTGTTTGAAGTTGTTAACAGTATAAAAGACACCTGCCCACAACCTCAAACAATCACACTCCAAACTCCACTATGGTGAAGACAAAAGAGCTGTCGGAGGACACCAGACACCGAATTGTAGACCTGCACCAGGCTGGGAAGACTGAATCTGCAATAGGCAAGCAGCTTGGTGTGAAGAAATCTACTGTGGGAGCAATAATTAGAAAATGGAAGACCTACAAGACCACTACTAATCTCCCTCGATCTGGGGCTCCACGCAAGATCTCAGCCCGTGGGGTCAAAATGATCACAAGAACGGTGAGGAAAAATCCCAGAACCACAAGGGGGGATCTAGTGAATGACCTGCAGAAAGCTGGGACCAATGTTACAAAGGCTACCATCAGCAACACACTACGACGCCAGGGACTCAGATCTTGCAGTGCCAGACGTGTCCCACTGCTTAAGCCAGTCCATATCCAGAAACGTCAGAAGTTTGCTAGAGAGCATTTGGATGTTCCAGAAGAGTATTGGGAGAATGTCATATGGTCAGATGAAACCAAAGTAGAACTATTTGGTAAAAACACAACTCGTGGTGTTTGGAGGACAGTGAATGTGGAGTTGCATCCAAAGAACACCATACCAACTGTGAAGCATGGGGGTGGCAACATCATGCTTTGGGGCTGTTTCTCTGCAAAGGGACCAGGACGACTGGTCCGTGTACATGAAAGAATGAATGGGGCCATGTATTGTGAGATTTTGGGTGCAAACCTCCTTCCATCAGCAAGGGCAATGAAGATGAAACGTGGCTGGGTCTTTCAGCATGACAATGATCCCAAGCACACTGCCAGGGCAACAAAGGAGTGGCTTCGTAAGAAACATTTCAAAGTCCTGGAGTGGCCTAGCCAGTCTCCCGATCTCAACCCCATCGAAAACCTTTGGAGGGAGTTAAAAGTCCGTGTTGCCCGCCGACAGCCCCAAAACATCACTGCTCTAGAGGAGATCTGCATGGAGGAATGGGCCAACATACCAGCAACAGTGTGTGCCAACCTTGTGAAGACTTACAGAAAACGTTTGACCTCTGTCATTGCCAACAGAGGATATACAACAAAGTATTGAGATGAACTTTTGTTACTGACCAAATACTTATTTTCCACCATTATTTGCAAATAAATTCTTTAAAAGTCAGACAAAATTATTTTCTCAATTTTTTTTTCACATTTTGTTTCTCATAGTTGAGGTCTACCTATGATGTCAATTACAGGCCTCTCTCATCTTTTTAAGTGGGAGAACTTGCACAATTGGTGACTGACTAAATACTTATTTTCCCCACTGTATGTGTTTTACAGCATTGAGAATTCCAATTTATTTGGAGAGAATTTTATTTGGAGGGGACCTGAGGGAACACATGAATAAAAATTACATTTATAAAAATTCCACAAACACAGATACATACAACTCAATAGTTTTATCAGTCTGAAAAGAAAATAAATCAAGATTATTTCACCCAATATTTTTATGCTGTCATAATTCATGCATGAACGAGTTAACATACCTGTTATCCCTCCCTTTTTTTGCAATCACTTGTTCATCCTCTTTTACAGTGTTTGTGCATGCTCTATAAAGGTTTAAACAGTCTGTCTAAATAGCAACAGACCTGTCATTCCATCCTGCAAACTCAAGACTTTATAGAGAGTGGCATTGTGAATTACTGCTAAAGTAGGAAAACCGTTTAATCCAGAAAGTGCTTCAGTGTAGGGGTGAGTGTTAAAGCACCAATCAGCCATTATGACCACCTTGTTGTTTCTACAATTATTGTCTATTTCCATTTTACTACTACTTTGCCTCCTTTCACCCTGTTCATCAATGGTCAGGACCCCACTGGACCACCATAAAACAAATATTACTGGTGTGGTGAGTCATTTTCAGTACTGCAGTGATACTGACATGGTGATGGTGTGTTGGTTTGTGCCATGCTAGTATGTGTAGGTCAAACACAGTAATGCTGCTGGAATGTTTAAACTCCTCAGTAGATTGCTGGACTGAAAATATCCCAGCAATCAATATCTAGCCAATACTATACTGTGGGCAGGGTCCTGTAATCATTCTAAAAATTCAGATTAAAACCATGTAACTATAGAAACCACACACTGAACTGCTCTAGATCCAGGTAAGTATGACTTTGTTCTAGTTGTAATGAAACATGCAGTCAGTTCACTGTTCTACAAGTACAGATGATGTCCATATCATGCTGAGAAAAGTACATTATGATATACCATGAAGCAATTTGTCACACTATCATAATTTTGAACTAATATTAATGATATCATTATGGTTATGATTATTACTACTATTTACATTATTGAATATACCTTTTCCACTTAATATAGACATAATCATGCATTTCTTGGCATATATTTGAGGTGGGCATGGGGGAAATGTCAGTTCTGTCCATTCTGGATAAATATATCTTCAAAATCTACTGACCCCAGCTACTCAAGACACCATTTATTCAAAAAAATATCTTTGAAAGCCACTTAAAATTAATGAATAACAACCATCACTTAGCCAAACAGCACCTTGTTCAGTATCTTGGCTTAAACAAATCACCTTAGTCGACCAGATCATCTTCACACTCAGTGGAAAACCTCTCATTACCCCAGACTTAAAAAGCGGCTTTCAAAACAGTGTTAGATTCACTTCATAAACCATGCAGTCCATATGTACTGTATAGTGCTTCCAAGTAGTATTGAACCCCCTGCAGATTTTGCAGGTTAACACATATAGAGGTAACATTTTGAAATTTGGACTGTAGATGGGTCTGGACATGTGAAAAAGACTGATTCAAGGTTCTTTGGTTGGATGAGACCAACTCTTTGGTGCCAAACACACCAGGGGGATTTGGCGAGAGCATAGCACTGCATACAACCTCAAGAATCCCGTCTCTATAGTCAACCGTAGTGGTGACATCATCATGCTGTGGGGATACTTCTCAGCCAAGGGGTCTGGCCATTTGGTCCGTATCCACAGGAAGATGGATAGCACATCCTACTTGGAGATTTTGTCCAAATCCTCCATCAAATATCTTAAGGCTTGTCATTTTACCTTCCAACACGACAACAACACCAAGCACATGGGCAAATACACCAAGGCCTGATTTAAGAGGGAAGCTCAAAGTCTCAAGATCAAAGTACACAAGGGATGCCCCAATAACACAGACAACATGTAGAAGATCTGCATGGTGGAGGTCTCATAAAAAAATAAATAATATAAAAAGAATAATAGCTGTAGTTACAAACAAGGTTTATTCCACAAAACATTATTAATAATATTAATGGAGCAACTTATATTTTTATGTTTTTGTTTGTAATATTTAGACATATTTTAATAAATGCTACTTTTACTCTAACTAAATTGCAACTGATGAATTTGCTAAATCTACAGGTGGTTGAATACTTGGAGGACTGAAAAACTGCCTTGTGACATAAAAAACAACTATTTTACATGACATTTACACTGTGACTTAAATTGATTAATGTGCAATTGTTTTTTACCTTTTATTTCTCAAGTGCTGACACAGAAAACGTCAGAATTAGGGTCTGTACAACAGCTTCAAAGAAACCCCACAGAAATGACTGTCTAAAAGCTGTATCTATATGTCAGTCTCAATATATCTATTTATGCATCATATCTGATGTAGTCTGGGTTGTATTTGCAGATTATTTATTTATTTATTTATTTATTTATTTATTTATTTATATATTTTTTTATTTGTGAAACAATGTCAATTTTGTTTTTTCACTTCTACATCTCTGGTTTTCTAATCACATCAGGTGCCCAGGGCTGCATATCAAGTTACTATTTAATTTGCCTTATTAATGTGCTATATATCTATTAATGTTTGTATATATATATATATATATATATATATATATATATAAAATGTTTATACATCTATTAATGTTTCTATAATGTTTATTGTCCAATCGTTGCAAAGTACATAAAAACAGCCTACCTAATTCTAAATTAAAATGGATAAAGTATAGTACAATATATACATCATAGTATTTAGAACATCATAAATAATAAACAAATAATTTTAAGAATTTTATTCATTTTTATTCACATTATTTGTAAAGTGAAATTTCAAGCCTTTTTTGTTTTACTTCTGATCATCATGTCATATAACTCTTGAAAATCAGAAATCCAGTATCTCAAATTATTAGAAAATTTAATTTCAAGTTTGAGTTAACTACTATTCAAATAGTATCAAAACTAAAATAAAAAAGGATTGAATACATGTAATGAATTTGATCAGTTTAAATAATAATAAAAAAATAACTTTTTCATGATATTCTAATTCTTTGAGATGCACTAGTGCCAGCAAAAAATCCTTTGATAAAGTTCCAAAATGTTAGCTAATATAATAGCTAATTAATAAGTAATAGTTAATTGTTCCATGGCACCTCGATATTCGCTAAAGTTTTTTAATGCCTTTTCTTGTTAGCAAATTTGTAAGTTAATCAGTACTGTAATTGAGTTGGATTAGCTGCATTTTCTTTGCATAACCTTATAAAACTTGAGAGGTGTTCGGTGGTACAGCCCAATCCCTTCATGTGGGTTTCTGTCATTCTCAAGAGGTATTACATAATTGTAATTATTACTACTGGATAATTACAGACCTATTTCTAATTTACCATTTATAGCTAAGATTTTAGAAAAAGCTGTGGCCCAACATCACATATATGAAAAATTCCAATCTGGATTCAGGCCTCATCATAGTACTGAGACAGCCCTAGTTAGGATCACAAATGACCTCCTTCTTGCCTCTGATCAAGGCTGTGTGTCCCTGCTGCTAGATTTAAGTGCAGCATTTGATACAATAGATCACACTATTCTCCTAGAAGGATTACAAAACATGGTGGGAATCAGAGGGACAGCCCTCTCGTGGTTCAGATCTTACCTAACTGATCGGTTTCAATTTGTAAATGTAAAGGATGTGTCTTCCAATCACACTCAAATGAGATATGGAATCCCACAAGGTTCTATTTTAGGACCACTACTGTTCTCTCTTTACATGCTACCCCTTGGCACAGTAATAAACAGACATGGCATTAATTTCCACTGTTACACAGATGATACTCA
This sequence comes from Acestrorhynchus altus, assembly GCA_034509495.1. Taxonomy (NCBI): domain Eukaryota; kingdom Metazoa; phylum Chordata; class Actinopteri; order Characiformes; family Acestrorhynchidae; genus Acestrorhynchus; species Acestrorhynchus altus. The sequence continues at coordinate 22,546,294 of CM067513.1, forward strand.
ATTGTATATATCAGCCAAACCTGATGACAAAACTAAATTAAAGAAAATGGAAGACTGTATAAAAGACATAAAATCTTGGATGGGGCATAACTTCCTCCTCCTAAATAGTAACAAAACAGAGGTCCCCCTTTTGGGTCCTAAAATTGCAAGAAATAAATTATCAGACTTGATGCTAAATCTGGCTGATTTCTCAGTTATACCTAGTTCAGTAGCCAAAAATCTTGGTGTCATAATTGATTCAGATTTAACATTTGACCAACACATAGGTAATATTACTAGGACCGCTTTTCTCCATCTTCGTAATATTTCCAAGTTAAGAAAAGCCCTATCCTTACACACTGCTGAAAAACTGGTGCATGCGTTTATTACCTCAAGGTTAGATTACTGCAATGCACTATTGTCAGGTTGTTCAAGCAGGAACCTAAACAGACTTCAGTTAGTTCAAAATGCTGCAGCCAGGGTCTTAACTAAAACTAGAAAATTTGACCACATCAGTCCAATACTATCAGCACTGCATTGGCTTCCGGTTAAATTCCGAATTGAATACAAAATTCTTTTACTTACATATAAAGCCCTACACGGGCTCGCTCCTGAATACTTACAGGATCTAATTTACCTTTATGAGCCACCACGATCACTCAGATCACAGGATGCTGGCTTCCTATTAGTTTCCAGAATTCAGAAGGCTTCAGCAGGGGGAAGAGCCTTTTCTCACAAAGCCCCCCAGCTCTGGAATAACCTTCCAGATAATGTTCGAGACTCAGACACTGTCTCAGTCTTCAAGTCTAGGCTGAAAACGTACTTGTTCAGTGTAGCATTTGGTCATTAATGTCTTAGCTTAGTTACAGGCTGCAGATCCAGGGGATCATGGACATAGGGATTTATGGTAAACTGGGATGTTGGTTCTGCCGTCTGACTCCTTCTCGTGATCACTCTGGTTTGTGACGGTGGAGCAGTTAGACGCCAATGTTTCAGGATGCTCCCATGTTTATGTTACCTTCTGGTTCTCTCCTTAGTTATGCTGTTATAGTCAGATCTGCCAGAGTCACTCGCCACACTCTGGTAATGTTTACATTCTCTGTTCTCTTTTTAAATTTCAAACTAATTCATCTCTGTATCTTTTCCGAGTTAACGATGACCCGCCAGCCAGAACTGATTAGGTCCTAACCCCCAAGTTCTTCTGCCCCACCTGAGAAGGACTCCAAGCTCCCCTGATACATGTCTACATTGGCTCTCCACCTTCCACCTGAGAAGGACTCCAAGCTCCCCTGATACATGTATACATTGGCTCTCCACCTTCCACCAACTGGACCTGGACTAGTTTCCCACACTGTCATGGACTAGCTGCTCACCCACCATCACCAACTGTAGAAATCTACTGTTAATATTATGTCCACCAGAGAATTAACATTACTTCAATTCCCGAGTAATAGAACAGAGATGTAGGGGTCCAGTGTCCCCTAACTATGTATAAGTAGTTTGACCAGAGGAGGATGGGTCCTCCCCTTGTGAGACTGGTTCCTCCCAAGGTTTCTTCCTCCAGCTCTGAGGGAGTTTTTCCTTGCCACTGTCGCCATGTGGCTTGCTCACTAGGGGATCTGTCATTTATACTTTGTTTCTGTTTTAATCTTTTTATTTATTAATTAATTTTATTTCTGTGAAGCTGCTCTGTGACAACTTCAGTTGTGAAGAGCGCTATAAAAATAAATTTTGATTTGATTTGATTTTTTGATTTTACAGACAAGCAATTTTTATGTGACAAGCTGTGTAATCACTGTTGAACATGTTCAGGTTGCTGCACACAGACTGTTTGATGCTAATTTCTTAATCTCCTTGCTGCAGTTAAATCTCTAGGAACTTCACACCCAATTTTGAAGCCCAAACTAATGCCTCAACTTTTAATGAGATGTAATAAAAAGAGCACCTCATGCAGTGGCACAAGCTGAGGTGTATTGTCATGCTAAATATATTTTTGGTGAAATTTTGAAAATTGCTTCACGAATATTTATTTGACAAAATGCAAAAGACATGCAGAAGTACATTTTGGTTACTACTTAAACTCTGTCCAGCAGTGTCATTTATCACGGTAATAAGCCTACACCGTTCCATGAAAATCCATTCATACAAATTGCACAAATAATATTAAATAATCCTTCATCCATCCATCCATCTGTGAATATCCATTCACAGAATGCTAAAAACTCTTACTGTTACTTTTCACACAGATTTAAATCTCTAAAGCCTCTGCTTTGGTATTAAGGGGTATTAGTTTTGTCCTTGCCTCAGCAGCTGCCACTCTAGGTTTTCCCTTGCAGCACTATATATGAATCCATAAACCTTTTGAGATCCCTTTTAACCACATTTTTATGACATATAATAGAAATGACATTATGACATTGGGTAGAAAATATATACACAGAAGTATGCTAATGCATATTCATTTAATTCATTTTCTTATATAAAGATATGCATCATGATGGTGCCTTCGCATGATCTTCTATCTACAGCAGACAGCCATTTTCCAAAACTCTAGACTTCAGAGTTGTCTTTTTTACAGTATAACTAAGTTTCACAAAGTATCACATTCATGCAGCAACATTATTCATTAAATGAATTAACTAAATCTATATTCAAGGTTTGCACTATTTCTGAATCATTAATTACATTTGTAACACTGAGTGTGTCAATGCCTTGCTATTACCACCACTGGCAAGATAACTGACCTGGATGTTTGTAGATTTAAATACAGTTAAAGAAAAATAGGACAAAGTGCCACCCTTAATCTGTAGAAATGCAGTAACCTATATACAGTTAAGGTAAATAAATTAAAAGAACAGCTGGTTTTCGCACAAAAAAAAACAAAGGATGTTCCTTGCCTAGGATAAGATACTGTAATTCCCTGGGAATTGTGTATCAACTAGTAAATGAATGTGTTTTAATTATGGCTATATCATTTATAGACTTGAAAAAAATTGTTAAATTAATAAAAACATTAAAGTTTGTTATATATGGTTCATTATCATTATTATATACTTTAATACACAAATACAGAATAGGTATAACCTCTAATCTAGTAATCGCCGTAGCTATAAAAACACCCAGAAACAGCTTTTTTTGCTCTCAAACCATATTTATTGTTCTTTCTGTAACCACTTCATACAACATTTAAGAAATTCTTATAAAATTCCCATATTTATATAGACAGCGTCAAATTTGCATTTTGTTCTTTACATTACAACCCTTAGGTTTTGCATTTTGGAGCTTTTTGTTTTTAGGTTTCAAATTGTTTGTTTTTAGGTTTCAAACTAAACATAAGAAGATGTGGGTCTTAACTCTTCTCATAAATTGTCCATGTAGAGGACAAAGTTCTAAATGAACAGGACCACTGGAAGTGTTCTGTCTTATCTTATTCTGTCTGTTATGAATGCCTAGGTAGAGAGCACCCCGATTAGAAGATTATATTTCCACCGTAAATAAATGAAAAGATGCATTTTTGTGGCAGTGTGCAGCCTCAGCAAATCCCTGCCCCCTCCCCCTTGCCCCTTTCCACTTATAAATAACTTAAGGTGTGCAACTCTTGCTTATTTTGCTGGTGTCCACACAGCAGCTCCAGCAACGTGCTGTGTAATCTGTTGAAAAAACTACAGACAGGACTCGATATGTGGGAACAGAGAGCACTGCGAGCTGCACTCGTGCTTTATTGATAGTGCTGCAAGGTAGGCGTTGTGTCAAAAAAACCTTACTCATAACTGTCCAGGACATTCAGTCCCACCTGGGTGCTGCTGACTGAGCCTTCGTTTCGCCTCTCCCTGCCTGCCCTTGTGATGGTCTTTATCTTTTCCAGTAATATAAGCTGAGCAGCCAGCATTTGCAGAAAAAAAAATGTAAATCATTCTGAAGTGGATCTGCCTGAAAAAGATTAATCAATCTAAATGATCTGTCAGTAGCCACACCACCCTTAGAACTGATGGTTTTTTAATGGACAAAAAAAAAACCATTTGAACCATCAAAATGAGCAATATCTACGCATGCCCTTGCTGTCAAAACTGATTTTCCTTTCGGATTGGAAGGATAATGTTTATGGTTTACTGCTGTGACATACAGTGAGCACCATGTAAGTGATATACACTGTAACATACCATAAGTGGGCAGGGTGCAAAGAAAAATACAATGGTTTTAATGAATTAAAGTAAGTTAATCATCAATTAATAACTTAGTTAGATCAATTAATAACTGCAAAGTACACAACTGTAGTCAGATATTTGTGTATGTATTTGAAAGTGTTCCTTTCCAATTGAGCTGAGCCTTTTCTTTCAACTTTGGTCAGTCTGGTCCTTAATCCACTGCTAAGAGTTAGCTTATTGGTGTAGTACAACCTGTCTTTCACTGGCAAGCTGTTAAAATAACTGGTGATGTCTGGATGATCCATATTCCCATTTCATCACTCTAAACATGGTTTCTGCAAGCAGGTAAGCTCTGCTCACAAAACATGAGATCACAAAATGCTCTGTACATGCTCATTGACTAATGCTCATTTACTACAAACTGTATTTTATATAACTAATACTGATTTTTATTTCAAGGTTCACCTTCAAGTTTAAGGTTGCTACTTAACATATTCCTATTCTTATCACCATAACAATGGAATACTGTCAAGAAATTCACACCTAAAACAAGTAGCGAGCACTATGATAAACACAATATTTTATCATCTTTATATTGCACTGTTCCTTAGAAAATTAGTTACACATTTAAGCACATTAAAGCCAAAATATCTCATTAAATATTCAATAAATGAATGTTAAATGTGGAAAATATCAGTTTGACCATTTGAACTTAATATTTATGGAGTAAAAAATCAGTAAATATTGTTTATTCCTCTGTCTGTCTGTGTCACTCTCTCTTTCATTATGAGAGCTTTGGAATCACGTCATCCAGCTGCCTGTACTCCGTCGTTTGTGTCACTGTCTTACAAGGAATGGAAAGCATTTCAGATAACCATGGAAGCCCTTGCTGAAGATGAATGCAGACAGCTAGCAGTGTACAGCCAGATTACCGCCATTCACAATCCTCCACATGTAATATCGTTTTCCCCTCAATCCCTTGCTTATTTTTTCTGGCAAATGAGATTCTACCATCTGTGCAGTAGAGAAGCCTCATGGCTCATAAACTTACCCGCTGAAGGCGGAAATGGCTTATCTTATGAGAAGTGCCCTCCATCCACTAAGCTATCACTGTTAGTATGTGTTTAATGGCATGATTGTGGTGATTTATGATCACTAGCAAACCTTAAGTAAGATGTACGTAAATCAAATCAAATAGTATCAAGTAGTACATAGAGATTTCATTTCTAACACAAAACAGAAATCAACTCACAAATTTTTTCCACAACAAGAGGCCAAAAGATCTAACAGCAGCAAATGTAGAGGGGTGAGATGAGGTGGAGGGGTGTGATGAGGTGGACAGGTTCCACAGAAATCATGTAGTTCTGATAAATTCCCCCTATGTGTCAGATGAAAGAGATGAGGTTATACACACTGATAATCACCCTTTGGTATAAAAACCTTTTGAGAATTTTAAGCACATAAACAACTGTCTAAAAGAGAAGAAAATAAACATTCATTGATACATCCACAGTGCTTTTAATGACTCGTTTAATTACAAGGCAAGACCATGTTAATCTGAGGAGTTGAAGAGAAAATGGGACCATCAGGGAGGTGAGAAACAGTAAAAAGGGCAGGTGTTTGAAATGACGATTACAAAAAAGTCAGAAATTAAGGATGAAACAAAAGCTGAATCTGATTACTTGGTTTATATACACTACCACTCAAAAGTTTTAGAACACCATTTGTTTCTCTTTATACCTTCAATAGTCAAGACCCCACAAGACAGAGCAGGTATTATGTGGGTGGTGGGCCATTCTCAGTACTGCAGTGACAATGATATGATGGTTCTGTAGTGGCCCTGTGGGGTCCTAAACATTGAAGAACAGGGTAAAAGAAGGCTAATAAGGTATGCAGACAAACAAATGGACAGCATTCTAATTATAGAACTACAAAGTGCTGCTGTGTGGTAAGTGAATCTGATAAAAATGAACGAGTATAGAAACAAGGAGGTGGTCATAATTTTGTGGTTGATTGTAAACCAGTAAAACAAATCAATTTCAGTCACCGTGATGTGACTTGATCTCTTGATAAACATGCTACTACATAATATATGTACGCTATCGGTCAAAAGTTTCAGAACCCTTATTCAGTGTTCCGGTCCCTTTGACCGGTAGCATTCACTGCATCCGAAAAAGAATTCACAGTGCTTCACTTTTTATACATTTTGTTATGTTACAGCCTTATTTCAAAATGGATTCTACACACAATAACCAATGATGAGAAAGTGAGAAAAGTGTGTTTGCAATTTTTGCAAATTTATGAAAAAAACAAAACAAAAAAAACCTCATAAAACATATTCATAGCCTTTGTTCAATACTTTGTTGAAGCACCTTTTGCAGCAATTACAGTCTCAAGTCTTTTTGAGTATGATGCTACAAGCTTGGCACACTTGTTTTTGGGAAGTTTCTCCCATTCTTCTTTGCATAACCTCACACACTCCATTAATTGACTCCCTGGTTTCTTCCAGTCATGATGCTTGGCAATCAGTCCAAAAAGTTCAATCTTTTTGTTTCTCATGGTTTGAGAGAGTTTTAGGTGCCTTTTGGCAAAATGAGGTCAATTCCTTAGACTTCATGTCTTGGTTTGTGCTCTGACATGCACTGTCTACTGTGGGACCTTATATAAACATGTGTGTGAATTTACCACAGGTGTATTCCAATCAAGCTGAAGAAATATCTGAAGGATGATCAGTGGAAGATGGACCTCAATTTTGAATGGAGTTCAATTTTGAGTGTCATGGCAAAGTCTGTAAATACATGTACATTATATTTTTGTTTTTTCAAACAAACTGATCTCACTGTCATTGTGAGATATTGTGTGTAGAATATTAATGGAGAAAGGCTGTAACATAAAATGCGCAAAAAGTGAAGCACTGTGAATATTTCCTGGATGCACTTTATACACCTATACTTTAGGAAGGCAAAATGTTTTTAAACGTATTTCTTTTTCTAATGTTTAAACTTAGACTATGCTATTATATGCTATATAGTATTGACAAGAATACAGAGGTCAGCTTCAAGATTTTCTGTGCCTTAATTTAAAGAACATGTTTTTGTCACTGGTGTTACCTTACTCCTTTTTCCAAATTAAATAAAATGTACATTTAATAAAATGTAGTCAGAGTTACGGGACAATAATAATGATGATAATCATGAATCCTGTGTGATATTTTATGCAAAATAATTAATTGAATAAAGTTTATTTACTAAAGTAACACCGGTGACATTTCTCATGAAAAATACAATTTACAAAATTGCTGCAACAGAGAAACAAACCACATGTTCTCAATCACTAAAAATGTAATTTTTGCCATTTGTGTTTTATTTTTTCACAGTTTCCTATGAGTAATACATGTCATACCAGTGATGTCAACTAAATGCTTCATATTAAATCATGGGGGGTTAAATATAAAGGGTTAAATATAAAGATTTCTGTTAATTTAAAACAGAAAATGGACTTTGTGTGATTTGTTTTATACATCTTCAGGAAATAAGTTAAAGGAAGTCAAGTGATGTATGGCATTTATTTCAAAATAAGACATTTTTGGTCATGTGGTAAAACCAGTGACAACTCCAGGGGACCACATTATTCAATTAAGAAGCTCAAATCATATATGTTTTTAGAAAAATTTTATATTTTTTATATTTATATATATTTATACTATTTTTTTAATTGTAAAAGTTAAAATCCACATTTTATTAAACTTAAAAAATAACATTTGAACATGCAGTGATTGAAAAGGACTGCTCAAAGACTTGCCCTTAGTCCAGTCTTTTCCTGTGCAAACAAATTGAGGAGCACTTTTTAAACAATTACAGCAACATATGGGTGCCACAAGAGCCAAGCCAAAACATTAAATTTACACGTGTCTACAGCTGTGAAACTGACAGCAAGCCACAAAGATAATGATACAGACCTCTGACAATGATGTTGGTGGACTTCTTCGCAGGATTGCCAACATTATTGCTGGCTACACAGCTGTAGACACCAGCCTCCTCGGTGCTGATGGCAGGGATGGTCAGTGTCCCACCATTTAGGACACTCTTCTTAGGTAGCTCCTCACCATTTCGTACCCATGACAGGACTGGGGTAGGCTCCCCTCCAGAGGTAATGCAGACCAGAGTCACAGTCTGTCCTGGATTGGCCACAATAGGGTCTTCTACTAACAGCTTAATGGTGGGAGATGCTGTGGAGAACATTTGGAGGAAATTACTGTCTGATGCATGTGAGCTGGAAGACATGCAACTAAATTTAAACAAGCCCGAAGCAATATTCTTTGGTTAGTACTGACCTCATTGGTGAAATCAGCCTATGAAATTTCCTTCATGTAATCAATTTAATCTAAGGTTAATTAAACATTTAAGCAATATAAAATACTGCATATAATTATGAAGACATTTGATCATATGTTGATCACCAACAATAAGTAACATCAACTGCTTAACTGCTAAATGGGATGCTCTGCAACAGAATGTAAAGTGTATGGCTTATCAAAAAGATGGGTGACAATTTGAAAAATATTCTGGCTACCATCTAAAGGAACACAAAAAAGACTTACACCTTAATAGGAATAGATTAGTCTGATTGAGGCTATTGTAAATCCAATCCAAATCAATCTTAATTCTTTGAATAATCCATTAAAGAGAAGAAGAAGAATAGTTTGTAAACAAGTGTACTCAATTACATTCCAAATCAGATTGTTTAGCTATGTTCTGGTTGTAGATAACACTGTACTGGGCACAGGAGCCTGGCTTTTACAATGCATCAGCAACAAGCATTATTACAGGAATACTGGAATGGGCTCAATGGGCTCTTATGGTATGTTCTGTGGGGGGTGAGATCATCTTTGATCAAGTTGCATAAAATTATGAATGACTGCTGTATCATATGGAAGTGTTGGTTATACTCAAAATTGGTGAACTCCAATGTGAAGATGATTTTCCTGAGTCTTCCATCATTTTAAAGCAATTTGAAAACAAAAGCATTAATTGCAAACTCTGGTAACTCACTGCTTAAAACATAACCCATAGTCCAGAGATCATTTTCTTTTAGTTAGTCAGCAGAGTATTATATATAGCTGCTGACAAACCAGAGCTGGGGTCAGGCCGCAGACAGACAGCTGCACTGAGCCATCACCTATGTTCAACATAGGTCTTGGGTATTTGTGTGTGTATCGAATTAAACTTTAACATAGAAAAATTAAAACAGCCTGTCTTAATAACTTATGACTATAACTGCTATCATATTTTAATTGTAAAACAACACCTCAAAACAAAGTTTGACTTACTCAATATATGATTACTCAATTTGAAAGCAGTCATTGTGAATAAAATTTTAAGACATTAGAAATTCAGTGATTAATTTTAGATATTACTTGTAGCCTGAACAATTTTCAACATATAAACAACCCAATCTTAATCTATATTTGGATTTCATTCATCAGATTGGAGAAAGACTGTTACTGTTTCTACAATCCTAAATGTGCAATCTTGTAAAAGCCTAATGAAACTTAATTCACAAATGAAAGCAACATGCTATCCATGAAAAATATAGCCATCCATTACAGTCTAAAATGCATAGTATTTTTTATCTTGTACCTTGAACAGAATGAACAGAATAATTTTTAGATAAAAAGAAAGAATCTCTGACATTCGAAACATACTTAAAATACTAAGTAATTTAAAAATTACTTAGTATTTGGTTCTTTTACTTTTGCTGTAAAGACCACGCAGTCTGACGTTTTTGCATTACATCGACATGGCAGGGTGAAAAATCTTCAACATTTATTCCTCACAGTTCAGTAGCACTCCAGTCTGTTTGAGCACAGAATAGATAAAGACTGGTATACTACACCCTGGCTCTGTAAATGAGAAACAAAGTGGCTTGGACCATTTAACACAACCCTATTTCAGCCAGTCAGCAACAGGGGGCATGTTTTTTTTCATTTTCAAGTGTGAAAAAAACCCTGCATTTGTGGACCCCACTGTATAAATTAAGTCATATTAGAAGATTGGCCATTTTAGTTCCATTGATGGAAAATGCAAGCCATAATGTAAGGATCTGTAAAGCTCACTGGGTAATTTGTAACTGGATTTGGATCACAATAATATAGGACAATATTAGTGTAACCTTCCAATATCAAGTGTGTGTGTGTGTGTGTGTGTGTGTGTGTGTGTGTGTGTGTGTGTGTGTGTGTGTGTGTGTTTGTGTATTTGTGTGTGTGTATGTGTGTATGTGTGTGTGTGTGTGAGAGAGAGAGAGAGAGAGAGAGAGAGACAGAGACAGAGAGAGAGAGAGAGAGAGAGAGACAGAGAGAGAGAGAGAGAGAGAGACAGAGAGACACAGAGAGAGAGACAGAGAGAGACAGACAGAAGGGAAAGACTGCACTGATCAGGTTCTAATGCATTCTGTAAAGGTCAGGTCACAGTCAAAAGAGAAGGTGGAGCCCAATGGTCGATAAAGAGTGCAGGGAGCCAAAGGGGCATTTACTTAAGAATATTGTTCTTCCAGAGACTGAGTTAAATGTGGGGGCACCAGCCTACAGGAGCCTTTTCCAGCAATGAACAGACAAGTGGAGAAAAACAAACTGGCAAATCATTGAGTTTAACTTACCATGCTCTCTGACACCTGTTCTGATCTTGGTCTTTCTGTTACTGAGCATGCTATAGATATCAGGTCAGTCTATAGCAGTAAGCAAGAACCCAATATGTGTCAGTTTGAACTTCACAGACTAAGCATAAGAGACTGAACACAAGAGAGTCTGAACCTGGATAATTCATGCTTCTGGCCCTTCTGCATACCTGTTTTATTGGTGAGCTGAAAGAGTATGCTCTTGTCAGGGATGCCACAGACACTGCGGACTGAGGCAGTACAGGTGTAATTAGCATAGTCCTGAGGTCGAAGATTTTTAAGCTTCAGAATCTTTGTTTCCCCCTGCAGCTCAGAAAGAAAGAAGTATGTAAGTCCTCCAAAAAATGATTTTCATTTAAAAAATACTGTTACATATGCAAATATTTCAGCACCCCTGGTAAAAATTTCTGTTACTGTGAAAAGCATGCAAAAGATGCCTTGATTTCAAAATTGTAAACAATTGGAGGTGACACATTTATATCATATTGTAAGCAAGTGTTTAGTTTTAGGTGGTATAATGGTAATAAGGTAAACCACTGTATTTGAACACAAAGATGTTATCTCCAAAAGGTATTTTAAACGGTACTTCAAATGTGTCAATTTTATGTTCTATCTAGTAAATGGCTTAAAAAACAAGACTAAACTAAAGAAAAATGTACAGTCACGGGCTGTAGAAGGTCACTAATTGGTACACTCTGAAAATAGGTGAGGAAAAAAAAAAAGATATGCCAAATAAATGGATCAACCACCAAACCTGAATGAATCAGTCTGAAAGATGTGTATAAAAAGTCAAAAGAGATGTAAAATCATATAACAATCATGTTTATCTAATAATAAAGCACCCTCTATCTATACATGGTTCCCACAGACATGTTTGGCTAGTTAAACATATATACGTTACACTTTGTACCAAATACCATCTGTTAATGCTAGGGGTAATATGTGTTAGTATTTACTGTATGGTTTGTGGAGATCATGCATGTCACTGAAACCTAAAACTTCAGATTGTTCCCCTAAATTAGTGTTACTCACTAATTGGTTTGCCAGTATGTTTATACTGAAACAACTGTGATTTTTGGACAGGTCCATTTTAGTTTGTTTGTTTTTTACTCCTAAGATCATTCATACAACCTTTACATAACCCCATTATCATGTTTGGACACTGCCAAACAAAACTCTAACAAATTCTAACAAAACTGCCCCAAATCCTCAAGAAAGTTGAAGATTTAATTAAACATGGTTTTGTACTTTTAGCTCTTTTAATAATTTTGGAAAGTTTCCAGACATTAAATACATTAATGCACTGACAGATGACAGATATTAATTGAATGAGATAATCAAAATTCTCACACAAATAAATTCATGTCCAATGTAGCCTTGTTAAAGACAAAAAATGAATCATTCTTCAGTACATGCTGATTTCATTACATGTTGCCTAGACTGATATTACACATCTTTGAAGCTTTGAAAAGTCTTTTTCTTAAATCTAATTATTTAATGATGGACATAATAATGACACAAATCTGGGCCTGACAATGTTCACCAAGCATGTAATATTTAGACCCACTTTTAGTTAAGGATGGAGCAGTAAATCTAATAGCAGCGCTATATTAATGCTACATTTTACTATCTCTAATTATGTCAGCATTGCAGCCCTAGCTAAGATTGCACTGTAAGTTTCCTTCCTCTCTGCCAAGTTTTTTAATGAGCCAGTGACAGCCACTATGCTCTTTTCATGTATACTTTTCCTCACAAGAGGAACACATTTTGTTTTGTCAAAAACAAATGGACTGCTCTTGTACATGTTTTTTCCCCCTGTACATTTCCTTTGAGAATCCAAAGAGTGGAACAAGCCCAATAATGCCCTGCTTCCAGTGAATAATTACTGACATGAATGCATTCTGGGTCTTTGCCACTCAATGGTAAATATCCCTGCAGGTAGTCACCAATGTTGGGCCACGTATAGAAATTTACCTTTTTAAAGTTGTCAGAATTGATGCTTTCCCCACTGGTCCACATAAAACTCCTGATGCTTTATTACTCTCCACTTTGCTTGTTAGAGATGATTTTAACCCTTTAAGTTTTTAAGAGATTCTTTGGCAGCCAGCTGAAGTCAAAGTCAAAAAGATTCTAAAGATTATTGCATGAGGGGAGGAAAGCAGACCACTCACATGAAAGCCTGGTGTGAATTTTCTCAATGGTTTCAATATGCAACAGTATGAAATTTTAATGGTATGATAACTCTCAGAAATAGCACAGTATGGTATGGTAATATTTCAGAATTCTTATTTGCTTTCTACTTAATAAGTTTCAGTGACCCATAAAATAATGAAAACAAAGATGTTTGTTTAAAAAAAACAAACAAACAAAAAAAACTTTACTGTAATAGTAGAAACCATTTTAAAAGGGTAGTACAGTATATGAACAAAAGTAATTGGACAACTGCTCATTCATTGTTTCTTTCTGAAATCAAGTGCATTACCAAAAGTGTTTATCCTGCTTTTGTTGGAGTAACTGTCTACTGTCTAGAGAAGTTTTTCTACTAAAATTTATAGCATTGAGTAATTAAGTGAGTTCTGGGTAATGGACTCTCAAAGATCCCAAAAGTATTGAACGAAGCACCATCATTCCAGAGAACACAGCTCAGTGCAGGTGTCCCCCTCTAGTCCGTGTCTAGCATTAGACAGAGTGCCAATGGTTTGATTTATCTGCTCCAGAGGGTCCTATTCTATTGCCAGTACTTCACTGATACTTTATTCAAGTAGCTGAATTCACTGCCACAAACTTATAAACATAAATAAATAAGACAGCTGCATGCTCCACACAAGGTGGAACTTCTACCTGCAAATGATTATTTCTATTTGTACAAATATTCTATTTCTAAGTTTACATATCTGCTGATATATATATATATATATATATATATATATATATATATATATATATATATATATATATATATATATATATATATATCAACTATATATTTGTTATTTGGTTGCATTTGTTTCAATTCCAATATTTATCCAGGATGGTCTGCAGTTCGCGTACCAGGCAGGTGTTGGTGTGGAAGATGCAATCATCTACCTGCTACACTGAGCCCACTCGCACCTAGATAAGGGGAACGGCACAGTAAGGATCCTGTTTCTGGACTTCTCAAGTGCTTTCAACACCATCCAGCCCTTTAAGCTTCAGGACAAACTGAATATGATGCGAGTGGACCCCTGCCTGGTCACCTGAATCTCCAGCTACCTTACTGACAGGCCACAGTATGTCAGGCTGACACTGTGATCAGCAGCACTGGAGCACCCCAGGGCTCTTCTCTTCACCCTGTACACAGCAGACTTCTGCTACAACTCAGAGATGTGTAACATCCAGAAGTTTGCCATAGTTGGGTGTATCAGGGATGATAGACAGGATTGGAGCCTGGTGAGGGACTTTGCAGCCTGGTGCCACATGAATCATATGCAGCTCAACACCTCAAAGACCAATCGACTTTGGGAGGTCCAGACCAAAGGCACAACCAGTTCTGATTGAGGGAGATGAGGTGGAGGCTGTGGACTCCTGTAAGTACATCGGGCTGTGGCTGGACAGCAAGTTGAACTGGTCATGTCACATAGACCACATGTACAGAGGGGGACAGAGCAGGCTGTACTTTATGAGGAAGCTATGGTCCTTCAATATCTTCAGGAAACTCCTGTGGATGTTTCATCAGTTTGTGGTTACCAGTGGTTCTACACTGTGGTGTGCTGGGGGGGCAGCATATCCAAGAAGGACACATACAGGCTGGACAAATTGATCAGGCAGGCCTGTCCTGTGGTTGGCACAAAGCTGGACTCTCTGGTGTCAGTGGCAGAGAAGAGGACTCTGAAGAAACTACTGGACATTATGGACAACGCCAGTCACCCTCTACATTTACATTTACATTTACATTTACAGTTACATTCATGGCATTTGGCAGATGCCCTTATCGAGAGCGACTTTCAAAAGTTGAAACAAATGTCTTTATGGAGTTAAATACTCCTGAAACAGATGAGTCATCAGTCTGCGTTTGAAGACAGTAAGGGACTCAACTGTTCGGACTCCCAGGGGAAGTTCGTTCCACCATTTTGATGCCAGAGCACTACAGAACACACTGTATCAAGTCTTGATGGAGTGTCTCATATAAAGGACATGGCTTGTCACACCCACTGTTGCTTAAAATAGAGCATCTTTAGATGGTTTTTTCACTGAATCAAACTGAATCACTCACCGTACTGTCCAATTCTTCGATCTGAATCTTGATTCAGGTCATTGCACATGTGCATGTTCATGCATCCAGGAACATCAGAACAGAAAATATAGTGAAAGCAAACTGAGGCTTTCTGAAGCACTGAAACATTTTTCCTAACTGTATCGAAAATAGATTCATTACTCGGAGCTTCATAACACAGTGGACATTAGCAGAAGCTCATCGCCAAAACCTGAAAGTGCTTTGTGTATTTATTTTGGGCTTTTTTTTAAAAAAAAAAATACAGCTCTTAAAACTGTTCAAGTGCATTAACACGACATTTGAGGTTTAAATGAAAAAAAAAAAAAAAAA
Organism: Acestrorhynchus altus; assembly: GCA_034509495.1. NCBI lineage: Eukaryota > Metazoa > Chordata > Actinopteri > Characiformes > Acestrorhynchidae > Acestrorhynchus > Acestrorhynchus altus. The sequence continues at coordinate 22,561,672 of CM067513.1, forward strand.
AAAAAAAAAACGGATAAAGGAAATGGCAGAATACTTTGATGTCTGGATCATTTAATGTAATATATTAAAAGACATTACACCGTAATATATTTTGAATTAATATATAATACACTCAGAATGTATCTTGATATGTGACTCATTCACTATATCTCTATATCGCTATATCTCTCTGTCTTACTCTCTATCTCTCTGTGTATCTCTATACCTCTGCTAATGACCCTTGAAGTGAGCGCCAGGTTTTGCTGCTTTTGAATCGTTCCCTAAAGCAGTCATGTGATTGTGTGCCAAAACGAAGCTTCGGACGTCATTGGTCACGTGATCAATGCGGAATGAATCAAGCATCGGCACAGTGATTCGAACCAAATGCGTATTGTTTTTTTCGACACACGCCTCGAAGCTTCAGATTAAAGGGTATCATCACTACAAAAAAAACTAAGTGAGAAAATATGATGAAAAGTACTTTATTGAATATTTATTGATACTGTTTTTTCCTGGGGGTAGGGGGGTCGCGAAAATTTACAGGAACCTAAAAGGGGGTCGCACAGTGAAAAAGATTAAGAAACTCTGCTCTATATTACACATTCTTTATTCTTATATAGTGTTTTTCTTTACTAAATTATTATCTCTTTCTACTCTTTTCTGTACTGTACTAATGCTGCTGCTGGAACCTTAATTTCCCTGAGGGAACCCTCCCAAGGTATCAATAAAGTTCTATCTTACATTACCTTATCTTATCTCTTATTAAGCCAATCTACAGGGTAGATTATTGATACCTATTAATGTATATACCATGGTATATACCAATATACTGCTGCAACCCTATTACAATCATGGATGTTTTTCAGTGAAATATATATATATATATATGACCAGACCAAGTTTAAAACACTCTCTGACACTCTCTGAAAATAACATTTTCACACAATTAACCAATGTTATATACACTCTATGATACAACTGCAAAGTGTGTCTCCATATTTACTCCATATCATTAATTTATAACTTACATATTTAATATGCAATGCTATAAAACCTTACTTAAACATGATAATTTGGTCAGTTATTTTAATTTCTGAACACAATTTTGTAAAATTTGTAAAATGGGCTTTTAACTTGTATTCATATCCAAAAGGCCCCATTAATCAGCTGATAAACTGAAACAGGTTTGTTAAATGACAAGGAACTATAATTTCTTCAGTATATAATTAGCCAAGAGTAGCATCTTACACTTGCAATAAATACAGGAAACTCTCTTGAACTGTCAGTGTTCATCTTATACAAAACAAAAAACTACAAGCACATCAAAATATACACACACATATCAAAATATAAATACAACACAACTTATTTTGCATACTTTGTTGGCCTCCTTTCATCCTGTTCTTCAATGCTTTTTCTATTATGCAAATCTATTTATAATGATCATCATATCTGTTGCAGTAAATCCAATATTCACTAGCTAATTTATGAATTCAGGCTCAAACATACAATATGTATATTTTTTAAATACTCTACAAAGAAACCACAGAACAGCAGTAACTAATATGCTATGAAAAAATGATGTGATATGACTGAAATAGGCATTAGTTGTCATGTGTCAGTCTGGTTTACCTCTGTTTTCCTGTCTTGATGTTGTTGTTTCCTCCATGTGCTCCTAAGCACATGGGTTGTGTTTGTTTTTGTCCTTGTCTCCTCCCTTGCTCCGCCCATTCCCATCTGTGTCTGATTTGTGACCCTGCACCCTCATTATCATCCCCAGGTGTGCTCAATGTCCTGTTGTATTTAACACCCTTTGTCTCACTCTGTCTTTGTCAGTCCTTTTGTTTCTGTTGCTGGTTTGCTTTTGTTACCAACCTGGTTTGCTGAGTGAGTGAGTGAGTGAGTGAGTGAGTGAGTGAGTGAGTGAGTGAGTGAGTGAGTGAGTGAGTGAGTTTCCCCCTAGTCTATAAGTGTAGCTTGTTATTTGTTTGTAGTATTTGTTTCTGTAAATCCTTTTTGTTTGTAAATTGGTTCCTTTGTTTGTCTAGGTTTTGTTTTAATGTATTTAGTGTTTGTATTTCCCAGCTTTGTTTTTTTCTTTATTTTCATTAAGTTCCTCACCCCTGCATTTGCCTTTGCACCCTCATCCTTGTTCTGTCTGCTCACACTTAACATTAGTAATTGTGTAATCTGATGATTAATATATTTAATTAAAAAGAACAACAAAAAATGTTTGTCAAAATAGTATAAACCGTAAAAGCACAAGGGCATCCATTACTGGCTAGTCCAAACAGTTACACATTATTGGCTACTTGGGTTTAATTCCTAGTTCCTTTAGTTCCTTTAGTAATTGATTTGAATAAATTGGTAATTATTTGGAATTTACTCAAATTAAATGCTTAAGGCAGAGAGGGAATTGATCAAGTCTTCAAAGTGGCCTATATTTGGAACATTTGATTATTCTGTGTCTTTGATTTTACCTTTAAACTTGCAAATCATATCAGATTTTTCCAGGACATAAATCATGTCTAAATTGCATTTTTAAATAAACTAAATTAATCAAGTAATCTAAATTTAAACAACTGTGGCAGCCTGGGTTGGGGAGATGTTTTAAAGCTTACTTGTGTGAAGAAAGGCTCATAGATCTCCACGCCCTTGTCAGAGCCTTGGGACAGAAACTCACGTCCACGTCTCCAGCTGTAACGCACTGGTGGGTTAGAGTTGGCAGCACAACGGAGGAAAACTGTCCTCTCATAGTAAAACTGCTCTTTAGCCTCTCCTATACTTTGATGCACGGTCACCACGGGATCATCCAGATCTGAAAGGAAAATGATGCACACTTAGTACAAATTGAAGCAGCATCTGGAGAATAAATTGGGAAATAAAGTGCACTGAACCTGAACTTGTGGATCTTTAATTCATCTGGAAACAGTGATAGTTGACATGGAAATCACATTACATTATTTTTAATGATAAATCAATAAACCACCATCCATCATCTTTCTTCTTCCATCATCATTTATGATCATCTCTGATCATAAATGATCATTTATGAACATCTCTGGAGACTTTAATCATGTTACTTTGGACTCTACTTTGGCTACGTTTCAGCAGTGTGTGGACTGTCTTAGAAGAAACAACAGGACAATCGATCTGCTGTATGCTAATGTGAAAGAAGCATACAGCATCACACCCCACAACTACAGGAGGAAGGTAGAACAGAGGCTAGAGGAGAACAGCATGAGAAGGTCTGGGAAGGTTTGAGAACCATCACAGGCCACAACACCAAGACCAGAGGTGTGGGGGGAACAGTGGAGAAGGCGAACGAGATGAACAACTTCTTCAACCAGTTCAACCAACCCATGCACCCCCCACCCTGTCGCCCACTACATCTATCTCTTCCTCTTCCGTCAACACATCCTCCAGCAGTTACAACAACATCCTCCTCCTCATCATCATCATCAACCACAACACAGACTCCACTCTTCACTGCGGACCAAGTCAGAGGTCAACTAAGGAGGCTTCACCCCAGGAAAGCAGCAGGGCCTGACAAAGTAATCCTGACAAAGTAATCCAATCCAGCTTCTCTTCAACCTCAGCCTGCAGGTGGGGAGAGTGCCTACCCTCTGGAAGACATTGTGCATTGTTCCGGTTCCGAAAAAGAACCGGCCAAGTGAGCTGAATGACTTCCGACCTGTGGCACTCACTTCCCATCTGATGAAGACACTAGAACGGCTCTTCCTCGGTCTCCTTAGACCCCAGGTGCAACATGCCCAGGATGATCTGCAGTTCACGTACCAGTCAGGTGTTGGCGTGGAAGACGCAATCATCTACCTGCTACACTGAGCCCACTCGCACCTAGATAAGGGGAATGGCACAGTGAGGATCCTGTTTCTGGACTTCAAGTGCTTTCAACACCATCCAGCCCCTTATGCTTCAGGACAAACTGAACAGGATGCGAGTGGACCCCTGCCTGGTCACCTGGATATCCAGCTACCTCACTGACAGGCCACAGTATGTCAGGCTGAAGGACATCACGTCTGACACTGTGATCAGCAGCACTGGAGCACCCCAGGGCACAGTGCTGGCCCCTCTTCTCTTCACCCTGTACATGGCAGACTTCTGCTACAACTCAGAACTGTCACATTTAGAAGTTTGCTGATGACACAGCCATAGTTGGGTGCATCAGGGATGATAGCGAGGAGGAGTATCGGAGCCTGGTGAGGGATTTTGCAGCCTGGTGCCACCGGAATCATGTGCAGCTCAACATCTCAAAGACCAAGGAGCTGGTCATTGACTTTGGGAGGTCCAGACCAAAGTCACAACCAGTTCTGATCGAGGGAGATAAGGTGGAAACTGTGGACTCCTACAAGTACCTCGGGCTGTGGCTGGACAGAAAGTTGGACTGGTCATGTAACATCGACCTCCTGTACAGGAAAGGACAGTCCAGGCTGTACTTTCTGTGGAGGCTACGGTCCTTCAACATCTGCAGGACACTCCTGGGCATGTTTTATCAGTCTGTGGTCACCAGTGTCCTGTTCTACACTGTGGTATGCTGGGGGGGCAGCATATCCAAGAAGGACACACAGGCTGGACAAATTGATTGGACTGGCTCTGTGGTTGGCACAAAGCTGGACTCTTTGGTGTCGGTGGCAGAGAAGAGGACTCTGAAAAAACTGCTGGACATTATCGACAATGCCAGTCACACTCTACACACTGTCATCAGCCACCAGAGGAGCCTGTTCAGTGAGAGACTGCTCCTTCCCAAGTGCAGGACCAATAGACTTAAAAACTCTTTTGTACCACATGCCATCAGACTGTACAACTCCTCTCTTTGGAGGAGGGGTTAACAGGAGGATTAAGGATGGGAATGAGTAGGAAGTGAACCAACAGCTAACAGTAACCTGCAACCACCACAACACACTGGACTCTCCGTGCAATAAACAGAGTAAAGTTTTCAATTGCAATAATAATGCAATACCCTCTCCTACAGGACTCTTTTTTTCTCATGCACTATTGTCTATATTGTAATATAGCCTGTATATTATGTATTCTATATATTTATATAGTGCTTCTTACTCTTACTAAATTATTTTTTCTGCCTATCTTTCTGCTTTCTGTTGTGTACTGTACTGATGCTGCTACTGGAACCTTAATTTCCCTGAAGGAACCCTCCCAAGGGATCAATAAAGTTCTATAGTATACTATTCTATTCTATCAACTGTACAAATCACTTAGTACAGTTGTACATATGTTTATAAATGACTGTTCCCTGTTCCACTGTTGCTGACTTCAGTATTAACTTCAGTATTAGATAATAGAGCAAAAAGCTCTATTATAATGAACTTGTTTTGAACCCTTCTTTTGGAGAGCTACCTGCAGGTTTCTACTCCATACCAAATATAACACACTCTTTTTAGCCAATCAAGAGCCTTGTTAACCAAGTACTGCACAGAATGATCTGTACATGCCGTTTAGTCATTTTTGTCAACAAAGGTGCTGTATTAAAATATTACAGTCTGTTATTAAGTGTAACAACTTTCACACAACAGCTGGTTGCATCCACATCTTCTATTAGAATACACCTGCTGTAGGTCACAAGTTGCTGCAGGAACAACTGTCCCTGATGTGATGGCTCTGTTCCAGCCTCAAACCCTGACTGCAACCAGCTACTCTCGCTGACCACCAAGCTGAGGTGCAGTTAATCTTGAACAAGCCTAGTGACTTCTGAAGGCAGTAATTAGTTGGATCAAGGGGATTAGGCTTGAAGCCAAACATTGCATGCCAATTGTATACTATTTGCTGTTACTAAGTAGTTCTGTAACATAGATAATACTGTCAAAATTAGTACATTCAAAAATCCACAATGTATACTCAGAACTGGCTGTTTTTTGAGTGCGGTTATGATAGACACTATTGTCCCACAATGTAGTATAAAACAAAATTGCAGGAACTCTACAAGCCTGGCAAAATTAGTAAACAATAGCTGTCAAGTGTAGCTGCACTCTGGAGTCAGGAGGACATAAAGGGAAATATGTTGGCATAGCAATGCTTTACCACTTCCTTAGGACAAAATGTGTTAGTACATTTTTACTTGCTTCCAGTTCTGTGAAACTGATGGACCGTCCTGCATGCACTGCTCTTTTATCAATAGATTTTCAGTTTTGTTTAGGTTAGATGTTTGTGAGGGCCGTAGCAAAACCTTGAGCTTCTTTTCATCTTCTTTTCATATTCCATTTTTTTACACTCAATGTGATAATTGCTTCAAGATTTGGCTGGTGCTGGATTGAACATTTTACCTTGATTCTGATTATTGAATGGTTATTTAAATGAATGACAGCATTATTCTTTGGTACAAGCTGCAGTTTCTCAGTTTAATCAATGTTTGAGCCATGTACATAAAGTCATAAAGATTTGTGAATGGTACAAATTTTGTTTTCCCCCAAAGTTTGCTGCCTTAGTTTTTCTACCTTTTGTATAATGAAGTACAATTATAAGCATTCCATAAGTTGTATTTTTGTTTGTTTGTTTTTTTACTTTTTATTGACAAGTACATCCAGTTTAAACAAATATTTAATATTTACAGTGTTGAACCTTCTTTCTTCTGGGCAAAATCTTGAATGATTACAACCCATTCTTGGCTAATTAGTGCCTGCTGTTGATCACAGTTTCTGGGTTTTTGTTTGTCCTCTCTCTTTTTAAAGATTGATCGCAGATTCTCAATGGGATTGAGATCTGGTGAGTCTTTTTTTTTTGTTCACCAAGCCACTTGGTTATAGACTTTTCCCTCGTGACATGGTGCAACCACACACATGAATGGTTTCAGCATGCTTCACTGTTGGCATAACATTGGACTTATGGGGGCTTAATTTTTGTTCTCCGGACAAATATTTTTTTCCACAGTTTGTCCCAAACAGTGTGAAGGGGGCTCATCAGAGAAGAAACCCTTACCCCAGTCCTCTGCAGGCCCTGACAGTTTTTCCTTAATGTTTCTTGGAGAGAAATGGCTTCTTTGCTGCTCTTCTTGGTACCAAGCCATCTTCCAAAAGCCTTTGTCTCACTGTGCTTTCAGATGCACTGAGACCTGCCCTCTGCCATTCCTGAGCACATTCTGCACTGGTGGTGACTCGATCTTGTGGCTGCATTCTCTTTTGGAGACTTTCTTGGGCACCCTGATGCCTTCTTCACTGCAACTGAACCACTCTCCGTGAGTTCTTGATAATTGGATAAATGGTTGATTGGGGTGCTGACTTAAAAGCAAACAATGATCTAAACACTCCTCACAATCTAGAGTTAATTCAAATTATCACCATAAAAAACTGAGGCAGTAAACTTTGTGAAAACCATCATTTGTGCTCAAAACATTCTGAAGACTGTTGGCCATGACTGTACACAATAGTATATTATGCAGACAGTACACAGGGGGGAGAATTTTAACAACACAATTAACTCTAACCCTAACCCTAACTCAAATCAAAAACAAAATAATTGAAATAACTATCAGAGCTAAGCTAAAGTCGGTTAAGGTTCTGAATGTTGGCTAATGAATGTTGATTAAAGCTAGACTGTAGACTATACTATACAAGGGCAATAGTTTACAGACAATGTACAAATTATTACAGGCAGAATGCACATAAAGTGCAGTAGTGCAGACAATATTGGTGTAAATCATCATCAAAAATGAGGAGAACAATGTTATAGGTGTGACGTAAGTTGTAATATCTGGAGATTTTTGCCCACTCAGATAAAATAACTGGTCAGCTGTTTATGAGGGTGATGGCATGAAGAAAAAAATGTTTCTGTGTCTAGCAGTCTTAGAATAAAGAATTGTCCAGGGTGTAGAGGAGTCTACAGTAAATCTTTAGCTGTCTGTACTGTTTGTTGTAGTCTGTTCTGTTTCCTGGCAGAATCAATTTAATTAAGTCATTTTTCCCTCTACCAGTTACATATTTACTGTGGCTCTAACTGCAAAATAAGCCCCTATGTTCAACATTCTGGATTTCTCAGGGTTCTTTTCATTATATTCTGCACATACTATTGCAAATTTTATTTAACATTTTATTCAGGCTTACAGCTTGATTCTCCAATCAGCTAAACCCTCTTCATTAGTTTAATTGGTCTGCTCCCATTACCAAAAACAGCAAAAGGTGCAAGACACTGAGTCTCTCTTCTTTGTGAATGACATCTGATGTTTGATCTTTGCATATGGAGTAGCATCACTCTGCTCAATAAGAAGCATGTGACCACTAGTAAATTATCTGGTGCAAGACTGGGATCCCTGCAGAAAAGCTACCTGCCATTGTTCCCTTATTTATCTCTCAGTCTTCAGGTAAGCTCTCAGTCTTTAGGGGCTTCATAGCAAAGGGGGGGTGAATACATATGCACATGCCAATTATTTATTTCTAAATATTTATGTATTTAAATATATTTATTTTTTATGTGCAGATACATGATGTCGGCTCACTTGGGGGAGGGGTGAGGGGGGTATGTCTTTATCCTTTGTTCATCTTTTCATTTTTGTTTTCTGCACAGGTGACATCATCATCATCTGTGACATCATCAGATACAAATACATTTTGTTTGATTGAGGTACAACCCAACCCAACCCATTTTGCACAGGGGAACTTTAATTATGGGTCACTGGACTTGCATAAGTGGAACACACATATAATGATTTATTAGATTTTACCATCACTGCAAATTTCAAATGTACTTTAATTGTGAATCAGTAAGAGGTCTTGGAGGATCAAATTCTGCATTTCTCCAGTGCTTTTTTCATTGTTAGGGCCAGCTGTGAGATGTGAGAGGAACTTCAGGTGTGCAAAGGTCAGAATTTTATTCAGTATGATACAAGGCAGCAAAAAATAAATAGCTTTGGCTGAAAATCTGTCTTAACATTAATGTTTCTGAAACTATTTTCTTTAGGGAAGATTGTTTAGTTTATGTGTGTCTGTCATAACAGTATATCATGCACTGGACAGGCTTTTAGAGTCTCTTTTGACTCTTAAAGTTTAAAATAATGACAATGCATCTACATAATGACACTAATCCTTTGAGCCACTCTGACGCATTCCACCTCATTATACTCAATTTAACAAAACACTTAAACAGAATGCTGGTTTACAAAAAAACAAGAGGAGACTAGAAAAAAGCTGGAGCAGGGTTAACACAAGAATTGTTTGTGTGTGTGTGTGTGTGTGTGTGTGTGTGTGTGTGTGTGTGTGTGTGTGTGTGTGTGTGTGTGTGTTTTGTGAGAAAGAGAGAGAGAGAGTGCTCAGGGCTGACAGTTGGTAGACCTCATTAACTCACAGTAGACGTCAACTCGGATGGATTTGATGGCAGGGGAGCCCAGGCCGTTTTCTGCCTTGCAGTAGTAACGTCCGCCCTGGTGCCTCTGGATGCGGGATATTCGCAGAGTCTCGTTAAACACGCTGGAGTCCTGGAAGCGGTCAGAAGCACTGCCCGCTGTCTTGGTCCATCGTATCTAAGTGAGAAAGGTAGGGGAGGAGCTGACATACACTGATTAAGGACTACATGTTGAGAAGAGGGTCAGCAGGTTGAATGTACCAGTGATGGCAGTGAGGAAGTGTCCTGTTGTGTCATCACAAAGTTATGTAACTGTGAAAATGTCCCACACAATTAAGCCTTGGGTACATGACATGACTTTTTAAGTTGTAGCAGATACAAACATTTCATTACCTACTCCTCATGTTGGCAAAACAAATATAAAGCTCAGCTAAAACAAAGAAATCCAAGCCCATTAAACCCAATTTAACACATGGACTAAAAGTTGTCTGTATTGCGATGCATGGGACCAGTGAGGTGGACAAAGGTATGTCTTACTTCAGATTGGAAACCATACAACCAGACAAGAATTTGAATCATATTCCACTTTTTGAAAGACTGTCCTTGGCTGTATTTCTACATGGTGAACAATCATCTAAATTGCAAGCTAATTTCGATCAACCAATTTCGAATACAGGAAAAAAAACCCAGGACATATAATGAGACAGAGAAAGTTAAAAAATCATTTAACAGATCATAAAAATTAGGCAATGGAAAAGTAACTTCAGTCTGAGTTGCAAATACACACACAAAAAAAATAACTACACAAAGGTTATTTGCTGATTCAAGGGGAAAACAAAAGGGGATTTTCCTCTGAGAAAATAGGTTCAACACATATTGTTGAATTTAAATTTTGTCCCAGGGTATAAGTGTATTAGAAAAGACAGGTTCTCAAGAAAAGGGGGAGGTTGTTTATTTTTAGATAATCAAATATAAATTGTTACTGTCTGGGTTCAAGCTTCTCAATGAGCAATTAAACTGATATAATATAAACAGGCTCTAAAATTAGTGAATCAGAAATCTAAAAAGAGTATGACATCACTGTGAATGTCAACCAAAAATAGACGTGGCTGAGTTTTGATGATTTTATCTTTTTATTTTCTTCCTTAAAGCAAATAATCTTGCCCCAGAATACTGTTTACATTATAAATATTGTTTATAAAGTTTACTAAGCAGAAAAGTGTAAAATGCCTGTGCAGGGAACATCTTTGGTAAATCATGTTTTATAGTTAAAGGTGTTTAACATTGCGAAATGTACTGTCAGAAAACAAAAGGTAAAGTGGAACACTGGCATAAACTGAAACATTTTAGTTTTTTTGTTTGTTTGTTTTTTTTGTTTATCCCTAACCAAAGACTCCAGTTGCAAATTAGCTCAAGCTGAATGCTCTATAAACACATTATTTGTGTTGCATTCTATGAAACAATGTTAATCAGTTCCAGTATAGCAGGGGTTCTTAACCTGGGGGATGTACTTCTAGGGGGGTCACAAATTTGACACTAATTAAGATGTTTTGTCAGATAAATGTGTGATGAATCAGATTTAAGTGCTAAACTTTTGTGTCTTGATGGAGTGTCTCGTATGAAGGACATGGCTTGTGAAACCAACTGTTGCTTAAAATAGAGCAACAGTTCTGAATCAAACTGAATCACTCACCATTCTGTTCAACTCTTCGATCTGAATCTTGATTCAGGTTTGCACATGCACATTATGGCTCGGCACGTCATCCAGGCTGGATTAAAATGGAGCGTTTTTTAGAAGGTTGAATTGAAAGTGCTTTGTGTATTTAGTGGACATGGGGCTCTCTCTCTCTCTCTCTCTCTCTCTCTCTCTCTATGTATATATATATCTGTCAGTCTGTCTGCCTTTCTCACTATCTCTCACTCACATTCTCTCCATCTCTGTCTTTCTCTCCCTCTGTCTCTCCCTCTGTGACTCATTCACTATATCTCTATATCTCTATAAGCTTTGGATTTCATTGGTCACGTGATCAATGCAGAACGAATTAAGCATCGGCACAGTGATTTGAACCAAATGCGCATCGTTTTTTTGACACACGCCTCAAAGCTTCAGATTCATGGGTATCATCACTAGAAAAAAAACAAAGAAAGTGAGAAAATATGATGAAAACCGATACCGTTTTTTCCCGGGGGTAGGGGGTTGCGAAATTTACTGGAGCCTAAAAGGGGGTCACACAGTGAAAAAGGTTAAGAACCTCTGCAGTATAGTTTCCACTGCTGCATCCCTTTGTGCATAAAATGCACAAAAATATTCCAGTCGAACAAAATGCCAATCAGCTTGCTGCTTGTTGCTATCAGCATTGAAAAAATTATATCTTCTTCAGATTAACTCCTGCCCCTCGATACAAAGATCCAATTCATTTGCTGCATACTGCTCAGTGCCTTGGTAAAGATGGCTGCTTAGTGAGACTAGCCAATATAGACTTTTGGTTGGTGGATCACCATGCAATTTACAATGGATTATTCATCCTATTGAGTTTCAAAAGTCATGCCCTGCTTCATTGCCATGGCAACTGTATGGTGGATTTCTGATTAGCTCAATTACTAATATCAAACCTGTGCTGTTTTAAACAAGCCAGTGTGGAGGTCAGGGTGTCAGTAGGTACAAACAAAAATAACCATGTATATTTTAATTAAACTGGTTATGGCATAGGAGTGAGTGTTCTGGTGCTTAAATAATTCAGAAAGATGACAAAATCCTACACCTAACAACTGAGGATATACATAGGGCCTACCCCTTTTCCAATCTAAAGTTTATCTAAAGTTGCTGTGGCCATTTATGATCTGATCAACAATATTTCCAAAAACATTTACTGTTTGTGAAATGATCCAGGAGGATGCCAAAATGGGTTACACATTTGACCCCACCCTTTCACTTTACCTACAATACAATCACTACCTCACATGCTCTTCACAGGGGTCTTCAGGTAGGCACCATCCTTCGTCAGTGTGTCATTGAATTAGGTCGATGACACCTCCATAAATCTCACAGAATGCTTCCCAGACTCACTCTCATTGAAGCTCACTTCATGAGATTTATAAGGATTTTACCATAGGATTACTGTAGGATACTGTGTAGGATTGACAGTACTTTTAGTATATACACAAAACAGCTTATAACAATGCTTTCAATTGCACACTTCCCTACCACATCCAACCTCAGCCCTTCTTATCCACAACCACTGACTTGCCCTTTCAGCTACTTCATAACTGCCCTGAATACACAACCTCCTCAGCCCGTTTATTTATGACACTTATCTGATGCCCTTATCCAGAGTCCAGGTCAGAGTAGTGTTAGGAGTCTTATTGGTGTAGCACAGCATAGATGCCCAGACAGGGAGTTGAACTCCTCAGCCAATTTGATACATCAACTCCTCAGCCCATTCAACTCACAACTCCTCAGGTCATTCTACTCATCATCTCCTCGGCCCATTCAACTCCTCAGCCCATTCAACTCCTCAGCCCATTCAACTCCTCTGCCCATTCAACTCATCAACTCCTCAGCCCATTCAACTCCCCAGCCCATCAACTTCTCTGCCCATTCAACTCATCCAATCAACTCCTTAGGCCAATGACCTCATCAACTCCTTAGCCAAATCAACTCCTCAGCCAATTCAACTCATCAGCTCATCAGCCCATTCAACATATCAGTCCATTCAACTCATTAACTCCTCAGCCCATTCAACTCATCAGCTCATCACCCCATTCAACATATCAGTCCATTCAACTCATTAACTCCTCAGCCCATTCAACTCATCAATGCGTCAACCCATTCAACTCATCAACTCCTCAGCCCATTCAGCTCATCAACTCCCCAGCCCATTCAACTTCCCAGCCCATTCACCTCATCGTCTCCTTGCCCATTCAACTAATCAACGGCTCAGCCCATTCAACTCCTTGGTCACTTGAACTCCTTGACCCCTTCAACTCCTCATCTCCTCAGCCCATCTGCCCCTTCAACAACTCTGCCCCTTGAACTAATCAGCTCCTCAGCCCATTCAACTCATCAGCCCCTTCAACTCTACAGCCTCTTTGACTGCTCAGGCCCTTCACCTCAACTCCTCAGAACAATCAACTCTAATCCTCAGCCGAATTCAACTCATCAACTCCTCAGCCCAATCAACTCATCAGCCCCTTCAACTCAACTACCCCTTTAACTCCTCAGCCCATTCAACTCCTCAGCCCATTCAACTCCTCAGCCCATTCAACTCCCCAGCCCATTCAACTCCCCAGCACATTCAACTCAGCCCAATGAACTCCTCAGGCCAATCAACTCCTCAGCCATTTCAACTAATCAGCCCATTCAACTCAGCCCAATCAACTCTTCAGGCCAATCAACTCATCAACTCCTCAGCCAATTCAACTCCTCAGCCAATTCAACTCCTCTGCCCATTCATCTCCTCTGCCCATTCAACTCCTCTGTCCATTCAACTCATCAACTCCTCAGCCCATTCAACTCTCCTGCCCATTCAACTCAACTCCTCTGCCAATTCATAAAAACGCCTCAGACAATTCATCAACGCCTAAGAATATTCTCTTGCCCATTCAACTCATCAACTCTCAAATTATTCAACTCCCCAGCCCATTCAACTCCCCAGCCCATTCAACTCCCCAGCCCATTCAACTCAGCCCAATCAACTCTTCAGGCCAATCAGCTCATCAACTCTACAGCCAAACCCAACCTCAGCCAATTCACCTCATCAACTCCCCAGCCAACTCAACTCTAAGACAATTCAACTCTCAGCCCATTCAACTCATCAGCCCATCTGCTAATCTAGGCCAATCAACTCATCAACTCCTATCAACTCATAAACTCCTCAGCCAATCAACTCTGCCCATTCGACTCCTCTGCCCATTTAACTCATCAACTCCTCTACCCATTTAACTCATCAAAACCTCAGCCCATTTGACTGTTCAGCCCATTCGACTTCTCAGGCAAATCAACTCCTCAGCTCTTCAACTCATCAGCCCATTCAACCCAGCCTAATCAACCCCCAGGCCAATCATAACTCAACTCCTCAGCCCATTCAACTCTGTCTATCCAACCTCTCTCACATTCAACTCATCTGCCATTCACCTCTACCAATCTAACTCATCAAAACTTCAGCCAATTCCAGACTGTTCAGCCCATTCCACTTTCAGCCTAACTTCAACTCATTAACTCTCACAGCCCATTCAACCTCAGCCCATCCAACTCCTCAGCCCATTCAACTCCTCAGCCCATTGAACTTATCAACTCCTAAACCCATGCAACTCATCAACTCCTCAGCCAATTCAACTCATCAGCCCAATCAACTCATCAGCCCATTCAATTCAGCCCAAAATCAACTCCTCAGTCCAATCAACCTATCAACTCCATCTACCCATTTTAACCTATCAAAACTCTCAGCCCATTTGGACTGTTCAGCCCATTTGACTTTCAGGCAATCAACTCCTCGCTCTTTCAACTCACTTCAGCCCATTCATCCCAGCCCAATCAACTCCTTGTGCCAACTGCGTAATCAACTCCTCAGCCCATTCAACTCCTCTGCCATTCAACTCATCTGCCATTCAATTCCTCTACCAATTCAACTCATCAAAACCTCAGCCAATTTGACTGTTCAGCCCATTCCACTTCTCAGCCTAATCAACCCATTAACCTCGTACAACCAACTCTCAGCCTATTCAACTCCTCATCTATTCAACCTCTTAGCTAACTAACTCTCAGCCATCTTAACCTCAGCCCATTGAACTTATCAACCCTAAACCCATGCAAACCTATCAACTCTCAGCTAATTCAACTCATCAGCCCATTCACCCAGCCAAAATCAACTCTCAGTCCAATCAATCTATCAACTCCTAGCCAAATCAACTCTCAGCCCATTCAATTAATCAAACTCACCAGTTGACTGTTCAGCCCATTCAACTCCTCAGCCCATTCATCTCCCCAGCCTTTCCAACCTTGTCAACCCATTCACTCCAGCCAAATCAACCTCAGGCCCATTCAACCTACTAAACTCTCAGCCAATCAAACTCTCTGCATCAACTCCTCAGCCCATTCAACCTCTGCCAATCCAACTCCTCTCACATCTAACTCTCAGCCCATTCAACTCATCAACTCAGCCAATTCAACTCTCAGCCAATTCATTAACCTATCTGCCCATTCAACCTCAGCCCATTCGCTAACTCAACTCCTCAGTTCATTCAATTCTCAGCCCATTCAACTCCTTAGTCAATCCAACTCCTCGTTCAATCCAACTCCAGCTCTTTCAACTCTTCCGTTCTTCAATTCAGCCTCCAATCAATCCAGCCCAACTAACTCCTCAGGACACAACTCATCAACTCAGCTAATTCCACTCTTTTCAAATAATCTAACCTTCAGTTCTTCAATTCAGCCCAATCAACTCTAGACAATAAACCTACTAACCTCAGCCAACTCCACTCCCTCAGCCAATTCCACTCTCTGCCAATTCAATTCTCTGCCAATTCAACTCTCTGCCAATTCAACCCATCAGCCAATCAACTCACCCATTCAACCTACCTGTCTATCCAACTCTCTGCCCATTCAACTCACCTGCCCATTCAACTCATCACCTTCAATCCAGCCAAATCAACTCCCATTGCCATTCAACCCATCAACTTCTCAGCCAACCTCAGCAAATTCAACCTCGCTAATCTAACCTCTACCCATTCAACTGTTCTGCCCATCATCCAACTGCTCTGCCCATTCAACTCAACTCTGTCAATTTATCCTCTACTGATAGAATCCTTCATCACTCCAGCCCTATTGAATTCACTAATTCTCAGCCCATTTCACTGTTCAGCCCATTCAACTTCCCAGTTTAACTAACTCATTAACCTCAGCCTATTCCAACTCTTCAGCCCATTCAACTCTCAGGCCAATCAACTCTCCTACTAATCAACTCATAAACTCCTCAGCCTGCTCAACTCCTGAATCCTCCTCCCATTCAACTGGTCAACTCAGCCTAATCAACTCATCAATCCCAGAGCTCATTTGTCTGTTCAAATGCATTCACCTCGTAGCCCTTCAACTCCTCAGCCTATTCAACTCCTCTCACCCCATCAACTCCTGTGCCCATTCAACTCTGGAACCCATTCACTCCATCAACTCCTGAGCTCATTCAACTCCTTGGTCCATTCAACCCACGGCCCATCCAGTCTTCAGCCCATTCTACCATCAACCTCAGCCTATCTTAACTCCTCAGCCCATTCAACTCTCTTTCATTCCATTCAACTCTTCAGCTCCCAATCAAGTCCTCCTACCAATCAACTCATAAACTCCTCAGCCAGTTCAACTCCTGAACTCCTCCTCCCATTCAACTGAACAACTCAGCCCAATCAACTCATCAGCTCATTTGTCTGTTCAGCCTATCTGGCCTCTCAGCTTCATTCAACTTCTCAGCCCATTCAGCTCCTCAGCTCATTCAATCATCAGCCCATTCAACTCAACATCTCTTCCAATTCATCAACGCCTCATCTTATTCAACTCAACTCAGCCTCCTTATATCACTCTGAGCCCTTCGCTGAGTTCTTCAGCTCTTTCAACTCTCAGCCCAGTCAACCTCCTGGAGCCTATTCAACTCCTGAGCCTTATTCACCTCTGGAGATCTATTCAACTCCTGAGCCTATTCAACCCCTGTGCTTCCATTCAACTCTGTATTCTTCAACTCCTAACCCATTCAACTCTTTTTGGCCCATTCAACTCCTCAGCCCCTATATCACGACTCCATTCCTCTCATCAAACTACTCATATACAGTTAGGGGGACATTGAACCCAACACCACTGTTCTAATATTTGGGTATACTGAAGTAATGTTAAATCATCAGGACATAATAATGAAAAGAGATTTCATGAAGGTTAGATGGGTGGGTGAGCAAATCATCCATGCTCAGGTAAAACTAGTCTGAGGTCCAGCAGCTGTGAAGGTGGAAAGCTAATGTAAAGATGTAATCAGGAGCTTAGGGTCCTTCAGATGGGGGCAAAAAGCTATTTTAGGTTAGAACTCAATCAGTTCAGGCCGTGGGTCATCATTAATTCCTCGAAAAGCGTAAGCATAATGAATCAATGAGTGTTTAAATTTAAAGAGAACAGAGAATGTAAACATTACCAGAGTGTGGCAGTGACTCAGATCTGACCATCAACTCCCCATCTCCTGTAGCCCATCTGCCCTTCCGCCAACTCTGCCCTTGAAATCCAATCAGCCTCAGCCCATTCAACTCATCAGCCCTCTCAACTCTAAGCCTTGACTGCTCAGGCCTTTCAATTCTAACTCAGGAACAATCAACTCTAACTTCAGCCTAACTAACTCATCAACTCTCAGCCCAATCAACTCATCAGTTCTTCAACTCAACTACCCCTTTAACTCCTCAGCCCATTCAACTCCTCAGCCCATTCAACTCCTCAGCCCATTCAACTCCCCAGCCCATTCAACTCCCCAGCACATTCAACTCAGCCCACGAACCTCAGGCCAATCAACTCTCAGCCATTTCCAATCTAATCAGCCCATTCAACTCAGCCCAATCAACTCTTCAGCCAATCAACCCATCAACTCCCCAGCCAATCTAACTCCTCAGCCAATTCAACTCCTCTGCCCATTCATCTCCTCTGCCCATTCAACTCCTCTGTCCATTCAACTCATCAACTCCTCAGCCCATTCAACTCTCCTGCCCATTCAACTCAACTCCTCTGCCAATTCATAAAAACGCCTCAGACAATTCATCAACGCTAAGAATATTCAACTCCTGCCCATTCAACTCATCAACTCCTCAGCCCATTCAACTCCCCTGCCCATTCAACTCCGCAACCCATTCAACTCAACTCCTCTGCCAATTCATAAAAACGCCTCAGACAATTCATCAACGCCTCAGAATATTCAACTCCTGCCTGGTCTAACTCAATAACCTCAGCTCATTCAACTCTCAGCCCATTCAACTCCCTAAAAGCCCATTCAACTCCTGTTCAATCAACTCCAGCCCAATCAACTCTTCCAGCCAATCAGGCCTATCAATCCCAGCCAAACTCTCCAACTCCTCAGCCTGGATCTACCCTATCAACTCCTCAGCCAACCACCCTAAGACAATTCAACTCCTCAGCCCCATTCAACCTATCAGCCCATTCAATTCCAGGCTAACTAACCCATCAACCTTGAATAACTCAAACCTCAGCTAAATCAACTCCTCTGCCCATTCAATTCTCTGCCCATTTAACTCCATCAACTCCTCTACCCATTTAACTCATCAAAATTCGTAGCCCATTTGACTGTTCAGCCCATTCACTTTCAGGCAACCAACTCCTCGCCTCTTTCTTAACCCATCAGCCCATTCAATCCTTAGCCCAATCAACTCTCAGGCCAATCATAATCAACTCAGCCCATTCAACTCCCTGAGTCTATTCAACTCTCTGCCATTCAACCCATCTGCCATATTCAATTCCTCTACCAATTCAACTCACATCAAATCCTCAGCCAATTTGACTGTTCAGCCCATTCCACTTTCAGCCTAATCAACTCATTAACTCCGGTATCCATTCAACCTCAGCCCATTCAACTCTCAGCCCATTCAACCTCAGCCCATTGAATCATCAACCTTAAACCCATGCAACTCATCAACTCCTCAGCCAATTCAACTCATCAGCCCAATCAACTCATCAGCCCATTCAATTCAGCCCAAAATCAACTCCTCAGTCCAATCAACTCATCAACTCATCTACCCATTTAACTCATCAAAACCTCAGCCCATTTGACTGTTCAGCCCACGACTTTCATGGGTAACCAACTCCTCGCTCTTTCAACTCATCAGCCCATTCAACTCAGCCTAACTCAACTCCTCAGGCCAATCATGTAATCAACCTCAGCCATTCAACTCTCTGCCATTCAACTCATCTGCCATTCAATTTCACCAATTCAACTCATCAAACCCCAGCCAATTTGACTGTCTGTAGCCCATTCCACTTCTCAGCCTAATCAACCCACTCTCAGCCAAATCAACTCTCAGTCATATTCAACTCTCAGCCTGATTCAACTCTCTTAGCTAATTCAACTCTCAGCCAATTCAACTCTCAGCCCATTGAACTTATCAACCTTAAACCTATGCAACTCATCATCCTCAGCCACACCAACTCATCAGCCCATTCAATTCAGCCCAAAATCAACTCCTCAGTCCAATCAACTCATCAACTCAGCTAAATCAACTCCTCAGCCCATTCACATTAATTAATCAAAACTCAGCCCAGTTGGACTGTTCAGCCCATTCAACTCAGCCCATCTACATCTCCCCAAGTTCTTTCAACTCATCACCCATTCAATCTAGCCAAATCAACTCCTTGCCCATTCAACTCCATCACCTCACAAATCAAATCCTCTGCATCCAACTCCTCAGCCCATCTAACCTCTGCCAATCCAACTCCTCTTCACATCTAACCTCAGCCCATCTAACCTAATAACCTCAGCCAACTAACCTCAGCCAATTCAACTCATCTGCCCATTCAACCTCAGCCCATTCAACCTAACTCCTGTCTATTCAATTCTCAGCTCCATCTAACTCCTTAGTCAATTCAACTCCTCAAAGCCATCTAACCTCAGCTCTTTCAACTCTTCTGCTCATTAATTCAGCCCAATCAACTCAGCAATCAACTCTTCAGGACAATAAACTCATCAATTCTCAGCTAATTCCACTCTTCAGCCAATTCAACCTCTGCTCCTTTCAATTCAGCCCAATCAACTCAGGACAATAAACTCACCAACCTCAGCCAATTCCAATTTCAGCCAATCGCACCTCAGCCAATTCCACTCTCTGTCAATTCAACTCTCTGCCAATTCAACTCTTCAATTCAACTCATCAGCTAATTCAACTTCTGTCATATTCCAACTCACCTGCCCATTCAACTCCTCTGCCCATTCAACTCACCTGCCCATTCAACTCATCACCCCCTTCAATTCAGCCAAATCAACTCCTATTGCCATTCAACTCATCAACTCCTTAGCCAAATCAACTCCTCAGCAAATCTTAACTCCCTCAGCTAATCCAACTCCTCTACCCATTCAACTGCTCTAACGCATTCTAACCGCTCTGCCTATCCAACCTCAACTCCTCTGTTGACCTATCCTCTACCGATTCAACTTCAACACCCCAGCCCATTGAATTTAACACCTCAGCCCATTTCACTGTTCAGCCCATTCAACTTCCTGTTTAATCAACCCATTAACCTCAGCCTATTCAACTCTTTCAGCCGCATTCAACTCCCTCAGCCAATCAATCCCTCCGCCTAATCAACTATAAACTCTCAGTCTGCTCATCCTGAACTCCTCCCATTAACTGAGTCACCCAGCCTAATCAACTCATCAATCGAGCTCATTTGTCTGAAATTAGCCCATTCACAGCCCTTCCAACTCTGTTTGTCTAACTCCTCACCCTAGTTCAACCTCTGTGCCCATTCAACTCCTGAACCCATTCGACTCATCAACTCCTGAGCCCATTCAACTCCTTGGTCCATTCAACTCCACGGCCCATTCAGCCTCAGCCCATTATCTCTACTCATCAACCTCAGCTCATTCAACTCTCAGCCCATCCAACTCCCTCATCCATTCATCCCTGTTCTAACCAAGTCCTCCGCCCAATCAACTCATAAACCTCAGCCAGTTCAACCTCTGAACTCCTCCTCCCATTCAACTGAACAACTCCAGCCCAATCAACTCATCAGCCTATTTGTCTGTTCAGCCCATTCAGCCTCTCAAACATTCAACTTCAGCTCATTCAGTCTTCAGCTCATTCAATCATCAGCCCATTCAACCCAACAACATCTCCATAACCATCAACGCCATCTTATTCAACTCCAACCTCAGCCCCCATACCTCAGCCCTCTCGAAGTCTTCTGTTTTTCAACTCTCAGCTCCAGTCAACCTCTGAGCCCATTCAACTCCTGAGCCCATTCAACTCCTGAGCCCATTCAACTCCTGAGCCCATTCAACTCCAAAGCCCATTCAACTCCAGAGCCCTTTCAACTCCTAAACCCATTCAACTCTTTGGCCCATTCAACTCCTTGGCCCATTCAACTCCTGAACCCATTCAACTCCACAGCCTATTCACCTCCCCATTCTTTCAACCTGAACCCATTCAACCTCTCACACTTAACTCCACAGCCCATTCAACTCCTTCAATCCATTCTAATTTTTTTTTAACTCTCAGCCTATTCAACTCTCAGGCTATTCAATTTTCAGCCCATTCAATGCCTCAGCCCATTCAACTCCAACTCAGCCCAGTCGACTACTCAGCCCATTATACTCCTCAGCCTCAACTCCTTAGCTTCATTCAACTCTGAACCCAATCAACTCTCTCAGCCCATTCAACTCCTGAACCCATTCAACTCCTCAGCCTATTCAACTCAATAACTCCTCAGCCCATTTGACTCCTCAGCCCCTTGAAGCACTGAGCCCATTCAACTCCACAGCCCAATCAACTCCTCAGCCCATTCATCAACTCATCTGCCTTTCAATTATCAACATCTCAGCCTATTCAACTCCTCAGCCCATTCAACTTTGTTTTATTTGACCTCAGCCCATTCAACTCCTCAGCCCATTCAACTCCTCAGCCCATTCAACTCCTCAGTCCATTCGACTCAACTCCTCAGCCCATTTGACTCAACTCCTCAGCCCAATCAACTCAACTCCTCAGCCTAATTGACTGAACTCCTCAGACCAATCGACACCTTGGTCCCTTAAACTCAACTCCTCAGCAACTTCAACTCAATTCCTCAGCCCATTCAACTCTTCAACTCCTCTTCAGTTCTACTCACGACCTATCCTCCTTCCCATCGTTCATTACTCATAGTTAGGGGACACTGGAACCCAACACCAATGTTCTAATATTTGGGTATACTGCTAATGTTAAATCATCAGTGACAGTTAGTAATTGGTAAGATTTCTTTCACAGGTTGTTGATGGTGGGTGAGCAAATTGTCCATGTCAGGGTAAAACTATCCAGTCCAGTATTTTGAAGGTGGAAAAATAATGTAAAGATGTATCAGGAGCTTTAGGAACCTTCCAGATGGGGGCAAAAGCATTAGGTTAGAACCTAATCAGTTCAGGCCAGTCAGTCATCATTAACTCTGAAAAGGTACATAATAAATGAATCAGTTTATGTTTAAATTTAAAGAGAATAGAGAATGTATACATTACCAGAGTGTGGCAAGTGACTCTGGCAGATCTGACTATAACCGCCTAACTAAGGGCAGAACCAAAAGGTAACATAAGCATGGGAGCATTCTGAAACATTGGCATCTACCATAAATCCCTATGTCCATGAACTCCTGGATCTGCAGCCTGTAACTTATCTAATACATTAATGTCCAAATGCTACAATGAACAAATACATTTTTTGCCTAGACCTGAAGACTTGAGACTGTGTCTGAGTCCCAAACATTATCTGGATGATTCCAGAGCTGGGGGGCTTTGTGAGAAAGGCCTCTTCCCACAGTAAAAGAATTTTGTAATCAATAAGGAATTTGACCGGAAGCCAGTGCAGTGCTGATAGTATTGGACTGATGTGGTCAAATTTTCTAGTTTTAGTTGGACCCTGGCTGCAGCATTTTGAACTAACTAAAGTCTATTAGGTTCCTGCTTGAACAACCTGACAACAGTGCATTGCAGTAGTCTAACCTTGACTTAATAAATGCATGCACAAGTTTTTCGACATTGTGCAAGGATAGGACATTTCTTAACTTGGAAATATTATAAAGGTGAAGAAAAGCTTTATTTTTGTTTATTACTGTGCCAAGGGGTAGCATGTAAAGAGTGAACAGTAGTGGTCCTAAAATAGAGCCTTGTGGAATTCCATAACTCATTTCAGCGTGATTGGAAGACATATCATTTACATTTACAAATTGAAACAGATCATTTTGAGCGCTGTCACGAGAGCCATCAGAGGGCTGTCCCTGAGATTCCAACCACGCTTTCTATTCTTTCTAGGAGAACGGTATGATCTATTGTATCAAATGCTGCACAGTAGACTTTGGCCCAGATTTGCTTTGTTGAGCAATAGTTTAATAACTGGTACTTTAAAAGCTTTAGGTTTGTAACCTAAACTAAGAGAAGAGTTTACTATTGCTGAGAGAGGTTTGACTATAGCTGGCAGCACTTCTTTAAGTAGGTTTGATGGCATCGCATCTAGACAGCAGGTGGCAGTATTTGAGGAGTAAATAATTTTCTCTAATTATGACTGTGGGATTATTTCTGTCTAATATTTTCTATTTTATGATTGAAAAAGTCCATAAAGATATTACTGGTGAAATTTGATGGAATCTGAGGTGGTGTGCATAAATCATCTGAACAAGCTCTAGTGAGAGGTTATTCTGTAAACAGTTGGTTAATCTATCTAACTCCTCTGGATCTGTTGGATAATAACCTGGTGTTAAAAAAATCATGTAGGTTTTCAGTAATTTGCTGGGCTGTAGTTGATCTTATTAAATGCTTCATGATGTAATGAGGGTCATACATACATTTTGGCTAAGCTGTAGCTCAAAGGAAATTAAATAATGATCTTAAATTACTGTGGTTTGGGGAAGAGTATTGGCATAAGTAAGTAAGTTACTTATGCCAACACGCAAGGTCAGAACCAAAACCAGAGTGTGATTACAGTAGTGTGTTGGCCCAGTTACATTCTGGATAATACCTACTGAGTCTAGGATTGAGGCAAAAACCTTTTTTAATAGATTGTCTACCTTCTCAAAGTGAATATTAAAATCTCCTACAATTATTACTTTATCACTGCACACTGCTGTGTCTGCAGCAAACTCACTAAATTATTTTAAAAACTCTGAGTAGGGTCCTGGAGGTCTATATAGATTAATTAATGACAGTGCATTCTTGTTTGTGGCTGGATTAGTTATGTTAATAGTCAGAATTTCAAAGGAAGTTAAGGTGTAATAGTGTATCTGATTAATTAGAAAAATATTTTGGTAGATTATACAGACTCCACCTCCTCTACCTGATAGTCTTCTGTTGTGCACATAATTATAACCTTCCTCAGCCCATTCAACTCCTCTGCCCATTCAACTCCTCAGCCCATTGAACTCATCAACTCCTCAGCCAATTCAACTCCTCTTTCAACAGCGTAGCCATTTTCAAAAGAAAAGGAGAACCATCAGTTTTACCCTTTGTTAGTTAATGTTTTTATCTTCCTTTTATTTTTTTCCTTTTCTGTGAAAAGTGAATAAAATCTGAATAAATAGTGTTGTAATCTTCTGTACACAGGTAAACTACAGTTTAATGTTTGTTTTGAGTCTCTCTCTGCTCGTGGAGATGTTTGCAGTGCTCGTGCTGCAGACATCACTCACACAGAACTCTGGGAAGTGTAGTTTTGGGTTGGCTCGCCTTCTTATATTCAGGGAAGTTCACTCAATTTCCCCAAAAACAATGTGTTTAAGATACAGTGAGCTTCGTAAAGCTGTACTGTGAGAATATTCATCTCAACCTGAGTCCGTAATTTATCAATAAAAATGCTATGCCCCACTGGGTGACTATCAGCACTTGCCTAAACAAAAGGGGCTACTTTGCCTTGGGTTTTACCCTTTTTCCCCCCATGCTCAGTTTGTCAACCTCAGTCTTTTCCCCCATCCTCTTTCCTTGGTTCTCTCCCTTTTTGTGAGGCTGGGGAGCTCTTTTTAAATTGTCCTCATTAGCCCCAGGTGCATCTTAATGTCATGGCCAGCACATCCGCAGGCTGTCACCCCATCACCTCACCATTACAGGTGGAAGAAGTTGGAGATCAGCCTGTCAGTGGTCAGACCTCACACAGCACACTGCTTCAACTCTGCATGGCCATCATCACAGCCTCTTCTGAAGCTGATGCCCAAGAAAGCCTGTAAACAGTTCATATACAAGTAGTCCATGAACATGGGTTACTGGTTCCATTACTCTTGCTATGCATTTGCAGTAAAACCACTACCCCCTCTGTCTGATCACAGCCAATTCACTATGTTCATTGAAAGGACACAGAATAACAAAGGTGTACAACATTCTGAGACCATAAAAATAGGCCCAAAACAGTACAGAAGAGTTCCAGAAAGCAATCAGCACCCAAGAAACCAAACTAAAGTATGGATTTGATCAACTGGTCTCTCAACGCAATTGACACCATCTTCTCGACGAGAAGCCGGGTTTGGGGGAACCTGAGTGTCCTGACAGGACATTTGCGGCTGCATACACAATGGACTCCTGAGAGAGGTGGAGGGTCGTGTGCCTGGTGGCGCTGTCAGTCAAGGATGTTGAGGATATTCACAATTGGATTCATGATTGCAAGTACTTTGCTGATTGGACTGGGCACTGCACTGACATATTGGAAAATTATAGAAGTGTGGGCAGCTCTGGCTGGCTGCTCATGGCTGTCTTCAGGAGTTTGCTGAGCTTTGATATCTGAGACATTGTCTCCATGGTGACTGCTGGACTTCAACTTTGGCTCCTGAACAGGGTGCTTTCTGCAGAAGGCCCCCAGGCCTTCGCAGCAAATATCCCTCAGTGGCAAGTGGTGTCTGTACATCGCCGCTGGATTGAGCTGGCAGCCAGGATGGAACTGCTTGTTGAACTTTTTAACCCCCCTCCTCTCCCCCCTCCCACAACCTTCGTCCCTCCCCCTTCCTGAATCCTGTCCCTATTACCCAGTCTGTGTTGATTTATGTGCTTTTTTAATCTACCTAATGCTCCTCTTGGAACATGGTTTGGGTGTATGTTTTATCCTTCCATCACACCTCACATATACTGCTTTTTCAATATAAGATGGCACTGCTGAGTCTGCTGCCATCGTGTCTGCTTTACAGTTGAAATAAGCATTTCACTGTACTCGTATAACTATGTGCGTGACAAATAAAAAGAACCTTGAACCTTGAAGAAATTGAAACCCAAGGTCTTCTAGACACCATATATGTTCACAGAGAAGAAGGTGTCAATCTGGCAGTAAATAATCTGATTAAAAGAACATTTTTCTTTAAAAAAAAAAATTCTAACCAAAAACAGTGAGGTCCAAACAACACTAATACTGATATTTCTCTACTGTGAGCCATTAAACCAATATAAATGTACACTCAGAACAAAAAAGGCACAGTATATTCACAAATAACTGACACAAATTGTGGAATCAACAAAAACACACCAATTCTGGAAAAACTGGAACAACCACACAGAATTGACAATACAAAACAAACTACTTCCACACACTCTTCCAGAAAGTAGAGGAAAAGTCCACAGTAGGAACATGCAAACAAAAAGCTTAAAGAACTAGAACTGGTTAATAAACTAAAACCAAAGGAAACAAATGGACATGACAGCATCCTGAATTAAATTATCAAAAATGTTTAAGTACTAAATTCCAGCTGGCTATTCTGAATTTTTTTAATCTGGTGATGAGTGTAGATTGTTTCCCTTGAAATCTGGAGTTATGGACTAATAGCGCCAATATATAAAGATGGAGACAAATTTGACCCTAATAACTACCTATGTATATGTGTGAATAGTAATCTGAGAAAGTTAAAGATGCAGTACAAAAGAATAAATTTATTTATTTAAATCAGCAATAAACAAACAAATTCTCTCAGGAGTGTGGAGTGAATCGCCTGGTTTCACTCTGCCTGATCACATTCTATGCAGATGACCTGGTCCTGCTATCCACTACAGAGTAGGATCTGTAGAAAATTTGGAATTGCTGGAGGAGTACTGAAAACCTGAGCCCTGGCAGTAGACCTGAAAAGAACACGTTATAATAGTTCAGAAAATATCCAGATTTCAGGGAACAAATATTTAGATTACGTACAAAAATATTGAATAGTCCAGCAACCATTTACATATTAAAATCAGTTCATCTGTGTCATGTATCAGTCCTGTTACACTACTGTCTTCCCGTCTTGTCTTTGTTTTGTTATTTCCCTTTGTGCTTCTGAGCACCTGCTTTATTTTATTTTTTTTGTCTGCTCTCTGCCCTGGCTGCACCCATTCCCATCTGTGTCTCATTATTAACCCTGCCCATTTGTTATTCAGTTCCAGGTGTGTGTCAAGTGCGAGCAGACAGAACAAGGACAGCAAAAAACCATTACAGAAACAAAAGGACTGACAAAGACAGACTGAGACAAAGGGTCTTAAATACAACATGACATAGACAACACTTGGGACATGATAACGAGGGGGCAGGGTTACAAATCAGACACAGATGGGAATGGGTGGAGCAAGGGAGGAGACAAGGACAAAAACAAACAACCCATGTGCTTAGGAGCACATGGAGGAAACAACATCATTAAAGGAAGACAGAGGTAAACTAGACAGACAAAGGGCAGACGCGCAACTCTGGGGTGCATAAAACCATCACTCCCCAATGAGGGAGATAGACCCAAAACCAGACAGAAAGGACTAGACACTGACAGGAGAAATACTGGACTGGGACCGAACAGACAGGACTGGTGACATGACAGGAAATATAGATGAACATGGAGACTGGGAGACACTTGACATATGAGACAGGACTGGGGAACAGACTGGGGACTGAACAAAGTGTTTTGGGGGAGACATGACATGAGACAAAGACAAGACTGAAGAAACATTAGACAGGACAGGAGAAGGGACATGAGGCATAGATGACTGGACATAAGGGTAACTAGACAAAACAGGAGACTGGACAGGGGACCGGACTTGAACATTAGACACAGGAAATAAAAACGGATACTGAATAGGCGACTGGGCTGATTGAATAGGAGACATAACTGTGGACTGGACAGATGACTGGGGGACACGTGACTGGACAGGAGACATGAATGACGGGACCAGAGACTGGACCTGGGGAACATGGGACTGGACGGAAAACACAGGTGACATAACTGAAGACTGGGCTGGATAAACAGGCGGTGTAGAAAATAAAGGACATGAGACTGGAGACTGGACAGAGGATGGGACTAGTGGAGTTTGGGAGACTGAAACTGGAGACACTGACACAACTGGGGACTGGAATCAGGAAGAGACAAGACTGGGTACCGGTACAAGAATAAAAACACGGACAGGGACAGACACAAAAACGGTGACATGGACAGGGATGACAAAACCAGACATGGGAACAGGGACAGGAAAAGACACAGGAACTAAAATGGGAACAGATATGGGTACTAACACTGAACTAAATAGAAACATGGGTGTGGACATGGGTACAGGCATGGGTACAGGGTGAGACTGAGACATAGAGGTAGAAAATGGTATGGACCCATATCTGACAAAAGTCTGTATTTGTGGAGCCAGACTGGGCACAGTTCTAAAAGGCGGACTCCGCCTTTTCTGGATCTGGAGATGGAGCTATGGTTCCCAGCTCCCAGATTGGATCTGAAGATGGAACTGTGGTTTCCAGCTCCCGGACTGGATCAGGGCAGCTTGGCTCCGCCCTCCAGACCGGTTTGTAAGGGCTTGGCTCCGCCCTCCAGACAGGTTCGCGAGGGCTTGGCTCCGCCTTCTGGATAGCACCAAATGGGGATACAATGGCATCGCATGCTCTACTCTCCTTTCAAGAGGCAGCACCCGGTCTCCTAGCAACCCTCGTTGCCAAAACCGTTGCTCCAGGTGCTGCAGGGAGCTGGCTCCACTGAAGCTGCTAGGGTATGCAGGCTGGGCTGGACAGTCCTTCGCACATAGCTCAGGAACTGCCAGAAATCCGCCATGTCCTTCACCCCAGACCCTCCATTAGCCCTGTCCCAGCTTGCTTCCTCTCTTGCTTTGTCATTGTCATGTCAGGCTCGAGAGTTGCGGAGCCAACTCTTAACCCCGACCCAAAATTTTCCCCACCACTAGAGGGGTAGTCGTCAGGTGAGGGGGTGACCCGAGCATGCCGCTTATGGTGCCTGGTGATGGGTTCGGCCGCGTCCTGCCTCTGCGACCCGTCCCCAAATGGCCTGCTATTATAAGCCAACCTGCTCCCAACAAAACTGGGAAACCCCGCTGCCTCCATAGGTTAGGTCAGTCCTTTTTTGTCACATGCGAGCAGACAGAACAAGGATGAGGGTGCAGAGGAAATGCTGGGGTTAGAATTTAATTAAGAAACAAAGTACAAAACAAATGAAACAAACTGAACTACTAAACAAATGACTGACTAAAACATAACAGAAAACAAACCAAAAAACCTACAAACCTACAAACTGACACTCTCCACACAAAGTGTGGATGATGATGGAAACGAAAGGACTGACAAAGACAGACTGAGACAAAGGGTCTTAAATACAACATGACATACAACACATGGGACACGATAACGAGGGGGCAGGGTTACAAATCAGACACAGATGGGAATGGGTGGAGCAAGGGAGAAGACAAGGACAAAAAAAACCCAAAAAAAACCCCATGTGCAAACCTACAAACTGACACTTTCTACACAAAGTTGGAAAACAAAGCCAGACAGCAAAAAACCATGATGGAAACGAAAGGACTGACAAAGACAGACTGAGACCAAGGGTCTTAAATACAACATGACATACAACACATGGGACACGATAACGAGGGGGCAGGGTTACAAATCAGACACAGATGGGAATGGGCGGAGCAAGGGAGAAGACAAGGACAAAAAAAAAACAAAAAAACAACCCATGTGCTTAGGAGGAAACAACAACATCAAGACAGGAAGACATAGGTAAACTGGACTGACAAAGGGCAGACATGACATTGTGTGAAATGTTGTCATTGTATTTAAGACCATTTGTTTCAGTCTGACCTTGTCAGTCCTTTGTTTTGTGAATGTGTGTTTTTCCTAGTTTATCTGTTTCTAAGAGGTTTATCTGTTTCGCAAAGTTTATGTTAGTCTGTTTATTTTGCTTTCCCTTTGTTTCTTTATAATTAAATACTCAAAGAAACTCCTGCATATATATCTGCCTCCCTTGTCTTCGTCTGTTCAATCGTCATTTTTACAATCTGCAAATTTTTAATTGGCCAGTAAATGAACTGAAAAAAAATGCAGGGCTTTCTACACCATATCACAACAAATTCCTGCATAAATTTCAATTAAAATTTGGATAAAAATATTTGAATCTGTAATTTAACTTATTGCCCTTTATGCCAGTGAAGTGTGGGGTCCACCTACTAATCAACAATTTGACAAATGGGACAAACATCCAGTTGAGACCCTACATGCAGAATTCTGTAAAAACATTTTAAAAGAACACAGAAACACCAACAACAATGCATGTAGAATTAGGCCAGCTTCTACTTATTTTAATAATACAAGAAAGGGCAATACAATTCTTAACACAGAATTTGATTGTCCAGGGCAGTGACCTGCACTCTGAAGCTCAAGTACCAAGAGCTGAGCAAACAGGCACTCCACTCAGCTGGTCCTGAAGCTTTGTTTAGAACTTTAACACACACTTAAACCTCCCTAACACACAGTAACATCTCTCACACTCCGGATCAGAACACATCAATTAGAAACAAACAAATTAGAAAACATCAACAGAAATACCTCAGCTAGTGTGAAACTAAATCATTGAGTAAACTGCAGAGGTATTTGGCCCTAAACTGTCAGTGTAGACCGATCCCAAACTGAGATCCACCTTGACAAAGTACAAACTGAGTGCTCACATCCTGGCCCCAGAGATGGGCAGACACAAAAACTCCTGGCTGCCCAAAGATCAGAGACTGTGCCAGCAGTGCCCACTAAACACACCCGAGACAGGGGTTGACAGGGCTGCACTTCCTCACTGAGTGCAAAAAATACCACCAGATCAGAACTCAATTCTACTCTAAAACAACCATAATAAATCCCATTCAAAAACCTTCCAAAATCTGAAAAACTACCCTTCCATCTCAGAGAAAATAGAGCCACCATCTCAGGGACAATGAGTGGCCATTCAACATCAAAAATACACACTTATGAGCACATCCTGTGTATCCTTTACTATATTCATTACTGTAATGATTCATCATTACTATTGTTACTGTTGTTATTAATATTTTTTTGTAATATTATTATCTTGTGCACACTTACCTACATAGTTATTACATGGTTTATTTTGATTCATTTCATCTTTTAAAGTTGTAGTATAACTTTTTATATTATATATTTTTATAATATTCTATATTATCTTAACAATAGTACTAGCAGATGTCATATGAATAAAGTAACTGAATTTAATTCAGTTGAGAGAGAGAGAGAGAGAGAGAGAGAGAGAGAGAAGGATAAGAGACAGAGAGGGACAGAATGAGCAAAAGAAGGAAAATGAAAGTGTGACAGAAAAAAACGAGATGAAACAGAATGAATGTGATAGAGGAAGAAACGAGATGGGTCGGGGGGAGAGGCAGATAGGGACAGATAGGGACAGAATGGGCGACAGAAAAAGAAAGGAGAGAAACAAAAAAAAGAAAGAGTGACAGAGCAAGAAAGAATGTGTGTATGTGTGTTAATGTGTATATGTGCTGCCTGCTCTGTGTACACTCGATCAGCCAACCAGCCAAACAAGTGGAGCAAATTGCCTATTCAGGCCTGGGTTGGCCTTCTGAGCTCTGAGTGAGACTTCCTGTGTGGGTGACCTACATTACAACAAAACCCTTCTTCATCATCCCCAACACTGCAGACCTAAAGAGAGGCGGGAACAGCTCAGCTTGAGCCCCAAGCCCAGCTGAACAGCTCTCTTCTCCCAGAGTGCAAGTATAACATGCACTCCCTCACAGCCAACAACCTTCACTCCGCCCTAACCATTAACAACTCTCTGTTTGACTAATTACAGGCATTTCAGCATGGGGGTGGGGGGCAGATCTGTTTCTGTGTGGTCCTCAGTCTCCTTGTGAGAATGTGGCGGGAGGAAGAACATCAGATGGAAATTCTCTCTGGAGCCCAAAAGAATTGTAACCTTTGAAATCGGAAGAATTAAATTTATTTTATGCCTTGCTTAGGCAGGAGGATTTGTTTACACACATATTGGCTGTCACTGGGGAATAATGGCATATTGGAATTCTGAAGCTTACATGTGCCGGCTTTCTCCATAGGTCATGAAAGGAAGTGAGGCCATGAAAGGAAAGAGGTGGCCCTATGCATGGCTGTGTTCCTGTGGGTAAGCTGCAGCAGACAGTTCAAATAGGATTTACTTTCTAAGGTGAAAATGAAACATAAACTGAGCAAAAAACATTCGCAAATTATTAAGGGCTATGTTGCTATGATTCACTGTAACAGGTGAGCAAATTACATATGTATAGTAAGGAAAGGAATTACAGTAAGCTTTTAATGTTATCACAATACCTGAGATGCAAGAAGGTTCTGTCTATGATGTTTTACATTCACTAGTGTCACTAGTAAACTGTTTTGTTTTGAAAACTAGTTTTAGTTTTGGCTTATATTGTCATACTTGGGTTTAAGAAAATTTATTTATTTATCTATTTATTAAAACAATAGAAATGTATCTCTCTGTCTAGTTCAGCATATTCAATCACAATCATAGGGAAGAATGCTGACTTGACAGTTTTGTCCCCTTGGAGGTATCAGGTTGTATGTGTATGTCCTTTCCAGTGTTTGTATATAGTTTGTATATATTTGTGTATATTCAGTCATACATTTACTTAACCACTAATGACAAGCAACTGCAAAATTTAATTTTAACACCAGTTCCTCCCAGTGTGAACACAGATGAAAGACAAATTAAAGAAAAAGACCCACTGTTACATGTCAAAGCACAAATAAACAGCATGTGAAATATTTAGAAAATCCCACCACATCTGACTGGATTCAACACTTGAGAGTTGACAAGCTACTCAAAAGCAACATACAAATACTCCCTGAAGGTGCTTGGCCTTTGAAAACAAAATAAAAAATTTGTTTAGTTGTGTTTTTCTTTCTTTTTCCTCTTTTTACTGATTGAAATGATGGTAACAAGTCCTTTTCATGCTGTGAGATGACTTGAACCATAGATCCTTATCTATTTTACCACAAGTCTAGCAAATAAATGGAATAAATGTAAGAAGTTAAGAACAAAACCTGCTCACTCAGGATCACAGAGTATGTGGTGCCAGTTCATTTCTGTGCTATTTGTCCCTATTATACCTCCTGTAAAAGAAACCTGACTTCAGAAGGAGATAATTTTTCACTTGCCTTTTCCAGTGAAGTATTACTCCACACAGTGCAGCTGTAAAGTTATTTATAAAATGAAGGTTCCTGAATACTAGGGAAATACAACGCAGATGAATTCAAAATGCATGTTGTCACTTTGAATCATCAGCTAGTTTATTATTATACGTCTAATCACTATTAGATAGTACAGACAGTAAAGAGTCCATTTAAACACATCCTAATGTTATGCTGTCAGTGATCATTTTGTTATTTTTGTTATTCCCATTCATGTAAGACTTTATTTTTATTAATTTACATTTTCCTTGTCTTGTTTCATATATTTAGTCTTATCCTTTACAAATATTAAACATTAATATTACATAACATAAAAAAAAGTTGTTCATATGCATGTGTCAAGTGTATTCCATGATTCACACAAGGAGCTGACATCCACTGGTGGTGCAAAAGATTTAGAAAACAGCCACAGCTACATTCATGCTGCTTTTCTCCATTATGGAGCTCATAAAAAAGAGAATGGAAGGAAACTCATGTATAAATGGTAAGCATTTTACATTACATTACATTTACTGCTAGCTTCATTTTTCTACTGTTCAACCACTTTTTATGTCTGTGGTATCCGGTGTTGACCTGAGGAGGATGGGTTTCTCTCTTAAGCCTTGGTTCCTCTCAAGATTCCTTCCTACTAGCCTACTAGCCTAGTTTACAATGCAAGTATCCAGTATTGTGTCAAAAAACAACCTATACTTATAAATAAACTATAGTTTTTATGTGTTATTGCAATATTAAAATAGTAAAACTGAAATTATATAAACATGCAGTAAAACAACTCCATGATTAATATTTGTTTCTTTAATATCCTTATTTTATTGTTCAAATAAAAATTTAACTGTTTCATGATTCAGAGTACAGTTTTGCAGTCTGAATACATTTGCATTATTTTAACTGTCTGTAAGTCAGAGCACATGGCTTATACACACTAATCTATTAGTCTTCTAAAACTTTTAACAACAAATATGGAAATAATGCTATAAATAAAAGCAGGCAAAGGTATAGTTAAACAGTTGTGAAGCTGCTGTAAAACAAAGTGCTGCAGCACACATCTTTGTCTGAGGACTCCCTCTGAGATTCTTGAAAGTTGTCAGCTTGCTTTGCCAGCAGTGAGTAGATCAGAGCTGTAGAGTGTGAGCCAGGCCACTGATGGGAGTTGTGATGTGACGCTCAGAAAAGCACGTCAAAGACAGGCAATGTGTGTACATACGCAGCACTATTATTAGCCTCCAGCCTCCTCAGTCTGTCATAAAGCAGAGCAGGCCTCCACTTCCTCTGGCCCACTCGCTGTCTGTGAAACAACTCAGCTAAAGGCACCGAAAAAGTGTAGGAGCGGATATTTGGTAGTTATAGTTATAGTGTACCCAGAAAGTATTCACAGCGCTTCACTTTTTGCATATTTTATTATGTTACAACCTTATTCCAAAATGGATTCAAGTCATTGTTTCCCTCAAAATTCTACACACAATACCCCACTATGAGAAAGGTTTGAAATCTTTGCAAATTTATTCAAAATAAAACACAAAAATATAATGTACATACATATTCACAGCCTTGTTGAATCATCTTTGGCAGCAATTACAGTCTTAAGTCTTTTTGTGTTTGATACTCCAAGCTTGGCATACCTGCTATTGGGAGGTTTCTCCCATTCTTCTTTGTAGAACCTTACAAGCTCCATCAGATTGAATGGGTCAATCCACTGACATTGCAGAAAAGCATCCCCATAGTATGATGCTGCCATCCGTCATGTCTGCCCTTTGTCAGTCCAGTTTACCTCTGTCTTCCTGTCTTGGTGGTATTGTTTCCTCCATGTGCTCCTTGCACATAGGTTGTTTGTTTTTGCCCTTGTCTCCTCCCTTGCTCCGCCCATTCCCATCTGTGTCTGACTTGTAACCCTGCCCCCTCGTTATCATGTCCCAGGTGTTGTCTATGTCATGCTGTATTTAAGACCCTTTGTCTCAGTCTGTCTTTGTCAGTCCTTTCGTTTCCATCATGGTTTTTTGCTGTCTGGCTTTGTTTTCCAACTTTGTGTAGAGAGTGTCAGTTTGTAGGTTTGTTAGTCAGTCATTTGTTTAGTAGTTCAGTTTGTTTCATTTGTACTTTTTGTTTCTTAATTAAATCCTAACCCCTCCGCACCCTCGTCTTTGTTTCTGTCTGCTCGCACTTGACAGAAGGACTGACCTAACCTATGGAGGCAGCAGGGTTTCTCAGTTTTGTTGGGAGCAGGTTGGCTTATCTTAGCAGGCCATTTGGGGATGGGTCGCAGAGGCAGGACGCAGCCGAACCCAACGGTCGGAAGAGGCGCCATAAGCGGCGTGCTCGGGTCACCCCCTCACCTGACGACTACCCCTCTAGCGGTGGGGAAAATTTTGGGTCGGGGTTACGAGTTGGCTCCACAACTCTCGAGTCTGACATGGCAAGAGAGGAAGCGAGCTGGGACAGGGCTAATGGGGGGTCTGGGCTGAAGGACATGGCAGATGTCTGGCAGTTCCTGAGCTATGTGCGAAGGACTGTCCAGCCCAGCCCCATACCCCAGCAGCTTCAGCGGACCCAGCTCGCCAAACCCCGTGGGCTACAGTGGGGAGCACCGCTGAGCCTGCGCCACTGAGGGCGTTTGGGTCATGTGCTGTGGCCGCTCCCATCAAGACTCTCAAAAGGAGAGTAGGCATGCAATGCCATTGTATCCCCGTTTGGCGCTATTCAGAAGGCAGAGTCAGCTGCTCGCTAACATGTCTGGAGGGCGGAGCCAAGCCCTCGCGAACCTGTCTGGAGGGCGGAGCCAAGCCCTCGCGAACCTGTCTGGAGGGCGGAGCCAAGCCCTCGCGAACCTGTCTGGAGGGCAGAGCCAAAACCCTCGCGAACCTGTCTGGAAGGCAGAGCCAAGCTGCCCTGATCCAGTTCGGGAGCTGGAAACCACAGATCCAGATCCAGTCCGAGAGCTGGAAACCACAGCTCCATCTCCAGAGCCAGATCCTGATCCAGTCTGGGAGCTGGGAACCACAGGTCCATCTCCAGAGCCAGATCCTGATCCAGTTCGGGAGCTGGGAACCACAGCTCCATCTCCAGGTCCAGTCCGGGAGCTGGGAACCACAGATCCATCTCCAGATCCGGATCAAAATCCAGTCCGGGAGGTGGAAATCACAGCTCCATCTCCTGCTCAGAAGGCGGAGTCTGCCTTTAGAACTGTGCCCAGTCTGGCTCCACAGACACAGACTTTTGTCAGATCTGGGCCCATGCCTGTACGCATGTCCACACCCATGTTTCAATTTAGTTAAATGTTACTACCCATATCTGTTCCCATTTTAGTTCCTGTGTCTGTTCCTGTCCCTGTTCCCATGTCTGGTTTTGTCATCCCTGTCCATGTCACCATTTTTGTGTCTGTCCCTGTCTGTGTATTTATTCCTGTACCGGTACCCAGTCCTGTCTCCTCCCGATTCCAGTCCCCAGTTGTGTCAGTGTCTCCAGTTTCAGTCTCCCAAACTCCATTAGTCCCATCCTCTGTCCAGTCTCCAGTCTCATATCTCAGTCTCCAGTCTCATTTATTTTCTACACCGCCTGTTTATCCAGCCCAGTCTTCAGTTATGTCACCTGTGTCTTCTGTCCAGTCCCATGTTCCCCAGGTCCAGTCTCTGGTCCCGTAATTCATGTCTCCTGTCCAGTCATCTGTCCCCCGGTCATCTGTCCAGTCCACAGTTATGTCTCCTATTCCCTCAGCCCAGTCACCTGTTCAGTATCCTTTATCATTTCCTGTGTCTAAAGTCTGGTCCTCTGTCCAGTCTCCTGTTTTGTCTAGTTACCCTTATGTCCAGTCGTCTATGTCTCATGTCATGTCTCAAGTTCCACAAAAGCCCTTTGTTCAGTCTCCAGTCTGTTCCCCTGTCCTGTCTCGTGTGTCAAGAGACTCCCAGTCTCCATGATCATCTATATCTCCTGTCATGTCACCAGTCCTGTCTCTTCTTTCCCAGTCCAGTATTTCCACAGCTCCATCTCCTGATCAGTCCGCCTTTAGAATTGTGCCCAGTCTGGCTCCATAAATACAGACTTTTTTCAGATATGGGCCCATACCATTTTCTACATCTATGTCTCAGTCTAACCCTGTACCCATGCCTGTACCCATGTCCACACCCATGTTTCAATTCAGTTCAGTGTTAGTACCCATATCTGTTCCCATTTTAGTTCCTTTGTCTGTTCCTGTCCCTGTTCCCATGTCTGGTTTTGTCATCCTTGTCAATGTCACCGTTTTTGTGTCTGTCCCTGTGCATTTATTTATTCCTGTACCAGTACCCAGTCTTGTCTCCTCCCGATTCCAGTCCCCAGTTGTGTCAGTGTCTCTAGTTTCAGTCTCCCAAACATCCTCTGTTCAGTCTCCAGTCTTATGTCCTTTATTTTCTACACCGCCTGTTTATCCAGCCCAGTCTTCAGTTATGTCACCTGTATCTTCTGTGCAGTCCCATGTTCCTCAGGTCCAGTCTCCTGTCCAGTCACGCATCCCCCAGTCATCTGTCCAGTCCACAGTTATGTCTCCTAATCCCTCTGCCCAGTCTGTCCTTTCTGTCTGGTTTCGGGTCCCTCTCTTTCCATCAGGGAGTGATGGTTTTATGCACCCCAGGGTTGCGCATCAGGAGGGGGGCCTACTGTCATGTCTGGCCTTTGTCAGTCCAGTTTACCTCTGTCTTCCTGTCTTGGTGTTGTTGTTTTCCAACTTTGTGTAGAGAGTGTCAGTTTGTAGGTTTGTTGGTTTGTTTGGTTTGTTTTCTGTTGTGTTTTAGTCCTTCATTTGTTTAGTAGTTCAGTTTGTTTGATTTGTTTTGTACTTTTTGTTTCTTAATTAAATCCAAACCCCAGCGTTTGGCTCTGCACCCTCGTCTTTGTTTCTGTCTGCTCAAACTTGACACCATCCCCATGCTTTACTGTAGAAATGGTTTTGGCTAGGTGATGAGTAATGCCTGGTTTCCTCCAGGCAAAAAATTGGACTGGTCTGAGAGTCCTTTAGGTGCTTTTGGCAAACTCCAGATAGTCTGTCATGTGCCATAGCACTGTATGCTATGGAACCTTATATAAACAGATGTGTGTCTTTCCAAATCATGTCCAATCTACTGAATGTACCACAGGTGTCCAATCAAGCTGTAGAAACATCTGAAGGAAGAACAGTGGAAACAAAACTTAAATGCAAAGGCTGTGAATACTTATGTATGTTACATTTAGAGAACACAGAGACAAAGACCAGGGCCAGAAACAATGTGCTTAGCACAGACAAATATACATTTTTGGCAGCAGCAGGGCCTGGAGACCTCTCCATCTGAGAATCTATTATGGAAACCTTTATTGTATCAGAGGCGACATGAGGAAAATTTAAGACACTGAAACATCTGAAATATCTAGTAAAATATTTAAACTAGTGACACTTTAACTTTTACAAACCTTCTGGTCTCCTTAAATGGGTGAAACTTATTTAAGTGTACTGACTAGGCTACATAAACAATATTATACACTGCAAAATAACCACACACACAAAACAGAGGAGCTAAACCATAGTCTTTCTTTTAACAGTATAAAAATGAAAATGATTTTTTTGGTGATGTTATACTGATGAGGTGTTAAATAGCTGACATAGTTTGGAAGACAAAGAAAGGCTCCGACCTTGCATTCGACAGCCACATTAGTAACGTCATAAAGACTGGATTCTTCCATCTACGCAATATTACTAAATTGCGTAAATCACTCTCACACAAGCATGCAGAGATACTGATGCACGCATTCATCACATCTAGACTAGATTATTGTAATGCCCTTCTAGCTGGTAGTTCAGGGAAATCACTACAGAGGCCCCTAAAACAGTCTTTCTGTTTAAAACTGCATGCATTCATCACATCTAGACTAGATTATTGTAATGCCCTTCTAGCTGGTAGTTCAGGGAAATCACTACAGAGGCTACAATCCGTACAAAACGCTGCTGCGAGGGTTCTCACCGGAACTCGGAAATTTGACCACATTAGTCCTGTTCTTTCATCCCTCCATTGGCTTCCCATTAAATTTAGAATCGACTACAAAATATTGCCCCTAACGTACAAGTCACTAAATGGCTTAGCTCCCCAGTACCTAAAAGACCTCTTAATACCCTACAACCTGTCACGCAGACTGCGTTCTCAGGACGCAGGCCTATTGACCGTCCCTAGAATCAAAAAGAACACTGTTGGGGGACGATCCTTCTCTTTTAAAGCCCCCCTGGAACAGCCTTCCTCCTACTGTTCGGGACTCAGACATACTCTCCATCTTTAAATCATGCCTAAAACGTTTCTCTTTACGCAGGCTTTTCATTAACACTTCTAAGGGGGCACTTTCTCCCTCTCTCCGCCCCCCATGTCCTGAGCTGCCCTGGACGCCTGCGGATACCGGTCCACTCATCCACTTCCTACTACCAACTTCCAGACCCGAATATCCCACCTGCATGGATCTCATTATTCACTATTCATTCATTCATACCCGTATCATTACTATTTTAGCCAATCTTTATTTATCCTCCCTCCCTCCATTTTCATTTTATTTCCACTTTCCATCACAATTTACTGTGCCATTGTAATGTGCTTTCTGGTGTCAACCAGAGGAGAATGGGTTCCTCTCTTGAGCCTTGGTTCCTCTCAAGGTTTCTTCCTCCTAAACTGAGGGAGTTTTTCCTTGCCACTGTTTGCCTACTGGCTGCTCATTTGAGGCTTGGACCCGGATCCTTGTAAAGCTGCTTTGTGACAACTTGCTGTTGTAAAAAGCACTATAATAAATAAAATTTGATTTTCATGTAACCTGAAATTCTAATGACCAGGAATTCAGAAAATAATTAAAATCAGTTTTAAGTATTAACTGTGCTCCTATTAAATGTTTTTGACTTGAAATTACTGTAAAAGATAATTACAATTAAATATTAAAAGATAATGATAATAACACTACTAATATCACAGTAAACAAACTGCTTAACAAGAAGAATGAATTAGTGTCACAAAACACACTGTTTAGTTCCCAAGTGCTAGCATGTGTGTTTTGTTTTGGTCTTGTCTCCGCCCATTGCCAGCTGTGTCCTATTGGTAACCCCGCCCCAGCCATGTTTAATGTTCCTAATGTGTATATATATTCCCTCCTTTCAGTCTGGTGTTGTGAGTCTTCTGTCATGTTATCTGTTATGCTAACTGTTGTTTTTGACTTCATGTATTCCTGTCGTACATCAATAAAACCCCAGCGAGTACTTCTCTTTGTTTGTTCAGTACCCCAGTACGTTACATAAAGAAAAAAAAAGTAAATTTGGCAGGAGATTTAAGACACTACACTGGTAGTTCTTATAAAATTTAAAATTTATAATGTTTTCTTCAGACTCTGTGAACCTTGGATATTGGGCTTCAGCTTTTGTAGGGGGTTTTAGACAAACTTTGGGTTGGATTTTGTTGCACCTAACCCTGCCTTGTGGGAAATAGACTTGAAAGTGAATGACAAGCTGGCAATCCAAAAGGCTGAAGCCCTCTGGTTCTCAGGGGAGAAAAAAAAATAAATGAAGAGGGGGAGAGACACCAAAAAACAGTGGTAATGTAACGTAATGAATGTAAACATTCTTTTGCACAATAAGAGGTCCCATTAGATGCAAAGGAATAAGGAAAGGAAAGGAGCACATCAACCCACTGTGCTGTACACACAGGAATTTGATCTCCACATTTAACCCATCCACACACACAGTGATATACACACACACTAGGGGGCATTAAGCATATGCCTGGAGTGGTGGGCAGCCTTATCCACAGCAATTGGGGAGCAGCTGGGGAGTGAAGTGCCCCGGTCAAGAGCACTTTAGTTATATCCTGCCAGATCGGACTAAAACCAATAACCTTCCAGTTACAAGGCTGGTTATAACTACCAGGCCACAATTGTCCCCTAAGTTACTACTACTTTGTAGTACTAATTTAATAAATAGCTACTAGCATCAGTTTATACCATCCTAAATTTATTTAGGACATCTTGAAAGACTATTCGAGTGTTCTTCATTAAAGAATTAGAAGAATCAGAATGTAATGTGCTGCCTGCATGAAGCATCCACTATCTGCCCGAAGAAACCAGGCAAACATTTTTATTGGTATCTTTGTTTAGTCTAGTTAGAAAGCCAGTGTTGGCCCTTCTTATAATGGTCAATACAAAGCCTTTGCTTTTGTCATTTATAAATATAAGCCTTTACATTTCATTCATTGGTTTTGAAATCTTTGCTACACAAACATGCTTAGTGTGAGAGAAATTCTAACTGAATACAGGTTTGTGCACAAATGCAAGCCAGGTGTATTTTACTCTTGCTGTTTGTGTTTAGAATGTGACATATACAGTACATGTATGAAATTATATGATATGATTGTAATCAGTAATGTACTACATACATACAATGGTAATCCAAAATATAAAAGTAGATAGATGCTTTACAGTGAAATCTATTAAAACCATCTCAGACTAATAATCAAAGCAGTGAGGAAACCAAAGTGAGGCTCACCTGAGGTCGTGGATGTCCTGAGACCAGACAGACCAGCTCCAATGTCTCCCCCTCCCGGATTGTATAAACCCTCTCAGTGTAGCGTTCCTCCTCTACATTGCATGCATGGCCAGAGTGGATGATGCGAACATTCGGAGGAGCTTCACGTGTTGAAGGAGAGAAAAGACGAAAGAAGCAATAAGTTCTCTAATGAGAGAGGTCAGGTAACGTGATGAAAATTTAGTATCACAATACAAAATCAAAAAATTTTCATGACACATTACTTGTAAACATGCACCGGAAAACAGTACTGACATTATCAAAAGACCCCAAAAACAGAGTAAAACAAATCCTAAGATAAGTGTAAAGATCCTACGATGGGGGTAAAGAGATCATCTACCCCCAGTCATCTTGTAATTTATGCAGTTTCTCTACACTGGTTATTGGCTTGTTTTGACTCTCATTTTGCCTTAAACAGGCATTTTTCTTAATATTTTCACTTAAAATCAGTATGCACAAGGACTCCGTCTGGACCCCATTTCCTGAGAGGAAATTATAATTTAACTGAAGTATCTCCTTGCTTGACAAATTGAGATGTCCAAACACATTCTGGCTCACAGAATTGACTAATATTGCTACTGTGGTGAAAGCAAATATGCTACTAGCCTTGGTGATAATATGCTGGCTATCAGGCTCGTCCAACATCAGTGCCTTAGTGATAGCACCAAAGCTTTGTATCAGTATGTGTAAGTGAGCCACAAGCCATGTTCATGGGGTCCTTAAAATCTTAATGGCACTCTTATATATTATGTTGTCTACACTTGAAGGCCCTGAGAGCAAGGCAGAGTCACATGAAATAGTACATGAAACATATAACAGATTATTTTATACCACAGCACCTTTTTCAAAAACAAAGATCATTGGTCACAGGTGGACATGTGACATATCTTATCATGTCATGACTTATAATAAAAAGTTTTTTTATTCAAATAAAAACTCCCTGCTGCTAAAATACTGTTGGTGATTCTATGCAGCCAATGGCAGGCCAGCAAAACTAGACTAGTATGTTTTTTCTTGTTTAAGTACTTTCATGATGTAAAGTGTGCATCACACACCAGTTCATTCAGCTTAACCAATCTACCTTACTGGCAGATGCAATTTGTAGTGCCTTTGTGAAATCTATTTAATAATATGCAGTATATTTTGAAACTGCAGTATATTTTGTATAGTTTACATACTATATAGTATAGTATACAGATTTGAAGACAGTAGTGCACTGCTAGTGCACACTCCAATGTTTACCTGTTAACTATTTCTTGAAAATCAATGCTGTTTTTTGGGAAATAATACAGTATTGCAAAATATAATAGTCATAGGAGATTCTTCTAACAGGTGAAGCTAGCAAGTCATTCTTAAGGTAGTTAATAGGAAATATTCAATTATAAATATTCATGTAGACACCAACAATATCCATCTGTGGCAGAGTGAAGTGAGCAATGATAATATATAATAATAAAGAGGTGATTAAACTGGCACAGATGATGTCTGATTCCGTAACTTGGTCTTGCCTTGTCCTAATGCGGTGTGGACCTGAAACCTACAGCAGACTTACAGCTCTGAAATGCTGCAGCTCCAGGTGGTGTTTGAGAAAACAATGTGGGCTTTATAGACAATTGAGGAACATCTGATGTCAATCCTGGTCTTATAGGTAGGGATGGTGTCCACCCAAGCAGAAGGGTGCTGCCTTACTTTCCTGTAGCTTAGCCCACTGTTCTTTAGTTAATTGGCAGAGTAGAATAAACAGCTGCTGACAAACCAGAGCCGGGACCAGGCTGCCGACAGACATGCTAAAATGACTGTCTGCAAGCTGCATTGAGTCGTCACCAAGGTCTAACAGTATTGGCACTGTGTATGAGCCTCGAATTAAATCTAAAAGTAGGTGGAGTCTGTATAATAATTTAATTTGAAAAACTGTAACACATTCCTGTCTGTCTATTAACATAACCAATCCAGCAACAAGAATGAACTTTCATAAATTAATATTTACAAACATCCAGGACACTATTCAGAGTTTTTTTTAATTATTTGGTGACTTTCAATTTAATAAAGGCATTTAGCTTAAATATTCTTCCCCAAATCATGTGGATTTCAGATCATTATCTTATTTCATATTCAATAAGATTATCTACAGCCCAACAAATTTGTCAAAAACTCCCAGTTTTATCAACCCATCAGATCTAGTTGAGTTAGACAGATTAACCAACTGTTTACACCCTCAGATCAACTTTAGGCAGAGAAGTACTACTTAAATATAGACAGCTGAGACAGAAAAAAACTCACACCATGGTATAACAATGACATTCATTCCTTAAAACAATCAGTATGAATCTAGAGTGGAAATGGTGATCAACCAAGCTGGAAGTATTCCACTCAACTTGGAAGGACAGTGTTATTGAGCACTCACTAAAACTATTACTTGATTTTGCTGAAAAAAAAAGACAAAAACAATCCCAGAGCAATCAGGCAGGTACTGAAGCCTAGATTTTATATAAAGTCCTACTGTGGTTCACTCCTGAGTACCTGCAAGATCTTGTTTCCCATTATGAGCCATCATGATTACTCAGGTCACAGGATGCTAGCCTCCTACTAGTTCCAAGAATTCAGTAGAATTTAGCAGGGGGAAAGCATTTTCTTACAAAGTCCTCCCCCTCTGGAATAACCTTCCAGATAATGTTATGGGACTCAGACACAGTCATAATCTTCAAGTCTATGCTGAAACCTCACTTGTTTCTTATAGCTTCTGGTAATTAATATTTCACCTTAGTTAAACGCTGCACATCCAGGATTTCATGGACATATGGAAACTGAAAATGTTGGTGCTGTCATTCAACCACTTCATGCAATCACTCAGGTTTGTGAAGTGGAGCAGCTGGATGCCAATATTTCATGGTGCTCCCAAGTTTATATTACCTTTTGGATCA
The DNA here is from genome assembly GCA_034509495.1 of Acestrorhynchus altus. Classification (NCBI taxonomy): domain Eukaryota; kingdom Metazoa; phylum Chordata; class Actinopteri; order Characiformes; family Acestrorhynchidae; genus Acestrorhynchus; species Acestrorhynchus altus. The sequence goes on from CM067513.1 coordinate 22,606,594, forward strand.
CTCCTTTCAGATAGGTTGTTATAGTCCGGTCTGGCGGATTCACTTGCCACACTCTGATAATGTTTACATAGACAATAGAATTTTAAATGAATCCTAATTAAATGTCACTGTTACTATTATGACCACCATCAAACTATCATCATTACTCCATTAAACTTGAGCATCACAACAGACATGTAGTGGTCCAGTGTACCCCATCAGTAATTTACAATTTGTTTGATCAGAGGAAATAGTGTTCCCTCTTGTGAGCCTGATTCCTCCCAAGGTTTCTTTCTCCAACTCTGAGGGAGTTTTTCCTTGACACTGTTGCCTTTTGGCTTGCTCACCAAGGCCATTTATGCCTTTATCCTTTATTTCTTGTATCGTTGGTCATCATATATTTGATTTCCGTAAAGCAGCTTTATGACATCAGTTGTAAAACTATGAAAAAAATACATTTGATTTGATAATATTGTAATATTTAAATGAGCAGGGCACCTATCCATCAAAGGGATCCACACACAAGCATTCAGACACTCATACCTAGGGACAATGGCCAATTCACCTGTTATGCACATTTACAATGAAGGCTGAAACCACAGTACCAGCAAGCTTCCAAGCTTGTCACAGACTGGACTGACTGGAGCACACCCACAACCCCAGGCCTTTAGAGCTGTCACACAAGCACTATATGCACTGGCACCATGATGCCTCTTACACTTACCAAACAACAAAATAGTAAATAATAAAATTAGACCAAAAATTGAGTACCTGTGCACGTCAACATTTTACCACAAGAGAAAACAACATTGTCATAATTCTTTACAAAAAGTTACATAATCCTCATTTAAAGACATCGAAGGGTTGGATGTAAATGTAGATAACCAAAGCTAAAAGCATTGAAAATATATGTACAAAAGGCTACTCAACCATTTGGGCAACAATTACAAATATCTCTAATGTTGCAAGCCTGCAGTGGACACCAAAAAAGACAAAAATAAAAATATTCACTTCATGTGTGCCAGATGCCTGCTTTGTGCCCTGGCCTAGTTTCACATTGTCTATTTTTAGAGGAACAGTTCTCCCCTCCCCTCCTATGACTCTGCTAATGTCCTGCTCTGTAATACAAAGATTTCCTCACTCACCATTCTACATGTGCCTGAAAGACTGTGGTCTCTGGATCATTTCTGGTTTGAAAAGTCTGTAATGTCAATGATGGCAGGAGGTTTTAAGAAAAGGTCATAGATGGGAGTCCACCAAACTGAATCCAGTGCACAAGTAACTATCTACAGAAATGTTCAGTTAGAATTAGTGGGAGCAACTATAACAGAAACATTAATTTAGATATGTTATATAGAGACTTTAATATTCAGTAAGGATGGACAATATCCAAAAGCAGAAATTTGTTTAAAATTCAAATATTAGCATTGGACAGAATTTATATTTCTTGATATTTTATTATATCCTTAAGAGCTGCATGTTTATGCAATGCTGGCTTGTGCACTAAAACATCTGCATTTTGTACTGCAATTGTAATCCTACATGTAACCCAGTAGAGAAAACGTCCCCTTTTTTATTTGTCAATACTCTTGCACTTTTATTTTGAAAACCCTTTATTTAGAAACTTACTTCCTGTCACGTTAAACATGGCATTTTGAAAAGAAGCCAGCAGGCCATAAATGTGCTGTGCTCAACAGTATGTGATGTCTTGTTGATAGAGCACGAGCTAGTGAGATATGTGGCTGTCCACTGCTGTGTAAATGTTGATGCCTCATCTTGGTGAGTTGAGACTAATGTGCTTGCTGTAGCAAACATGCTAGCGTCATGCTAATGCTAATTAGCGAGTGGATTTATTTTTGTTTAGATGCCTTTAAAGTGTTATTTCTGTTAAGATATGGTTTAACTGGATAGGATTTGAGTTCACAATAACACAAGGATGCACTTCCTTTTCTGTTGTTGCATTAATTTATTTAGCTTAATGTAAGGTTTTGACAATAAATGTATCTTTGTATGGGTGACCAGGAGAAAGTTACTGGTCATATGTAGCAAAAAACCCAGTAGCCCAGAGAGGGTTTGACTGATGCAAAAGAGAATGTTGGAGCTAAAAATAATAATGTTCCTTTGTTGAGTGTTAAGTTAATTGCATTTCATGTCCTGATTGCAAAAGCTTAAAAAGTGATCTACGAAATTAGTTATTTAATTGGTTACAAGATGCTAATGATAATTTAATGGTTAAAAAGCATTTAATTTATTTGCTTTATGGGTTGAAATAACCTTATGGTTACAAAACATGCATGTGAAATATTATGATGGTAATAAGAGAAATGAATATTAAAGAATTAAGCTATAACTATAAAAATAAGAAATTCTTTTGTCTAGTGGTATGCAATAATATAATTATTGTATGTAGGCTAGGTTTGTTTTGCCGATTAAGAAGCTGGATTGGATTGCTGAACCAGACCCTTGGATTCTCTCCGGATGGAGATGGCAAGCCTATGCCCAGAGTTGAACTGAACATCCATTGAAGAACCTCATTCTGCTCGTCTGTCCAATTATCAATGTAGTAACAATACAAGCCACTGAACGAAAACGGAGCAGAACTTGAGAGACCAAACATATTTTAATTTGACAGACAACCAAAATTGCACTTTGAAAAATTGAGCTCATTAAGACTGACGTTTTTGATTCTGGTTTTGCCGGCTATTGTTGTAATTAATATTATTGTTGTTCATTGTTCTAATTAAGGTATTTTTATTTTTATTTCTGGTTTGAAATAATAATTATCTTTTGCTCACATCCTGCATCCAGACACTTCATTTTGCACTCATCTATGTTTCCTACTATAATCCTGTTGAACCTGGCAACTGGTCCATTAGGTCTAATTGATTCATAGTTATTAATTGAGTCCAGGGTTACATACAGAAACAAGTTGTCATGTTCTATATAATAACAATTCAGTATTGTTCTCATTATTGTTGGCTGAGTTGCTGATAAATAATAAATTTTATTTATGTATTTAGTTTTTATTAAAGCACCATAAATTACTGATGCATATTTCAATATCTAATTGAATTAATCAATTCAAATCAAAACAACATTTATTTGTATAGTGCTCTTTACAACCAAATTTGTCAAAGAGCAGCTTCATGGAAATCAAGAAATAAAAAAGTTAACAACACAGGAACAAAGGATAAGAGAGAGATCCCCTAGTGAGCAAGTCAAAGGGCAACAGTGGCAAGGAAAAACTCCCTCAGAGCTGGAGGAAGGAAGCTTGGGAGGAACCAGGCTCACAAGGGGGAGGACCATCCTCCTCTGGTCTAACTACTTATGCACAGTTAGGGCACACCTCTGTTCTAATACTCATGTACTGAAGTAATGTTAGTTTGCTGGTAGACATAATAGTAACAGTACATTTCTACACAGTTGGTGATGGTGGGTGAGCAGCTAGTCCATGGCAGGGTGGGAAACTAGTCCAGGTTCAGTAGCCGGAAGGTGGAAAGCAATGTAAAGTTGTATTAGAGGAGCTTGGGGTCCTTCTCAGATGGAAAAGAAGAGCTTGAGGTTAGGACCTAATCAATTCAGGCTGGTGGGTCATCATTTACTTGGAAAAGATACAGAGATTAGTTAGTTTGATGTTTAAAAAGATATAGAGAATGCAAACATTATCAGAGTGTGGCGAGTGACTCCGGCAGATTTGACTATAATTAATTAAGATGTTAAAAACACCTAATGTGGCAGCCCCAGTTTTCTTACAGTGTTTAAACTGCAGTGATTGGAACAGGAGAGCAGAGATAATGCACTATTCGAAATATATTCTTACAAATTGTTGTGAAGATAAACAGTTTGGTCAACTCATATTAGTGAATGGCATTGTTGACAAAATACCACTCAAAAAAGCACCTGACACTTCCGGTTTGGCTCAACATGGTGTAAGTGTGTGGTTAGAGCTCTCTGTGTAACAATCATTGACTTAATTTAATAAATCAAGGTACCATTCATTATTTTTTTTCCTTTTTCTCTTATATTTGGTTTAGTTTTATACTACTTTTAGTTTAAGGTTTTGCGCCACAATGCCTCCTAAAGCGAGCAAAACAACTTGTCCAACAGCGCCAATTTTCCGGCCTACTACACAAGCTTTATCCGCAACTGCTGGCTCTGTGAGCACACCGGGGGAAGTGTATGCTCATAAGCAGGGTCCGATGCATCTCTCGGCACTGAAGACCGAACTGGTTCAGGCCATTGTTGCTGAAATGCAAACGGTTTTGTCTGACCATCACTCAAAAATCAGAGCAGAGCTACACGAAATTAAAGTGGAGTTTTCCAGGGGTTTTGCGGCTATAAATCTGAATTCGTCAACATACAGAAGACACAGAACAATCACGGTCAGTGTGTAAGGACGATGTGGTCTTTTTAAAAGGCAAAGTCGAGTTTATGGCCAAGGAGTTACATAAAATATACGTGAAATGTGAAGATCTAGAGTCTAGATCCCGCCGTCAAAACCTGAGTCTCATTGGTGTTCAGGAGGACTCAGACTTTATGGTAACATGCTCTTATTGTCTCTGGGTGAATGTCCCCGTGCAGACAGGGCTCATTGCTCCCTGGCTCAAACCTCAACCCGGGGGCCGCCCCCATCCTATTGGAGCCCGTCTGCATTATTATGAAGACTGCATGAACATTCTAGCTAAAACTAGACGAATGCAGCAGGCTACAGCGTCCGGCATGACGTTCTCGTGTTGCCTGATTTTACCGCTAAGGTGGCGAGGGCTCATGCAGCATTTAACGATGTACGCAACCAACTTCGCTTGGTAAAAGAAGTGAAGTATGGACTTTTCTACCCTGCATGTCTGAAAATAATATACCAAGACATGCAGCGCGAGTTTATGTCACCTGAGGATGCCGCATGATTTGTTGCTATGTTACCGAGCTAAATGCTCGGCCTGGATAAGCAGAACTTTCACTTTATACTGGAATCATTTTTTGACCATAGAACCTTCTTCACTTACATTTCTATGTGTCCATACATTCAATATGAACTGGTGGATTGTCTCTCAGACAGATACTGCTTTGGTTCAGGTCAGCAGAACCTCAATTTATATAAGGTATAAAACGTTAACAAAGTAAAGTTGTTCGTCAGAGTGTTAGTATTTCTAAATTATTATAATTTTAATTATTCCTGTGACCGATTTATAGTCACATTTGCACTACAGTTTATAATATATATTTTGATTACTTTTTGATTGCTTGTTTATGTTTTTCCTTTTTATATTTGTTTCTACAAGTTTCTTATGTACATGGATGTTGCGGGTGCTTATCTTTGAGTGCCTATATGGGTGTTTTTTTCCTGCCTCCTTCTGCGAGTCATTGTTACTTAGTTTTGTGGGGGGTTCGGGTGGGAGGGGGCTTTGTTCTTGTGTGACTGTAGGGGAGAGGGTGTATGTGTTTCCAATTTTTTTTTTTTTTTGGTGGGGTCTTTTGGGTCCTACTATCCATCGCAGTTATGCATGGCAGGCATTTCATTTGTTTGCTTTTACAGGTAACCTAGATGACAAGAATGGGTATGGATAATGAAGCTAGCATGAGATTCTGAGCTGGAATGTAAAAGGTTTGAATCACCCAGTTAAATGCTTAAAGATTCTTACTCATAATTTTTTTTACAAGAAACTCATTTAAAAACAATGATCACTCAAAATTAAAATGGTTGTGGATTGGAGATGTTTTTCATACTGGATTTGATTGTAAAACTAGAGGGGTTGCCATTCTGATAAAAATGGGGTACTTTTACAGCAGACAATGTTATGGCAGATGTGCACAGCGGGTATCTGTTTCAGGGTTCGTTTGTTAACACCCCAGTACTTTTGAGTAATACAGTCATATGAAAAAGTTTGGGCACCCCTATTAATCTTAATCATTTTTATTTATAAATATTTGGGGGTTTGCAACAGCTATTTCAGTTTGATATATCTAATAACTGATGGACACAGTAATATTTCAGGATTGAAATGAGGTTTATTGTACTAACAGAAAATGTGCAATATGCATTAAACCAAAATTTGACAGGTGCAAAAGTATGGGCACCCTTATCATTTTCTTGATTTGAATACTCCTAACTACTTTTTACTGACTTACTGAAGCACAAAATTGGTTTGGTAACCTCATTGAGCTTTGAACTTCATAGCTAGGTGTATCCAATCATGAGAAAATATTTAAGGTGGCCAATTGCAAGTTGTTCTCCTATTTGAATCTCCTCTGAAGAGTGGCATCATGGGCTCCTCAAAACAACTCTCAAATTATCTGAAAACAAAGATTGTTCAACATAGTTGTTCAGGGGAAGGATACAAAAAGTTGTCTCAGAGATTTAACCTGTCAGTTTCCACTGTGAGGAACATAGTAAGGAAATGGAAGACCACAGGGACAGTTCTTGTTAAGCCCAGAAGTGGCAGGCCAAGAAAAATATCAGAAAGGCAGAGAAGAAGAATGGTGAGAACAGTCAAGGACAATCCACACACCTCCTCCAAAGACCTGCAGCATCATCTTGCTGCAGATGGTGTCACTGTGCATCGGTCAACAATACAGCGCACTTTGCACAAGGAGAAGCTGTATGGGAGAGTGGTGCGAAAGAAGCCGTTTCTGCAAGCACACCACAAACAGAGTCGCCTGAGGTATGCAAAAGCACATTTGGACAAGCCAGCTTCATTTTGGAAGAAGGTCCTGTGGACTGATGAAACAAAGATTGAGTTGTTTGGTCATACAAAAAGGCGTTATGCATGGCGGCAAAAAAACACAGCATTCCAAGAAAAACACTTGCTACCCACTGTAAAATTTGGTGGAGGTTCCAGCATGCTTTGGGGCTGTGTGGCCAATGCCGGCACTGGGAATCTTGTTAAAGTTGAGGGTAGCATGGATTCCACTCAGCAGATTCTTGAAAATAATGTTCAAGAATCAGTGACGAAGTTGAAGTTACACTGGCTCCAGATCTACTCAGGCATTCAGGCAGAGGAACAATTACAATGTTCTGGAATGGCCATCCCAGTCCCCAGACCTGAATATTATTGAACATCTGTGGGATGATTTGAAGCGGGCTGTCCATGCTCGGCGACCATCAAACTTAACTGAACTGGAATTGTTTTGTAAAGAGGAATGGTCAAAAATACCTTCATCCAGGATCCAGGAACTCATTAAAAGCTACAGGAAGCAACTAGAGGCTGTTATTTTTGCAAAATACTAAATATTCTACTAAATATTAATGTCACTTTTCTGTTGTGGTGCCCATACTTTTGCACCTGTCAAATTTTGGTTTAATGCATATTGCACATTTTCTTTCTTTTTAATGCATATTTCACAATCCTGAAATATTACTGTGTCCATCAGTTATTAGATATATCAAACTGAAATAGATGTTGCAAACCCCCAAATATTTATAAATAAAAATGATTAAGATTAATAGGGGTGCCCAAACTTTTTCATATGACTGTATATATTCCTAACCACGATGACCCAACTTTTACTAATAAACTGTTTAGTTCCATCCCTTTTTTAAATACCCAGTGTCTTATCATGGGGGGAGATCTGAATTGCATGATCAACCTGAGTTTAGACCATTCTAACCCACATACACTAACTCCTTCGCAAATGTCTCAATCTATTTCTGATTTCGTATCCAGGTATGGTCTGATAGACCCATGGAGATTCTACAATCCCAATAGTAAAAAATACTCTTTCTACTCCCATCCACACTCTCATCTCATCATTCATGGATTGACTATTTTTTCTTTGACAATTCACTTGTATCTAGAGTTACAGTCACAAAGTACCATCCTATATTTATTTCTGATCATGCACCGCTCTCAGTTGATATCAAATTTCCTAATTACCAGTCATCACCACTACGTTGGAGATTTAACTCACTATAGCTATCAGACTCCGAATTTTATGCTTTCATTTTTTCCTCTATTGATGAGTTTATTGCTATTAATAAAAATGGCAACACTTCGTATTCCTTGTTGTGGGAAACCCTGAAGACTTACCTTCAGGGACAAATTATTTACTACTCTGCCCACGCTAATAAAATTCATAATAATAAGGTACAATCCCTGTTGTTGCAAATTGGGGAGGTGGATCATTTGATTGCTCTTGGCCCTACCCCTATTTTATTGAAACGTCGTAATGAGCTTGAGGACGAATTCAATCTCATTACAACAAAGGAAAGGCTACTGTTACATTCTTGCAGGAATTATTATGAACTTGAAGACAAACCATCTAGTCTTATTCCCCGCAGTGAAATATTTTACATTCCGACCCTTTTTCTATTAATGCAACTTTTAAGTCTTTTCACTGCAATCTTTATCACTCAGAGTCCTCAGACTCTGAACTTATGTCTTCAATTTGGATCATTTGACTTTTCCTGCTGTCGATCCATTGAAAGCAGGGGATCTGAACCAACTGTTAAAAGTTGGAAGAGATTGTAGGGTTAAAGCTATGTAATCCAGCAGGGCTCTGGGCCCTGATGGTTATCCTGTTGAATTCTATAAAAGGTTTATAAACAAGCTGGCCCCCTTGCTTTTGGCTGTATATGAAGAGGCGATAGCTTTGGGTGATCTACCCCCAACCATGTCTCCAGCGTCCATATTTTTGCTTTTAAAAAAGGGTAAAGATCCTCTATCATGTTCCTCATTCTCTGCTAAATGTTGATGCAAAAATTTTTGGCTAAAGCCCTCACACAGCATTTGGAAAATGTACTCCCAGACATAATATCAGAGGACCAGAATGGGTTTTCTTTAATGTTCGCTCGCTCCTCAATGTGATTTATCCCAATCACCTTACTTTAGGTTGTAATCTCACTCGATGTCAAGAAGGCCTCTCTCCTGGATGAGTTTGGATCCTTTTCATTTTTAGCAGCTTTGCGCAGCTGGCTTGTGATTTTGATCTTGTGATTCCCACATTACATCTATTTAGGTATTTTCAAGTTAGACATTGTGCACTTTCTTTATTTCCCAGAGATACCCCTAGTGACTCAGCCGTGGGACAAACTTCTATCCCTGGATGCTTCTCTAAAATCCAATATATCAAAAATGTATTTATGCATAATGCCCTGGGACAGACAATCTCTAATCAATATTAAGAAGGCCTGGGAAGATGAGCTGGGTATGGTCTTTACAGACGAATCGTGGGACAGGGCTATAAATAAAATACAGTTAATTCAATTTAAGGTCCTGCACAGGGCTCACTGGTCCAAGAGTCGACTATCTAAGATCCCAATTCTCTTAATGATCAATGTGATAGATGCTGGGCCTCACTTTGTAATTTAAGCCATATGTTTCTTTTTTTGTCCTAGGTCTTGCATATTAACATAGACGTTTCATCTTCTATGGCTTTATTTGATATTAGCAATAATATATTACTGATCACAAGGGCTCAGTCGGATAGCCGCCTGTTCACATCTAAATATTTAATGCAAGATGAAAATCACAAGCCCAGGACAGACTTGAACTCATTATGTGGCGTTTAATCACTATGTGATAAGTATGTACTGTCATTTTTTTTTTTAATTTTTTTTTTTTGCTCTTCTGCCAAAATTTAATTATGAATTGACCAATACATTTGATCCAGAATGACTTGAAATAATATTTTTTACTGAAAGTTAAGAAGTTACTTTTTTTCCTTCTACGGTAAAGTTGCCAATTTGAAGAGAATTTTGTCTGACAGTGAAGATCTACGTCTTATTTGCTGAAATGTTTAGTGTTGCTCTTGGCTTGCAAAATGTGTTTTTCTGCCAAATCAATCAAACCAGCAGGTCTTTGATTGCCTAGACCCATCTAGAGGCTGATTCAGGTGTCAAGACATGAGGCTGTAGTGTAAGGAATGTAAGGAATTAGAACACTTTCAGATTTCCCCTAAAAAAATAAAATTATTTGATCAAACATAATTTGATTTTAAACATAATCTCTCCTTTTACACTTGGAAAAACAAATAAATGAGTCAGCCTTATATGCACCCACTCTCTCTTTCACTGTCACTTCATCCTTTTATCACAAAGATTTATGGTCACTAACAAATGGTATTAACATTTCTACTTATTACAGATGGCCAATGCATCACAAGGAAACACTGTGGAAAGGAAAAAGAGCTTATTGTAATTACATGAATGGAAATGTGTCAATAAACTGATATTGATATAACTGATATAAGCAAAGGGTAAATGTGCAAGGCTTAGGTGGACAACTGAATTTGTTGGAAATTGCAGGCCATGATTCTTTGCCATATTCAGAATGATAAAGAAAGTTTATGTAATCAGAAATCAGTAGGAAAATTTATAAATGAGCATACTGTACTTAAAGAAGAGGTCATAGGTCCCTAGTTTAGATATCATTCATGTATGCATGCAATTCACTCTATGACAGACACAGACTGAAGACCAATCTGTTTCAAGAGTATTACACTCCATAAAGACATTTGTTTTCAACAGGATCTAAGCATGAGGAATCTCTAGATTGTAGCCTCGGTTACTACCTAAGGATATTCTATGAGTGAACAGCAAAGCGCTTTTGTAAGTTGCTCTGGACAAGGGCATCTGCTAAATGCCGTAAATGTAAATGTAAGTGATAAGCAGTCCCAATGCACTATTGTTTTCCCTGCTTTAACAGACCTACTAAACCAGGTAATTACCAGGTGAGTTGAATCAGGTGTACTTAAGCAGGATGAGCTCAAAACTGTGCAGGGGTCTGGCACTCCAGAACCAGGACTGCCTACCCCTGCTCTATGAAATACACAAATAGAAATTCTATTTCCACTGCACTTCAGTAGCAACAATGAGTTACAGTTGATCTGAATGTATGTATACTGAAACAACTTAGATTAGTGGTTCTCAAACTTTCTAGACCATGTACAATCCATGATGACACACATTTACACAGAGTAGACAAGATGTGGCTTCCGCACATCATATGTCATCTCTTGCCAAAGTTTCTCATCATTGTGTGGAGTTTGCCCAATTGTGATATCCGCAAGCTACTATGGTAGGATTGTTTCATGTCAGTAGGTCTACTGTGATGTCTCTGACACAGAGGAAAATAACAGGAGTGCAGCGTAGTGAATTATGGTATCTACATGCCATCCCTGTGAACCCTATTCAGCTATTAATCCAAATTCCAGAAACTATTGTAAATTATTTGGCAACTGGTTGGTTTAGTATACACTATGGAGTTCAGGGTTCTACTGTAGAGTCTGTGAAACTGATGTTAATGATTGTTATACTACTGTAGTCTGTGCAGAAATTAGTGTGGAAAAAGTGTGAGCTTGCTCTTGCAGGCTCTAACGCATGAAGCAGTCAACACAATCAAATGTAATGAAATTAAAATTACAGGTGAAACTATACATTTCAATCCTTAACATTTTAGTACCCCAGTTTGAGAACCACTGGCTTAAGTAGTCTCATGAGAGTAAACTGAAGGCAGTATAATTATCCACTACTTGGAAATTGGTGTTAGATTCCATTTTTCAATATGGATTGAATTCATTTATGCATTACTGTCTAAAGTAGTATTTCCACACATAATAAACCAACTCTAACTATCATTCAGTAAAAAATGACATGATGATAACAGCTGCATTAGGATTTTTTTCTTTGGACAGATTCATCAACTTAATGCACTATAGCTTGCTGTCACATAAAGCTCTATATTTGATGCAAAAATGCTATTAGTGCCTTAATACAGAAGGGCACAGTTGGATTTTAATCCCCTTTTATTGTAAAGCTCCATTTTGCTCAATCACTCTAATCAGACATGGACAGAGGAGGATAATAACCCTGATTGGATGGAGTGAGCTGCTGGCCCACTGATAATCACTTTGATACACATGGCATGACAACTGCTGTAGCTTGGAGCCCAGCAGTGCACAAGCTCGTGTCATGTGGATTAACCCTCAGCTAACCTGGCAACTTGCTTTACACATGAATTTCTGTATTTTACGGCACTCTCAATCCGTACTCAACACAGAATTGTGGGAAACAATAGGAAAACGATCTCTCCCAGCCCCACATATGCCTAGTCTGAGCTCTTTCAGACAAAGAAAATTCAGTCAGAGACAATTAGCGGCCAGGTCTTGGACCCATCATTTGGCAGAGCATTCAGTTTGACAGTTAATAGGGCAGGAGAGGCACTAGGCTGGACAGCACAGGAATCTTTCTGCCTGCCAGGCTTGATGCCTGATTAAATTTCTTTCCTCCTTCATTTGCAGGGGAGACCAACTGAATAGACACAGAAAAAAATACTTGTTATTTTTCATTAGCATGGCACTAATTCAGTAAGTGCTATATAGACATTTGCAAGCAGGTTGACAACACTATTTCCAATATCCTATTATCCAAATGATTAATATTAATCACATTGGATGTTTGGTTTATTAAGGAGTAGGATGCTGTGGAAATGTATAAAAGCTGTACAAAATGCATTGTTAAAGGCAGGGTTGATGTTCTTCAAGTGACAGAGGAAAGGCTCCCAAAAATAAAACATAAATAATAAAATAAAAATGCTGTTCCTTTTCTAATTATAGACAGCCAAGAAGATGGGTAACTGTGAACAGCAACAGACAAACTACAATCCGGATGAAGTGCACATCTTAACACATTTGTTTATCCAAACATTCTTAGTCCTGTTCAGAATAATAAGTGTGACAAAATAAAAGGCACAGTTAGATCACATATTAAATAAAGTCAACAGCAGCACTAAAATGAATCATTAATAGAAGTACGTAAAAAGGCTGAAACAAACAATTCTTAATGTCATGCTTCAATGGTCAAACAATACAACTTTTAACCATTTGAATTTCAATTTCACCCATTTTGAAAACAAAAATAAATCCATGTTTATTTTTGGTCATCAAAAAAGAGGAAAGTGGGTTGTTCACCACTTGATCCTGGGGTACCTCAACTAGGCCTGTGTGTGTGAGTGTGTGTGTGTGTGAGGACTGGAGGGAATTAAATTATCTCTAAAATCATGCAACTATGTTAATGAACATTAATACAATTAATTAATGAACTGCATGATAGGCATGACATCCCCAATGAGACAGGGCAGCCACACTGGATCGCTGCAACACATGTTAAGAAGATGCTACAGGCGATCTCACGGGAAACATGAGATCGCTACTCAACAAGATGGACAAGCTCACAGTGCTAATGCAGCATTACAGGGAATACAGGGAGTATAGCATCACGGTGTTTACAGAGTTTTGGCTAACCGCACTAACTATAGACATGCTATAGGTGGCTTTCACCTATAGGGCAGACAGGACAGTGGAGAGCAATTAAAGATAAAGAGGCGGACTGGCAGTATTTGTGAATGATAGATGGTGTAATTCTGGGCACATCACAGTTAAAGAACAGATCTGCTGAAAGAACATTGAACTGTTAGCATGAGACCAGACTACCTCCTGAGGGACGTATCGCATGTGATCGTGAGAGCTGCGTATGTTACCCCATCTGCCAACGCTGACGAGACTTGTGACATTATATACTCAACTGTGAGAAGACTTCAAACACAGCACCCACAATCTCTAGTCCTTATCTCTGGAGACTTTAATCTTTAAGCTTCTCCATCCTCCACTTTGCCCACCTTCACCCAGTATGTTACCTTCCACACCAGAGAAAATAAAACACTGGACCTGTTTTATGAAAACATAAAAGAGGCATATAACTCCTCGCTTCTCCCTCCACTTGGAAGATCTGACCATAATCTAGGTCATCTTCTGCCTGTGTACAAACCCCTACAGAGAACCAGCAGTGGTCTAAGGAGTCTGAAAATGCTCTGCAGGACTGTTTTGAAACCACTGTGTGAGAAGAGCTATATGATCCTAATGGGGAAGATAAACAAATCAAATCAACATTTATTTGTATAACACTCTTCACAACTGAAGTTGTCACAGAGCAGCTTCACAAAAATCAAGAAATAAAAAAGTTTACAACACAGGAACAAATGATAAGAGACAGATCCCCTAGTGAGCAAGCCAAAGGACAACAGTGGCAAGGATAAACTCCCTCAGAGCTGGAGGAAGGAAACTTGGAAGGAACCAGGCTCACAAGGGGGAGAACCATCCTCCTCTGGTCAAACTACTTATACACAGTTAGGGGACACTGGACCCATACACCTCTGTTCTAATACTCAGGTATACTGAAGTAATGTTAGTTCACTGGTAGACACAATAGTAACAATACATTTCTACACAGTTGCTGATGGTGGGTGAGCAGCCGGCAGGGGGAACTAGTCTAGGTCCGGAAGGTGGAAACCCAATGTAAAGTCATAGCAGGGGAACTTGGGGTCCATTTCAGATGGGGCAGAAGAGTTTGAGGTTAGGAGCTAATCAGTTCAGGCCGGTGGGTCATCATTAACTTGGAAAAGGTACAGAGATGAGTTAGTTTAAAAAGAGAATAGAGAATGTAAACATTACCGGAGTGTGGCGAGAGACTCTGACTATTGTTAGGAAAAGTTAGATGTATATAGGTTAGTTGCATTAACTAGACACCATACTTCCACAATGCACACTCCAGCCACTGGGGGGGGGTCTCTCTCTTCTTGAGATCCTGAAGTGGAGGCTTTAAAGGAAGGCCTCTGGTATGGGATAGAGGCCTGGTGCAGGAGTGAGGCCTGGACCTATTGAAGAAGGTGGAAGTTTTGGAATCCCTCTCCTAGCACATGGAAGGAAGTGTTGCACCTTTTGTTTTCTTTGCTGCCTACCCTTTTTTGAACATTCTCTCTGTAAGCGTGGGCTGGCCGGCTATGGAGTCAGTGCTTGGGTTCTTCAAGGATCTCAGGTAAGACGAGGAACCCTCCCCAGTTCCCATTCACTCACCTTAGCCTCATACACCTTACTTCCACATTGGGTAACCGCAACACATAGTCATTAGGCTAGGGACTCTAGTTAACTGACCTTGAATTCCTCTAGACAGCTTGTTGTATAAAGGGGTTAACTAGTGGTTCGTAGCACTATAAGAGATCTGACTATAACAGCCTAACTAAGGAAAGAACCAGAAGGTAACATAAGCATGGGAGCATCCTGAAACATTGGCGTTTAACCGCTCCACCGTCACAAACCTGAGTGATTGCGTGAAGGAGTCAGATGGCAGCACCAACATCCCAGTTAACCATAAATCCCTATGTCCATGAACCCTTGGATCTGCAGCCTGTAACAAATCTAATATATTAATGACCAAATGCTACACTGAACAAGTAAGTTTTCAGCCTAGACTTGAGACTTATGAAGCTGCTGAAGCTTTCTGAATTCTGGAAACTAATAGGAAGCCAGCACCCTGTGATCTGAAGGATCCTGATGGCTCATACAGGTAAATTAAAGCCTGTAAGTATTCAGGGGCAAGCCTGTGTAGGGCTTTATACTGCTGAACCCTCACTCTGGGACACTACCTGCATGCTGCCCTCCCCCTTCTCAATAACTCTCAGCTCACTGCCACCCCCATAGGCTCATCAGCTGGCAGCTCCAATCTGCCATTCACCCACTACAGCACCCTGTTCCCCTGCTGCAGTCTGTCATTCACAACAGCCCAGGTGAGAAAACAGCTAAGGAAAACCAAGATGGATAAAGTTGTAGGTCAGCACCAAGCTCCTCAAGTCCTGTGTGAATCAGCTCTGCAGGATCATTGAGCATGTTCAAACATGTTCAAAGGACTTCAACAGTTACAGGCCAGTGGCCCTGACCTCTCAATCAATCAATCAAAATTTATTTTTATAGCGCTCTTCACCACTGAAGTTGTCACCTGATGAAGTTACTGATGAGGGTTGTCCTTACCCATCTCCATGGACCCTCTTCAATTTGCTTACCAGCTTGACTTTGGGGTGGATGATACTGTCATCTATATTCTAAACAGAGCTCTTTCTCACCTGTGCAGAATTATTTTTTAACTATGGCAACCCATGCTTCAATCAAGGGTTAGCATTGAAGGGCAGCAATACTAAAGCTTGTAGATTGTTTACATTTCTTGTCCTTGGGAACTCATGTAGTTAAATCAAGTTTTTGATTATTCCATCACACCAAACTCTGGACACTTACTGTGAAGAAGAACTATGAAGAAATGTGACTCACACTATCAATCCTCTAAGCCTGATAGTGATAACAATTGATTTAATGTTATTTCTTTTGTTTACCATGATGTGTTGTGAACCTGAGTGTTGCAGTAACAGATCTGATGCAATACAGATTACTGGGAATAGCAGTGGGTAAACTATATGCATAAATTCAACTGTACAAATTGTATCATTATCATTTATGTTATCATATAAATCAACCTTATATGGTGGCACAAACACAGTTATTGTGTACTTCTGAACTAGTGAAAGTACTGATCTTTTGGTATATATTGAAATTAAAATTCAATACTTTTGTGGTACTTTTATGGTCTCACAGTTGTATGTCATATTACATTTTCTGATTGGGGCACTGTACCATGACACACTGACAAAGCATTCAGGCTAAAACAGTCCCTAAAATATGGACAGAATGATGACCATTGGTGTGAGTAGGCACAATATATGGATGTGTTGCTTTTTTGAGCATTCACAGCAGTAATGAATTACAAACAGGCTGAGGTTTTGCAATTTGGTTACCATTTATGGATTGGAAGTGAAGGGTATATTTTTGAAATATTAAAGTTTGCACAGACTAGCTTACTTGTCAACTTTACTGATCATTAATGAAGCTTTAATATTGTTTTCCACTAGCCGCTGATCACATTGTTAAAACACTTAAACCCTGGTGGGTCACTGCAGGACTGCATCAAGAGTGTTTCACTAAAAATGCATCCTGTACTACTGAAATGATTATTATGGAAACTGAGAACAACTTGGTTCAGTTTAATTTAAAAACAGATGTTTGAAGGTTTGATTTAGGAACGTAAAGTGAAAGTACACAGAGAATATTTTTTTTATCTACAAACATTTTCACATACAGAGCATCCAGAAAGTATTTACAGTGCTTCACTTACTCTTCACTTATGTACACAAGTATTCACAACCTCAATAGTTGCTCAACACTTTGTTGAAGCACCTCTGGCAGTAATTACAGCCTCATGTCATTATGGATATGATGCTACAAGCTTGGCACACCTGTTTTTGGGAAGTTTCTCCCATTTGCAGAAACTCTCAAACAATTGTATTTAACCCCAACATATTCATTATCATCTGCCTAGTGTGCATTTTCTCAAATGTGGTGAGAGGGTTAGAGACCCACTGATATTGAGGGAGGATATACTCTTTAATGCCCTTAAACATCTCTAAAATCATCCAATTTTAATGAACATGATATTATTGCATCTCCAAAAGTTCCTTTCTGCTCATTTTGAAATTCATTCTGAAAGGTAAATATTCATATATTTTATATTCATTACATTTGAAGGCACACATTTGGATATTCATGAGCTAGCTGTATTTTCATGAACTATGTAAAATAATAAGTAAAATAAAAGATTTTTGTGTATTTGATGTGGTGTATCTGCTGTTTCTTTTGTGCAAACAGATAAGCTGTCTGTTGTCTATCTGTTGCCTGTTGAAAGCATTTCCTTCAGGAGGTCCCATGACGCTCTGAGACCACTACCTTTGCGAGATTTCGGGAGATCCAACATGGCGTCGCTACGCTACTGAAAGGGAAAAACTTCTGCAAACTAAGCAGCTACTGAACAGAATACCTCATTCAATAAAACCTGGATAACACCTAGGAGTTCCTGGACAACTATTACTAATTGGTTGTGCATCATGAGCACCAAGAACAATCCAAAAAAGCAACCGCAACGTGACATGGAGGAAGACCACCCCGGCTCAGGTCAGTCTGCTCCACTCCATAAATGAGAAACTCCCCATCCTTGAGACGATGCACACCGACATCAAAATAAGCCTGGAGTTCACCCAGTCACAAGTAGACACACTACAGGCCGAAAATAAAGACCTAAAACTCTGTGTTAATAACCTTACTACAGACACGGAAACCGTCAAAAAGGAACAAACTAACAAAAGAGACTATTTTAGACCTCCAGAGCCGCAGTATGTGGGACAACATCGTTTTTTTAGGCATTACAGACAACCTCATGAAGATCCAGAGCAGACAATAAAGGAATTCATGCAGTCAACACTGAAACTCTCTCAAGACACTGTCAACAAAATAACCTTCCACAGAATCCACCGCATTGGAGCTAAAAACAACAGCAACAGGCCAAGACCAATCGTCGCTAAATTTGAACACTATACACAGAGCTGGTTAAAAGTCGCAGCAAAGAGCTGAAAGGAACGAACTTTGGAATAAATGACCAGTTCCCCCAAGAAATACAGGAATGGTGGAAAAAACTGCTCCCAATTCTGAAGCTAAACCGGGAGAGAGGAAGAAAGGTCGCTCTGACTGTGGACAGACTATACAGTCCCTGACAAGTCTTTTCCAAGTTGTAGGAACAAATAATAACTTGACATGTAGTTGATGAATTTAAATTAGAAATGGCTTATATGAAAGGCAGAGCCCTCTAGATTATGTTTATAATACCAAAAGAAAGTTTTGTATCAGTCATTGAGTTTTATCATTTCATTAGAACAGAAAGGTCAGATTTTGCTTAGATAGAAGTCTTATCATTTACAAAAATAATGTTGAAATTATACATACATTATACTTTATTTTGAATACACAAACATGGTACAAAAAAATAAAACATTATGTCATGGTGCCTTGAAAAAAATAATTAATATTGTGTATGACTTCCATGAGCTTGGAGGACTACATCCATATGTCTTGGCAATGACTCAAATAACTTATTGTTGAAGTCATCTGGAATGGCAAAGAAAGCAGTCTTGCAGGACTCCCAGACTCAAGATTTTTTGGTTTGGAAATTCAACACATCTCTACTCAAAGATCCAAATTTCACCAAATATCTAAACCAAATCAGAAGACTTACTCAAACTGAATTTCACGCCACTATTACAAAGCATCAAAGAGGACCTGCAATGATGGAACAAAATACCATTAACCTTAATTGGCTGCATTGCATCCGTTAAAAAAAAAATCTTTGCCATGACACCCTTTACCCCACCCCTGGGCTGGTTTTCCTCTCTGAATTCAGCAGAAATTAATTCTATTGGAAAGGTAAAAAAAAAAAACCCCGGATCAAATTAACTAGAGTTCAAAACCAAAACATTATGGTGGACTAGATGCCCCTAATTTTTACCATTATTTTCTTGCTCATCAATTACAGTATTTTCGTCATTGGACCAGCAATTCAAACTCTGCTTGGCTAGATGTAGAAAAAACCATCTGCAAAAACCTGACCACCCAAGATATAATCTTTATAGATAAATCAATTATAACCCATGAATGCTTCAAATATAATACAATACATACTACAGCACATGAAATCCTCAACCTAAAACTCACCCTGTGTAAATCCACCCCTATATGTCAGAACCCCATGTTCAAAATTAATAATAAACCTATCATCTTTACAACATGGAAATGGAGAGGAATAAACAGCCTAGGGGACCGTTTCAGTGACGGCTCATGACCTTCGACCTTCTGAAACAGATATACAATCTACCACCCAACTGCCAATATCAATACTTGCAGCTAAAATAGAGATTTTTTAAAAGTCATTGATATTCACAATTTCCACGAACCAATCTCACCTTTTCTACTGAAATTAAATTCACTTAAACCCAAGAAAATACTCGCCCAAATCTATAAGCTTTTCTCATATCATGACAGAACCATTTCACCTCCACCTGGTTCTGCATTGCAATGGTTTGCATCATACCTGAAAGAATGTTCTTACCAGGTCACATAGCAGGGAGTCACATCAGCTCCACACAGACTCTCCACCGGTGTTCCACAAGGCTCAGTCCTTGGTCCTCTTTTCGTTTCCCTCTACACTACTTCTCTTGGAAAGTAATATCTTCTCATGGTTTTACTTACCACTGCTATGCCGATGAAACTCAACTATCTGTTTCAGAGATTTTTGTTTTCAACAGGATCTAAGCATGAGGAATCTCTAGATTCTAGCTAAGGATGGAGAGTCTGGTCCCTATAGTGAGTGCATCCATGGACCCTCTTCAGTTTGCCTAGCAGCCTGGCATCGGGGTGGATGATGCTTCTACACAGCTCTTTCTCACCTAAAGAAGTCTGGGAACACTGAGATTCCCTGTCTTTGATTTCTCCAGTGCTTTTAACACCATACAGCCTGTGCTGCTGAAGGACAAGCAGGAACATGTTGGCGTGGACAGTCATGTCATACTGGATACTGGACTACCTCATCAAATGACCACAGAATGTGAGGGCAAGGCACTGTGTTTCAAGGTGGTCAGCAGGGACTGACCACGACACTGGACTCTTTTAAGTACTTAACACCATGGCACTTAAATAAAGAGGCCAGAGCAGACTCCATCTACTGAGGAAACTGAGGTCAAGTCCGAGGACCTTCTTTGACACGGTGGTGGAATCAATGATTTTTTTATAGTGTAGTCTGCAGTGGAAGCAGTATTTTGACAGCAGAGAAGGAAGAGAGAACAAACTCGTAATGAGGGCCAGTTCAGTCTTGGGAAGCCCCTTAGACCCAGTGCAGACAGAAACAAAAGGATGTTAACAAAGCTGGCATCCATGCTGGAGAATGGCTCTCACCCCATGCATGAGGCTCTGGCAGCACTGAGCAGCTACTTCAGTGACAGGCTGCTCTACCCTAAGTGTGTGAAACAGTGTTATCTCAGATCCTTCCTTCTTGCTGCTGTAAAGACTCTACACCCAGCACTGCTGCACAGATACACACACTTAACTTCATCCATCTCCCCATGTGCAGGTATCTATAAATTATGTATATATATATATATTTTTTTTTTCCTGAGTGTTTTTGATTTTATTATTTATAATGTTAATATTGTAGATGCTATACTTTATCTATTTCTTGTACTGAGTGCCTTGCTATCCCTCTGCTGCTGTGAACAATGTGAATTTCCCCACTGTGGGACTAAGGATTATCTTAACCCACCCATCATTTTATTTTACAGCAGAGATTGATTTATATCAGTTTATGTGTAATATATAATTTTCTGTAACTAGTTAAAAGTCATATATAATCATGTAATATAAAATGCATATTATTTTATAACCAATGACACTTTATATTGGGTGGAAACACACAGACCACATCCAGAATAAAGGGTTGAACTTGGCCCAATAAAATTTTTTTAATCTATATTCTCAATTGAATTTTTTACTGTTTGACAAAAAGTCAAACTCAGCAGCAGAACCAATACAAATCTGTTCTGAGGAGAATGCAAGACCTTTTTCCTACACAAAAAAGAGAAACAGAATTGGTTTCATTAAAAATATAAATTATACCTAATTAACAAAAAGTGCTAAATAGTACAAAAATGATATTTTTCAAAACCTTGAATAAATCATGTAGGATAAACTGATCAATTTGTATAATAAATTTTATTAAAAAATATTATTAATATAAATCTAAAATTATTTTGATAATATGAACACAAAATATTGGTCAGGCTTTAGGTTGTACATAAGTGTTTGTGCAAGTATTTATTCTGAAATAGGAAACCCCATGTGACAATGCTAAGTTATCTCTCACAATGATGAAATGATCTCCGATCATTCTGCTAGTCTCCACAACTGACTTTTTTAGCGCAGCCAAGGGCATATCTGTATGCTGCACTTTTTAATCTTTCCTTCTACATTTCACAGCATCTTTTCCCACTCCATTTCATAGCTGCAATAAAATGGCACCTCGAAAGACAAACACACACACACACACACACTGAAAGAAGCCCTGTTGATTTCTCATCACTGCCATCAAACCTCCCAATCCCAGACCTGTTTGAACAAAACACCTGATCATGAGGGAGCTGGTAATGAAATTTGGAAAAGCTGCTTATGGCTTACAGAAGAGCTAATCCCTTAATGCAGTATGCTGTCCACATGAAAAGTGATGATTAGATTAAGGCTCTGATTCCCCAGTGCTCTCACTTAAATTCACTTTATATGAAAGGAGGGTAAAAACAAGAATGAATCTTATGAAAATGATTATATGCTATTGTTTTTGACCAGGTTTGCATTTAAATGACCAGCTTAACATATTGTTTAGTTTCTGGTATTGTCACTGGTGTTGATTGTGCATTCCCAACCAAAAGCATTAGAACCATGAGGCCAATGCCTTTATTTTTGCTGTAGACTGAAAACATTTGACATTAGAAGGTTTCACATTAAAAGACGAATATGAGATAAAATATCATAATTTTAGCTTTAATTTCCAGGTATTTATATCTGGATCTGATACGCAGTTCAGAAGATAGCACCGTTAGTCTGAACCCACCCAAATTTCCTGTGAGCAAAAGTAATGGAACAGATAAACCTAAAATAGATTAAGGGAATGAGACTTAATATTTAGTTGCACATTCGTTTCTTGCATTGACTGCATCAAGGCTGTGACCAATTGGTATAACTAAAAACTTGCATTCTTGACTCACCCACCAATACACAGCAAAAGTATTGGAACACATGACTGACAGAGTTGACCTGATGTCCTGTTACATTCAATGATTATTCAAACAATAAATAGCACTGAATGTGTAAGCTTTGCGTTTATAGTTAGAGGAGTTACCAACATGAAAACCAGAGACCTGTCTTAGGGTGAAAACACACAATTGTGTAGAGAGAAGATGAAAATTCAGAACCATAGCACAAATGTTGGACATAGCCAGTACAACCATTTGGAATGTCCTGAAGAACAAACTTGTTACTGGTGCACTAAATAACAAATGTTGAACAGATATACCAAGGAAAACAGCAGCAGTTGAAATTATTTTTGGGTCCTAAAATTGCAAGAAACAAATTATCAGACATAATGTTAAATCTGGCTGATTTCTCAGTTGTACCTGGCTCAGAAGCAAAAACTCTTGGCATCATAATTGATTCAGATTTATCATTTGACCAGCACATAGGAAAGAACCAGAAGGTAACTTAAACATGGGAGCATCCTGAAACATTTATATGTAAATGTAAATGGGGGCGTTATATGTAAGTAAAATAATTTTGTCAGCTAAATGCCATAAATGTAATAGTTAATACAGCATTTAATCGCTAAACAGTGTAATGATTAAGATTATAATTATATGAATAAGATTTTTTTTAGTTTTAGTTAGGACCCTGGCTGCAGCATTTTGAACTAACTGAAGTCTATTTAGGTACCTGCTTGAACAACCTGACAGTGCATTGCAGTAATCTAACCTTGAGGTAATAAAAGCATGCACTAGTTTTTCAGCATTGCGCAAGGATAGGACATTTCTTAACTTGGAAATATTATGAAGATGAAGAAAAGCCATCCTAGTAATATTACCATAGTTAGGCTATTGTAGTAAAATCTCCCTCATCTTAGGAGCTCCCCTACCATGACTTTACCTTAGCTTCCCAAATTCGACCTACTGGACCTGGACTAGTTTCCCACCCTGCCCTGAACTAGTTGCCCAGCTGCCATTACCAACTATGTAGTGTATTAGAATATTAGAACAGATGTGGATGGGTCCCCACCTTGTGAGCCTGGTTCCTCCCAAGGTTTCTTCCTCCAGCTCTGAGGGAGTTTTCCCTTGCCACTGTCACCCTTTGGGTTGCTCACCAAGGGGTTAATACTTATGCTTTGTTCATGTGTTATTAACCTTTTTATTTTTTTATTTCTGTAAAGCTCCTCTGTGACATCAGTTGTGAAAAGCGCTATACAAATCAATTCTGATTTGATTTGATGACAGAAACATCATAAGTGCTGTAAAAAAGACCTTAAAACTGTTAGTGAAATCAGCAAAAACCTCCAGAGAGCAGGAGTGAAAGTATCACAATCTACAAGACTTCATGAACAAGAGTACAGAGGCTTCAAACTAACAAGCAAACCGTTTTCCTTACAGGAAAATGGGTGGGTTCAGACCAAAAATGTTATCTTCTGAACTGTGTATCAGATCTAGATGTAAATATCTGGAAATAAAAGCTGAAATGTTGATATTTTGTCTCATTCATATTTTAAAGTCATGCCCATAATGTTTTTAGACTACAGCAAAAATAATTGAATTGTCCTTACTGTTTCAAAACTTTTGGAGGGGAGTGTAGATCAGGTATAAGGCTAGTTTGAAGATGACATTCACGTGGCATTGATTGTTGTGTGCCATAACTGTCCTGTCCTCTTCACACGCCTTGCATGAATTGACAGGTAGATAACTCCATCCCCACTTACCATGCAGACAGCAATAATTTCACCTTAATGGTCTTTCATGTGGCAACTGGGGGTAGGGTAAAACAACGATACTTTCAAAGGCCCCGATAAACAGATGTTTATATTTACATTTACATTTGCTGCCTTTAGCAGGCGCCCTTATCCAGTGCGACTTACAAAAGTTGATGTTGACAGACAAGTTTGAACTTTTCCTCCCTCTAATATAGAGGATTACTCGATTGACTACTGATGATGTCATTAACAAGAGACACACGTAACACAAAACACTACCATAAATCTACCAATAGAGGGGGCTAATGTAAGAGAAATTAACAGAAAAGTTAGCTTAATGAGAAGACAGCACAATAACCAATAGTGATAAATTCTGCTTTCATAGATAATTTATAAGCCTGAGACAGTAAGACCTATAATTATTTATATGCTCCAGTATGTGAAACTCTATTAGCAATACTTCAGTACACACAAGCTGTGTGTGTGTACATTTGTGTTAAGAGTAAGGTCAGGTTCTGTGTGCATTACTGGAACCTCTGTTGCAACACATTTTTCCTCTAAAATGGGTGACACACAGACCATAAATCCCCTTGTGTCTCTTGAATAAACAATGTGTCTACATCAGCAGTAGTGTGCAGCAGACTATAGTTGGAATGTTGTATTCCAGACAATTGAGAGAAAACCTTGAGAATTTATCTGTGATTCACTTGTTTCCAAACCATGGGGGAAGGGCAAGTTCATACATGGAAATACCACATGTCTTGGGTGATCTGAAGTGGCCAGCACAAAGTGCAAGTGTGAACAGGATACAATACAACTGGAAAATACACAATAATCACAAGAGCACACCATTGACTGTCTGCAAGAATTAGCTGAGCACAGTACAATAACAAATTAACTTATGGATTTAAGGGATGCCTGTGGTTGGTGCATAAGCAAAACTCCGTGACTAATCTCAATTTAAATATTGAACGTGCATCATGTCCTTCCTCCAGTGGAAATGAAGTGAGTAATCCAATAATAAAGTAATCACAAGACACTTGTTTAAAAGGTGTGAACAGCTATGTGTTTTGGTTAAGACACTCATGGTTAGATCTACAATGCCCAACATTGCTTAAATTCAGAAATTAAGTCATTCACGCTATCGGTACCTCTTGCTTGTTGTGAGGATTTAAAAGCATCCCTGATGTCCAGATGTCTGTTGTTTAGTGAAGCAAAAAGAGAATTATTCATGCTAGGTTAAAAACTAACATCAAGAGGAAAATCATACTGCCTTTTCATAGTTCAGATCTTACTTAACCAATCGGTTTCAATTTGTAAATGTAAATGGTGTCTTGTAATGTCAGTGAAATGAGATATGGAATCCCACAAGGCTCTATTTTAGGACCACTATTGTTCACACTTTATATGCTACTTGGCATAGTAATAAACAGACATGGCATTAATTTCCACTGCTGTAAAACCTAATATTTTGTAAAACCTCAAAAATATAATTCCACTCAACCCGATCAAATGCCTTCTCAGCATCCAATGAAATGACAAGTTCCGGGATGGAAGAAGAATGTTTGGCATAGATCACATTGAATAAAGTACGAATGTTAGAAAACAAATGGCGTCCCCTAATAAAACCATTTTGGTCCTGAGAGATAATGTTCGGGAGAACTTTTTCCAAACGCTGAGCCAGTACTTTTGCCAGGATTTTAACATCTGCATTCAGAAGAGATAAAGGCCTATAAGTAGTGCAGAGGACAGGATCCTTCTCCTTTTTTAAAAGATGACAAATAAAGGCTTCACTTAGAGTGGGGGGTAGTAAACCAGTTGTAAGTGATTCGTTAAACACTGATAAAAGCAGAGGAGCCAGCTTTTCTCTAAATTTCTTAAAGAATTCAACCGGAAACCCATCAGGTCCTGGAGCCTTGTTGGACTGCATACTGTTAATAGAGGCCACAAGTTCCTGTAAACCCAATGGAGATTCAAGCGCAGTTGCATCAGTAGGGCTAATAGAAGGGAAATCAAGCCCATCCAGAAAGGTGGACATCTCATTTTCATCCGATGGTGACTCAGAGCGATATAGATTCTTATAGAAGGATTTAAAGATATCATTAATGGATGACGGATTGAAATGCAGGGTTCCATTAGAATCTACAATTTGGGGGATTAACCGAGATGCTGCTTTCTGCTTTAAGTGGTGAGCTAAGAGTCTGGATGGCCCATCGCCATGTTCGTAATAGTTACTAAGTGTTTTCAGCAGCAATTTTTCAGCATCAGTAGTGGGGATAAGGTCTATTTCCATTTGCAAATCTGAACGTTGTTTTAGCAAAATGGGAGATGGATTGGTCGAATTAAGCCTATCCATGTCAGATATCTCCTGAGTTAATTTTTGTAGCTAAGTCTACAAACTTGGTTAGTGTGTGATGTATAAGAGATAATCTGGCCCCGTAAATAGGCTTTAAGGGATTCCCAGAGGAGTGAAGCGGAGGTGTGTTCGTTTGAATTCCAAGCGACAAAATCCTTGATAGAGGACAAAATAAACGCATTAAATTTCAACAACAATGAATTGAATCTTCAGGGTGGGAAAACAGAGGATCGGGCCGAGAAATTTACATCTACAGTAAGAGGAGCATGATCCGAAATAATTATTGGGTGATAATTGGAAGAGGTTACTTTAGAGATAAGGGAACTATCCAGAAACCAATAATCAATACGAGAGTAAGTTGAGTGCGGATGAGAGTAGAAAGAGAATTCCTTAGCCCTGGGGTTAAGGAACCTCCAGGGGTCCACAATACCATATTTGGATGTAAACTCGTGGAATGTCTGTGACATAGAGGATCGAGGTACTGCAGTGGGATCCGACCTATCCAAAGCTGGGTCTATAGTACAATTTAGATCTCCTCCTAATATCAAAGAATGGGAATGCAAAGAGGGAATGGAACTGAATACTTTGTGTGTAAAATCTGGATCGTCAAAATTAGGGGCATAAATATTAACCAACAGCACAGGAATATTAAACAAAGAGCCTCGAACAATTAGATATCTGCCATTAACATCTGCAATAACTTCATCTGATTTGAGCTTTAAGTGTGAAAAATTTTGAACGTTTAGTTGGATTATTCATACCCTTTACATTCCAACTCAAAAATCTAATGGAGGTGCCAAGGCTCACATTACTCCTGTAAGAGTTAGCCACTTAAGATGAGGTAGGGTAACAAATAGTAAAATACAACCTTGACTGACTGAATGGGAAAGAAAAAGGGGAAAGGGGTTAAAACACACAAAGAGGGACACCCACATATACACACATTCAC
Source organism: Acestrorhynchus altus (assembly GCA_034509495.1). NCBI lineage: Eukaryota > Metazoa > Chordata > Actinopteri > Characiformes > Acestrorhynchidae > Acestrorhynchus > Acestrorhynchus altus. The sequence continues at coordinate 22,634,125 of CM067513.1, forward strand.
ACACACAAGCTGTCCTCTGAAAGAAAACACGAGGACAGCCGTCATGGCTCAAAACTGAGCCAAACTCACAAAGACCGTTCTCTCGATATCGCAGCATGGTTTAAACCGGCAGAGCCCTCTGGAGGGCCAACCTTCAACTTAGCAGAACTCGTATATCTATATGAACTAGAAAAAATAAAACGCAGTCAAACAAACAAAACGGAGAAAAAAAACCTGTACTAACTGTAATAACGTTAGAAAAGTTACAGAAATATAAACAGAACCCTTCTATAAAAACAGATCCGGTCAAGTGAGTGACTGACTCTCACATTTAGGATGGATTTTGTATTAAAAAAGCAGTGCAAAAACACCCGTCTCGCAGACAGATCACTTAACTAACCCGGCCAAAAACACTCTGGCCTCCTCCGGAGATGTGAAGTCGTGGTGCTTGCCTTGGTGAGTTATTCGAAGCCTGGCTGTATAGAACATACCAAAGCGCACTCCCTCCATGGCGCATAGTTTTACACGAACATCATTGAAAACAGCGCAGGCTTTAGCAACCTTAGCCGTGAAGTCTGGGAAGACAGAGAGTCTCATGCCCGAGACTGTAACACGCTGCTGTTGTCTGGCGCGTTTAAGAATCTCGACACAGTCTTGGTAAGAGTGAAATCTTACAATGATGGGACGAGGAGAGCCGTGCTTTGGTTTAGGAGCGAGCGACCGATGTGCGTGGTCTATCACCGGAGGTTTCTCCAGTGTGAACGCTTCTTTCAGCAACGCAGATACATTGGATGCGGAGACTGAAACTGAGTCATCCTCCGGAACTCCAATTATCCGGATGTTCTGTCAGCGAGATCTGGATTCCAGATCGTCGCACTTTGCATCCAGTCTTTCAAACTCAGTGAGATGGACCAATTTAGCCTGCAGTTCTACCACATCGTCTGTGCACGTGGACAGAGAACGCTACATGTCCGACACAGTAGTTTTTAAAGTGGCGCACTCAACTCGCACTGCTGTAATCTCCTGGATCAGTTCAGTTTTTAAATTCTGCAGTTCTGTTTTGACCACTGACCATATCTCTGCTACCACAGCACTGGCGATCACTGTCTTCAGTGTAGACAGATCCACAGCCCCAATGGGGACTTGGCCTGCACAACAGGCCTGAGGAGAGATTGCGACGGTCCTGGTGTTTTACTTGTTTTCGGAGGCATTGTTTTAACAAGCAGTCCAAACAAACTTAAAACAACAGATAAAAGTATGACTGTAAAGTGAGTTCTAGGATTCAGAATATAATTGCCACTCCTCAGAGCGTGCCGCAGACACGTCTACTCCATGCCAAACCGGAACCGGAAGTCAACTTCCTCCTTCTAAATAGTGATAAAACAGAGGTCCTCCATTTGGGTTCTAAAAACTGCAAGAAATAAATTAGCAGACTTAATGTTAAATCTATTTCCAAGTTAATAAATGCTCTATTCTTGTATGATGCTGAAAAACTAGTGCATGCCTTTTTCAGGGTTAGATTATTGCAATGTTGTCAGGATATTCAAGCAGGAACCTAAATAGACTTCAGTTAGTTCAAAATGCTGCAGCCAACTAACCAACTAAAGAAATTTGACCATGTTAGTCCATTCTTATCAGCATTACACTGGCTGCTGGTCAAATGCCGCATTGATTATAAAATTCTTTTACTTACATATAAAGCCTTACATGGGCTTGCCCCCATAGATCACAGTGTGCTGGTTTCCAACTGGATCCCAGAATTCAGAAGGATTCAGCTGGGGGTTACAAACAGGGGGTTATTTCTGGAATAACCTTCCAGAAAATGTTTGGGACTCAGACACAGTCTCAATCTACAAGTCTAGGCTGAAAACTCACTTCTTCAGTGTAGTTTTTGGTAATTAATCTCTTAGCTTAGTTTCAAGCTGCAGATCCAGAGGTTCATGGGCATAGGGATTTATGGTAAATGTTGGTGGATGTTTATGGTGGCTGTAGGTGCTGCCATCTGATTCCTTCACTCGATCACTACCATTACCTTCTGGATCTCTCCTCAGTTAAGCTGTTATAGTCAGATCTGCTGGAGTCAATTGCCCCACTTTGTTACTGTTACCCTTGAGCTCCTCTGCCCCATCTGAGAAGGACCCCAAGCTCCCCTGCTATGACTTCAAATTGGTTGCCCACATTCAGGATACTGTATCAGGACTAGTTTCCCACCTTATTTATTATTTATACTGAGAAAAAAACTACTAAACTAGTAAACAGAATAAGCAAGCTTTCTTTGAGTTTAAAAAAATCTGGATGATGTGATTGTATTTGGTATAGCTTACATGTTTTTCAGCTTGCTGAAAGTAAAGAAATAATATCAGTAATTATCAGAGCTTCTGCTACAAATGTTGGGGCTAATCACAGTTTGTAAAGTACAATTCCATTCACATATTGGTTGTTGTGCAAAACCACACTACGGTGCACATAATGTGAGAGACTGGCACTAAAATTACACATTGTACGAAATTTTTACAGCATTTTATATTATTGTATAATAAACAAATTCTTACTGTAAAACCCATATACCGCAGGTTAGTGTAGAACCTATATACAGCATTTTACTGTAGAACCCATATACAGCATGTTACTGTAGAACCCATATACAGCATGGTACTGTAGAACCCATATATAGCATGTTACTGTAGAACCCATATATAGCATGTTACTGTAGAACCCATATGCAGCATGCTACTGTAGAACCTATATACAGTATGCTACTGTAGACCCTATATACAGTATGCTACTGTAGATCCTATATACAGCATGCTACTGTAGAACTCATATACAACATGTTACTATAGAGCCAATATACAGCATGTTACTGTAGAACCTGTAGAACCTTTATAAGCAACTGGGGAATATTTGAGGCCAAGCCTGGTCTTATAGGTAGAAATGGTATGCACCCCACGCAGAAGGGTGTTGTCTTACTTTTGTGCAGCATAGCCCATTGTCTGTTAGTTAGTCGGCAGAGTACCATTAACAGCTGCTGACATACCAGAGCCGGGACCAGAGCACAGACAGACTGGCTAAACTGACTGTCTGCAAGCTGCTTTGAGGTGTCACCGAGGTTCAACAGTATTGAGACGGTGTCTGTGCCCTGAATTAAAGCTAAACACAAAAAACTAAAACAGCCTATCTTAAAACCTTAATCAATATTCAGACTTCAAATTATAAAGGTAACACCTCAAATCTAAAGTTTGGTCTACTCAATATTAGATCACTCAATTCCAAGGCAGTCATTGTGAATGAAATTATAAATGATCAGAAGCTCAATGTTATGTGCCTCAATGATTAGACCTGATGAATACCTGGCACTAAATGAAGCCACCCCTGAAGGTTATAACTATCTGAGACTATCAGGTAGAAGAGGCCGTGTCTGCATATTTTACCAAAATATTTCAGAAATTGATCAGATACACTATAACACCTTGGCTATTGGTTATAACACCATCTGACTATTAACATAACTAATCCACCCACAAATGCAGTCATTAATGTTTATAGACCTCCAGAGTTTTTTTTAATAATTTGGTGACTTTGCTGCAGATTTAGCAGTGTGCAGTGACAAAGTATTAATTGTAGATTTTAGCATTTACTATGAGAAGGTAGATTATTCATTAAAAAGTGTTTACCTCAATCCTAGACTCAGTAGGTATTATCCAGAATGTAACTGGGCTGACACATTACTATAATCACACTCTGGATTTGGTTCTGACCCTGGGTGTCGGCATAGATAACTTAAATACTCTTCCCAAAACCTCAGCAATCTCAGATTATTATTTAATTTCCATTGAGCTAAAGTTTAGCCAAAATGTATGTCCCCTCTTTACTGCATGAAGTGAAGTAGAGTTAGATAGATTAACTAACTGTTTACATAATAACCTCAGATCAACACTGGACAATGTAGCACAACTTAAATATAAAAAAATCAAGAAAATTGTCCAATGGAACAACGATCAGTCTCGTACCTTAAAACAGTCAGCACGAAGATTAGAACAGAAATGGCGATCGACTAAACTAGAAGTATGATTGCTAATGTTTGATAGTACAAACATTTGCAATTATAGACCAGTATCACTACTCTCCTTCCTCTCAAAAATCCTTGAACATTCTGTCTACAATCAGATATCTCTCTTTCTCAACCAGAACAACTTACAGGACCCAAACCAATCTGGCTTCAAACCGTCACACTCAACAGAGACTGCTCTCATTGCTGTCACTGAGAAACTCCATGATGCAAGATCAGCCAAACTCTCATCTGTTGTAATTCTCCTCGACCTCTCTGCAGCCTTTGACACAGTAGATCACAAGATCCTCCTGTCAATCCTTAGTAGCCTTGGAATCACCGGTTATGCATTGCAATAGTTTGCATCGTACCTGGAAGAGCGTTCTTATCAGGTCCCATGGCAGGGGGCCACATAAGCTCCACGCAGACTCTCCACTGGTGTTCCAAAAGGCTCAGTCCTCGGTCCTCTTCTCTTTTCCCTCTACACTACTTCTCTTGATAAAGTACTATCTTCTCATGGTTTTACTTACCACTGCTATGCCGATGACACTCAACTCATCCTCTCTTTCCCACCCTCCGACACCCAGGTCTCATCCCGGATCTCAGATTGCCTCTCTGATGTCTCATCATGGATTGCAGCCCATCACCTCAAACTCATCCCCAGCAAGACCGAACTACTATTCATTCCTGGAAGCACTGGTCTTCACCCTGATCTTACCATTTCCCTTGAGAACTCACTGGTCACTCCATCTGCTGAAACACGGAGCCTTGGTGTAGTAGTGGATGACCAGTTATCGTTCTCAGCTCAAATTGCAAACCTGACCCGGTCTTGCAGATTTCTCCTTTACAACATCAGGAGAATTCAACCTTTTCTGTCTAGAGAGCCCACTCAGGTGCTTGTTCAGTCACTTGTCATTTCAAGACTAGACTACTGCAACTCCGTACTGGCTGGCCTTCCTATGCGGACCATTGGACCATTGCAACTTATCTAGAATGCAGCAGCACGTCTCGTCTTCAATGTTCCTCAATTCAGTCATGTAATTCCTCTGCTGCGTTCCCTTCATTGGCTCCCTGTAGCTGCCCGCATCAGATTCAAGACCTTGATGCTGACCTACAAAGGCAAAAATGGACCAGACCCTCCATACATGATGGCAATGGTCAAAACTCAAGCTGTACCAAGAGCCCTTCAAGCTTCAAGTACAGCTCAGCTTGACCCATCGTCCCTCAAAACACAAGCAAAACATGCATCCAGACTCTCTTCTGTTCTGGCACCAAAATGGTGGAACAAACTTCCCCTGGGAGTCCAAACAGCTGAGTCCCTCACTGTCTTCAAACGGAGACTGAAGACTCATCTGTTTCAGGAGTATTTAACTCCATAAAGACATTTGTTTCAACAGGATCTAAGCGTGAGGAATCTCTAGATTCTTGCCTTGTCTTCTAGCAAAGGATATTCTGAGTGAACAGCAAAGCACTTTTATAAGTCGCTCTGGATAAGGGCGTCTGCTAAATGCCATAAATGTAAATGTATTCCACTCAGCTTGGAAGGACAGCCTTATTGATAATAGAGCTCATTCAGATTATTTATTCGCGATGATCGAAAAAAAAATAAAAATAAAATAATCCCACAGTACTTTTCATTGCAATCTCAAAACTTACAAAAATTCAGGGAGGTACACCACCTCAGATTCCATTAAATTTCACCAGTAATATCTTTATGGACTTTTTCAATCATAAAATAGAAAATATTAGAAAGAAAATTCAACCTACAATATTAAATCCAAACACTTTGTCATCTGGTGTGGCTGACAGAAAACAAAATATAGATATAGAAGAAAAATTGGAAACCTTTCACCCACTTCCACAGTCAGAATTAGACAAAATTATTTATTCTATTCACAAATTCTTCCACCAGCTGTCTAGTAATCCCATCAAACATACTTAAAGAAGTGCTGTCAGCTATAATCAAACCTCTCTTAGCAATAGTAAACTCTTCTCTTAGTTTATGTCACATACCTAAAGCAGTAAAGTAGCAGTTATTAAACTATTGCTCAAGAAAGCAGATCTGGATCAGAGTGTAATGTCTAATTACAGACCTATTTCTAATCTACCATTTATATCTAAGATTTTAGAAAAAAAACAGTGGCCTAACAACTGTGCAGATCACTGCACAAGAATCACATATATGAAAAATTCCAGGCCTCATTATAGATTCAGGCCTCATTATAGAACTGAGACAGCCCTAGTTAGGATTACAAATGATCTTCTTCTTGCCTCTGATCAAGGCTGTGTGTCCCTGCGTGTGCTGTTAGATTTAAGTGCAGCATTTGATACAATAGATCACACTATTGTAGAAAGAATAGAAAGTGTGGTCGGAATCACACTTTCTAATTGGATCTAAAAGCCCCCCAGCTCTGGAATAACCTTCCAGATAATGTTTGGGACAATCTTCAAGTCTAGGTTAAAAACTTACTTGTTCAGTGTAGCACTTGGTATTTAATGTCTTAGATTCGTTACAGACTGCAGATCCAGGGGTTCATGGACATAGGGATTTATGGTAAACTGGGATTTTGGCGCTGTCGTCTGACTCCTTCACACGATCACTCAGGTTTGTGACAGTGGAGCGGTTAGACACCAATGATTCAGGCTCAGGCTCCCATGCTTATGTTACCTTCTGGTTCTCTCCTTAGTTAGGGGACACTGGACCCCCACACCTCTATTCTAATACTTGGTTATACTGAAGTAATGTTAGTTTGCTGGTGGACATATTAGTAACAGTAGATTTCTACATAGTTGGTGATGGTGGGTGAGCAACTAGTCCATGGCATTGTGGGAAACTAGTCCAGGTCCAGTAGCCGGAAGGTGGAAAGCCAATGTAAAGTTGTAGCAGGGGAGCTTGGGGTCCTTCTCAGATGGGGCAGAGGAACTTGAGATTAGCACCTAATCAGCTCAGGCTGGTGGGTCATCAATAACTCACAAAAGGTACATAGATTAATCAGTTTGATGTTTAAATGTAGAGAGAATAGAGAATGTAAACATTACCAGAGTGTGGCAAGTGACCCCGGCAGATCTGATTATAACAGCCTAACTGTGTATAAGTAGTTTGACCAGAGGAGGATTGGTCCTCCCCCTTGTGAGCCTGGTTCCTCCCAAGGTTTCTTCCTCGAGGTCTGCGGGAATTTTTCCTTGCCACTGTTGACCTTTGGCTTGCTCACTAGGGGATCTATTATTCTTTGTTCATCTGTTGTTAACCTTTTTTATTATAGTTGTGAAGAGTGCTGTACAAATAAATTACAAAATACAAAAATACAAAAAAATTTTGATTTGATTTGAACCTATATACAGCATGGTACTGTAGAACCCATATACAGTATGCTATTGTAGAACCTATATACAGCATGTTACTGTAGAAGCTATATACAACAAGCTACTGTAGAACCCATATACAGCATGCTACTGTAGAACCCATATACAATATGGTACCTTAGCACTCATATCGGCTGCTCCCTTTAGGGGTTGCCACAGCTGATCATCTGCCTCCTTGCCCTATCCCCTGCCTCCTCTACTGTTACACCAACCATCTCCATGTTCACCTTCACTACATCCATAAAACTTCTCTAAGGTCTTCCTCTTTTCCTTCTGCCCGCTAGTTCCATCTCCAACATATCCACTTTTCCTCCTCAACACATGTCCAAACCATCTCAACCTGGCCTCTCAGGCTTTATCACCAAACTGCTCCACCTTCACTGTCCCTCTGATCTGCTCATTTTTAATCTTGTTCATCCTTGTCACTCCCAATGAAAATCTCATCATCTTCATCTCTGCCACCTCCAGCTCAGCCTCCTGTCTTATAGACAGAGCCACAGTCTCCAAACCATACATCATAGCACTGTCTTATAAACCTTCCCTTTCATTCTTGCTGCTATCTTCTGTCACACATCAGCCCTGACACCTGTCTCCACCCTCTCCATCCTGCCTGCACCCTCTTCTTCACCTCTTTCCTGTACTTTCCATTTTGCTCTGTACGGTTGATCCAAGATATTTGAAGTCATCCACCTTTACAATCTCTACTCCTTGCATCTTCACCTTTCCACCTGCCTCCCTTTCATTCACACATGTATTCCGTTTTGTCTCTACTGACCTTCATTCCTCTCCTCTCCAGTGCAAACCTCCATCTCTCCAGGTTCTCTTCCACCTGCTCTCTACTCTTACCACAGAGTATGCAAACATCATGGTCCATGGAGCCTCCTGCCTGACCTCATCTGTCAACCTGTCCATCACCATTGCAAACAAGAAGGGTCTCAAAGCTGATCATATACAGAATGTTACTGTAGAACATATATATAGCATGTTACTGTAGAACCCATATACAGCATGTTACTGTAGAACCCATATATATCATGTTACTGTAGTACCCATATACAGCATGTTACTGTATTTACTATATTTACTAATGTTACATTTTACATTATACAAAAAACTAGTTTTCATCACACATACAGAAACACATCTTTTTATCCACTATAACAGTGAGTAGCCATATAGTACTGATGATCATCTGCTCTTTTTAAAGCCAGTCTTTTAGATAAACGATAAGTTAACGGTCTGTTAGCTCAGCTAACCTCCCTACTCAGGCCTTTAACAGATTTATCTCTCAGCTAACACACAAACTGTCTGTGAAGAGGTACTAAACTATTACCAAGTGTGATAATTGGCAATGAAAGCTTTATTTCTTTAATTTATACAGTAGATTGTAGTAATGAAGTGAAGCTGGGGCTTTTTTCAGCTCTGCTGTCCTTCTGTGCCAACATACATATGCTACACTGCACTGAAAGAGAGTGAAATGTTCACAACATTGGCAAAATTAACAATTTATACATGACATTTTCATCGGTTTTGTGGAGCAGTAACATAATAAAGTAATAACAGAATAATGTCTTCATTTTACACTGTATAATTATTACAGTTATTAATTTGCATGTTAAAATGGAAGCAGTTACGCAATGTAAAGGAGAGTAGTATTTGCTGTGATATAAAATATAGAACTCAAGCCTTACCCGTACTGTGAATCCAGTTACTTTTCTGACATTTTTACTGAAATGACAGTTACAGTACTCTGATTTTTACTGTAATTAAAACAGTATTTTCTATGTGGTGTGATTAAATGGTATGCCTACTGTGAAATGCACTAAAGCAACTTAATAGATAAATTGCTGCCAGCAAGTTACTGTACATTCTGTGGTGTTATTTTTGCAGTGTACAAAATAAAATGTCTTTGCCAACAAAGAATTTTGTGGCCCCATGACATGTCTGCTAACATTTTATTTCTTGCTGCCTTTATGGCACTCATCCTCTTAAAGTCAAATGTTACTTGATAGTTTAAGACACTTGTGCTGTAACCTTTTACTCAACAGCACTCAACAGTTTAATGTTAAAGATCTGAGCTATTTGTCTTCAAAGTTGTAGGTTCTTGTTAATCAGTTGTTATGTTCCTTGTACCTGTGAACATGTGGGAGTGAAAAATACAGATTTCTTAAATATTAAAAAAAAATCAGTAAAAAGAATTAAATGACAAATGCACAGACATTTAAAATGTCATGTGTAGCACCAAAATTACTTTTACAGCAATTCGTCCTTATACTTCTTTTAAACTTTCCACAGGACTTGAGTAGAAGGGGAAAACATGCCTTTATCTGCTTCCCTTGGTCATCATGGGAAATGTAAGATTGCTCTCCAATAAAGTGGATTAGTTAGCAGCATTGATGTGACACCAGTGGGAATACCAGAAGTTGTTGTTGTTGTTTACAGAGTAGTGGCCAACTGAGCTAACATTGCACTGAAGGGCTTCCAAATTTGGCAGACAGGATGAAGGAAAACAGTTAGAGGAAAGGACAGTGTACTGTACTGTGTACATACAGTAAACAATAAATGGAGCAATCCAAGGCACATTACATTAAAGAACAGACATGCACAAACAGACAGTTTGTACAACTTAAGGACTATGTTTCAGAAACACTGCTCTGCAGCACAGGAGCCCTACAGGGAACAGTCCTGGACCCTTTCCTCTTCATGCTCTACACTGGGGACTTCACCCACAACTCCTCATCCTGTCACCTCCACAAATTCTCTGATGACTCTGCCATCATCAACTACATTTCAGACGATGATGAAAGGGAATAAAGAGCAGATGGTACTTGACTGATGCCAGCAGAACTGCCTCCAGATCAACAAGGGTAAAACCTGTGGTGGATTTCCTCAGGACTGAGTTCTGCGGAAAGGAGAGACACCGCAGCTACTTTCTATCCACTGCTGTTTGGCATTTCAATCAAAACCTCCCCAAGCCGAGACTCACATTATCATAAACACACTATGGACCCACACCCCAATTTGTCATAGCACACTCTATCACAAACAGGCCACATGGATATCTTATCTTATCCCTACCTCTAATTAATATGCAAAAGAATGATGCAATACATACAGAACTTCTGTGCAATACCTGTAATTATTACTGTGCAATATCCACAGTTTCTGTGTATATCAAATTATTACCTGTTCAGAAATGTGCAATGTGCATATAGTGACATGTAAACTTGTACAATTTGTAGTTTCTTAATTATATATATATATATATATATATATATATATATATATATATATATATATATATAAAATTTTCTGCTAACAGACAGCTTGTTTATTTACTTCTATGGTATGCTGTATATTTTATATTTTGTATAATGCACATCTTTGACTACTAACTGCTCTTTATCTGCTGAGTTGTGTATTCTGAAGTAATAATGCAAACTCCTTGAGTGGGATAATAATTCCTCTCTTGAACTGCCACCTTACCGTGGTGGAGGGGTTTGAGTGCCAGAATGATCCAAAGAGCTGTTGCCTGTAGGTTTTTTACCCCCTGTCAGGGTCTCCCACGGCAAACAGATCCAAGGTGACAGGCCCGACCAAGAGCAGTTCAAAAACCCCAATGAAAGATCATAATAAAGGCCCCACAACATCGCCCGTTACGGCGCAACCAAGGCCCCACCCTGGAGCCAGGCCTGGGGTTGGGGCTCAGGAGCGAGCACCTGGTGGCCGGCTCTTTGCCCAAGGGGCCCACCACCCACAGAGGAAACCATTGGGGTCCAGTGCCTTGTGGATTGTGCGGTAGTCAAGGGCGGGGTCTTCGGTGGCCCCATCCCGGGACACAGCGGCTGGCTGTTGGAACGTGGAATGTCACTTCGCTGGGGGGGAAGGAGCCTGAGCTTGTGCGGGAGGTTGAGAGGTACTGGCTAGAGATAGTCAGGCTCACTTCCACGCACAGCTTGGGCTCTGGAACCCAACTCCTTGAGAAGGGTTGGACCCTCCACTACTCTGGAGTTGCCCATGGTGAGAGACATTGGGCAGGTGTGGGCTTGCTTATAGCTCCCAGCTCTCATGTTGGAGTTTACCCCAGTGAACAAGAGGGTCGTCTCTCTGCGCCTTCGGGTAGGAGAGAGGACTCTGATTGTAGTTTGTGCCTACGGGCCGAACGGCAGTGCGGACTACCAGACTTTCTTGGGGTCCTTGGGGGGGTACTGGAAAGTGCCCCAACTGGGGACTCTCTTGTTCTGCTGGGGGACTTCAACGCCCACGTGGGCGACAACAGTGACACCTGCAGAGGGGTGATTGGGAGGAACGGCCTCCCCGATCAGGACCCAAGCGCTGCTGCTTCTTGGGCGGTCAAGGAGGCAAAAACCAGGAGCTTGGAGGAGTTTGGGGAGGCCTTGGAGAAGGACTAATTGTTGGCCCCAAAGCGATTCTGGCACACAGTCCAGCGCCTCAGAAGGGGGAAGCAGTACCCTGCCGACACTGTTTACAGTGCGGGTGGGGAGCTGTTGACCTCAACTGGGGATATCGTTGGGCGGTGGAAGGAATACTTTGACAATCTCCTCAACCCCACCGTCATGTCTTCCAATGTAGAAGGTGAGGCTGAGGACTCTGAGGTGGACTCGCCCATCACCTGGGCCAAAGTCACTGAGGTGGTTTGCAAGCTCCTCAGTGGTGGGGCCCCGGGGGTGGATGAGCTCCGTCCAGAGTATCTCAAGTCTCTAGATGTTGTTGGGCAGGGACAGTACCCCCAGAGGGGCAGACCAGGGTGGTGGTTCCCCTGTTTAAAAAGGGGGACCGGAGAGTGTGTTCCAACTATAGGGGGATCACTCTTCTCAGCCTCCCTGGGAAAGTCTACACCAGGGTACTGGAGAGACGAATTCAGGCCATTAGTTGAACCTTGGATTCAGGAGGAACAATTCGGTTTTCGTCCTGGTCGAGGAACACTGGACCAGCTCTACACCCTCCAGAGGGTGCTTGAGGGTTCATAGGAGTTTGCCCAACCAGTCCACATGTGTTTAGTGGATTTGGAGAAGGCATTCAACCGTGTCCCTCAGGGTATTCAGTGGGGGGTGCACCTCCAAATCTGAGGCCATGGTTCTCGACCGGAAGAGGGTGGCTTGCCCTCTCCAGATTGGTGGAGCAGTCCTGCCCAAGTGGAGGAGTTCACGTATCTTGGGGTCTTGTTCACAAGTGGGGGTGAGAGGGAGCGTGAGATTGATAGGTGGATCGGTGCTGCTGCCGCAGTCATGTAGTCAGTGTATTGGTCTGTTGTGGTGAAGAAGGAGCTGAGCTGAAAGGCGAAGCTCTCGATTTACCGGTCAATCTACGTTCCTACCCTCACCTATGGTCATGAGCTGTGGGTAATGACCGAAAGGACAAGAACGCGGATACAAGAGGCCAAAATGAGTTTCCTCCGTAGGGTGGCCAGGAGCTCCCTTAGAGATAGGGTGAGATCCTCGGTCACCCGGGAGGAGCTCGGAGTACAGCCGCTGCTCCTCTACATCGAGAGGAACCAGCTAAGGTGGCTCGGGCATCTTTTCAGGGGAGACAGCGGGGTAGACCCAGGACACGCTGGAGGGACTATGTATTTTGGCTGGCCTGGGAACGCCTCAGGGTCCCTCCCAGGGAGCTGGCTGAGGTGTTGGGGGAGAGGGAGGTCTGGGCGGACGGACGGGATAATAATTTTATCTTTATAATTCCTAGTATGTTATTTAAGAAAATCAGCTTTCATCTGTACAAATTCAAGCCAGTACCACCATGAAATACCCTGATGATTTGATTTCTGCATCGTAGGATACATGTTCTTCATGTTCCCATGTTCTTCACATTTCTAACTACAGCCAAAAATAGGGATTTATTCAATTTGTATTTTAAAGCAGAAATCTTATACTGTAACTTAATAATAATAATAATAATAATAATAATAATAATAATAATCAAGATAATAATACATATTTTCTTACATATTTTGTAAACATCCACATCAGGAGTATAAGACTAAGAATAAACATCATGTGTTTGTATGAATGCATTTTAGTAGGTAATAAAGGTGTCATATGTTATAGGGAAAATAACTCACAAGAGGAACTCATTTATGAACTGATCTGGCTGCAGTTATGTATGGGCCATACTGACATAGTGCTTAAAATCTTATGCAACGCTAATCACAGCTGACTTTAACCTAACAAAAACACTGGGTCCAATTGCTGAAGAAAAGGCCACATGGTGTTAACTCAGCTCCAGTACAGCTGGTCCCAGACACATAATCATGGGACTCATGGGAATTCCTCTCTATCAGGACTTGGGGAGTGCATACGGATGTATGCTGTATTAGGGTCCCAGAGGTCCTTATGATGCATCATGGGCAGAAGGATTTTTATGTAGCCACTTTTTATCTCCATTAATGATTTTATCATTCTTTTTATCTCTGAACACTGGGCCTGGCTCACATACTATGTCGCATCACTCCATGGGCTGCTGCACACACAATAGAACCTAAGCATAGTCCTGAGCCAACATATCACAGACGTCACACTTACTGCTTACATAATTCGCTATTTATAGCTCTCTGAATGAAAGCCGAAAAGGTAGTACAGTAACAAAAACCTTTGTGTTTCCATGTGAATTGTGTAATAATGCAATATGAGTCAGTATAATTTCTACACATTATACACTATCCTAAGGTACACATAATATTGAGGCATCTGTAATAATATTTTCTATTTCTATTTCTATTCTATTTCTATGTGAATGTTTAAAGTGAATGAAGAATAAGATCCTTCTTAAAGATGGAGTAGGTCATTTTGAAGGGACCAGGAAAAGTATGAAAGTTTTTGAAAGGAAAAGTCAAAAAGAAAAAAACCCTCATCTGCTACTTTTAGACCTTTTGCATAGCCTCTCCCCCAAAACAAAACGGAGGAGATATGCAAGGGTGATATATTTGATACTATTGTTCTAGCGTATGCTGACCATAAATGTGAGCTCATATTTAATATGATCATATATTTTGCAATAATAGGTCTTGATTTATAACCATGATTTTCATGCCACCAGATAAAACAAAATCTGCACTTCTTTAAAAATATGAGCATGGGAATGTAACCAGGAAAGCTGAACATTAGCCAATATCAAGATTTAATGATTTCTAATCATACATAAATTCGAACTTAATAATGTGACGAAACCTTGAAGCAAAGGACAATTGCTGAAAGAGAATTTGATTTATTCAAGAATTGTACTTTGAGGGTAAAAGGAGAAGCGATTAGGCTGACTGGAAATTTTACATCAGGCATATTGCAGATAATCCTTGCAAAAAAACTTGGAAACAATTTACGACAAACCACCAGATTATGTCATTAATCTTCTCTGATGAAATGGACAACTGGGAGGAAGGGGAAGAGCAAACATGAGAATAAATTGGTCATGTGGGAACTATATTTTGTTACTGTTATTAATGCAGTGATTCACCTGTGCACACGGGTCATTTCAATTTGCCTCACAAATGTAGCATGTAGCTTAGGTTTACTGTAAAACTCAAGAAACAGTCACTTAAAGATAGAGAAAGAAAATAGCAATAAAATAAATACAGTTAGGTAAAGAAGCAAAGAATGCTTTTTGAGAGTATAACAGACTTTTAGAGTGTCACATATAGAGTCCTGTGTTCCCACGTGCTTCTAGCATGTGTTTTGTTTTGTTCTTGTCACCGCCCATTCCCAGCATGTCCTATTTGTAACCCTGCCCTATCATTATCATGTTCTAGTTTTGTCTAATGTTTTCTGTGTATATAAGCCCGTCTTAGTCCCAGTCTGTCTTTGTCGGTCTTCTTGTAGTGTTGTTGTCATGGTTATTGTATATATACTCTGTTCAATAAATCTTCAACCCAGCATGTACTTCTGCTACCTACCTGTTTGTTGAGTCCGCATTCGTTACATAGAGTTATAGTAACTTCATTGACACCACTGCAAAAAAATACGAGTACATGTCCTATTTCACATTATGCAAAATTAATACAAGCACTTTAAAAATAAAAACATCATGACTAGATTTTAAAACATTATAATAAAAGCATGTTTGTCAAGATGCCATTTCATAAAGAAAACATTCGTTCACTCCTCCTTCACTTCTTCCAAAAGCCTTAAACAAGTGAAAATATCCGTCAAACAATAAAAGGTGTGTGTGCGTGTGTGTGTGTGTGTGTGTGTGTGTGTGTGTGTGTGTGTGTGTGTGTGTGTGTGTGTGTGTGTAACGTGACATGCACAGTTTAAATAGTATGACTTAGTAGAAGTCTGGCACTCCAGTCCCAGTGTTGTCAACCCCTGTTTAAGGCTTGGGAATGTCTTTCATGATCAGAACTATTGACAAAATCATTATAATCATTACATTTCTATCTGTCAGTCAATGCATGTGTTTACAATGACTGTAATATGTATTTTGCTCATGGAAATATATTCAGTCGTAGTAGTTCAATAAGTATTAGGAATCAAATAAAAACCATCTGAGGTGCTTAGAAACCGTCAGTATGAAGAATAGCCTGTTAAAATGTAAAACAAAGATTTTATCATTCGAACACTGTTTTACTGTACAAGCCAAAGTTGTCAATCATAACAACCATGATAGAGTTTGTGTGTCACAAACTCTTTTATAGGTTTTCATGACAAATCTATTTTTCCTATAACATTTCAACTTAATATTTAAACAAGGCACTCCTTCTCACAGTTTGACACCCCCAAGTCAGATATACAGATCGCCATCTCACTTTACACCATACACCATATTAATGTACACCACTGCTTGAACAGATAATCTTCATCGAAAAGTCATAAGAAGGAAAAACTGACTTTGACCTTGTCACATGACTCAATGTTTGAAGTAATCTACAGAATATCTAGAGAAGCCATATGTTTTAGAAAACAATTCTCTGGACTATTGAAGTCAACACAGGTACATTTTGAAAAAGAGAGAATCTTAAGAAAAGAACATCCTACCATCCATGAAGCATGGGGGTGGATATATCATGCCTTGGGATTGTACTGCCATTAATGGTACGGTCACAGGCACAGGAATGATTGAGACCCACAATATATCAGTAAATCCAGGCTATACATTTCAAATAATATGTGAAAAGGCTACATCTGAACATGCCTACAAGAAGATAATGATTTAGACTACATTTCGTTGGGGATTAAAGACACATGAGAAGGGATTATGTTTCTCAAAATGGGCAAATGTGTTTGATGTGTTTATTCCTTTGACCACCATGTTGTGCCTCACTTTGTTGCAAACTGGTTATCTATAAGTTTCATATTTTGTGAAAACTACTATTTAAGGTTAGACATATGTTTTGGTAGGTACTTGGTATTTGGACCTGGTAAATAACTGCAAACTGTATGTGGGCTGAAATACAATTATTTTGAATTCATCTCATGTCATCTTTCCTGATCATCTGATTTAGAACATTCCTGAAGTAGACCAAAAGCTGGAAAGACAGCAGTGAAAATGGCAAGACTAGCTCATTGTAATACAGCACCCTGCCCTCTTTTCTCATGCTAATGCTCTGCAAAGGGCAACAGTGATGATGCCAGTGTTTAAGAATAATGATGAAGAAAATTTGCCCTCTTTGAACCAAAATTGGTTTGTCCTGTCCCCTTTCCTCAGCTATTTTCATCCTATTTTTCATTGTCACAAAAGGTCATCTGCAGTGTTTTCTGACATTAAATTACATTTGGCTCAATTGCAAAATCATAATCGGTATGGACAAAGTGAAACAATGAAAACAATGAAAAAAACACACTTAAATGCACATGCCTTTGTCCTCAAGAGCAGGATGGTGCATGATAATTATTATATAAAAATTGTTTTGGAGTTACTTGGCAATATGCTTGGTAAGAATGGGCAATGAATTGAAAATAAATCTAAAATGACACAAACATCTTGCACATGTGGGTTATTTAAGTTTTTATTTTCAATAAATTACAATTATAACTATTATAATCCATCCATGTGATTCCTTTAATTATTTTAAAATCACAAACATATGATCCTACATATGGACATTTTATCTTCATTTTGACAGTATTGAGGGATAAATGTAACATGACTAAACAAATAGAACTGTTAACCGAAATACCATTTTGTTGTGAGGCAAAAGTTAGAAGACCCTTACCTTTATTACCACTTACAATGCCTAGAAACAGAATCAGGTGCAGCAATTCAGCTGCTTAGTTTGGTTTGTTCTTGATTGTTAAATTAAGTGGTATCACCATGGTAAGATTCAAAGAGTTCTCTGAGGGCTTCAGAAAGACGACTGAAGATGTATATGAGCCTGGGAAGGAATTTAAAATCTCAAAACAATTAGATATCAGCCATTCCACTGCCCAGAAAATTATAGCCTGAACTGATTAGGTCCTAACCTCAAGCTCTTCTGCCCCATCTGAGAAGGACCCCAAGCTCCCCTGATACATCTTTAAATTGGCTTTCCACCTTCCGGCTACTGGACCTGGACTAGTTTCCCACCCTGCCATGGACTAGCTGCTCACCCACCATCAGCAACTGTATAGAAATCTACTGTTACTATTATGTCCACCAGCAAACTAACATTACTTCAGTACATGAGTATAAGAACAGAGGTGTAGGGGTCCAGTGTCCCCTAACTAAGCAGAGAACCTGAAGGTAACATAAGCCTGAAACATTGGCGTCTAACCGCTCCACCGTCACAAACCTGAGTGTTCGTGTGAAGGACGGCAGCACCAACATCCCAGTTTACCATAAATCCCTATGTCCTATGCACAAGTTCAGCCCAAGAGCAGACTGCACAATAAGTACTAAATCCTAAAATGTCATGACCTACAAGTAGCTCTTGTCACACTGTAAAGATGAACAGTACAACACACTTTATTGATGTAGAAATCAAAATCTGATATTTAGATAAACCAATTTGGCATTGTCTTAAATTATCAATGTTTAAATTTGAATTAAATGTGTATTTATGAGTAAACATGCAGGTAATTATATAGTTATAGTCATATACATTATAATATATATTTTTGTTATATTTTTATATGAGTATACAACTGTAGTAACCAAGCTTTGGGGTTCATTTATAAACATGATATTTATATAATAAGAAAGCGCACATAGACTTGGTGAAAGCTTCACCCCCATACACATTCAATTACACTGACTGCATAAAAGTCTGTTACATACCACCAATACCTCCACCCCCCCACACACACACACACAAACATTTATAAATGTTGTTGTTTATATAATTGCCAAAGTACTAGATTAGTGGAGATGAGTAACAGAACCAAGAACAAAAACTCATTAGTGAGTTGAAGAGAAGAGTGAAGTGATATGGAAATTCATGATGTTATGTCCTATAATGTCACCATTCATGATGGTGTTATGAGACTGTTGTTGTTTTTAAAGTTCTTGTTTAGTGCATGCTTCTGGTACTGGTCACTGGTATCAGACCTATGAACATTGAAGATTAGGACTTAACATAGTGGATGCACTATAGAAACTGCTTACAATATCACCCACCCCCCCCAATACCAAGTATCACACAAAGTCCTGCAAGTGCGATGGAGTATTGTGCCCTCCCCACAGTCATTGTAACTGATTGGGCCGGTGATATGGCAGGGAAGGGGAGTGACATGAAGGAATGAGAGGAAAGGAATGGCAGGGGCAGGGTATATTTAACATGGGGTTAATAATGCAGGTAATGATGATAAAGGTCAATCCCAGTCCAGCACCTGAATCACCTGATATGGGCCCTTCCAGTGCTATGCCAACCTGAGCTTCACGGAAGTGCTGAAGTGAGTGCTAGAGTGCATGGAAGTGTTGTAAGAAAAGTCAACTTGCTTCAGAAATTTATCCCATTCACCTCCATAAGAGATTAACATCTTGGCCAGCTGGTCAATCAAAGTTCTGTTGTGGCACTCGACCATGCCATCAGACTTTGAATTATAGGCTGTGGTGCATGTCTTTTTTGTCCCCAGAAGCCTGCAAAGACCTTGGATCACTTCTGCCTCAAACTGCCAGTCCTGATGGGTATGCAAAGCCTCAGGAATCCCATGCAGCAGTACATAATCTTCAAACAGGCATTGGGCCACTGACTGTGCTGTCTGGTTAAGAAGTGTGTACAAATTAACAAACTTGGTGAAATAATCTTCTACCACAAGCACATAATTATTTCCATTTGAGGTCATCGGCAGGTTGAGGTCATCGGCACTGACATCATATACAGATTAAGAGACAAGTCACTCATATGACGACGTGATGGACGTTCCAAGCTGCCCTCAATGCAGGCCAACACTCCTCTTCTTCCAGTGTGTCATGTCTGCCCTGTCAGTCCATTTTACCTCTGTCTTCCTGTCTTGATGTTGTTGTTTCCACCATGTGCTCCTAAGCACGAGTTGTTTTTGTCCTTGTCTCCTCCTTTGCTCCGCCCATTCCCATCTGTGTCTGATTTGTAACCCTGCCCCCTCGTTATCATGTCCCAGGTGTTGTCTATGTCATGTTGTATTTAAGACCCTTTGTCTCAGTCTGTCTTTGTCAGTCCTTATGTTTCTGTCAGTTTGTTCCTGGTATGTTTTGTTTCCTGTTTGTTAGTATAAGTTTTTCTTTATTTATATTAAATTCCTACCCTTGCATTTGCCTCCACAACCTCTTCCTTGTTATGTCTACTTGCACTTGACAGAAGGACTGACCTAAATCTATGGAGGCAGCAGCGCTACCGGGTTTTGTTGGGAGCAGGTTGGCTCTTGGGAGTAGGCCGTTTGAGAACGAGAGGTGAAGCATGCTGGAAAATGACTAATGGGGGGTCTGGGCTGAAAGACA
Source organism: Acestrorhynchus altus (assembly GCA_034509495.1). Lineage (NCBI taxonomy): Eukaryota > Metazoa > Chordata > Actinopteri > Characiformes > Acestrorhynchidae > Acestrorhynchus > Acestrorhynchus altus. Next base: position 22,654,358 of record CM067513.1, read on the forward strand.
TGGCAGATGTCTAGCAGTTCCTGAGCCATATGTGAAGGACTGCTGAGCCCAGCCCCCATATCCCAGCGGCTTCAGCAGAGCCAGCTCCCCGAGCCCTGCGGGCTGCAGTGGGGAGCACCGCTGAGGCCATTGGGGTTGCACACTGTGGTTGCTCCCGCCGAGGCAGCACCTAAAGCAAAGAATCTGGCAGCAGGGGTTGCCGGGAAATCAGGTGCTGCCTCTAGAAAAGCCAGGAGGGCGCGTGATGCCATGAAGACCACGTCTCCAGATCCAGTTCAGGAGCTGGAATCTTCAGCTCCAGCTCAATCTCCAGAGCCAGATCCTGCCGAGAGGGCGGAGTCCACCGCCCCTGATCTAGTCCTGGAGCCGGAAACCCCTGCTCCAGATCCAGATCCAGTCCATGAGCCGGAAACTCCAGATCCAGTCCGTGAGCCGGAAACTCCAGATCCAGTCCGGGAGCCGGAAACTCCTGCTCCAGATCCAGTCCAGGAGCCGGAAACTCCTGCTCCAGATCCAGATCCAGTTCGGGAGCTGGAAACCCCAGCTCCATCTCCTGCTCAGAAGGAGGAGTCCGCCTTTAGAACTGTGCGCAGTCTGGTACCGAGGACAATTGGGACTTTTGCCAGATCTGGGTCCATACCTTCTATGTCGCTGTCTAATCCTGTATCCACATCTGTACCCATGTCTACATCCTTGTCTCAGTTTAGTTCTCTTTTTGTGCCCATATCTGTTCCTGTTCCCATTCCTGTGTCTAGTTTTGTAATCCCTGTTCCTGTCACTGTGTTTGTGTCAGTCCCAGTCCATGTGTTTATACCAGTTCCGTTTCCTAATACTTTCCTGTCCAGAATCCAATCTCAAACTCCCTTTGTCCTGTCCTCCGTCCAGTCTCCAGTCCCGTCTCCTTTGTTTTCTGCACAGCCTGTTTGTCCAGCCAAGTCTTCGGTTCCGTCACCTGTGTCCACGGTACAGCCCCAAGTTCCCCAATTTCAGTCTCCGTTTTCATCTCCTGTTTCCCAGGCCCAGTCTCCTGTTCAGTCTCTGTTTTCGTCTCCTGTTTCCCAAGTCCAGTCTTCAGTTATGTCACCTGTGTCTTCTGTCCGGTCCCATGTACCCCAGGTCCATTCATCTGTCCAGTCCACAGTTCTGTCTCCTATTCCCTCGGCCCAGTCACCTGTTCAGTTTCTGTTTTCATTTCCTGTGTCTAATGTTCCAGTCCGGTCCTCTGTCCAGTCTCCTGTTTTGTCTAGTTACCCTTATGTCCAGTCGTCTATGCCTCATGTCTCTTCTCCTGTCCTGTCTAATGTTTCTTCAGTCGCGTCTTTGTCTCATGTCACGTCTCAAGTTCCCCAAAAGCCCTTTGTTCAGTCTCCAGTCTGTTCCCCAGTCCTGTCTTGTATGTCAAGTGTCTCCCATTCTCCATGATCATCTATATCTCCTGTCATGTCACCAGTCCCTTCTCTTCGGTCCCAGTCCAGTATTTCTCCTGTCAGTGTCTAGTCCTGTCTGTCCTTTCTGTGTGGTTTTGGGTCCCTCTCCTTCATCGGGGAGTGATGGTTTTACGCGCCCCAGAGTTCCGCGTCAGGAGGGGGGCCTACTGTCATGTCTGCCCTGTCAGTCCAGTTTACCTCTGTCTTCCTGTCTTGATGTTGTTGTTTCCACCATGTGCTCCTAAGCACAGGAGTTGTTTGTTTTTGTCCTTGTCTCCTCCTTTGCTCCGCCCATTCCCATCTGTGTCTGATTTGTAACCCTGCCCCCTCGTTATCATGTCCCAGGTGTAATCTATGTCATGTTGTACCCTTTGTCTCGGTCTGTCTTTGTCAGTCCTTATTTTTCTGTCAGTTTGTCCCTGGTATGTTTTGTTTCCTGTTTATTAGTATAGGTCACTTTTGTTTTGTTTGTACTTTGTTCCCCACTTTGTAAGTGCTTTGTTTTTCTTTATTTATAATGACAGAACCATTGCCAGAACAAGCCAATTGTTCCCCCACAACACTGTGCACACCAGCAATCTGGTCCTCCATCTCAAATGGATCCAAAGTCATTGGAAGGCGAGACAGTTCAGCCACTAACTTCTGAGGGAGAGCAAGGAGGGTGCCAGTACTTTATCTTCTCTGTATTCTTTGGGCCAAGTTGGAGGCCATGTTTGGAGATGACATCAAGCCAGATGACATTTTTAACATTGAATTTCAGATTGTATTCTGGAGAAAATACACTGTAAATCATTACTCAGAAGCTCACAATTGGAGGAGGTGGGGTGCGCCGGTATTACAAGCTCTACACCTCTCCTCTTGACAATGCGACACCAGTGGGGGGGGGGGGCAGTGTCAGTAATACTGACAAGCTCTGCTCCGCTCCTCTCCTATCGATCATGCAACCGGGGGGTGGGGGGTTATTTATTGTGCGGCCTGGTACCAGTTGCTCCACTTTATCCCAGGGGTTGGGGATCACTGGTATAGACCACATCCTGCTGTAAGGTATTTACACTCTGTCCTCCTTAGCCGCTCCTACCTGCCAGTAGCCAATGTAGAAGTTAGGTTTGCTAAACCAGGAGAAGCCATTAAAGGCATCCAGGCTGTCATTCACCCTTGTAATCAATACAGAATCTCTACTGCCCCCTTTCTTTTAAACTACGACCCCTGGGGAGGCCCAGAGACCCAGAGGCTCAACCAGCTTGCATTTGCCTGTATTTCTTTCAAAACCCTCACAGCTGAGAAAGTGATGCCAGGTCAGTTTCTCCAAGGTGATAAAACTCATAAGTGCAATCCCTGTTTGAGCATTATATCTTTCATAATGGGTCTTTAAGACATAGGCCACTGTGATGCCATTCTTGACGCTTGTCACTGCCTGTGCAATCACCACACTCAGGAATTTATGCACATTGGCCTCCAAGTAACCATCAAAGTTTAATGAGGTTAGATCAGCTGAGCTGGGTGAGCACACATTAACTGGCACTAATGTCTCACTTAGAGGGAGAATAGACAATGTACTTGCCAGACAAACATTGGAACACACATTCAGCATTCCTCAAAAGGGGTATACAGGTGTAAACCAACCGAAGCACGCCCACATCTAAATCCAGCCAAGAAGAAATGCCTGAGTGGATTTCCTGAGGATGTGAAATACATGCTGCAACATCATTGACCCCAATCTTAAAGCCACAGTCATATGCCCAATATATCCAGCATTTGTCAATTTACAGTTACTGAGCTCACACAGGTTTTGGAGACTGCTCCTTCCCAAGTGCAGGACCAATAGACTTAAAAACTCTTTTGTCCCACATGCCATCAGACATTACAACTCCTCTATGGGGGGAGGAGTGGTAACAGGAGGATAAAGGATGGGAATGAGTAGGAGTCGAACCAACAGTCAACAGTTAACAGTAACCTGCAACCAGACCACCACACACAATTGGACTGGTGCAATAAACAGTTTTTCAAAGTGCAATAATAATGTGCAATACCCCCTCCTACAGGACCCTTTTCCTCATGCACTATTATCTATATTGTATATTGTAATATAGTCTCTATATTATATATTCTATATATTTATATAGTGCTTCCTACTAAATTATTTTTATGTGCAAGGCCGAGTCAGGTTTGCAACATGAGCTGAGAACGATAACTGGTCATCCACTACTACACCAAGGCTCCGTGCTTCAGTAGATGAAGTGACCAGTGAGTTCTCATGGGAAATGGTAAGGTCAGGGTGAGGACCAGTGCTTCCAGGAATGAACAGCAGTTCGGTCTTGCTGGGGTTGAGTTTGAGGTGATGGGCTGCCATCCACGATGAGACATTAGAGAGGCAAGCTGAGATCCGGGATGAGACCTGGGTGTCAAAATTCCAATATGGTTCAGAGAGAGCCTGAGACAGCACTCCTGGTTTGAAGATTGATTTACCTGCACATTTTACAGGCAATGGGAACCAGAGTTTCTCAGCTGGTCAACGCAGTTTGAAGTTGCAGTGAAGGCCCTCACTGTTGACGGAAGCGAGTATGACTGTGAGAATTCTGCTGACCCGCTAAAGCAAAGCTGTGTTTCTGTTATGGGACAGCCTTCCTGCGGCTGTACAGTCAGACTACACTGCAGTCAGAGACCAGCTTAACAACGCTTTTGGACAGAAGCAGTTTATAGACTGTGTTAAAGCCAAACTTGCTGCTCATCTGCATGTACTCCATGACAGCCTGGAGGTTTATGCTGCTGGTGTTAGTAGGCTGGTTCAGGAAGCTTTCCCACAGATTCATTGTTTTCTTGCAGGATTGGACCCAGCATTGACGGCAAAGTGCTATGAGCAGGTTAATGCTAATCTGGATAAGCTAAAGTACTCAAAACAGCACTTAAATGTGACTAAACTCTTTTGTTATGTTTCTGTTTTGTTAGTTTTTGTTAAGTTTTCAAATCTGAAGGTTATTGTTCTGCTCCTAAACCATCATCACTAAAAGTATCTTGCACTGAAAAGGAAGATCTGTCCCATGGAGGAGTTGAGAAATCCAGCTAACTTATCGGATACAATGTTTTGCTGGCTCGGATAAGGACATTAGATTTCACACCAGGTAAGGCAGTAAACAGCTTTAATAACCAGATTTCAGATAAAAGATAAATATATTAATTTTGCCAACAAATTCCCAAGCATTTTGGCATTTTGGTGGCTCACTAAGCCATCCATCCACAAAATGGTTCAAAGCACAATCAAATGCCTGCATACCATGTTTTACTGAAACACAATCCATAGCTCAACTTAGAGAACATGTAGATTGAATAAAGACTGTAGAAGAAGAATCAAAACAAAACAATTTGTTTGATGGTGTCCTGTCCCTTTCCCATACAGTAAACATTAGCCAGTTGTTTACAGTGGCATGCCAGTTGTAAAATTATCTAAACTAAGCACTAGTTAAGGTATGGTTTAACAGTAATCAACTGTGGTCTTAGGGACCCCATGCTTTCTGTAGTTAATACTATTCCCAACACTTCAGATTCAGCTCCTGATTTGAGTAAATCATCAAACATGTAAATAATTTGCATATTATTACAATTATTTCTAGGTTCTGTACATAAAATCACTGCTATTTCATTATGTAAACACATGATTTAATAAGTTAGTAAATTGTATACAGAATATAAAGTTTTCAACAATTTACATTCCTATAATTTCTATCTAAAAGTGATGCATTTATTTAACTGTAAAAGATTGTTCTGAAAGAGCATCTCCAAAAGTTTGTTGACACCCCATCAGATGAAAACATTCAGCTAAATTTCATTCAAAATCAAATCATTCAAAATTATTCAGCCCAAAAGGGCAGGGCTATTTTGCAATAGGCTGCAAAATAGGTTTATATAGCTAATTTAAATATCAATACAACACATATGTTTTCTTCATATTCAACACAAATTTTAATGACTACTGCAATCTCATGACAAGCGTCTTTAGTCTTCTGGCAGCTGTTTCTCAGGAATCTTAGCCCATTACTCATGGGCAATGGTCTCCAGTTCACAAATTTCCTTGTGTTTTAGTGGTACGACCACCTTCTTCAAATCCCGGTGGAAGTGAAGTAGCCCTGTAGCATCAGCATCACAGAGTCATACTTAGAAAAACGATTTATGTCAGTAGTTGACAAAAAATTAACTGACCACCATACTTTTTGACACACCTAGTAAATTTTGCACATCTAACGAGGTAGATTCAGGTTTGAGAAGTTCTGAAAATATTTTTTCTGTACTCTGTACAATAAGAATATTCCACAAGTGTCATTGACTGACAGCACATCACTGACAGCATATCACTGATATATTGTTATGTATGTGTAGAATAAAAAAAAATCTCATGAAATTGTCACTGTATATCTGCAGCTATGTAAATCCGCTCAACAAAGAAATCTTCCTGAGGCCACACCACATCACAGCAACCCAGTGATTAGTAACTGACCTTAAATCTGTCAGTAATACTCATGGCAGTAATTCACCTTTAGTTTTAAAGATCCATACTCTATATGCATTTAATTTCACCAAGCCAAAATGGGGGTATTCAGTTCAAATATGATGCAATAAGGGGATGCACCAAGTCAGGGGGATTCTGGGTGGATGACAAGGCCAAATGTTGTGTAGTTAATATTCAGCATTCTGCAATATTCAGATACTGTTCCAGATTCTCTACACCTCTCTTCATGTGGGCTGCTTGTCTGGTACTTCTCATGATGGACTCTGAAAGGGACTCTGCAGAGCTTTTCCCTCTGACAAGTCATACTTCACAAAAACATGAAGCTGTCACTCTAGGCTTTATGGAACAGATGCCAATCAGCACAAGAACTTCAGAGCTGATGCTTCAATTTTGTGAGCCATATCAAGTGAAACCTCCTTTACCTTTCAGGTGAAAAAGCTCCTGTTCCGTGCACACAAAAGAACCAAGGTGGTGTTCTTCCAGAGGAAGATGGAGCATCAGGATGCCGCATATTGTATCATGATGGTTAAACAGGTTATTGATATGACGGAACACTGCCCCCCAGTACCATTCCAAATGCATAATTCATAACGGGCTTGTCGAGTCAGCAGTGCTTGAGTTTTTCTTAAAGTAGATTTTCTCTACAGTAGATTTTTCTTACAGTAATAATTTGTCTACTCTTATGTTTTGGGTTATGATAAAGTTGATGAAATTTAAATTATTCATATAATATTACTAAAATGAATGTAGTATGTTGTACTTAAAATTATAAGTAAATTCTTAAATTTAAGTTCAGAAAAATAAACTGGAAATTGAAAAAACACAGTTGACAAACTGAACTATAATTGAAATATAATACTGAAATATAATTATTAAATAATGTTTACTTAAAAACATATTACATGAACTTTAATTGTTTTAGGTAATTGGTTGCAAAAAATACTCAAATGTTTTGAGTATTCTGAACTCATTTGATTTTACAGTACACAACTGAAGTGAAAGTGAATGAATCATCCACCATCAGTAAGAAACTGCAAAGTTTTCCAGAGAACACCCAAAGACCAGAATTTCTGGAACAATAAGCTTTGGACAAAGATACTTCTGGACAGTTGGCACAAACCAAACTCAATATTTGAGCACAAGAAACTCATACCAACTGTGAAGCATACAAGTGGAAACGCCATGGTTTGTAGCTACTTTGCTACACAATGATGCCTGGGGAGCTTCACGGAATCCACTATATCTTTATAGTATATTAAATTTTATTGTATAAGAAACTCTGTCTATACAAGGACTGATGCTGAAACAACATATAGTTGCAAAAAATGGTACATGGTTACAGGAAATGTATAACCGACATTATTACAAGAGGATATATCAATTAGTGCATAGTGTGTTTAACTTTTTCCTCACACGAAAATTTAATTTCTATTTATGGTTTGGCTATATAGATATATCTTTACAAACAGAAAATTGAAAACTTGGCATGTTTACTCATTTATTTTCTGCCATTTTTGTCTGTATTACTAAAATATACACAATTAACTTTGTTTCTGCATTCACTGTCCATTTTATCAGATCCTCTTTCCATACTAGAGCACTTTGTAGTTCTACAATTACAGAATGCAGTCCTAGAGTCCAATGAGTAGATCAGCCATAGTTGGGCTGCTGGAGTGTCTAAGCCCTTCAGTGTCATTGCTAGATTGAGAAAAACCCACCAAATAGAATCATACAGCCAACAGCATCTTGTGAGGACTGATGAAGGACTAGAGGATGAACAACACCAAGTGCAGAAACAGATAGGTTTCTCCCTCTGACTTTACATCTACAAGGTGGACAAACTAGTCAGGGGTGTCTAATAGTGGACAGTAACTGGACAAGGTGTTTAAAAACTCCAGCAACACTGCTGTGTCTGATTAACTCATATCAGTACAACACACTAACACACCACTGCAGAGTCAGTGCAGTGCTGAGAATAATCCACAACCCAAATGCAATGGTTGACAATTTGCATATCAGTGCAATACAGAAAAAACACAAAGTTGGGCTATTTGATTACTTAGAAAAATCATTATTTCACCTATAGCTATATTATAGTGTCACTTAGGTGGACACAGGCACAGGTATAAGGGATTTATTAGCAAATCAAACCAAAAATACAAAGTAAAAGATATAGGAAATATACAAAACAAATGAGGAACCAACCAGTCAAAGGGAACACAAAATGTAACAAACCGAACTGACTAGAAGCATGAAACGCCAAAGAGCAAAGCACGCATGACAGTGAACATACAGACAAATACTAGACACCAAGGTTACAAGGGAGGCACAGGTGGGAACACGGATGACAGGGCAGAGCTAGGGCAGAGAGAAGACAAAAAACAACAGAGCCATGTTCTGGAAAAGGACGTGGCAAACAAAATGAAAACAAGACTGGACAGAAGCGAGACATATTGAAACTAGATTTATTTGTATAGCACTTTTTATAACTGATGTTACAAACCAGCAAATAAAAAATAAGACAAAGGATAAAAACAGAAAACACAATTATTCAGTTGACTAAAGATGATATAGTCAACAAGACTATAGTCCTTCATTTCCCTGAAGGAACCCTCCCAAGGGATCAATAAAGTTCTATTCTATTCTATTCTATTCTACATGCATGACACTATATAAACCTAGCAACAGAGGGGGCTAACGTAGGAGTAACGTAGGAGAAATTAACAGACAAATTAGCTTAAAGAGAAGACGGCACACATTTTGACTGGAGAAGCATTGAATCCATGATTTTATGGATGATGTCAATCATCCTGTCCCTTGCACCTCACAAATGAGAGGAATGCGTTGGATTGAATGTCCATGTGCAGCCTTTATCTGCAAGGTACCTCTTTACCATGTCTCTGCAACCATGCAAGAGTTCAATACCAGAGAAACCAGCACCCTCACCTACGACCGGCAGGACCTCTTAAACCTGAATAATCAGGTAAAAACCAAGCTTTCAGAAGGTGTACGAGCAGAGCTGCGTGCGCTAGGCCTGCTGAGACCCGCGGTGATTCCTGAGCCGGCAAGCGGTGCGCGAGGAGCCAAAAGCGCGGCAAGAGAGCCGGAGTCCGCGCTAGGCTAATGGCTAACAGCAGCCGACCGGCCATACATCCGTTCTGCTCTCCAACGACTGCTCCTTGGAGAATAAACTGGATCACATGAGAATTCAGCGGACAACCCAGCGCGAGTTCAGAGACTGCTGTGTGTTCGTTTTCACGGAGACGTGGTTAACGAACTCCATTCCGGACTCTGCCATTCAGCTGGACGGCCTGGTCTCCTTCCGTGCGGACTGCGACGCGGACCTATCCGGTAAGACCCGCGGAGGTGGCCTGTGTGTCTACATCAACACTGAATGGTGTAACAACGCAATGATGGTCTCCAGCTACTGCTCGCCGCTCGTGGAGTTTGCTATCATCAGAGCCAGACCCTTCCATCTGCCCAGGGAACTGAACACTGTGTACATCGTAGCAGTGTACGTTGCACCTAGCGCTAATACCAGCACTAATGCTAATGCAAACGCGCTCTGTGAACTACACAGTTCCATCATTAAATTCCAGAACTCACACCCTGACGGACTGTTCATTGTTGCTGGAGACTTCAACCACAGTAACCTGAAGTCTCTGCTGCCCAGCTTTCATCAGTATGTGGATTTTCCAACCCGGGGGGCTAATGTGCTGGATCTTGTTTACACAAACATTCCCGGTGCATACAAAGCTGAGCCCCGACCCCACTACGGCTACTCGGACCACATCTCTGTTATGCTCATCCCTGCATACAGACCTCTCATCAGACGTGCCAAATCAGTACAGAAGCAAGTGACAACCTGGCCTCCAGGAGCCATCTCTGCTCTTCAGGACTGTTTTGAGCACACTGACTGGGACATGTTCAGAGAAGCTGCTACATCTGGTGACTCCATCAACCTGGAGGAGTACACAGAATCAGTGACTGGCTACATCAGCAAGTGCATTGACGATGTCACTGTCTCCAAAACCACCACAACATGCCCCAACCAGAAGCCGTGGATGACTGCAGAGGTACGTGAGCAGCTGAGAAACGGGGACAAGGCCTTCAAGTCAGGCGATAAGGCAGGCCTCAGAACAGCAAGAGCCAAGCTCTCCCGGGGCATCAGAGAGGCAAAGCGCACCTACGCAGAGAGGATCCACAACCACTTCAAGGACACTGCGGACACGCGGCACATGTGGTAGGGCATCCAGACCATCACCAACTACAAGCCCCCTTCTCCTGCTTGTAGTAGCGATGCCTCCCTCCCAGACGCGCTGAACACCTTCTACGCAAGGTTCGAAGCACAGAACTGCACGGCAGCAAGGAAGTCCACACCTTCTCCAAACGACCAGATACTACACCTGTCCTCAGCTGATGTGCGGAGAACTCTACTCAGAGTCAACCCACGGAAAGCCCCTGGACCAGACAGCATACCTGGCAGAGTGCTCAGAGGATGTGCAGAACAGCTCGCAGATGTTCTCACGGACATCTTCAACATTTCTCTGAGCACTGCTGTTGTGCCAACGTGCTTCAAGATGTCCACCATCGTTCCTGTGCCAAAGAAGTCTCAAGTGTCCTGCCTCAATGACTACCGTCCTGTTGCACTTACTCCCATCATCATGAAGTGCTTCGAGAGCCTGGTCATGAGGCACATCAAGAACCAGCTCCCCTCCTCACTGGACCCACTGCAGTTTGCGTATCGTCCAAATCGATCAACAGATGATGCCATCTCAACTGCACTCCACCTGGCTCTCACCCACCTGGACAACAAAAACTGCTACGTCCGAATGCTGTTCCTCGACTTCAGTTCAGCATTCAACACCATCATCCCTCAGCACCTGATCGGAAAACTGAGCTTGCTGGGCCTGAACTCCTCCCTCTGCAATTGGGTCCTGGATTTCCTGACTGAGAAACCTCAGTCAGTCAGGATTGGTAACAACACCTCCAGTACCACCATACTGAGCAATGGTGCCCCCCAGGGCTGTGTGCTCAGTCCACTGCTCTTCACTCTGCTGACTCATGACTGTACTGCAAAGCACAGCTCAAACCACTTCATCAAGTTCGCTGATGACACAACTGTCGTTGGCCTCATCAGCAAGAACGAAGTCAGCATACAGAGAGGAGGTGCAGTGGCTAACAGACTGGTGCAGAACCAACAACCTATCCCTAAACTTTGACAAAACCAAAGAGATGGTTGTTGACTTCAGAAGAGCACCAGGAAATCACCTCCCACTGAACATTAACGGCTCTGCAGTGGAGATTGTGAGAAACACAAAGTTCCTCGGGTGTTCACATAGCAGAGAACCTCACCTGGTCCCTCAATACCCGCGCCATAGCAAAGAAAGCCCAGCAGCGCCTTTACTTTCTGCAGAGACTGAAGAGAACACACCTTCCACCACCCATCCTCACCACGTTCTACAGAGGGACTATAGAGAGCATCTTGAGCATTACCGTCTGGTTTGGGAACTGCACCATCATGGATCGCAAGACCCTACAGCAGATAGTGAGGACAGCTGAAAAGATCATCGGAGTCCCTCTCCCCTCCATCAGTGACACCTACACCTCTCGCTGCATCCGCAAAGCCACCAGCATTGTGGATGACCCAACCCACCCCTCACACAGTCTCTTCACTCTGATGCCGTCTGGCAGACAATATCGGAGCATCCAAGCCTCCACCACCAGACTCTGCAATAGCTTTGTTCACCAGGCAGTCAGACTCCTCAACTCACTGAGACAGAGCTGAAACTGAACCCCACACCATTCTTCACACCACATAAACCACACCAACACAAACACTGGACTGTAAACCACCCAGCACTCTACACACACACACACACATACACACACACACGCACTCAGCACACAGAGACTGGATCATCCCCATCCTATCAGCAATATTTGCTGCACACCAAGAACTACACTTCTACCTCAGTAACTGCTGTTATCATGCACATCTAGATGTACAGTATGTTACATATCTCTTGCACCTTATTCCCACCACTCATCTCACTTCTTTGTACCACTCGGTATTGTACTGTCCTGTCCTGTCTGTTGAACTGTCTCTTGTTTATTGTATTTATTGTATTTATTGTACTGTTTGCACTTTATGTCGTCCTATTGTATTGCTGCTCCATGTTGCACCTTGGTTCCGGAGGAAAGCAATTTCATTGCACAGTGTATCTGTACTCAGTTATAATGACAATAAAAAGCCTTGACTTGACTTGACTTGAACCTTCTCAGGGCATTTATAAAACTTGAACTGTCCATAGACTCAATGACTTCAAGATGAATGGCCCTGATACTTAAACAGGTGAATAAGACAGCCCAGCTTGTACTCCCAGCATGACCACCCCTAGTACAGCATGTGGACACATCGACACCGACATATGTGAAAGGTGGATCCATGCTTAGCCTATCAGGAGGTACGTTAGCTACGTGAACAGTCGCTGGATTAACCCTGGCCATATCACTCTTAAGAAGGTCTTATGTTGTCCGGATTTGGATCTGTTAGCCGTTAGCCTCTGGCCCTACTACGTCCCCCACAAATTCAATCACGTGATCGCTGTCTGTGTTTACATCACCCCCAGAGCAGACGCAGCTGCTGCATGTGAGCAGATAAATTCTGTTATGGCAATGCTGCAGACACAGCACCCTGAGGCGTTAATGATCATCTCTGGAGACTTTAATCATGCTACTTTGGACTCTACTTTGGCTACTTGTCACCAATGTGTGCACTCTCCTTATAAGAAACAACAGGACAATTGATCTGCTGTATGCTAATGTGAAAGAGGCATACAGCATCACACCCCTCCCCCCACTGGGGAAGTCAGACCACAACCTGGTCCACCTTCAGCCAAAGTACACCCCCATGGTCCAAAGACAGCCTGCAACCACCAGAACCATCAGGAGTTGGTCTCCAGAAATGGAAGAAACTCTCAGGGACTGCTATGACACCACTGACTGGGATGTGCTGCTTAGCCCACACTGCAAAGACATCGAGGGGATGACACACTGCCTGACAGATTATCTCAATTTCTGTGCAGACATGGTCTCCCCCGCCAAGATGGTACAGTGTTACCCCAACAACAAGACATGGGTAACACAGAAAGTCAAGGCTGCCCTCAACAGGAAGAAGGCCGCCTTCCAGAGCAGGGATAGGGAGGTGATAAGAGCAGCACAGCAAGAGGTGAAATGCTGCTTGAAGGAAGCCAAGGACAACTACAGGAGGAAGGTGGAATGGAAGCTAGAGGAGAACAGCATTGAGAGGGTCTGGGAAGGTGTGAGAACCATTACAGGCCACAATACCAAGACCAGAGTGGTGGGGAGAACAGTGGAGAAGGCGAACATGACAAACAACTTCTTCAACTGGTGCAACCCATGCACCCCCCACCCTCTCTCTTGCTGCATCCATCTCTTCCTCTTCCCTCAACACATCCTCCACCAGTTGCAATGACGTCCTCATCATCATCACCAACCACAACACAGACTCCACTCTTCACTGCGGACCAGGTCAGAGGTCAACTGAGGAGGCTTCACCCCAGGAAAGCAGCAGGGCCTGACAAAGTATGTCCTCGACTGCTGAAGAACTGTGCTGCAGAACTGGGTGAGCCAATCCAGCATTTCTTCAACCTCAGCCTGCAGGTGGGGAGAGTGCCTACCCTCTGGAAGACATCGTGCATTGATCCAGTTCCGAAAAAGAATCGGCCAAGTGAGCTGAGTGACTTCCAACTGGTGGCACTCACTTCCCACCTGATGCTAGAGAGTCTCTTCCTCAGTCTCCTTAGACCCCAGGTGCAACATGCACAGGATGGTCTGCAGTTTGCGTACCAGGCGGGTGTTGGTGTGGAAGATGCAATCATTTACCTGCTACACTGAGCCCACTAGCACCTAGAAAGGGGAAAGGCACAGTGAGGATCCTGTTTCTGGACTCAAGTGCTTTCAACACCATCCAGCCCCTTATACTTCAAGATAAACTGAATGGGATGGGAGTGGACCCATGCCTGGTCACCTGAACATCCAGCTACCTCACAGACAGGCCACAGTTTGTCAGGCTGAAGGACATCACATCTGACACTGTGATCACCCCAGGGCACTGGAGCACCCCAGGGCATAGTGCTGGCCCCTCTTCTCTTCACCCTGTACACAGCAGATTTCTGCTACAGCTCAGTGTCACATTCAGAAGTTCGCTGATGATACAGCCATAGTTGGGTACATCAGGGATGAGAGTGAGGAGGAGTATCAGAGCCTGGTGAAGGACTTTGCAGTTGCCACAGGAATCATCTGCAGCTCAACATCTCAAAGACCAAGGAGATGGTCATTGACTTTGGGAGGTCCAGACCAAAGTCACAACCAGTTCTGATTGAGGGAGATGAAGTGGAGGACACACACAAGCTGGACAAGCTGATCAGGTGGGCTGGCTCTGTGGTTGGCACAAGGATGGACCCTCTGGTGTCAGTGGCAGAGAAGAGGACTATGAAGAAGCTACTGGACATTATGGACAATGCCAGTCATCCTCTACACACTGTCATCAGCCACCAGAGGAGCCTGTTCAGTGAGAGATGTTCCTTCCCAAGTCCTCTCTGGGGGGAGAAGTGGTAACAGGAGGATAAAGGATGGGAATGAGTAGGAACCAAACCAAACAGTTAACAATAACCTACAACCCGACCACTACAACACAACTGGACTCTCTGTGCAATAAACAGTTTAAAAAGTACAATAATGTGCAATACCCCCTCCTACAGGACCCTTTTCTCATGCACTATTATCTCTATTGTATATTGTAATATAGTCTCTATATTATATATTCTATATATTTATATAGTGTTTCTTATTAAATTATTATTATCTTTCTACTTTCTGTACTTTACTGATGCTGCTACTGGAACCTTAATTTCCCTGAAGGAACTCTCCCAAGGGATCAATAAAGTTTTATTCTATTCTATTCTATTCTTCCACAGCTGTCTCTAATGCTTTGGCTTTAGCTACTGCGGCTGCAGCCCTTCTTTCCAGTTTAAGAGCGTCTATCGACACCTCTAATTGTGCCGTCTCTACCTTTACTGATGCCTCCAGATGTGCTTGTTCCATTTTGATTTGACTTCTTTTTCTGCAATTGCCTCTTCCGCTTTATAAGCTTTAGCCTCGGCTCATGCTAATGCTGCGGCTACACTAGTGGCGGAGCCATGTGACCACTTGGATGAAGATGAACCGGTGACCCGAGACCTGCTCTGTAAAGATTGAGAGCCTGATACCTTCTTGTCTTACATCTCAGAAAAGACTTGCCTAAGGTGGTCCCAAAAGCGTTGTTTTACTGTCCTGTACTCTTCACATGCCTTGCATAAATTGACAGGCAGATAACTCCATTCCTACTTATCATGCAGACAATAATAATTTCACATTGTGAAAGTGAACTCCATTCACTTATCAGCTATTCGGCTCCCCAATCAGCTCTGGCCTTGGCAGATTCTGCAAATCTCCCCCGGAGGACGACGCTTGGGGACACTCCCCCCCGCCCCTACCTCCTGCTGTTTGTAGACTCTGGCTAGCTTCTCAAGGCTGTCTTCAGGAATGCACTGAGCACTGTTATCTGCGAACTGAGACATTGTCTCCATGGTGACTACTGGATTTCAGCTTTTGGCTCCTGGGCAGGGCGCCATCTGCAGGAGGAAAAACGCCTTCACAGCTTTTTCTTCTCCCTGAGCAAAGACTGCATGTGCACTCGTTGAATGGCTGCCGAACGGGACTTGCTTGTTGAACTCTGGAGGTAGGTTAATACAACAATACCCAGATAACCAGATGTTGATAACAGTAATTGAACCTTTCCTTGCTCTAATATGGAGGATGACTCAGTTGACTACTGATGATATCATCAACAAGCGACACACATACCTACAGAGGGAGCTAACGTCAGCGAAATTAACAGACAAGTTAGCTTAAGGAGAAGATGGCACAATGACTGTTGCCATGTCTGTTGCATTGTTTCTCAACACTATATTAATATATATTTTTTTGAATATTCCATTACTTGGTCAGACAAACAGGGTCATCTGACCCATGTCAATGTCTGTGAAGCTAACCATTAATATGAGGACCAAACAGGAGCCCTCAGTTTTATAATCACAGACTGTGGTCCATCTGTTTCTCAGTATTTGTTGCTTGTCTTCTAGTCCTTCATCAGTGGTCACAAGATGAGATCAGGAAGCTGTTGGCTGGGTTTTTCTGGTTGGTGGACTGTTCTCAGTTCAGAAGTGACACTAATTAAACTATTTATTAAAAAAGTACACAGACTACACAGCAACATCATCTGACATGGAGAATTTTATTGCTATGTGTGCAGACTTGGATATAGCACTTGAGAAAATGAAGATGCATGCACTGTAAGAAAACAGTGTGGACGCAAACATGCTCATGCTCAGTTTTTTATCTAGTATGATCCTTTTTGTTCAACAACAACTGAAGAAACAATTAGAGAACATTTTAAATTAGTAGTCAAAAACAACAGATATCAATGTGTATTATTCTACACACACACACACACACACACACACACACAAAGATCAGCTTTCACAAGTTTGTCAGAGAAAATGGTCTGTTCTCCATATATATATATATATATATATATATATATATATATATATATAATTTCTCAGTTCTTGAGATCAGTATGAGTATTAGATCAGTATCACACAGGCTGTGACAAAAATTAAAGTCATATGAAATTTCAAGGAAGCGCAAAACCAAAACCAAAATTAACCCAGACAGAGCAATGAACCACAAAATGAAGCACGGCCACACTGCTGGCAGTAATCTGTACTGCTTTATTCTCATTAGCACTCATTAACACTTATTAACACTCATTTCCAGAAATCTAGACCTAATGGGTTGATTTATGCAAGGGGAATGCCTGTGCTAATAGGAAGGCTCTGAGGGCCAGCACATTGCAATGTTTGGTTCTTTGAGCATTGACACAGTCAAATCCAGCCTCCATATGTGCCCTGAAGGTTCACTCATACAACTGTGAAGCAAGCACTTTCCCATACATATTCCCTGCAAGCTATTTACCTTGTGTTAAAAAAAAAACAAAAAACTAAAAGGTAGTAGAATGAGTTTCCAAAAGAAGATTTTTACCTAACCAGACAACTAATTCAGATTCCTACAACCACATTTCCTAAAGAACTTATATGAAACTATGACCACTTTATATCTGATATTTATGTGTGAAAAATGCTTAAAACCAATTCTACATCAAATGATATTCTGCACAGAATTGTCTTGGTTTGGCACTGACTTTGGCTGCTTTTCTTTCATTTGCTTCTGTTTTGACACCAACTCCTTAGCGCATGGCTATGTTTTGTGTTCTTGGGTCTGCCTTTCATCCACTTTGTCCTCAGCTAGAATTTATCACAACACCTGAAAAAGCAACTCACACAGAGTCCATGTAGGCACCAGAATTTCTTTAATACACTCATTAAACTGCAATTGCAAAACAACCAGAACAACCCAGATAAGGATAAAGCCAAAGGTGTAGTTATAGCTCCAAGTCTCTCTCCAGAACACACAACCCCCACTGTCTACATGTCCTTATCCATTTGCTCATGCATATTTTTACGTTTTTCTTCTGTGTGTTTTTGCTGAGAAATTGGCACTATGCAATGTGGAATGATAACAACCTTAACAAAGGATATGCTTAAAATAGGAGTATTTAATTTTAACACCAGAAACACAGCCGGCTGTATATTTAAATAGTAAAATTTAATAACTGTGTTTGGCATAATTTACACATTCTGTTAAGTGTTACTACTCTGGAAATCAAACAGAATTTGGAAATTGGTAGGTGAACTGGTGACTCTAAAGTGGCCCTTAATGTGTGAATGTGTGCACCCTACGATGGACTAGCGCCCTGTCTAGGGTTGTTTCCTGCCCTTGTGCTCAGTGTTGCCAGCTGGGCACCAGATCCCCCGTGACCCTATTCATGAATAAGCGGTACAGAAAATGGATGGGATGGATGGAAAATAAGTTAACAATAAATAAAATCAATATGTTGATATTTACAATATATTGCCCAGCCTTATTGTGTAATGTAAAGATTGTAGCAATCTTTAAAATAAATTTTGTAACCATAATTTTTAATCTATTTTGGCTTTTTAACATAATTTGTATCATGTCACAGTTTCATAATAAACAAACAGAAATGTTCTAGGATGACTTGGAATGTTTTTTTCCACTTCCATTTAGTCGGAAACTGTAAAATTACTTTTTTAGACAGTGCAACTACAGTTGCATTTTTCAGAAAATCACTGTACTCAATCTGGTACAGTATCTGAATAGCAGTTTTTGTCAAAATAGTGTGAAAAATATTGTGAAAGTCTTTAAATATTGTGATACAATATTTTTACCATATCACCCAACCCCAGTGTGAATATGAACAAGATGCATTTAAAACCATTTCAAAGCTGATGGATCTATAAAAAGTGGAGCATCCCCTAAATGGCTAATATTGAACAGAAGTGTCAATGATCCCCATTTTAACTGCTGGCAAGTGTTTCCATTCTAAGTTTAATTTAGTAGACTACACTGTCACCTTTACATCACATTAAATAGTTTAAAATAAAGAGTTTGGTTAACCTTTCATTTGTCTAATTATTTTTAATCTTCACACATCTTCTACAGTTCTTTGCATTTAATGCACATGCTTCATGGTGAAGATGACTACTACAGAACCTCATAAATTATACATTTTATTAACCAGTGTGTGGGTGGGATGGGGCAGCAGTATCTTTCTTCGTCCGCTTTCACTGTGTTGCTTAAACAGCAAACCTCCATCACGCACTCAGAAAAAAGCTGAATGGTGATGTTCTGTTGGCTACAGGATGCAAAATTACAACTTAAACAAGACAAAATTGCTAATAACCTCTACACAATTTCAGCTAGCAAACTCTCTTTCTGTCATGAGCAGTGCAAGTTTAATAAGCTAACAATTAGCTCCTAAATCACACTGTGTTTGTCTGTTTGAGTCTGTGTAACTGGTGCATGCGCAAATCAGAACATCTGGAGAAAAGGAATGGTGATGAGAGTTGTGAGGAAGTTAGGGGGCTGAGAATGTTTACTGTTCTGTGGCCTCAATGCAAAATGACTCAAATGATGTCATCAGAGCATTTGATTTACCAAAAAAATATCTGGATATTAAGAGTATTTCATAAGATATAACAAAAAATGTTTTAAGACAAATCATCTCCTCTGATTTTAAGCTTTTAAAAATACATCCTGGGTGCACTTACAACAGTATTTCATTGTGAATAAGCCTTATACAGATATATTCCTAATACTCAAGTGACATGAAATAACCAGGTACAAATGAGGCCTATGAAACACTTTCATTAAAACATTTTTGTCTATGAATCTTTACTGTTGGATGTGTTAATTTACAGTCACATTCGATCATAAACCTTTTATCGCCTGTCAAGCATCTGTTTATTTGTTGACTTTACCTCATTGTTCATTTTAATCACTGCTTTTGATTTTCATTAAATCCACTCTCTACTCTCTGGCAGAAGCATTTCTTCTAGACTAGTGTATGTGTAAAGCTTATATGAGTGAGCAACAACAGTGGTGCCATAAAGTCTTTATGCTTCTGTAACATGAAGGCTTTTATGTTGTACAGTATAGAAGCACAGATGTGAGGTTGAACTTAGACATAGTTCTGCAGCATGGCTGAGAAGCTGAATACAGTTAACAGGGTGCAGATATTAGCAAAGTGCAATTGTATGAACCCTTAACATAGTTATAAAAGTAGTTTGTCTTAATGTGTGATACAGTACTTTTCACTTCAGATTTCAACATGAAATGTTGGGCAAAATGACTACTTATTACTGGGAATTTATTTTATGTCACTACGTCACAGTATGCTTTTGTAAGCATACTGTGGATATATGTAAAAATTTTAATTTCATATTACATTACAAATTGTTTCACATTAACTGGATTTAGTGAAAACAAATTACTGTGTGTATAAATATTGAAATATTGTAAAAATGTCTAAGTATTTACACTATGTCCTACTCTACTCCACTAATGAATACATTCAGCTACTTTAAGCTGCAAACATTGCTGACACAGATGCACATACAGCTTGTCTAGTCCAAAACTAAAGCTAACAGAAAATAACAGACACAAGAATTTCATTGCATTGTAAAGACACATGGCTAGTTCCTAAATTATAAAGTTGCAAATACATACACACACACACACATACACACACACACTTGATTGATTTTTAATCAATTGCCTATAGTCACAGCCCTGGAGGTTATATGGTTAATCAAATTCGGTTGCAGTGCTCCATAAGTATGCAGATAGAGGAAGGCAGTAAGCAGGACTCAAAGCACACAGATTAAATAGGATGTAAGAGAAATAGGATTAAAAAAGTGCAAATGTGCTAAGCAGCTACGTATGGCACAGTCCAACAATGATCTGTTTGGAGAAACAATAATTGTTTCACAATGTTGTGTTTTAGCCTAACTAAATGACTATGTGTACAGGATGAGACTTATTCAAAAATTAAAGTCAAAAGAACAGAAAGCATGGTTAAGCATTGGCCATCAAGGTTCAGTGTCATGTCTCTGTCATATTCTAGTCCTGTTCACCTTTTGTCTTAGTTGTTGTGTTTTCCCATGTGCTCCTACCACATGCTTTGTGTTTGTTTTGTCCTTGTCTCCTCCCTTGCTCTGCCCCTTACAAGCTATGTCTCATTTGTAACCTTGCCCCCTCATTATCATGTCCCTGGTGTGGTCAATGTTTTGTTGTATTTTGTCAAGGTCAAGGTCAAGGCTTTTTTATTGTCATTACAACCGAGTACAGGTACACAGTGCAATGAAATTGCGTTCCTCCGGAACCAAGGTGCAACATAGAGCAGCAATACAATTGGACGACATAAAGTGTTAACAGTACAATAAATACAATAAATACAGTGAACAAGAGACAGTTCAACAGACAGGACAGGACAGTACAATACCGATTGGTACAAAGAAGTGAAATGTGTGGTGGGTATAAGGTGCAAGAGATATGTAACATACTGTACATCTAGATGTGCATGATAACAGCAGTTACTGAGGTAGAAGTGTAGTTCTTGGTGTGCAGCAAATATTGCTGATAGGATGGGGATGATCCAGTCTCTGTGTGCCGAGTGCGTGTGTGTGTGTGTGTATGTGTGTGTAGAGTGGTGGGTGGTTTACAGTCCAGTGTTTTGTGTTGGTGTGGTTTATGTGGTGTGAAGAATGGTGTGAGGTTCAGTTTCAGCTCTGTCTCAGTGAGTTGAGGAGTCTGACTGCCTGGTGAACAAAGCTATTGCAGAGTCTGGTGGTGGAGGCTCGGATGGTCCGGTATCGTCTGCCAGACGGCATCAGAGTGAAGAGACTGTGTGAGGGATGGGTTGGGTCATCCACAATGCTGGTGGCTTTGCGGAGGCAGCGAGAGGTGTAGGTGTCACTGATGGAGGGGAGAGGGAAATGTCCTTGTCTTTGTCAGTCTGTTTGTTCCTGTCTTGCTTTGTTTCCTTCATGATTCGTCAGTAGAGAGTCTGTTGGTTCGTATGTTTGTAAGTCTGTTCTCATGCTGTTCCTTTGTTTGTTTGGAATTAATGTTTTTTGTGTTAGAGTACCCCAGTTTTTGTTTGTGTCCCAGGTTTTGTTTTCCTATATTTTAATTAAATCCTCAACCCCAGCGTTTTATCTCCACTTCCCTAGTCTTTGTATGTCAAACTCAGTAGACATTCAGTAGAACTATTTAACACTTATTCACATTATTAACTTTCCTCTATACCTGTATGCTAGACTACAGAACATTGTAAATACTGATGGTATATTTCAATGTACAATGAATTACTACTACTAATAAACAATGCAAAAATACATGGTTGATTACATTGTCACACTCAAGCACAATTTCAATTGAATAAATGTGATGGTAAATACTGTAATACAGAGGTAATTAGAGGTGTATTCAGCCTGTCAGAGCTAAAAAATAAATACTTAAAACTTTCTTTAATGGACAGCTAAGGCCAAAAAACAAAGAATACTTAAATACAGCAAAAATAACACCAGTGCCAACAAACATTTTAAGATTAAGCAAAAAGCTAATTACATAGCACCATGCAGCTTATGTTAGTACTGTCACTGACCATGAGAAAAAAACCCTTAACATTTCTTAATTTGTGAGCCAACAAACCAACAAATGCAGTAACCAAAGTCAAAATGAAAACAAATAAAATACAATACAAATAAATGTCAGTTCTATGAACAAACATGTACACCAGATGTTCTTAAAGAGCAATAGGGTTTCCTAAAGAGGGAGATGCATGTTTATAACCAAACATATATTAACAGTATCATGCTTTATGAATTCATGCAAAGCAACTATGTCTTGAAAGCATCTGACACTGTCTTACTCTTATTCAATGTGGGTATACTGTACATTTTTTACACTTTTAGTAATGCATAAATTGCAAAGCTTCTACTTTTCATTTAGCAGTTTTCAAATCTGTTATGTTTAACCACAGGTTTTTCCTATAGATTCAAACTACTTATGCAACCTTTCAACACTTTAAATATTTAAAATGCTATGATGTTGCCTAAAATGAACACTTGCTGCTCACCTTACACTTCTAAGCTTTGACGGTTTGCTATTTTATCAGAATAAGGTGTTGTGGGTGCCAGATTTTGGGAAGTATGCAAATACCAATTAATATTGTTACTAATCAATCACCATTGCTCATCATTCTCATGTAATAGAGCTAACATTACCTCCATCACCTCAAAGTCCCTGTATAGTCTGGTTGTAGTACACTTTCTGGCTTACTCTCTCCCTCAAGTTCCCTGTAGTTACACACTCAACACTGTGAATCTAGAGGGAGTTACAAGCGACAGTGCAGGGAAGGGATTTCATACTATATTAATTTTGGTTCAGTCTACTGTCTACATTTAAGATGAACAAATGGGCAGCTCCCTCTAAATTATGCGCCTGTCTCTTAGAAAGAAAAAAAATCAAACAGCATTGGCTCCTGAGGACTGTCGGGCCACCAGGAAAATGCTTACAAGTCCAGCTGTGTTTTCCGTCACATCAAGCATTTTGCATTTAAGTTTAATTTTAGTTTGTGACACACAGCAAATGGGACTTCCTATGGATTGCTTTCATAAGAATGGCTTTCTTCTTCTCACTCTTTCATACAGGCCAGATTTGTGGATTACACAACTAATAGTTTTCCTGTGGACAGATTCTCCCACCTGAGCTGTGGATCTCTTCACAAAGTATCCTTGCTTTATTTGCCTTTGGGACAGCTGGGATAATGAAGCGCACAATCACACTGGCCTCAGCGGACAGAGTTCTCTGTGGGGAAGAACAACGTAAAGAGGGAGCCACTGGTGGACCCCCGCAAGGTGCTGATGCAACCACTACACATCAAGTTGGGGCTCACAAAAAATTGTGTCATGGCTCTAGATAAGGAGTCGAGAGCTTTCAAGAACCTCCAAGATCTTTTTCCTAAGCTGTCTAAAGCAAAGATCAAAGCTGGTGTCTTGGTCAGACCACAAATCAAGAAGATCATAGAGTGCAACGAATTTCCCAAGAAGCTAAATAGGAAGGAGGCTTGGAACAGTTTTGTCGCAGTGGTTCACTGCTTCCTAGGCAATCAGAAAGATGAAAAGTATGCACAACTGGTTCAGACTCTGATAAAGAACTATGTTGCAATGGGCTGTAGGATGTCACTCAAAATCCATATCCTTGATGCTCATCTTGATAAGTTCAAAGAGAACATGGGAGCTTATTCAGAGGAGCAAGCGAGCACTTT
Organism: Acestrorhynchus altus; assembly: GCA_034509495.1. Taxonomy (NCBI): domain Eukaryota; kingdom Metazoa; phylum Chordata; class Actinopteri; order Characiformes; family Acestrorhynchidae; genus Acestrorhynchus; species Acestrorhynchus altus. The sequence continues at coordinate 22,678,167 of CM067513.1, forward strand.
CACCAGGACATTATGAACTTTGAACACCGTTATCAAGAACAATATAACAAGAGCATGATGGACGACTATATTTGGGGACTTATTCCTGAAACTGATTTGCAGTTCTTAGTTCTTAGTCTGACTGTATGAATGAGAAGATGCAATATTGACTGTTTCTATACTGAAAATGCGTAACTTTCTTTGCTGTGGTCACAGAAGCGAAGTTTATGATGAATGTAGGCAATTCTGCATTTGTTTTAGACATAAACAATTGGAATATAACACTAAAAGGCTGGGAACAAAACTTGTGTTACATTGTGCAATGGATTGAACAGTACCCTAAAATGTTCATAGCTCTGGATATTTTAATAACTCTTTACTAACCTTGTTTTATACTTTTCCACAACTTTATCCCTTACCTGTCTGATGTGTTCCTTGGTTTTCAGAATGCCGTCTGACCACTAATGTTCCCTAACAAACTTCTCAGGCCTTCATGGGACAGCTGAGAATAAATTACACACAGGTGGACTCTATTTACTAATTGGCTGAGTGAGGTTTGTTTTTTTGTTGTTTGTTTGTTTTTTTAAATATATAATTTCCTTTTCACTTCACAATTGCTTCTTTGTGATGATCTATCACATACAATCCCAATAAAATATATTAAAGTATGTGGATGTAACAGGAAAATGTGGAAACTTCAACTCCTATATGGTGTATGTATCTTTGGTCATTGACTGAGCATCTTGAGCACCTGCATTACCGTCTGGTTTGGGAACTGCACCATCACGGATCGCAAGACCCTTCAGCGGATAGTGAAGACAGCCGAAAAGATCATCGGAGTCCCTCTCCCCTCCATCAGTGACACCTACACCTCTCGCTGCATCCGCAAAGCCACCAGCATTGTGGATGACCCAACCCACCCCTCACACAGTCTCTTCACTCTGATGCCGTCCGGCAGACGATACTGGAGCATCCGAGCCTCCACCACCAGACTCTGCAATAGCTTTGTTCACCAGGCAGTCAGACTCCTCAACTCACTGAGACAGAGCTGAAACTGAACCCCACACCATTCTTCACACCACATAAACCACACCAACACAAACACTGGACTGTAAACCACCCAGCACTCTACACACACACACACAAACACACACATACACACACACACGCACTCGGCACACAGAGACTGGATCATCCCCATCCTATCAGCAATATTTGCTGCACACCAAGAACTACACTTCTACCTCAGTAACTGCTGTTATCATGCACATCTAGATGTACAGTATGTTACATATCTCTTGCACCTTATACCCACCACTCATCTCACTTCTTTGTACCACTTGGTATTGTACTGTCCTGTCCTGTCTGTTGAACTGTCTCTTGTTTACTGTATTTATTGTATTTATTGTACTGTTTGCACTTTATATCGTCCTATTGCACTGCTGCTCCATGTCGCACCTTGGTTCCAGAGGAACGCAATTTCATTGCACTGTGTACCTGTACTCGGTTGTAATGACAATAAAAAAGCCTTGACCTTTACCTTGACCTTGACCACATGATCATCATCCAAAGCTTAGGTCCTGTTCATAAAGCTGTATGGAGATTTTGGAAATTTAAATATGGTTGTTGTAGAAAATGCTGTCCATTCCCTAAATGTGAGCTTTAGTGAAAAAAGCTTAAAAGTTTTCTCATTCAGACTTCTATTGCTATATGCTTCTATTTTGTAAGCCCACACAGTGGAGTAATTCTTGTGACTCAGTTGAGTTCAATTATAAAGGTCCCTCAAAGTTATAATTTCAGCCAGGCATATAATGTATGGAAATTAACATTCTGTATTCAGTACTGCAGCACTGAAACTGATTACCTACTGTGTACATTAAAAAAAGATCATTCATGTGGCCACAGCACTGCAAGTGGAAAGTACTCTTCGAGTGATACCATTGAATTCCAACATTTTAAATACAGGCCTAAAGAAAAAGAGAAAATTAATATATGGAATAGGGCCCCATTTTATCCCAAATTCCATTTTATTTTTTCTGTGTTCTTTAATATTTGGTTTTACAGTTTTTCCTTTAAGGAAACACATGTCATCAAAAATGTGTCATTGTTCATAAGTAATCAAATAAGTAGTCCTTCATGTTATTTATTAAAAAAAACAAAAAAAACAAACAAAAAAAAACATTAACATTACAGCTAGGTTCTTGTAGGCCTGTTTTGTCTTAACCAGCAGCTTGCTCTGTGGAGAAAACCATGCCTGTTTCCCAAACTGTACACCTCTATACTTTACTTACTACATTAATAAATGTACTTTTAATAGTGGTGCACTGTTATTAAAAACACTTTTGTGTGGTTTGGGACACTGTTTTAAGTGAATCTTTATGACACATCAACGCAAATTATGCAAATCAACATACCATGATCAATAATTGATTATGTTAACTACCAGACCCACACAAATTAGGATTTCCTAATTCCTAACTAATCTATTTCCCACACTAATCTTTGTTTTAGTTTAATAGGCCTCTGTGATCTACATTTTTACATGTGAATATGGCACAGGTTACTTCAGCCTTATTTCAGTTCAGAGTGAAGAGAAGTTCCATTAAATATAGATATATATTAGATAAATATTATTTATTATTATTTATTATAGATAAATATTAGATATAATTTTCCTTTTGAAATATTTCAGGTATGTGCTCTCCAGATTAAATAAAGACCATAGCAGGGTGTTTTTATTTAATGAGAAGAAGAATCTGCTTTAAAAAAGCACAAAGATGTGTAAGCAGGAGATAGGTGTTGTAAATTGACACACCTGTGCAGTCCATTAGACAGATGAGTTCAGTGAAAAACAGTAGATAATTAGGCCTATACTTTTCTCAGAGAAAGAAGGAAGAAGGAGGAGTTCATGTGAAAAATTACCCCAGTACACCCATGTAAATTTGTGCTCCAGGTGTTGTGGTTTGCAAATTTGTGTGTTCAAACAATGTAAATGCATTAAATTTTATGGTATTGCAGCATTGCAATATGATTTTTACCCACTCATAGCCACACTTGATTTAATTTTTTTAAAAAATGGATATGAATGTCATAAATAGAATGTCATAAAGCAACACTTTCCTTTTAAAATATTCAGAAAAGATTTTTAGACAACAGGAGGACAACTACTGCAGGTAGCACACATTGATATGTTTCAAGAAGAAAATATTTGTTCATTCTGAATGGTATATTTTTCATATCACACACCACATGCATGTATGCAAACTTTGGGTGTCCCAGGTCAAATGACACATTCTGTTAATTTTCAAAGTGAAAATAAATTTGCACGTGTCAAACTTAAATATACAGTGGCATGCAAAAGTTTGGCCACCCCTGGTCAAAATTACTGTTACTGTGAACAGTTCAGCAAACTGAAGATAAAATGTTCTCCAAAAGGCATACATTTAAATATGGCACATTCCCTTTGTAATTTAAACAAAAACTATTTATTTTCTTTCTTTACATTTGCAAAATAACAATAAAAGGAAAAGGGCCCGAAGCCAAACTTTGGGCAACCTGCATGGTTAATACCCAGTACTAGTCCTACCTCCACATAAGTTATTTCTTTGTTACCTTAGTTATTTATTTTTCTTCTCAGGAATAGCAGATATTTATTTTGTTTACCTTCTCCCTACCTTCTCCCTTCTCCCCCTATTGATCTGTGTGTGCAAACCGTTGCAAAGAAACATTTCACTGCATGTTGTTCTGTGTATAACTATCTGCATGACAAATAAACCTTGAACTCTACAAGCACCCACTTTTGCAAAGGTATCCAGCTTGCAAATGCTTTTTGTAGCCAAGAGTCTTTCAGTTCTTGTTTAAGGGATTTTCATTCATTCGTCTTCCAGTTCTGTGAGATTCCTGGGCTGTCTTGCATGCACTGCTTTTTTGAGGTCTACCACAAATTTCCAATCATATTCAAATCAGGAGACTGTTAGGGCCATGGTAAAACCTTCAGCTCACACCTTCTGAGGTAGTCTATTGTGGATTTCTAAATGTGTTAAAGATCTTTATCAATTTGTAGAAGCCATCCTCTTTTCAAGTTCAGCTTTATTACAGATTTTGTTTAAATTTAGTTTGCTTCCAGAATTTGCTGGAATTTCATTGATTTCATAAAAACGTCCTCGCAGCTCTTCTACCCCCCCTGGATGAGCAAGGACTGCAAATGTGCGCTAGATAAGGCTGGCTGCCGAGTGGGTGCCCATACACCCCCCCTAGTCTGTGTTGAATATGTGTGCTTAAGTGCTTGGATGTTTTTTTATCTACCTAAATCATGTTCCTCTTGGAACCTAGTCTGGGTCTGTTTTTTTTCTTCCATTCTTACCTCATGTATATATGCTATTGTTTTTCTCAATGAATTTACCTTTTCCTTCGGGATTGTAAGGGATCAATAAAGTATATATCTAATCTAATCTAATCTAATTATTCCCGCTACTGTCTATGTGAAATGTCCCCCATTCATTGGCTGTAACACAAGCCTAAGCATGCCTCATCCACCACCATACCTAACAGTTGGAGAAGTGTTATATTCATGAAATTTGCTGCCCTTTTTTCTCCAAACATATCTGCGAGTTCTATTTTAAATTCATTGGTCCATCAGGCTTATTAAGATGTTTTGTGGTGAAGATGCAGGAGAGGTTTCCTTCTGATGACTCTTGCATGAAAGCCATATTTGTGCAGATGTTGCTCAACAGTAGAACAATGTACCACAACTGCAGAGTCTGCTTAATGTTCCTGAAGGTTTTTTGCAGTTAAGAGGGGATTCTGATTTGCCTTTGTAGCAATCCTACAAGTAGCTGTCTCTGAAATTCTTCTTCGTATTCCAGACCATATCTTGTCCTCCACTTTTCCTGTTAACTGTCATATCTTATGATGTACTCACACTAGGTATTCTGTAAACAGTATTAAGCACAGTACAGTGGTTCAGTTGGACTGAATGACAAGCATCTAGTGTGAGCGCTAATCATGCCTCTGAAAATCTTCTTTACAAGCTACACAATTAACAGAACATTGTTGTGGTTCAAAATCAATAAATTTATCAGGCATGCAAAAGTAAATACAGTCTGGTCATCTGCTCAATCTGGACTGTGTGTTCATTTACAACACCTTCACTGTTGTAATAAATTCTTCTAATTAATTAAACCGTAAATTATTGAGGGCAGGAAGTATTCTAGAACTGGGACACTTAACTATATAATACACCGTGGAGAGCATATTATTATTATAATTATTAAAGAATGAAGATTATTAGTAACTGAATTGTAGTATACTGTATTAGTATAACAATTGTATAAAAATATAAGTATAAAAATTCTTTTTAGCAGCATTGGTAATCTTGAATTAATCTTAATAATAAATGTGGAGTAATTCAGACTACAATAGCAGAGTCACTTTCTGTTTAATATCTGTGGATTGCCTGCTGTCATTCTGTGTGATGTTCTGTGTTTGTGCAGTCCATATTGGGCATGTGATGGAGGTGACAGTTGGTAGGAGCACTCTTCTTTAAATCAAAGCTGTATTGTGATGATGTAAGCATGCTTGGGCCCGGTACTTTAAACACAGTGGGAGTGCAGAGCAGCAAGGGAGGGGCGATAATTGTGCTCCAGCGTGGTGTGAGAAAACCTTGCCTAGTGTGAGTAAGCCCTTAATTACATTTTGAACTGAGGAAATGGCTTTGCTATCTTCTTGTAGAGTTCTCCTGCTTTGTGGGCCTTAACCATTTTCATGTTCAGAGTGCTAGGCAGTTGCTTAGAAGAATTTACGGCTTTTTTTGGGAGGGGGGGACAAGGTAAGAGGAGTCTGGGCATTTGTAAAACTTTGAAATTGCATCACTGGGCCTTTCTTAACAATGACTGTGAAAAGCCATAACCATAACAAGCTAATTAAGCTAATTAAAATCTGACCACTCAAGGTTCCTCCTAAGGTTCCCATACTTTTGCAAGGTACTCCTTTTTTCACTCTACAATTATACAAAATCAAAATAATACACTTAAAATGTTGAAACTGTGTTTCATCTTTACGTCTTTGTAGATCATTTCATCAACTTGCTTAATTGTTATTTTGACCAAGAGTGCACAAACCATATGTTTTATACACAATATATACAAACTGTTATTGCAAATAGGTGAGCAATTATGAGCTTTCCCAAAGGCTTAGAGACAAAGATGACTAATTTCTTCAATATTTCAAGAAACACTAATTTTGCATCTTTCAGTTGGAAGTTTCTTTTGAGGCTGCATTGTTTGATGAGGTGACAGGAAACATTTTGTTCTAAAGACCCTTCTCTGAAGATCATACTTGTGCACGTGTTATAATACAAATATAACAAAAGAATCTGATAAATCTGCTAAGTCAATAGTCTTGTGCAGCCAATCAGAGGGTTTTCATTTGCCAGATCTATGAGAAGGTCTTTACCTGATACGTCAAATCACTGTGCTGTCTTCTTAAAGCCATCACATGCTTTGTGCATATAAATTGCTTTATTTTTTAGAGAAGCTTAGAGGATCACATGACTGCTTACTGTTGGAGCAAACTTGTCTTGTAGACAAGATGTAGATTGTCTTAAACAAGCAGTATATTTATAAAGCACTTAAATGTGCATCACATGATCTTTTCTTAACAAGCCATAGCCTTTACAAGCTTTACAAGACATTGGAAACAATTTCCGAGGCCTCACATCTATCTCTTGAGATGCCCAAACATTTGCATAGTGCTTTTGACCTTTTTTCACTGAAATTGCACAAAAGTCAAGGGGGAGGAAGGTTTGAAGTTTGGTCTTATGAACGTTTTGATCACATTCCTGTTAATTTCCACTGTATTATTTATGCCATTCTCAGCAGTGGCAATTTCCATAAAAAATATATCTTTAATGGAATGCATCTTATTGCTTTGCATACAGAGACAGTTTAACTTCAAAAACCAATCTAAGAAAGAGGTTTGTTGGATTCAAAACCTACTCACATTTGATCGCTGCAGTGTAGGATAACATAATTTACATAATTTGGGATCTTAGTTATGTTACAACTAAGTTAATTTAGAGAATAAACTTGATTGATATAACATGAATTAATAATTAATTTGGATATTAAAGTACAGCACAATTCACCTGAACATTCACTTTGTCACTCATTAAAACTTTACAGGTGTTTTAACATATGATATCAAACAAACGATACAGGAAAAAAAACAAGTGATAAAGAACTATGAAGAACAAAACCCTTCTCTTTAATTCTGCATCGATTACACTTGTATTCTTTGTAGAAGAAATTATGTTCCGCAGTGAACTGTGATTATGGAGCTGATTATTTATTAGCAGTATTATTTACAACTCTACAGCGATTTGCCTGCTTATGATTAATACATGCATGATTTGCTTTTGAGGCAATTAGATCTAAATGGAATGCTAGCTAGTTTACATTTCTCAATTCTGCTATAATTTTAAAGAGGAATCAAATGCACTTTGGTATGAAATGCTGCAGCATGGAGAAACCAACCAATTTCTTTACCAATTTTTTAGAGTCACTCTGTTCCTCAGACATCTGGTTCCTTTCACTACCACTATGAACAGTTGTATCTCGCTTTATATCAATCTACATTACATCACATCTTAACTTTGAATCTGAAGATTATTTACACATGTCCATGGAATTCCTCCAGACTGGTTTATGAAGCAAGCTCACATCCCAAAGGGAAGAACTTCCAACAGCCCATAAAAGCCATGAGCCAGACCTGCTACTAAACCCTCTGCTTAACGTGAACTAAGGTCATGTGTAGGGATTTATGTATCCTCTTCCTCTCTAATCCACAATCTTCCATTAAATATCAGCAAATCTGCCTTAGTAAAAAATCCCCATGACGTCAACAGACACAGGTATCCCTGTGCATCATTTTACAGTCCTGGCTGCTTCCTGATCAGTAAAGGTCTCCTCCACTTACAACCATCTACAGAAATGTATGTCATGGAACCAGCCTGGGCTTTGAGTAGCACACATTATCCATCATGCCATTCCTGTGGTCAATCCCTCAGACTACTCCCTCCATCATCGACGCTGGTTGCATTTGTGGAATATCTCAGCTTTCCATCAGCTTTACAGGCGGGTTTTATCAACTACAGAGCCTTTTAATCTGAGAGCTGACGCAGAACCTCCCTCACAGGCGTCTGATGGGGAAGCATCTCCACCCTGCACATGAACGAAGGCCACTGGACATGAAGAGCAAAACCCAGATCAGGAGAGAAACCCGTCCAGTTCACAAACACCGCTGTTATCACAAGGTCACGACACACATTTCCTCTTACCGTAAACTCCCTGGCAAACAATGCCCTTGAGAAACAGCGCCAGCAGCCAGAGGAGAGAAAACGCTACATCCATTTTTACGTTGCTATCAACATGTCCAGCTGTGGCGGCAGCGGTTTCCTCCAGATCTGCGGTCCTTACGTCTCGACAACGGATTCGCGGGAGCGGTTTGGAAACACTGCTCCCAAAAACAGCGTTTTAACGGTCATTTTCACCGCAGTCAGCCCGTTCTGTCCTCCTCCGACGTGTGTCCTCACTCACATCCTCCCAAAGCGAGGCAGAGACCTGCCTCACCGCCTCATTCAGACTGCAGCCCACGACCACCACTCATCTCCGAGCTCACCAAGGAGGAGCGGGCTGAAGAGGAGCGGGCTGAGGACAGATGTGACTCGTGTTGACGGATTTCAGACGGGAGGCAGACGCACGAGGCTGCGCCACACCAGCTGGCGGACTACGTCAAATTGCTTTTTACTTTCCCACCCATATAGGGGAAGACCCCGCCTCCTTCGCTGTGATTGGCTGTCAGTGAGCACTGACCCGCAAGTAGGCGTTGAATACTACACTCCGAGCCAATCATAGCGCTGTTTATTCAACCCCCCCCCCCCCCCCATCTGTCGCACTGGGGGATGTGCTCCGTTAGCCAATAGTGGCGCAGGGGGCGGGGCTTGTCGGAAAACGGGCGGGGACTGAGCGGCCGTTCATTAGTATGAGGAGCACTTTCACCGGCAGAAACGCGCGAATGTGGCTCATTATACATTGAAGGCAGCTCGTCTACGGAGGCTGCAGGGGCTTCATTCGTGCAGTACTGGTTCAAACCAGAACCAGTTCACTTGGTGCACAAATAGGAGGTGTGTAATTATCCCTTTTGCCACTGAGCTGCTCTCCATCTACGGCCTCCTGCTCCCGAGCCTCCGGAGTTCATTATCACCCACAGCATCTTCTGCAGGACACTGGACTAAAGAGTAGATTCTGCCAAACACACTAAAGCAACAGACTGATTAAGTTTTTCTCAGGTGTGAATTAAACCTAATAGATGTTCTTCTGGACAGGCTGATATAAAGGTGCTGTAAGGAAAGTCAGATTACTCCCTGCATGTAGCTTATAGGTCTGTAATGAACATTTAAGAACAACACTTAAGAACAACACTGATCAAACCCAGCACAACAGCTGTGAACTACACCATATTTCTTCTGAATCTAAATGAACAGTGTGCATTCAACAGCCTTGATTATAATCAGCAGACTTTTTATCTGCATTGGATACACTGTGCAAATGCAGATGTGTGCATACAGTGCCATCCTCTGGACATAAAGGAAAGAATGTTACTTGCTGTTAAAACTGGTACAGAAATGTTGGTACAGAAGAGATCAATGTCAGTCCTTTTTGGGGTTGGAGCTGAAGCCACTTAATTACAAGTAACTTACATGAAATATATCTTTACCTCATCACAGAAGCTTACAAAAGGAAGATGAATAATAAATATGCTTCCCCTCTGATGCATGAAGCCAATTATCATATGTTTAAGTTGCCACACCTTAATGCATTTCTCAACTCTGTGCGTGTGCTGAAATAATATCTCTGTCATGTTACTTACATTTTTGATACACTGTCAGCATTAAATGTTACAAAATCACTGTGGGCTTCACTTTGCCCATATATGGAAAATTAATTTGTTAAATTAGTCTAAAAAAATGCTGTCTATGTAAACATATTTGAGACTGGCCAAAGAATATATTTTTGCTTAAACAAAGAACAATCAAAATTATTTAACTTATCCGCAAGAAAAATTTAAGTAGCTTAACACAACTAATAAAACTATTACACTACCGTTCAAAAGTTTGGGGTCACATTGAAATGTCCTTATTTTTGAAGGAAAAGCACTGTACTTTTCAATGAAGATAACTTTAAACTAGTCCTAACTTTAAACAAATACACTCTATACATTGCTAATGTGGTAAATGACTATTGTAGCTGCAAATGTCTGGTTTTTGGTGCAATATCTACATAGGTGTATAGAGGCCCATTTCCAGCAACTATCACTCCAGTGTTCTAATGGTACAATGTGTTTGCTCATTGGCTCAGAAGGCTAATTGATGATTAGAAAACCCTTGTGCAATCATGTTCACACACCTGAAAACAGTCTAGCTCATTACAGAAGCTACAAAACTTCCTTTGAGCAGATTGAGTTTCTGGAGCATCGCATTTGTGGGGAACGCTCAAAATGGCCAGAAAAAGAGAACTTTCATCTGAAACTCGACAGTCTATTCTTGTTCTTAGAAATGAAGGCTATTCAGATCTGAACCCCATTGAGCTGTTGTGGGAGCAGCTTGACCGTATGGTACGCCAGAAGTGCCCATCCAACCAATCCAACTTGTGGGCGCTGCTTCTAGAAGCATGGGGTGCAATTTCTCCAGCTTACCTCAACAAATTAACAGCTAGAATGCCAAAGGTGTGCAATGCTGTAATTGCTGCAAATGGAGGATTCTTTGACGAAAGCAAAGTTTGATGTAAAAACAATGTTATTTCAAATACAAATCATTATTTCTAACCTTGTCAATGTCTTGACTCTATTTTCTATTCATTTCACAATGTATGGTGGTGAATAAGTGTGACTTTTCATGGAAAACACAAAATTGTTTGGGTGACCCCAAACTTTTGAACGGTAGTGTATATTTCCAAATACAACAGCAGTCTAAGAATAGAATATTAGAATCAATCATAAGAGCACACATTTTCAAATCAGATGTTGTCTGAAGCACACTTGAAAATCAAGGGCTTTATTAGTAACATCAGTTGTGCTTGCTGTAAATACTTGACTAGCTGTTTGCTGACTGACATTTGATTGCATGTTAGAAGTAATTCAAGATAATGGTTAAAAAAAGTTAATTTCTTTGCACAAACAAGGAAAATGATACAAAAGCTAGCAAAGGAAATTAAGGTTTCTAGAAATACAGTTGGAAGCATAGTTCACAAGTTCAGATTTAAAGGAACACTAGCAACACTATGTGGATTTGGCAAAAATAGGAAACTGTCATCTAGCTGGTATCAGATTCTAAAGGAGGCAGGGGGTCAACAACCCTTCTAACTCAAGTGACCACAGGCACTGAGGTTTCAGTTTCAAAGTAAGCCGTATACTAATTGCTGAAAGTCTCCATGTCCAAACTCCAAGGCAAGACCTCGCTTGTCCAAAAGCTCAAGAAAGATTGACTCCAGCAAGCTCAAAACTTGGTCCGCATGATATTGTAAAAAATGCTATTGACAAAATATATTATAGCAATATTAAATAATACAAGAATTTTCACAAGAAGTTGCAGGAAGTCAATGACCCAATGTGTCATGATATTAATAATGCATTTCACTAAGCATGTGACTTCTGAAGGTCATTGGTTGTACCAGAGCTATTTAGGGGCTACATAGCAAAGGAGGTGAATAAATATGCTCATGACATTTTTCAGTTTTCCGTCCGTCCGTCCGTCTTCTTCCGCTTATCTGGGTCCGTGTCGCGGGGGCAGCAGTCTAAGCAGGGATTCCCAGACCTCCCTCTCCCCCGACACTTCAGCCAGCTCCCTGGGAGGGACCCCGAGGCATTCCCAGGCCAGCCGAGAGACGAGAGACTCCAGCGTGTCCTGGGTCTACCCCGCGGTCTCCTCCCGGTGGGACGAGCCTGGAACACCTCCCCGGGGAGACATCCACCTCAACTGATTCCTCTCAATGTATAGGAGCAGCAGCTGTACTCCAAGCTCCTCCCGGGTGAGCCCAGCCACCTTACAGCGTAAACTCATTTCGGCCGCTTGTATCTGTGATCTTGTCCTTTCAGTCATTATCCACAGCTCATGACCTATGCCCGGATCATCGTCTCCGGCCCTGTGCCCACCTACCGTCATGGGAGTGAGCCATACAGCCGCCTCTTTGCTCTTCACTGCTGGGTGCGGGACTGGTGCGTCGGCGTCCACACGGACTACATGGACAACTGGGAGAGTTTTCGGGAGCGTCCAGCCCTCTACTGCAGAGACAGCCTTCACCCCAGCTGCCTAGGATCTGCTGTCCTCTCCGGGAACATCCAGGAGGTTCTTCACCAGGTTTGACTGACTTCATACAGTCTCACCAGTGAGGTAAATAGACACTCGGAAGGTAAGTGATTCACTTCATCACTGGTCACACCTATCTCTTAGTTCTGAAGTAAGTACTGTTTCTAAATCTCTCCACTACACTATCAATACCACCTTACCCTGCTGTATTGAGACTGTGTCTGTCCCATGTAGAGCTCAAAACCATAGCCGCCAGAAAATCTGTTTTAATAATCTTATTAGAATTACAACCAAATCTCCCAGCTCTCTGAGAACCAGCAGCTCCAGTATCAAACTGGGATTATTAAACATACAATTTTTAACCTCTAAAGCAGTAATTGTGAATGAAATAATCACTGATAAGGACCTGAGTGCTCTGTGTCTCTGTGAAACCTGGGCCAAATCCAATGGATATATAGCCCTGAATGAATCTTGTCCTCCCTCCTTCAGTCACTACAGTCACCCACGTAGATCTGGTCATGGAGGTGGTGTAGCCACAATATATGACTCCACCTTAGCTATTACTCAAAACTCAGGATATGAAGCAAAATCTTTTGAAATACTTAACCTAAAGATATCGGACCCAGCTCCTGTCCCTAAAAAGCTACATGCATTCCAACTTATCACTATCTACCGTCCTCCTGGTCCGTATACAGACTTTCTCTCTGAGTTCACAGACTTCTTAGCCCAATTAGCTCTGTCTACTGACAAAGCTGTAATTTTTGGAGACTTTAATATCCACTTCGAAAAGGCCCAGGATCCACTTAAAATGGCCTTTCAGTCCATTTTGGATGACTTTGGACTGAAACAAATCATCACTGGACCTAACCATCGATTTAACCACACCCTAGACCTAGTTTTAACTCTGGGTACCGACATAGACAATGCATTCTGTATCGTACAGACCGACTCCATTTCAGATCATTATCTAATTACATTTGACCTAATCTTACACCATAACATACATCACTCACCCCGTTCCCTTAGTAGACGCACCTTAACAACCTCAACAGTTAATGAATTCATTAATACTCTCCCAGACATATCCACTGTCCCTGTCCCCTCCAACCATAGTGACCTCGACTGTACATTAGACACTCTAAACTCAGTACTGCGCTCAAATCTGGATTATCTAGCTCCAATCAGAACCAAACTAATTAAAGATAAAAAATTAGCTCCGTGGTACAATGACCACACACGCACTTTGAAACAGACATGCAGCTACAAACGCAAATGGCGGCAAACAAAACTAGAAATTTTTAGGGATGCCTGGAAACACACCATCACAGATTATAAACACGTTTTAATTAAAGCTAAATCATTATATATTGCATCTCTAATAGATAAAAATAAGGACAATCCTAGATACCTGTTTAATACCTTTTCAAAATTAACCAGCAGCCACAACACAGGCTCAGTCATTCCAACAGACATCTCCTGTAATGACTATGTGACATTCTTTAATGTCAAAATAGAAAAAATTCGACAAACGATTCTTAATCTGGCTTCAACCTCACCTACTCACACATTTGAGAGCAGTACTGATGTTGATACTGAGTCAAGGTTAGAATACTTTAAGCCTGTCAATGAAAAAGACCTCCTTAGTTTAATTAGCTTCTCTAAATCATTCTTGTGTTCACTAGATCCAGTACCCATACGCTCCCACCACTATCCTATCATTACTCAATATAGTTGTCTCTTCACTTAGTCTAGGATACATGCCCAAATGTCCTAAATATGCAATTATTAATCCCATATTGAAAAAGCCAAATCTTGACCCTCACGAACTTACTAATTACAGACCGAGAGCAAACCTTCCATTCTTAGCAAAGATTCTAGAAAGAGTAGTGTCCGACCAACTGTACACCTACCTCCACCGTAACAACTTAAACGAGGCTCTCCAATCTGGATTTAGACCTAACCACAGCACCGAAACAGCTCTGGTTAAGGTTACAAATGACCTCCTACACTCCCGTGATTGAAATCATAATACTATTTTAGTTTTATTGGATCTTAGTGCCGCATTCAAAACCGTTGATCATTCCATTTTGCTTCATAGACTTGAGAATAACTTGGGAATTAAAGGATCAGTCCTAAAGTGGTTTCAATCATACCTGACTGACCGCCTCCAGTGTGTAAGCATAAACACTACTCACTCCTATCTCACCACAGTAAAATATGGCATCCCACAGGGGTCTGTTCTAGGTCCACTACTGTTCTCCCTTTACATATTACCGCTGGGTGATGTCATCCGAAAGCTTGAAATTGACTTTCACTGCTATGCAGATGACACCCAACTCTACATATCAGCCAAACCTAATGAGGATCATTGCCTCAGCAGAATAACGAACTGTGTTATAGAGATTAAAAATTGAATGACACAAAATTTCCTTCTACTAAACTGAGAAAACAGAGATCTTAATATTAGGATCTAATAAAGCCTATAACCCGATCAACCTAAACGGTTTTTCGATTACACCGTGCTCAACTGAAAGAAATCTTGGGGTTATATTTGACTCTGCATTCGACAGCCACATTAGTAACGTAGTAAGACTGGATTCTTCCATCTACGCAATATTACTAAATTGCGTAAATCACTCTCACGCAAGCATGCAGAGATACTGATGCATGCATTCATCACATCTAGACTAGATTATTGTAATGCCCTTCTAGCTGGTAGTTCAGGGAAATCACTACAGAAGCTCCAATCAGTACAAAACGCTGCTGCGAGGGTTCTAACCGGAACTCTGAAACCACATTAGTCCTGTTCTTTCATCCTTCCATTGGCTTCCCATTAAATTCAGAATAGACTACAAAATACTGCTACTAACATACAAGTCACTAAATGGCTTAGCTCCCCAGTACCTAAATGACCTCTTAATACCCTACAACCCGTCAAGCAGACTGCATTCTCAGGACGCAGGCCTATTGACCATCCCTAGAATCAAAAAGAACACAGTTGGGGGACGAGCCTTCTCTTATAAAGCCCCCCAGCTCTGGAACAGCCTTCCTCCTACTGTTCGGGACTCAGACACACTCTCCATCTTTAAATCACGCCTGAAAACATTTCTCTTTATGCAGGCTTTTCATTAACACCTCTAAGGGGGC
Organism: Acestrorhynchus altus; assembly: GCA_034509495.1. Taxonomy (NCBI): domain Eukaryota; kingdom Metazoa; phylum Chordata; class Actinopteri; order Characiformes; family Acestrorhynchidae; genus Acestrorhynchus; species Acestrorhynchus altus. The sequence continues at coordinate 22,693,654 of CM067513.1, forward strand.
ACTAATCTTTCTCCCTCTCCCCCCCCCCCCCCCATGTCCTGAGCTGCCCTGGATGCCTGCAGATACTGGTCCACTCATCCACTTCCTACTACCAACTGCCAGACCCGACTATGCCATCTGCATGGATTTCATTATTCATTATTCATTCATTCATACCTGTGTCATTACTACAAGCTAAACTGTATTTATCTTCCCTCCCTCTATTTTTTTTTCATTTAATTTCTTTTCCACTTTCCATCCCAATGTATTGTGCCATTGTTATGTGCTCTCTGGTGTCAACCAGAGGAGGATGGGTTCCTCTCTTGAGCCTTGGTTCCTCTCAAGGTTTCTTCCTCCAAAACTGAGGGAGTTTTTCCATGCCACTGTTTGAATACTGGCTGCTCATTTGAGGCTTGGACCCGGATCTTTGTAAAGCTGCTTTGTGACAACTTCCTGTTGTAAAAAGCGCTATATAAATAAAATTTGATTGATTAATTGATTGATTAATGACCATAGGTGAGGGTAGGAACGTAGATTAACCGGTAAATTGAGAGCTTCGCCTTTCTGCTAAGCTCCTTCTTCACCACAGCGGACCAATACACAGACTGCATGACTGCAGTGGCAGCACCGATCCACCTGTCAATCTCACGCTCCCTCTCACCCCCACTCGTGAACAAGACCCCAAGATACTTGAACTCCTCCACTTGGGGCAGGACAGCTACATCGATCTGGAGAGGGCAAGCCACCCTCTTCCAGTCGAGAACCGTGGCCTCAGATTTGGAGGTGCTGATTCCCATCCCAGCCGCTTCACACTCAGCTACAAAACGCTCCAGTGCCTGCTGAAGGGCCTGGCTTGAAGAAGCCATCAGGACAACATCAACCGCAAAAAGCAGAGATGATATCCTGTGGTTCCCAAACTGGACTCCCTCCAGCCCCTGGCTGCACCTAGAAATTCTGTCCATGAACAGAACCAGTGACAAAGGGCAGCCCTGCTGGACTCCAACATGCACCAGGCCTAATTTACTGCCGGCAATGCGGACCAAGCTCCTGCTCCGGTAACAGAGGGCCCCGGACCCCGTATTCCTGGGGCACCCCCCACAGAATACCCCAAGGGACACGGTCGAATGCCTTGTCCAAATCCACAAAACACATGTGGACTGGTTGGGCAAACTCCCATGAACCCTCAAGCACCCTCTGGAAGGTGTAGAGCTGGTCCAGTGTTCCTCGGCCAGTATGAAAACTGCATTGTTCCTCCTGAATCCAAGGTTCAACTAATGGCTGAATTCGTCTCTCCAGTACCCAACATGGCCCAATAGTTCTTCTTCTTCAGCTTGTTGGCATCCCTTACTTCCGGTGTCCACCACCGGGTTTGGGGATTGCCGCCACGGCAACCTTACGCCCACAGCTCTGGACGGCAACCTTACGCCCACAGCTCCAGACGGCCGTGTCAACGATGGAGGCTGAGAACCTGGTCCACTCAATGTCCACAGTCTCCCCAGGTAGCTGTGAGAAGCTCTCCCGGAGGTGGTAGTTGAAAGCTTCCCTGACAGAAGGCTCAGCCAGACGTTCCCAGCAGACCTGAAGAATACCTTTTGGCCTGCCAGGTCTCTCCAGCCTGCCCCTCCTCCAGCAGATCCAACTCACCACCAGGTAGTGATCAGTTGACAACTCTGCCCCTCTCCTCACCCGAGTGTCCAAGACATAGGGCCGGAGATCAGATGAGACGATAACTAAGTCTATCATTGATCTCTGGCCTAGGGCGTCCTGGTGCCATGTGCACTTATGGACACCGCTATGTTTGAACATGATGTTCATTATGGACAATCTGTAACTGGGGCAGAAGTCCAACAACAGAACTCTGCTCGGGTCCTGATCGGGGAGGCCGTTCCTCCCAATCACCCCTCTCCAGGTGTCACTGTCGTTGCCCACGTGGGTGTTGAAGTCCCCCAGCAGAACAACGGATTCCCCATTTGGGGCACTTTCCAGTACCCCCCAAGGACCCCAAGTACTCCGCACTGCCATTCGGCCCGTAGGCACAAACTACGCTCAGAGTCCTCTCTCCTATCTGAAGGCGCAGAGAGGCGACCCTCTCATTCACTGGGGTAAACTCCAACTCGAGATGACTTAGGTGGGGAGCTATAAGCAAGCCCACACCAGCCTGACGTCTCTCACCCTGGGCAACTCCAGAGTAGTGGAGGGTCCAACCCTTCTCAAGGAGTTGGGTTCCAGAGCCCAAGCTGTACGTGGAAGTGAGCCCGACTATCTCTAGCTGGTACCTCTCAACCTCCCACACAAGCTCAGGCTCCTTCCCCCCCAGCGAGGTGATATTCCACTGCCCAACAGCCAGCCGCTCTTCTCCAGAGCAACTTTAAAAGTTACTCATATTACAAAGGTGAGCCACAGTAGTTTTAGGAATCTTGCTCAATTACTCTTATTGGTGTAGCACAGTATAGTTTCCCAAACTGGAAATTGAACACCAGTTGCACACATGGTGTGGTGGCCCACTGGTGGTGTTATCTGTTGCACCACACCAACCACTTTTCTGCAGATGCATCACATACAATTCAGATATAAATGTTTGTAACATACAATTGTAAATACATAGTTTAATACATGAACCCTTTGTTGAGGCAACTTTAACAACTTCATTCTTTGAACCTTTAAGCTGATGTACAGTTTCTTCATGTAGTTAATTTGAGGATGGCAGTAATGCATCTCAAAGGTCTTTTGAAGTATACCTTCATAGATTTTTCATTTCAGGATGCTCCAATAGATTCTCTAAGGATTGGGGTCAGGGTTGTTCAGCTTTTGTAAGAGAAAAAAAGGAGTCAGTTGTGTTTTATGGCACATGGGATAGTGCATTGTCCAGCAACAACATTATATTTCATAAAGCATGATTTTGTGCACACTGCATAGATGAGATATAAGTTGCAAGTTGCAGAGAGTGAATAAAAATAAGCCAGTGTGTTGTACTGCAAGTAAGCACCAACCAACTGCTTTTTACATAGTCTGCAGTAGTGAGTGTTGTAAGGGTCTCAGACGAATCTCAAAGCATAGTGATAGACTGAGTCCAGTAGTGAATCAAGGGTACTGGTGGATGCTTGTAATGTCCACATAATCTATAAATGATAATAATGTTGCCTCCATGACTTATTCCTGGGCATACACAGGCAGACTATATTTATTTATATAAAGGAATCCAAGTTGCTGTCTTGGATTCCTTGCTGAGAATCAGTGCCTCCAAATCTGAGGCCATGGTTTTGAGCCGGAAACGGATAGAGTGCCTTCTCCAGGTCAGGGATGAGATCTAGGGGTCTTGTTCATAAATGAGGGAAAACTGGAGTGGGAGATCGACAGGCTGTATATGAAAACTACTTGTTTTGGTAAATCATATAAAATTCAAATAAAATAAGTTTGTGGGTTTAATGTAAAAAAATGTGGACAAGCCACCGCTAATACTCCTCTTCTCTCCTCTCAACCACATAATGGGGGTTATATACACACACAATACAATATCTGTATCTGGTCCTGCTTACTCCCATATATTGAGCAGTGGTCTTAAGTGAAAATGAAAACAGGAGATATAGGAGAAGTACAGGAGGCTCTTCAGATGTGCTTTAAGACCACTCACTGCGAGGTCTTGTGTGAGTCAGCTGTTGAGGACATTAACAAGATGTCTTGTTAATGTCTGCACCATTGACTACATCAACTTCTGCATTCTTCCAGTCAAGTGGGTGTGTTGTTTTCTCAACTACTAACTGTGGAACACAAAGGAGAAAGACTTAAAGAGAAGATCCTACTTAGGACTGTGCAGAAGGAAATAAAAAGGAGACTGAGGGAAAGTAAGGAGGCCTACAGCAGAACAAAACTTCAGCAGAACAATGCAAAGGAAGTTTGACCTGATATGAGGAAAATCACTGGCATTAATCCTAAACCACAAACTATGGGGGACAGTTTGGACACTGATAATGAGCTAAATGTGTTTTTTTCTAACAGGTTCAGCATGTGAGCACCCACCTCCAGTAGCTTTAACCATATACCCACTCCCTCACAACCTCTCTCCACACTCACACCCCCTTCCCCCACAGCCATTGTCCAAAGACCCTCATCCCCCTCTAGAGGTAACAACCAGCCAGATGAAGAGACAGCTGGAGAAGCTGAAACTGGGCAAGGCAGCTGAAGCAAAAAAAAAACCCCTGCCATCTAGACCAGATCAACAACACTGTGAGATTCACTTTCTCTGAGTTCTTAAGTGCATTTAACATCATTCAAACTTTCATGCTTGGGGAGAAGATGTATAAAATCCATGTGGATTGGTCCATGATAACCGACTCTCGAATACATCTCAGGGAACTGTCTCTTAACTTTCCACTTCACCCTGGCTTATGCACTTCAGATATTATATGATGGCTCTGCAATAGTTGGGTGCAACAGGAATGGACAGGAAGGTGAATACAGGCACCTAGTGAGCAGTTTTGTGGTAGAAGAACCATATGCTCCTTAATGTGACCAAAACCAATCAGAGGTTTTGGCTTATTTTCTTTAGAAATAACTATTTATTTTAATAACCTAATAACTTATTTATAAAATAAATAACACCAGGTTATATTCAGGTTATATATGGAGTTTCCAGCAGATTTTGTGATAAGTTTAAATGATTGAAGTGCATCTGCATGAAAGTTCAGTTTTGCTCCACCACAACTCCCTGCTGAGGAACCAAGGTCAGAAATAATCCCTACTGTCTGCAGTTACTCCAGTGACACCAGTGAAATTAATAACAGTAATGGTTATCTGGCTCTGGAATCTGCAATCAACTGTGTGCAGCCTGAATATATTTTGAAAATACCTTTTGGAATCTTTTGAAACATTGAATCATTTTCTCTCCTCCCCAAACACAAAGCCTTTTGACACTGTCCTTTATAGAGCCAGCATCTCAAGGACATTATCAGGGGATTAAGTGTTAATAAATGAAACAATGCCAGGGTTATGTAGGCTTATGAACATATCCTCATTATGCATGGCAAAACAGAAACTTGTTTCACAGCATGTGAAACATATAAACTTACTTGGAAACTCAAAGCTTAGAGATTAATATAGATGCCATGACTTTCGTGATTTGCTTGTTGGCCAATACTAGGTGTTAAATGGAGGAATATAAACATATACACAGAGCAAGTGCAGAAAACAAGATTAATTTTGCTGCATGGTAGTTTGATACTGTAACTGTGTATCCTATTACTATTTGTAACATTTATTACAAAATGTAATATTATTTTAATTTCCAATAATACCATAATCCTGTTAGCAATCATCCCCATTCATATTCAATAAACCTTATGGCTTGTTTTCCTTTTACATGCCTCTGGTCACTAGACAGTTCTCATGAGCACTGTTCTGCCCACTTCACCAAAGTTACATAGCAGTATGCCAACCCTGGCATAGCAATGATATAATATGATACTATTCTTTCTGTATTACAAAATACTTTTGTATTACAAAATTAAAGTAGTGCTTAAACATTATGAATGAACTAATATAGAGTGCCAACCAAGTAGTATTTAACCACATGCAGATTTTGCTAACTCAGCAAGTTGCAATTAAGTTAGAGCCTTTAAACTTTGTTTATGAATTTATTTACAGATGCCTAAATATTACAAACAAAAAAAAAAGTTGCTCAATTAAACATTTAAGTCAATTATTCAACCCCTAGGTTTCATTTATTTATGGATCTTCTCCAAGTTGTCTAGGATCTTTGGGCATCTCTTGTGGACTGTGATCTTGAGATCCTCTGTAACATGTTTTAAATTGGATTAGGGTCGGGAGACTGACTAGGCCACTGCAACACTCTTAATAAAAGGTGAAAGGCTAAGTTAGGTGTAGCAAGAGAAAATGCATTTAGATCTCAGTAGGGAATGTGGAACAGCTAAAAGCAATTGTAATGTAGAGCCTTAAAACAATAAAATAAAACCTTACATTTGTATCCAGAACCAGTGCAGGAAAGTGAGTATAGGAGTGATGCTCTCTCTTGGGTGCAGCATTTTAAACCAGCTGCAGGCATGAGAAATTGGACTGACTAGAGAGCTGCATCAAGATGGGAGGAGATGAATGCACGAATGGGGCTTTGCAGATCCTTTGGAGTCAAAATGAGTTTTCGCAAAGATTTCTCAGATGAATAACGTTGCCCTGTACAATGCTATGAATTTCCATCTCAAATGTGACAGTGGAGTCAAAAGATTTTTTGATGATAGTGATCCCAGAGCACTGGATATAGAATTAATTTAACGTTAATTTAAGGGATGCCAAAGATAATGATGTCAGTTTGTCAGTTGTCTTGGTTTAACAATGTCAAAGTTATTTGACATCCAGCAATCAATAATTTGCAGACAATTTGTAATGACATCCAGCAGTCCATTATCGCCCAGCATAAGTGGTACATAGAGTTGCGTATCATCAGTATAAAAATTAAAGGACATTTTATTTCTGACAAATGGAGCCAAGTGGGAGCAGGTACAGTGAAAACAGAACAGGGCCTAAAGTCCTAAGTCCTTGAGGAACTCCACAAGTAATATTTGCTATCAAAGAGGACTTTTTGTTATATTTCCATCAGTTTGCAAATCAGATGGATCATGGATCCATGGATCAAGAATATTTTTCCATAAAATAAATTCAACCTCCCTAACATCTTGTCTAAGCACCTGGGTGTCACTATTGAACCAAGGCTGACTAAACAGAATGTGCCTTTTGGATTAAAGGGGATGATTGAGTTTTAAATGTTAAATCGTGTGGTTAAAAGGTTCATCCATTTAAAGCATCTGTGCTAGTATTTTATGGAGTGATTTCATCGATACTTCAGCAAAAATGACTAGCTGTCTGCTGAGTTAAAAGCAAAAGAAATTTATTGAACATACATGCTTGGATGACAGAGTGAAATGTTGACATTGAAAAAACCGACCTGTGGTCAGACAAGTATACATGTGCCATCTCATCATTAAACACAGAAGGACACAACAAGATCCAGAGTATGTCCATGTTTTTGTGTGGGCATTTAACAAAGTGAGTAAACATGATTGTATCAAATAGCTGTAGAAATTCTCCAACTAAAGGCTTAGTATGACAGTGTGGGATGGGGAAATACATGAGAGCATAAAACACAGGGTATGAGAAATGACAAGGCCATTCAATAAATAAGTTTTCTTCATCATATCAAATCAACATTTATTTGTATAGTGCTCTTCACAACTGAAGTTGTCACAGAGCAACTTCAAGTTATGTTAAGTCAAGTCAAGTCAAGTCAAGGCTATTTATTGTCATTACATCTGAGTACAGATACACAGTGCAATGAAATTACGTTCCTCCGGAACCAAGGTGCAACATGCTCCATACAGCAATACAGTATGAGAACATAAAGTGCAAACACTACAATAAATACAATAAATACAGCAAAAAAGGACAGGACAGGACAGGACAGTGCAGTACCGAGCGGTACAATGAGGTAAAATGTTTGTGGTGGGAATAAGGTAACATATAGATGTACATGATAACAGCAGTTACTGAGGTAGAGTGTTTATAGTTCTGAGTGAGCAGCAAATATTGCTGATAAGGATGGGGATGATCCAGTCTCAGTGTGCTGAGTGCATGTGTGTGTAGAGTGTTGGGTAGGTACAGTCCGGTCTTTGTATTTGGTATGTTCTTTGTGTGGGTGTGAGGAGTGGTGTGGGGTTCAAGTTTCAGTTCCAGTTCAGTCCCTGTGTGAATGTGGATGTGAGGAGTGGTGGGGGTTTCAGCTCTGTCTCAGTGTGTTGAGGAGTCTGACTGCCTGGTGGACAAAGCTGTTGCAGAGTCTGGTGGTAGAGGTACGGATGCTCCGGTATCTTCTGCCAGATGGCAACAGGGTGAAGAGACTGTGTGAGGGGTGGTTTGGGTCTTCTACAATGCTGGTGGCTTTGCGGATGCAGCGAGAGGTGTAGATGTAGAGGCGCTGCTGGGCTTTCTTTGTTATGGAGCTGGTGTTAAGGGACCAGGTGAGGTTCTCTGCTATATGAACACCAAGGAACTTTGTGTTTCTCACTATTTCCTCTGCACAGCCTTTAATGTTCAGCGGGAGGTGATTACCTGGTGCTCTTCTGAAGTCAACAACCATCTCTTTGGTTTTGTCAACGTTTAGAGATAAGTTGTTGGTTGTGCGCCAGTCCATTAGCCACTGCACCTCCTCTCTGTATGCTGACTCGTTGTACTTGCTGATGAGGCCAACAACAGTTGTGTCATCTGTGAACTTGATAAAGTCTAATGGGACGGTAGTCATTGAGGCAGGACACTTGGGACTTCTTTGCCACAGGAACGATGGTGAAGCACATTCTCAGCAGCTCACATACCTCTGCAGTCATCCACGGCTTCTGGTTGGGGCACTTGCTGATGTAGCCAGTCATTGATTCTGTGTACTCCTCCAGGTTGATGGAGTCATCAGATGTTGCAGCTTCTCTGAACATGTCCCAGTCAGTGTGCTCAAAACAGTCCTGAAGAGCAGAGATGGCTCCCGGAGGCCAGGTGGTCACTTGCTTCTGTACAGAAATCAAGAAATAAAAAGGTTAACAACACAGGAACAAAGGATAAGTGACAGATCCTTAGTGAGCAAGCCAAAGGGTGACAGTGGCAAGGAAAAACTCCCTCAGAGCTGGAGGAAGAAACCTTGGGAGGAACCAAGCTCACAAGGGGGAGGACCCATCCTCCTCTGCTCAAACTACTACTAAACACAGTTAGGGGACACTGGACCCCTACACTTCTGTTCTAATACTTGGGTATACTGAAGTAATGTTAATTCACTGGTGGACATACAGTAATAGTAAAAGTAGATTTGTACACAGTTGCTGATGGTGGGTGAGCAGCTAATCCATGGCAGGGTGGGAAACATGTCCTTGTCCAGTAGCCAGAAGGTGGAAAGCCAAAGTAAAGATGTATCAGGGGAGCTTGGGGTCCTTCTCAGATGGGGCAGAAGAGCTTGAGGTTAGGACCTAATCAGTTCAGCCTAGACCTGAAGATTGAGACAGTGTCTGAGTCCCGAACATTATTTAGCAGGTTATTCCAGAGCAGGGGGTATTTATGAGAAAAGGCTCTTCCCCCTGCTGAAGCCTTCTGAATTTTGGGAAATAATTTTTAAATTAGGCTGCAGCATTTTGAACTAACTGAAGTGTATTTAGGTTCCTGCTTGACAACCTGAAAATATCAATCAAATTTTATTTATATAGCACCTTTTACAACAAGAAGTTGTCACAAAGCAGCTTTACATAGATCCGGGTCCAAGCCTCAAATGAGCAGCCAGTGGGCAAACAGTAGCAATGAAAAACTCCCTCAGACTCCGGAGGAAGAAACCTTGAAAGGAACCAACACTCATGAGAGGAACCCATCCTCCTCTGGTCGATACTGGAGAGCATAAACAATGGCACAATACATGGGTATAGAGAAGTAGAAAAGAAATTATATAAAATAAAATAGAGGGAGGGAAGTTAAAGGTAGTTTTGCTTGTAGTAGTGATACAAGTATAAATGAATAATGAAAATGGAAAAAAAAAATTAGGTAGCATGCAAGCCAGTGTTGGTTATGAAGTCCATGCAGGTAGCGTAGTCTAATCTGGCAGTTGGTACTTAGAAATGGATGGGAAGAGGGGTGGACCAGTTATCCACCAGGCATCCGGGGCAGCTCAGGACCTTTGGGGGGGGGGGATTAATGCCCCCTTAGAGGTGTTAATGAAAAGCCTGCATAAAGGGAAAGGTTTTCAGTCGTGATTTAAAGATGGAGAGTCCTGAACAGTAAGAGGCAGGCTGTTCCAGAGCTGGGGGGCTTTATAAGAGAAGGCTCGTCCCCCAACAGTGTTTTTTTAATCCTAGGGACCGTCAGTAGGCCCTCATCCTGAGAACGTGACGGGTTGTAGGGTATTGAAAGGTCTTTTAGGTAATGGGGGGGTAAGCCATTTAGTGACCTGTATGTTAGTAGCAATATTTTATAGTCTATTCGGAATTTAATGGGAAGCCAATGGAGGAATGAAAGAACAGGACTAATGTGGTCAAATTTCCGAGTTCTTGTGAGAGCCCTCGCAGCAGCGTTTTGTACTGATTGGAGCCTCTGTAGGGATTTCCCTGAGCTACCAGCTAGAAGGGCATTACAATAATCTAGTCTAGATGTGATGAATGCATGCATCAGTATCTCTGCACGTTTGCGTGAGAGTGTTTTACGCATTTTAGTAATATTGCATAGGTGGAAGAACCCCATCTTTACTACATTACTAATGTGGCTGTTGAATGCAAGGTCAGAGTAAAATATGACAGTTTAAGAAGGTTTCTTACAGTTGAGCTCAGCGTAATTTAAAAACCATCTAGGTTCATCGGGTTAAAGGGTTTATTAGGTCCTAGTATTAAGATCTGTTTTTTCAGAGTTTAATAAGAGGAAATTTTGTGCCATCCAGGTTTTAATTTCTGTAACACAGTTCGTTATTCTACTGAGGCAGTGATCCTCATTAGGTTTGGCTGATATGTAAAGTTGGGTGTCATCAGCATAGTGGTGAAAGTCAATGACATTACCCAGTGGTAGTAAGTAAAGGGAGAACAGTAACGGACCTAGGACAGACCCCTGTGGAACGGCATATTTTACAATAGTGTGATAGGAGTGAGTATCTTTAATGTTTACACACTGGAGCCGGTCGGTCAGGTATGACTGAAACCAGTTTAGGACGGATCTTTTAATTCCTAAGTGATTCTCAAGTCTATTAAGGTCAATAGTATCAAATGCAGCACTAAGATCTAAAAATAATAAAATAGCATTATGATTTCTATCACGGGAGAGTAGGAGGTCATTTGTAACTTTTACTAGGGCTATGGTTTGGTCTAAATCCAGATTGGAGAACCTCATTTAAATTGTTATGGTGGAGGTAGGTGCACAGTTGGTTGGACACTACTTTTTCTAAGATCTTAGCAAAGAACAGAAGTTTTGCTATGGCTCTGTAGTTTATAAGTTTGTGAGGGTCAAGATTTGGGTTTTTTAATATGGGATTGATAATTGCATATTTAAGAGATTTAGGCATATATCCTAGACTAAGCGAAGAGTTCATGTTGAGTAAAGATTTGATAGTGGCTGGAGCACACAATATAGTGCACACGAGGATGATTTTGTAGAGCTAATTAAACTAAGGAGGTCTTTTTCATTAACAGGGTTAAAATGTTCTAGACTCGACTCAGTACCAGTGCCAGTACTGTTCTCAAATGTCTGAGGAGGTGAGGTTGGAGCCAGATTATGAATATTTTCTCTAATTATTTCTATGTTGACGTTAAAGAATGTCATAAAGTCATTACAGGAGATGTCAGGTGGAATGATTGAGCCTGTGTTGTGGCTGCTGGTATTTTTGAAAAGGAATTAAACAGGGTTTTCCTTATTTTTTATCTATTAGAGATGCAATATACAATGATTTAGCTTTAACTAAGGCGTGTTTATAATCTATGATAGTAAGTTTCCAGGCATCTCTAAAGATTTCTAATTTTGTTAGCCGCCATTTGCGTTCATAGCTGCGTGCGGTCTGTTGCAAAGTGCAGGTTTGGTCATTGTACCACAGGACAAATTTTTTTTCTTTAATTAGTTTGGTTCTGATTGGAGCTATATAATCCAAATTTGAGCACAGTACTGTGTTTAGGGTATTTATTGTATAGGTCACTATGGTTGGAGGAGACTTTTTCAGTTTTTCAGCATTGTGCAAGGATAGGGGATTTCTTAACTTGGAAATATTACGAAGACAAAGAAAAGCTTTCCTAGTAATACAAATGTTGGTCAAATGATAAATCTGAATCAATTGTGACTCCAAGATTTTTGCTACTGAACTAGGTACAACTGAGAAATCAGCCATATTTAGTATTAAGTCTGATAATGTTTTCCTTGCAATTTTAGGACCCAAAAGGGGGTCCTCTACTTTGTTACTATTTAGAAGGAGGGAGTTATGCAACATCCAAGATTTTATGTATTTTATACAGTCTTCCATTTTCTTTAATCTAGTTTTATCATCAGGTTTGGCTGATATATACAATTGAGTATCATCTGTGTAACAGTGGAAGTTAATGCCATGTCTGTTTATTACTGTGCCAAGGGGTAGCATGTAAAGAGTGAACAGTAGTGGTCCTAAATTAGATCTCATTTCAGTGTGATTGGAAGACATATTCTTTACATTTACAAATTGAAACCAATCGGTTAAGTAAGATCTGAACCACGAGAGAGCTGTCCTTGTGATTCCAACCACACTTTCTAATCTTTCTAGGAGAATAGTGTGATCTATTGTATCAAATGCTGCACGTAAGTCCAGCAGGTGAAGTAAGGTCCAGCAGCTTCAAATGCAAAAATCAAATGACAAAATTACAAGTTTCTCCCATCTGCACACAAGCTCTATGGAGTCATGTTCACTTCCTTTACTAAAGCCCTTTTATCCCGACTAATTAGTTTGGTGGGGCAGCCAACTCTAAGAATTCTGGTTGTTCTAAACATCTGGCATTTGAGAAATGTGGAGGCCACTGTGTTCTTGAGAACTTTCAGTGTAGCAGAATTATGTTTGGAGCCTTCTCCATATTGGTGATTCCACACAATCCTGTCTCCGAGCTCTATAGGCAGTTCTTTTCTTCTCAATATTGTTTTTTGCTCTGATTATTATTATGTATTGCTATTTGTGAGACCTTATATAGGCAGATATGTATTTTTCCAAAGCACATTCAATAAACCAACTTTAATCAATGTGTAGAAACATCTAAAAAGACATGTGACACCTCCAGAGCTAAATTTCAAGTGTCATAGTAAAGGTACACTGAATACTTTTCTAAACACAAAATGTGTGTGTGTGTGTGTGTGTGTGTGTGTGTGAATTAAGTACTAAGACTGTTTTGAGCTTGTTACAGTGATTACAGGCCTAACAAACAAAAAGTATCAGAAATATTGTCTGATTCGAAACTCATTTGTGTTAAAGGAGACAACACACTGTTTTGAGAATGTACTGGGAGCACTCCACAAGTCTTGCTCTTTCAGAGATGCTCCAACAAAGTTCTCTGGCCATAATAATTTGAAAGAAATGATTGCTGAGAAAGCAATAAAATTATAATAAGTGATCGTTGCTACACTTCATGAAAACACAAGAGAAATAGAGGATAAAGGCACTCATAGCAACATTACTTGGTATCATCTGATAAAATAAAAGAAATTGTAACTTTTTGAATGTCTCCAAAGGTTTTTGGAATTTCCATGATACTAACATTCTACCTTCTAGCTCCTCAGAAATCACATTTATTCATGCCATGGTACATTTCCAAAAATGTGTTGTGAAGATTAGACTTTGACAGATCCCTGTTTTTAAGTTAAGCAGGGTTATTTTCACTCCTGTTACCACTCCTCCCCCCCAGAGACGAGTTGTACAGTCTGATGGTGTGCAGGACAAAAAAGTTTTTAAGTCTGTTGGTCCTGCACTTGGGAAGAAGCAGTCTCTCACTGAACAGGCTCCTCTTGTGGCTGATAACAGTGTGTAGAGGGTGACTGGCATTGTCCATAATGTCCAGTCGCTTCTTCAGAGTCCTCTTCTCTGACACCAGAGAGTCCAGCCTTGTGCCAACCACAGAGCCAGCCCACCTGATCAGTTTGTCCAGCCTGTGTGTGTCCTTCTTGGATATGCTGCCCCCCAGCACACCAGTGTAGAACAGGATACTGGTGACTACAGACTGATAAAACATCCACAGGAGTTTCCTGCAGATGTTGAAGGACCGTAGCCTCCTCAGAAAGTACAGCCTGCTCTGTCCCTTTCTGTACAGGTGGTCGATGTTACATGACCAGTCCAACTTGCTTTTCAGCCACAGCCCAAGGTACTTGTAGGAGTCCACAGCCTCCACCTCATCTCCCTCAATCAGAACTGGTTGTGACTTTGGTCTGGACCTCCCAAAGTTAATGACCAGCTCCTTGGTCTTGAGCTGCAGATGATTCTTGTGGCACCAGGCTGCAAAGTCCCTCACCAGGCTCTGATACTCCTCCTCACTACCATTCCTGATGCACCCAACTATGGCTGTATCATCAGTGAACTTCTGAATGTGACACTAAGTTGTAGCAGAAGTCTGCTGTGTACAGGGTGAGGAGAAGAGGGGCCAGCACTGTGCCCTGGGGTGCTCCAGTGCAGCTGATCACAGTGTCAGACGTGATGTCCTTCAGCCTGACAAACTGTGGCCTGTCTATGAGGTAGCTGGATACCAAGGTGACCAGGCATGGGTCCACTCCCATCCTATTCAGTTTGTCCTGAAGCATAAGGGGCTGGATGGCGTTGAAAGCACTTGAGAATTCCAGAAACAAGATCCTCACTGTGCCGTTCCCCTTATCTAGGTGCGAGTGGGCTCAGTGTAGGAGGTAAATGATTGCATCTTCCACACCAACACCTGCCTGGTACGCGAACTACAGACCATCCTGGGCATGTTGCACCTGGGGTCTAAGGAGACCGAGGAAGAGCCTCTCTAGCATCGTCATCAGATGGGAAGTGAGTGTCATCGGAAGTCATTCAGCTCACTTGGCTGGTTCTTTGTCGGAACTGGATCAATGCACAATGTCTTCCAGAGGGTAGGCACTCTCCCCACCTGCAGGCTGAGGTTGAAGAGACGCTGGATTGGCTCACCCAGTTCTGCAGCACAGTTCAGAACTGTTGCAACTGGTGGAGGATGTGTTGAGGGAAGAGGAAGAGATGGATGCAGCAAGAGAGAGGGTGGGCGGTGCATGGGTTGGTTGAACCAGTTGAAGAAGTTGTTCATCTCGTTCGCCCTTCTCCACTGTTCCCCCCACAACTCTGGTCTTGGCATTGTGGCCTGTGATGGTTCTCACACCTTCCCAGACCCTGCTCATGCTGTTCTCCTTTAGCTTCTGTTCCACCTTCCTCCTATAGTTGTAGCCCCTGACTGTAATTTTCAAATGATCTGTAAATGATCACGTACTTTTGTTACTCACAAATATGTAATATTTGGATCATTAATTAAGAAATTAATGACCAAGTGTAAAATTGTATCTTCAGAATCTGTTTGATTCTGTTCTCCTTTTAGAATCTGTCAGAGTGTTGGATCAAATTTATGCAGAGATTTAGAAAAAGATACAAAAACTAAAGGCATCACAATCCTTCATACACCACAGTTTTAACAATGCGGATAACATTAGCCTCTGACAATGAAGTTACCAACACTTTTTTAAAAATATATATTTATTTAGTTATTTGTTTGTTTATTTGTTCTGCATGCAATATAAAACAGAATGTCTAGGATGTTTGACACAGGTCCATAGAAGTATGCCAATCATGATACCAGGGGAGATCCCAGCAGTCAGCAAACATTAATTCACACTGTGGTTGTTTACTGCATATTCAATGCACTACTTCACATTTATTATATTGCTACATAGCTGAACTCAACCACTGACTTCAGTTTCTGTTAGAAACCACATATAACAGAGGGAGCCTTGAATGGTGGTGTCTCAAGGGATTCAAGTGCAGTGGTGGAGGAGCCCAACAATTGAGAGTCAGCAACTCATTACTGCAAAACTGCAGCACCATAGCAGTTGAATCAAGACATCCTAGAGCTTTCCAGCAGCCATTTATCACCTTGGAACTCAGCATTACTTACAAATTCTTCTATCTCAAGTCTATATGAAGACTACCCAAAAGTGAACTTACTCACTAAAAATGTGTTCTCTGTTTTTTTTTGCTCCAACCTTTAGAGTTTATATATAGAGAGGTCTCTCCATAATGATTACCAGGGGCTAGAATCATATAGTTAACCATTTCCGGCATTCTGATGTTTCCTTTATGATATGTCATTATATCCTGCTTTCATGGTTAACTCCTTCCCTATAAATTGCTATTAAATTCTGCAACTATTACTACCCTGACAGGATCCAGCATAACACAAAATGTCACACCTTGATATTTGGCTGGATAAAAAATCTGTTGTAAATTTCATATTAACAAACTCGTCATTAAGTGTAGCCAAAGTCTCAGATTCTTTTACAGGAATAAATTGTTTACTTATGAATTTGATGTTTTTACTTTGTTTCATTATCAAATTGTTTATTGAAGCTTTTTCATTTAATTTATCCCTATTAAATTTATTATTGTTCATTTTAATCCCTTTTGGCCCAGCTTCACTGGAAATGAGGGTCACCCAAAGTAATAATAAAGGTTGATTGATTCATTGATTGAATTCTACCTGGTTGAGGTACAACTTGCTAAGTCAGCAATACTAGCATTATTGTGTACTGTATGTATATTTTTGACCTTTGTTTGTTGTGCTGGCACGAGTGGGTAAGACACAGCAGTGTTGCTGGAGTCTTTAACACTGTTTCCACTCACTGTCTCCTCTATTAGACGCTGTTGCCTAGTTGCTCCATCTTGTAGATGTAAAATCACTACCTCTGCATACTTTACAAACATTCATGGGTTCAGAACCAAATAAGAACCTTTCTGTGTGGGGGAAAAATGGGAACATCAAAGTACATGTCTTTCCGGTTTACATAGTGAAGCAGTTGCCTGTACCTGCAAAGTCACCTGTGTGTGTTAGTAACCTGAACTCCTTTCTTTTGTACCATAAAATATTTTTGAAAAGAAGCCTGTGCTTCTTCATTAGCTCTTCTGCTTAGTAAAGAGCTTATTTCTGTTTGCAAAACCAGTCCCATGAAGCTGGCTTCAACCTCAGCAGAGAGGTAGTGTCAAACTGTCAGCCCAGCTCACTACCTCAGTGTGGGGGACTCCCTAAAGGGGGACAGGATGGGACGGGACCTTTGACTGAGGTCTCAGACCTTATGGTTTGTACACAATCATTGTTAGGAAAGGCGAGGTGATGCAGAGTTCAAAGCTTTATAAATACCCAGAACAAAACATCAGAAGCCATGGGTTCTTCTAAGCACCTGTCTAGCACTCTGAAAATGAACATAGTTGAGATCTACAAAACATCCTTTCCTGCATCCTCACCACAAACTGTGGTCTGAGATAGGCCATTGCACAGAATAGATGTGTTATTCAACGCACTGTTGAATTATATATATATATATATATATATATATATATATATATATATATATATATATTTTTTTTTTTTTTTTTTTTTTTTTTTTTTTTAATTATTATTATTAAATTGAGTTTATTTTGGAAGTTTACAACAAGAAACCATTTTTGTTTTGACTACATTGTAGACCTGCAAATCAATGCTCATGTACAAATACGTTGAAGCATATTTGGCAGCAATTATATCCTCAAGTCTTTTGTATGATGCTACAAGCTTGGCACACCTGTTTCTAAGATGTTTCTCCCATTTGTCTCTGCAGAAACTCCCAAGCTCCATCACATTGGATGGGGAATGTTGGTGCACAGACATTTTTAGATATCTCCAGAGATGTTCAAACAGGTTCAGGTCTTGGCTCTGGCTGGGCCACTCACAGGACATTCACAGAGTTGTCCTGAAAACACTCCTTTGTTATCTTGACTGTGTGCTTAGGGTCATTTGTCCTGTTAGAAGATAACCCTTCATCCCAGTCTGAGGTCCAGAGCGCTCTGGAGCAGGTTATCATCAAGGATGTCTCTGTACATCTTTCCCTCGACCCAAACTAGTCTCCAAGTTCCTTCTGCACAAAAACATACCAACAGCATGATGCTGCCCCCACCATGATTCACTGTAGGAATGGTATTGGTTAGGTGATGAGCAATGCCTAGTTTCCTCCAGACATGATTCTTGGCACTCAGTCCCAAGAGCTCAATCTTTTTGTTTCTCATGGTCTGAGAGTACTTCAGGTGCCTTTTGGCAAATTCCAGACAGGCTGTCTTGTGCCTTTTACTGAGGAGTGGCTTCTGTCTTGTCACTCTACCATAAATGCCTGATTGGTGGAATGCTGTCAGAGGGACCATTGGGCTCTTTGTCTCCCTGACTAAAACCCTTCTACCATTATCACTCAGTTTTTCCAAGCTGATCAGCTCTAGGAAGTGTCCTGGTGGTTCCAAACTTCTTCCATTTACAGATAACGGAGGCCAGTGTGCCCACTGGGACCTTCAAAGCAGCAGACATTTTTATGTATCCTTTCCTAGATCCTTCCCTGTCTCTGAGGTCTACAGACAATTCCTTAAACTTCATGGCTTGGTTTGTGTGCTTGGATACGCACGGCCTACAACGGGACTGTATGTGTGCCTTTACAAATCATGCCCGATCAACTGAATTTACCACAGCTGTACTCCAATCAAGCTGTAGAAACACCTGAAGGATGATCAATGGAAACAAGATGTACCTGAGCTCAACTGTGAGTATTATGGCACGGAGTGTTGAGTGTCAATTCTATTGCTCTTTTCTAAAGCTTGTAGCTACCTATCTTACTCATACTGCTGCATCACAATGTTTTAACTAAAACTTCAAGGTTCATCATTATATAAACACACGGCTAATTATAATACAAGCATTGAAAGTAATCACAGGTTTGATTATTTAAGTCATGAATGTTGGCTTATTAGAGTCAAAAATATTTGACAGACACATGACAGTGTGGTTGAAATGTGAAACAAATATGTGCATATATGTTTCAAATTTTACTAATTCAAAAAAGACAAACAAGCAACAAATTGTAAACCTTAATCTGTCCCTGATTCACTTTGTGAGACTGCATATATACACTGCCCTCCATAATATTTTGAACAAAAACACATTTCTCATTGATATGCCCCTCTGCTCATCAGTTTATGATTTAAAACCATATTAATAAAATGTGATTAATAAATGTTACAAACTGGAATTTTATGGTATTTGCATGTATTTCTGTTTTACCATGTTGAACTTACATTGGCCATTATGTGTAGTGGTTTGCATCTTGCACTGAATCCTCAGAATAGAAGTATTTTTTTCTGTTCAAGTTTTCTACAAACACTAGGCTCTGACAAATACACCCCCACCCCCTAATGGAAGTTTCTGATCTGTGAGAGAAAATTTGGGATTTTTCTGAAAATTAGTGACGCCATCAGCAGTGGAGGCTCTCCAGTATGTTCTTTCTTCTGAGTGATATTCCACAGTTGGCCTTGGTAACACCAATGTCTCTAATGGTTTAATTATTTTTTATCCTCATAATAGCACATCTCCTGTCCTCATACTGACAAGCAACCATAGAAGCAATGAAACACTTCAATGTGGTGAAAATGAAATGTATGAAAATCCCCTAAAAGTTAATGTTCAGAATGTTAACTAATTAGACCTTAATAAACTGTTTGACTTTAATTTTGAAACTGTGGAGCACAGAAGTATATCATTGAAAACTGCATCTTTGTCCCAAAAATTATATTGGGCACTGTAGAAGTATTTACAATTCAATGTTCAGTAAATGTAATACATGCAAATATTTTGAGAAAAAAAGATTATCTGACAAAAATCTGAGACATTTATTTTACACATAACCTGTTGCAGATCTGTTCATCAGATCTTTTACAACTCTACAATAGCAAACCCACAATCATGTATTCCACTCAGCTTTAAAGTCCTTGTAATTTGCTGTAGAATAAAAGAGAGAGAAACCATTAGAGAGGACATACACCCAAAGACTTTTTAATTAAAAACCAAAGTGTAATGCAATGAATAAATTAAATTAAGATAAACTTCAATCTTTTCAAATTCTCAAAATACTATTTTATTAGTTCTGCTTCTGCAGTGCAATTCTGGTCCAGCTTTGCTCTATGCCACTGTACAAGAATGACATTAGGCAAATCACTGAACCAATGTATACACCCCCTGATAATGGCTGCCTCACACTCTGCCAACTATATAACAAGATAATGCATGTAAAATATGAAGATAAACAATATACATATTTGACTAAATTCATCCTAACAGGCTTGGTTCACAGATTGTAGGCAACAACATATTTTACTCCATTTTTACTCCGTTCATTCTTATATACCAGTAGTTACTGTGTGTACACCTAAGATACACAAAAGAAACAAACAGATGTAACAATTTTAGAATAACATACATACAGCCTTTTGCATTTTCATCCTAAATCTTTTGTAGACCCTATAAATAATCTTACTCGTTTTAAATGAAGAAAGGGTCTCAGAATACTTCACTTAAATATTAGAAGCTTAGCACAAAATAATAAGATGAATCAATTGAGTTTTAATTGCTCGGTCTGACCCTGATATTGTAATCCTGACAGATACCCATTTTAGGCAGCTTATATGATGCAGATGTAGCTCTACATAGTTTCACTCTTTAAAGATTTGACAGCAATAGAGGAGGTAGAGTAGCTGTTTAAAGAACAAATATCCAGATCAAATTATTAAAGGCTAATTACCTGAGTGTTTATTGCACAACACTGCTTCAGAAATCCTTAGGGGATATTAATCTCAACAGGTTGTTTAATGTATCAGATCATCTAAAAGAAGTACAGTTAATCACAGAATCAATCCACCCAAGCCTTAAAAAAAACCCATCATTTCTACCCTGATTGATTTATTTTTATCAAAAAGAACAGATAAAATTACTGGCTCAGGAGTTTTGATCTTGGTTTCACTGATTGGGTGCATTAGAAACAGTGCCAGGAAGAATAACAAGTGGTGCTTAGAAGAAATTTAAAACTCTTAATGAACAAACTTTCCTTTCTGAAATGAGTGAAATTCACTTAACATGAAAACCTGCAGCCACACCGGCCCTTTGTGGATAAGCTTGGACCCCCCTGTAGTAAATCATTCCTATCAGTGTTAAATAAACATACTCCCCACAAAACGTTAAGAATAAAACCCCAATCAGGCCCTGGTTACAAATGAAATTTCCTCACTGCTTAAGTCAAGAAAATGAAGTTGGTCTGTTGCCAGACACACATGAGAAAGTGAAAAATAGGCAACTGAGAAACAAATGATTGCCAAAATCTGATTATCAGCCAATCAAACCCTCAAGATTTATATGTACATTTTGCTGCAGCTGGTCAGATATTCAAAAGCACTGTCATAAACCAGCCTGGATCAGTTTACCATTGCCATTACTGCTTCTCAGAACCTTAATCTCTTCACTCTCTAGACAAACAGTGAGGAAAAGTTTGTTGAATACACTGCCAGTGTTTTCCCACCAACAAAGAATGGAGTTCTGTAATGTTACAAATACTTATGAATGCTAGAATAAAGTAGCTGAGGCAACCATACCATCAGTCCTGGACTATAGTTTATAGAAAGGTGTCCACCAGTGCTCTCAATCCACTAGATTAAATCTATCAATGTGCTCTTGATGTATTACTGGAGAGCCTTACAGCACTCACCACCAGACTGCATGAAAAAGTTGGTTGACACTCACTGGCAGCATGATGGGAAACACACTGGCCTGTTTTTATAGATAAAAAACTTCCTGGCCATTTGCCAGTTTATATCTCTGCTTTGATCTAGATCACCAGAAAGAATAGTAAACTGGGAAAATCTGCTTTTAGCTACAGTGCAGTACTGGGGTCACAATCATTTTAAACATTTAGTTTCTAACCCAACATGTGTCTTTTAACTGAGTATATCATTTCTTTTAGACTTTTTGTTTAATTTTTATTTTACTGTCGTTATTACTAATCTTAATAAAAATAAAATGAGAATGAACTATCATTTTACTTTTACTATTATTTTTATTATTTATTTTATAGTATTTTACTCTTACTTTTTGACCATTTTTCTTCTGGTTTTTGTGGTTATGTTTTATATATTTCTTATTCCTCCAAATTAAACGTAATTATTTTAATTTATTTATTCTATTTTGTGTTTGTTTTTTGAAGCCTTAATTTATCCCTATTAAATTAAATTCTTATTTTCTATTTTCACCCCATTTGGGCTGGAAATGCTTGGCTGCATTGGAAATGAGGGTCACCCTCAAAGTACTGCCCAGTGAAAAAGGTTAATTGATTTGTTAATGGATTTTGTTAATATTCTAACTTGCCTGAAGAGCAAGTCAGCTGATCAAGTTAAGCTTTATTTAACCATAATAAAGAGGCCTGATACCTGTCCTCCACGGTTCTGTTTGATGGGTAGTACACTTTGAATGAAAATCCACTTCTTGGAAAAGAGCCCTGTAGAAGTAAAATACAGTAAACATCTTAATTTTAAAATCAGATTGTTTGAATAATTATTATACATTTAAAGTAGTGCAGTGGATTATACACTCACTGAGAATTTTACTCTAAACAATAATACAACTACCCATTTAGGATAAGCTCTAATCATGTGGCAGCAGTGCAGTGCACAAAGATCATGCAGATTCAGGAGAAAAGCTTCAGGTAATATCCACTTATAGAATGAGAAAATATCTTGTTGGTGAAAGACTAAAGGAATGACCAGACTGGTTCAAGCTGACTTAAAGGCTATGGTATCTCAGATAACCACTCTGTACAACTGTGGTTCTTCTACTTATCTAAGGATATTTTCTGAGTGAACAGCAAAGCACTTTTGTAAGTCGCTCTGGATATGGGCGTCTGCTAAATACTGTCAATGTAAAAGCAGAAAAGCATCTTGGAATGCTTTTAAAACCTTCAGCAGGACAACACATCAGGTTCTATTTGTATGAAAAGACAAAGTCAAAAAAGACAAAGTCAATGACACAGTGAGAACACGTGTCGGGAGCAGTGAACAGCGTCTGCAGCAATGTCTGGGGATTGGGTGCCTTGCTCAAGGACACTTCAGTCACAACCAATTGAACCAGCAACCTGACATCTTCTCCAGACTGCCCCATGCTGTCACCCAAAGCTGCCCCCAAAGCAGAGGCTGCAGTCCTCACGCATGTCAGTTGCCTTGAAAACCATAGCCTGGTTTGATAATTCTAGATTTCTTCTGAGGCACATAGATTGTAGCACAGCTGAACTGGGAAAGTTGTTCAGGCCAGGAATCACGCAAGGAGTCAAGGCCACACAGTACTTGACATACATTCATATACGAAATTTTAAAGCTTTGCAAGAAGCCAACTTTTAACAGGCTGATAGTCCATCTTTTTTCTATTGGTCTTTTCTCCATAGTCCAAATTTTTGGAATTTGAGCTACACAGCAAATCATCAAATGTGAATATTTAACTGCTAACTTACAGCTTGCCAATGTAACAAAATACAACCCAACTAAAGTTTTAGACGGCATATACAACATTCTAATGTCTTTATCCTGACCTATAACTTCTAATATAAACCTGTCATTTTCAAACACCTGGCAGCTTCATCAAATGCTTCTTTTTTATTATTTCCCTATCCACCTTTCCTTTTCTTATACATGCTATTGTAAGAGAAACTGGAGACTCAGTTCACACAGAGTGACTCCAGATCCCTGTGGCGAGGACTACGGACAATCACAGACTATAAAAGCTCGTCCTCGAGCTCAGTGACAGCGGATACGTCTCTGGCGAGTGAGTTCAACAACTTCTATGCTCACTTCGGGGCCACTGGCAGTGCGGCCGGCGGCGCATGCGCAGAACCACTCAGAGGAGCGCCCCTGTTCATCATCACTGAGAGAGATGTGAGGAAAGGAAATTACCAGGACCCCGACGGTCAATGCAGCCAGGTCCTGAGAGCTTGTGTAGATCAACTCCTATCTTTACTGTCATCTTCAACCTTTCTCTGTCACTGAGCACAGTCCCAACATGCTTCAAGAGATCAGTGATTGTCCCTGTCCCGAAGAAACCTCAACGACTACCGCCCTGTGGCCCTCACATCAGACGTGATCAGAAGTGCTTTGAAAAGCTTGTCAGCGACTTCATCACTTCATCACTACCTGACTCTCTGGACCCACTTCCAGTTCACATACTGTCAAAACCACTCAACAGACGATGCCATCACACATCTGCTCCACACCACACTGTCACATCTGGACATTGGAAGGAATAGTTATGTTAGAATGCTGTTTGTTGGCTACAGTTCAGCATTTAACACTATTATTATATACTCTTATTATATACTCTGCTGAGCGCATCATGAGGACAACACTTCCAGATCTGCAGACTATCTACAACAAGCTGTGCTGGTCGAAAGCCATGAAGATCGTGAAGGACCTCAGTCATTCTAACAATGGGTTTTTCGCTTTGCTGCCAACAGGAAAGTGGTTCCGCTCACTGAGATCCACCACAGAAAGGATGAGACCGAGCTTCCTTCCACAGGCTATTCGGACTCTGAACCAGATCCAACTTCATTTTTAACCCAAAATCCCTCTCATCACATATTGACTCTCATAAGTCACCAATGGACTCTCTTATTATTAAACAACACTGAGTAGCTAACATAACATCGCACCTTGCACTTTATTTACCTCTCAGGGTTCCTACACAATCTGGAAACACACCTACCTCCACTAAATGATTTCCTTCCTCAGAGTCACTTATTCTCAGAGTTTAGTTATTTAGTTAGTTATTTATTTTTTTCTACCCACTGCACATATTTATTCTGTTTACCCTCTCCCTACCTTCTCCCTTCTCCCCTTATTGATCTCTGGGTGCAGATAGTTGTAAAAAGCATTTCACTGCATGTTGTACTGTGTATAACTATGTACGGGACAAATAAATCAAACCTTGAACACAACATATCTAACAGTAATTTAACCACCAAGATCACTGTTGCAATTTGTCAATATTTATAGGTAGGTGTCTTTATATAACGGCTTTAAAATCACACACACAAAAAACACTGACAAGCACACATGCACACACACACACACTACACATTCAAACTACTGCCGGTTGCGCATATACACAGGTACTTTTGTATCAACTTGGATAAGAAAGGGAATCAACTCTAGTTGCTGTTCCACCATTAACGTGGTTCTTCTCCATTGACATTGGCTCCTCTAGCAAGGCTGTACTGCATTCTATTCATTCAAAATGCCAAGCTTTATGCATTTGCACATCTCCCATTATCTGTAGGTGATTGCTGCAGCATTGGAATAATCAAAGAAAACATAAGACTCCCCTGACAGAAGATCAATTAAATCTGCTACAGGTATAATTTACAGCTTTCAGCACAGAAATCTTGCCAGGTTAACTGTGAGTATTGTCATCTGCGAACACCCGTTTAACTGATGGAGCTTGCTCAAGGATCCTCTCAACCATCTTTTGCTTTGAGTCCCACCATGTAGAACAGTCCTAGAAATATTATTATTATTATTATTATTATTATTATTAACAACAACAACAACAACAATAAATGCTTGGTATGTATATTGAATACTTATGGTCAGTTATTTAAAATTATGTATGTACTTATGTATTATCAATTATGAAATATATATAAAATATGATAAATAATTAACAATATCTAATTTGAGCCAATTAATTAGCTAACTGTGACAACAAATATTAAAATGTATTACAATTATGTTGTATTATTTAATAACTATTAACAAGTTAACATTGTATAATTCCGTTTACTTTTTTGTGTGTAAAATATAACTTAATTTTTTTTAGGAAGGAAGCAAATTTCATATTATAGTGATGTGGAGTTTTGAGCTCTCTGCTTCCTTTACGTCATGTTTTCAGTGCAAGCTCTTAGAGAAAGCTAAGCAAAGAATGTTCAGTCAGTGCTGGCTTTCTCTTGCTGAAGAGTTGTTGATTGCAACATTAAGGTTAAGCCAAAAACAGTTAAGTCATGGCCATTTCAACTGCCTTGTGACCACAATGAAGTTGGCTCTGTTATCTGTAGTGACACCAATTTTTTATTTTTTTTTCCATTGATGCTCCATTTCTGACAGCCTCAGAAAAATTCTTGGCCAGGTAGGCTGCTGTATACCTGTCAAGTAGAAAAGTGGTTTCCAAGCATTTTGACTGTAATCTCCCTTCCTTGTGAAAGCAGTGTACAGTAACAGACTATATGGTGTAATTATGATGCCTGTTATCAGAGTGATGTGATTTGCGATGCGGATGGTGCTCATTACTTTAGCTTTGACCTTATTGTAGAGCATTATTGTTGACCTTATTTTATGAAATCTGGGCTTGTCAACCACATTCAGATGCCATTTCTTTGACCAAAAAGTGGGCAACTGCAAGGATACATTGTGACCAGTGAGGGTTACCCTTGTTTTCATATTTTTTTGCACTAGTGAATGCTGCACTGCTGAGGGTTGGCCAGTGCTTTGTCCATGCTTCAACATGGCTGTAAATGTAGGCCCAATAGTGGCAGGTTATTTGGGATGGTGTATTTGATAAACGAGCTGACATTCAAGATTCGGAGACCAGGGATTTTACCTTCTTTTTGCCAACTCTACAGATAGCAAAAGTTGGATCCTTTGTCTCTCCTATTTCATTTGTTTTAAAACCAAAATAGCAGACAGTGCCTTTCTTACAAACTTTATTTTCTTAATTCATTAAATATTTTGTATTATATAATGTAATTTTTTGAGTAAATCAAAATCAGAAGAAGAGGACAGATAGATTTAAAGGAGTAAAACTGAAACCCCCTAGTGGTAGTAGTGGCAGGGGTGATATGACCGAAGGAATATTGTGGTAATAAATTCTTACTATCTCCCAGCCCTACTGTACACTGTGCAAATCAATGGACAGACCAATAGAAATGCTTTTGGAATAAACCCTTATTTTACAATAACTTCCATCCAAAGTTAAGATCTGTGAAGTTCCCATTTTGGTGAAACGTTTTTCATTGCACAGCAATCAAATTGCCCATTTCACCTACTTATTATTATTTTTTTCTTGCAGATCACTGTACATGCTGCTATACATATGTTATACATGTAATACATTTTAAGAAAATTTGAAAATTCACTAGCATGAAAAACAAAATAGCAAGTGAAATACCGGGTTGATTGAGAGGCAGTCCGAGTTAGACACAGTGAAGGGGTCATATTTATCAGCAAAGATGATAACGTCAGGCACAGGATAGATCCTCATGGCATAATCATATGCCCAGAACACTGGACTGACATAAAGTGGTAGTGGAGTCAGATGGCCCTGAGACAAGATGGTCTTCACAAACTGTGAAAAACAAACAAAGAAACAAAGAATGAACACCTTAAGTGTAAACATGATTCAGTGAAGTTTAAATTAGTCTATAATGCAAAACAACTGCTGTTAGAAAAGAACATGAGACAATTCCTTTTTGAAGCAGTGAGGGCATTATATGCAACAAATATACAAAAATAATATAATATTATAAAAAATCAAATATACACACGTACAAAAATGTTGGTAGCTTTCCATTAAAGAAAAGCCCACAATGATCACTGAAAAACCTCAATCTGACAAAAATAACAATAAATAAAATTTACTAAATATCAACAACTGATCAGACAAAAAAAACAAACAAATGAAACCGATTTAAACAAAAATGGTGGTATTTTAATACTTTTAATACTTTGTGGCATAACTTCTGCACCTCCAAGAAACTTCTGCACCTGTCCACAGGTATTCTGGCCTACTCCTTGTGGCAAACTGCTCCAGTTGTCATTGGTCTGAAGGGTGCCTACACCAAACTGGATGTCTCCGCTCCTTCCACAAATGTTCATTAGGAATTATATCAGGGCTTATAGAACACCACTTCAGAATAGTCCAATGCCTTGCTCTTAGCCATGATTGGATGTTTTTAGCTTTGTGTTCTGGATCAATATCCTGTTGGAGGATCCAACATCCATGAACATAGAGCTGATGTGACTTGCCAAAAAGCTCAAATTTTGTCTCATCTGTCCAAATGACAGTCTCCCAGGTGTTTTGAGGCTTGTCAATATGTATTTAGGCAAATTCCAGTCTTGCCTTTTTTAAATAATTTGCTTTCAACCATGGTTTCCTTGTTGGCAATCTTCTTTGGCTAAAACAGCAATGGATGGTGCAAAATGACACTGATGTACCTTGAGATCACATCTATCCTATTTATCTGGGCTCTTTGGTTACCATTCGTATTATCCGTCAGTTCAACTTGTCATCAATTTTCCTCTTGCAGCTACATTCAGATTAATTCACACTAATATGTGCTACTAGACTTAAGTGCAGCATTTGATACAATAGCTCACACTACTCTCCTCAAAAGATTAGAAAACAGAATCACTGTGATGGTTTAGAACTTTGAATTGGATTGAATTGATTCTGCACAATGCAGAAAAAAACTAGTGCATGATTTTATCACCTGAAGCATAGATTATTGCAATGGTCTATTGTCTGGAAGTTCTAGTAGGAACCTATGTAGATTTCAATTAGTTCAAAATGCTGCAGCAAGGGTAGAAGGAGAAAATCAAAATATCAGTTCAATCTTATCAGCACTGCAATGACTTCTGGTCAAATTCCGTAATTAATTATAGAATACTTTTACTTGCATATAAAGCTCTACATGGGCTTGCTCCTGAGTACTTTCAGCACTGGAATAACCTTCCAGATAATGTTCGGTGCTCAGAGTTAGAAGCTGCAGGAAACAAAGGGAATTACGGTAAACTGGGATGTTGGTGCTTTTGTCTGACTCGGGTCCTTTCCTTTAAGTTAGGCTGTTGTAATCAGAACTGCCGGAGTCACTAGCCACACTCTTGTAATGTTTCTGTTATCGACAGTACGTCCGTTAGTACTGGATATACATTAAATACTTAGATACAGAGATATGCTGTGTTCTAACAGGTGGCTCCTTTACTTGTTTGTTCAATATACTACATAACCCAGCAATCAGTGCATCGCTACAACTACAGCAGAACAGAAAGTTCAACACATACAAAATACATCACATTCCTCCACCGCTAAATGTAAAGTTATTCTTTTTTTTTTTCCTTTTTCAAAACTTAGTAACGTTTCTGTGTTAAATCAAGTTCCATCTTACAAAACTAACAAAAATGAGTCCAACATGAGCAAGTGATATTTATTGCCTTATCTACAGGGTTGAGTAGATTGCTCAGTCCCTGACTTAACCATGGGCATCATTGTGCCCCGTCTTGCAGGTTAAGCACTAACTAATAAGTCAATTTAGAAGGTGGACGTCGCTCTTTTACAGGATACCGCTGTTCACTACTCGGCACTGGCACCGGCACAGAACCAGGGGTGTTGTCTCCTGTTCCTCCATCAGCAGTCTGCCGACATGAAGATGGTGAAGGCAGCTCCATGGTGACTGCTTCAGGCAGTTGCATGTCAGGCTCACTGATTTGTGGAGAGCTTTGGCATCCTTGCAACAGCTGATCTGCATGATGTCTCCAAACAGCATCATCAGTTGTTTGAGAGGTATAGTTGCGTGCAAGCACATTCTCCCCTTGATGAAACACTCTGCTTTTTGCTCTCCTCTCCCTCCTGTGTACCTGTGCTTGTTGTTGACGTCGAACTACATCTTTGACACTGGAAGGTCTCAACAGGTGCAATTTGGTGCGCAATGATCTTTTCAGCATCAGAGTAGCTGGAGAAACTTTGGTTGTGGCATGGGTGGTGCTTCGATATGACAGCAAAAAGCTGTTCGGACGCTGGTGAAGTGTTGCTTGTCCTTGAGATGCTTTTAGTGCATGATTCATGGTTTGTACCATCCTTTCTGCAAGCCCGTTTTTTGAGGGATGATATGGTGCTGATTTTATGTGTTGCACCCCATTAGCTTGCAAAAAAGAAGCAAATTCTTGTGACACAAATTGTGGCCCATTGTCACTAACAAGTTGCTCAGGGTAGCCAAATCGGCTAAACATCTCTCCAAGTTTCTCTATTGTCTGCTGTTGTGTGCTTCTACCACTACTAGAAACATCTTGTCCTCAAACGGACCAACAAAATCTATGTGAATGCGCTGCCAAGGGTTCTCTGGCCCATCCCATGGATGTAAGGGTGAAAGTTGTGGTACATTTCTGATTCTCTGACATGAAGAGCAGGACTTGGTTTTCTCCTCTATGTCCTTATCCTGGCCAGGCCACCATATGTAGCTCCTTGCTGCCTCCTTCATTCGCACCATACCACAGTGACCAGAGTGTAACTGCTGTAGTACCACCTTTCTCAGCACTGTTGGAATAATAACTCTCCTTCCCCATAGAAGACACCCTGATTGGATTGACAGTTCATGTCGCCTCAACAGATATGGTTGTAGCTGTGCTGAGTCAATTACAGCACGATCACTGGAGATTAATTGCATCACTTCAGATAGGACTGGATCATTTCTTGTGCATTTCTGTACTTGTGCGGCATTCACTGGAGCCTCCTCTACTTGCCTGAAATAGAAGATTTCCTGCTGGTTGCTTTCAGGTCGAGTCACAGGCAGTGGCAGCCTTGAAAGACATCAGCCATCAGCATTACAGTGCAGCCAGGGAAGGAATACCTGTGTGAGGTCCCAGGATTGTAATCAGTGGTCTATGATCGGTCAGCAATGTGAGTCTTCTTTCGGACTCCAAACACAATTCCCAAGGCTTCTCTCTCAATCTGGGCATATCCACTTTCTGCCTTATTTAAGGTGCAGGAAGCAAAAGCAATTGGTCGCTCCTCACCTGACGGCATTATGTGGGAAATGACTGCTCCTACACCATAAGGTGAAGCATCACAAGCGAGCTGGATTTGCGGCTTTGGATCAAAGTGGGTCAGTACATCAGACTCAGTGCTTCTTTGGCTCTTTCAAATGCATGATTGCATTGCTTGGTCAATTTCCACTGCTTGTTTTGGTGGAGCGGCTGATGTAGTGGAGTCAAGATTGTCGCCAGATTCTTAATGAACTTTCCATAATAATTCAGAAGCCCCAAGAATGAGCGGAGTCCACTGACATTTTGTGGGGGCGGGGCATCTACAATGGCCCTTACCTTAGATGGTGCTTTGTGAAGGCCATTGGCATCAATTACATGACCCAAATATTCAACAGACTGTTTGAAAAACTCGCACTTGTCTTTGCGAACTCTCAGACCATAATTTCTGAGACGCTGTAATGTGGCATCAAGATGTTTATAGAGTGTTCATCCTCTGTTTTTCCCATAACCAAGATATCGTCCAGGTAACACTGGACACCTGGCAGGTTACTCAGGATTTGGTCCATAGCCCTTTGGAACAGCGATGGTGCCGAAGTGACACCAAAAGGTAGCCTCGTTTACCTGAACAACCCTTTATGTGTCACGATTGTGAGTAGCTCCCTACAGCTCTCATCTACCTGCATTTGCAGATAAGCCTGTGATAGATCAATTTTACTGAAGCAATGACCTCCAGCCAGGCCTGCAAAGAGGTCTTCGATGTGTTGCAGAGGATACTGCTGTACTGACAGCACTGGATAAACTGTGACTTTGAAATCACCGCAGATTCTGACCGCTACATACTTTTTTAGGACAGGTACAATGGGAGTGGCCCACTTACTGACACTTACTGGCTCCAAAACGTCGTTATTTTTCAGTGCTTCTAGCGCTGCTTCTACTTTTGGCTTAATTGCATATGGTACAGGTCGAGCCTTTAAAAACCTGGGTTTACTATCAGTTTTGACATCCAGTTTCACTGTAATTCCTTTCATGGTGCCCAGCTCATCCTTGAACACTTCTAAGTGTTTGTCTAACACAGCTGAGAGGCCAGTGACACCTTTGGACACCAGACGAACAGCCAAAGAGTGCTGGGTAGTTGCCTTTAACAACCTAGAGTGGCAGCTTTGCGGACTGACCATTTAACTGGACGTTTACATCAACTACACCTTTAATGTCAACACGTTCTAAGTGGCACATGTTTCAGGGAGCTGTGGTACACGCTGTCTGATACAATTGAAACTGCTGCTCCAGTGTCAACCTCCATACGAACTGATTGCCCATCGAATCTCCCTCTACAGTCAGAATATTGAACGTCACCTCCTCTACAGATGAATCGCTATCATCATCATTTTCCACCATAGTGGAATGTACTATGTGTACAGATTTCTTCACATTTGATGCTTTGTTGTATTTTAGTTTTGCACTTTTGTCTGTATTTCTATTCCACTTACAAGCACGCTCTATGTTGCCTGTCTTCCCACAACTTCTGCATAGTAAATCTTTGCACCAGCACTCACCTGCATGATGTCCAGTCTTTCCACAGCAAAAACATGTTACGTTTCTGGACCCGTGTACTTCAGTCAATATTTTGTGTATTTTACTTGTATTGCTGAGATGCTGTGCTTCTTTTGTAGCCAGCTCCATGTTCACGCTAATTTATGTGGCTTTTTGCAATGTTAGGTTACTTTCACTCAGCAGCCTCTTTTGAATGGCTTCATTCCTGAGTCTTTTAAGACATCACCAAATTAACAATGCTCAGAAAGTTTCTTTAATGCTGCCACAAACATTGTCACACTCTCTCCCTCCTCCTGGCTCCTCTTGTGAAAACGGAACCTTTCAGCTGTCACCAGTGGCTTTGGTGAAAAATGTGACCTGACAATGGACAAAATGTCTTCATGTGACTTGTCACCAGGCTTTGTTGGTTGTACTAGAGTGTGGAGCAAGTTAAATGTTTTAGCGCCCATGACATTTAGAGTCGACACTGTCTTCTCTGCAGTGACGCTATTTGCTCCAACAAAATACTCAAATCTTTCAGTGTAGGAGTTCAAATGTTCAACACTTTCATCAAAGGGACCAATATGTCCAATAAAGCCAGCCATTTTATCACTTGTGACAGTGTTGTAACTAATTATTTCCACAGCGCGATCCTGTTTTTAGAGTACACACTCACAGTTTTACTGGTACCAACAGGTACCAATAAGGGTCTATACATCTCCCCTGTTGACGAGGTCCTCCTTTTCTTCCATCTTTAGTCATGGCAATATCAGGCTTTCAATAATTTCCATGAACTGTTCATTTTCTGGGCTAGAATGAGAGTACAATATACATCTTCAAGGGAAAATAAAACAAGAATCTGGAATGAGTCAAACTATTGATAATAATCATAAATCAGGAATGACACTTGGAGCCATTTCTAAATTGCAGCTCTGTTCAAACAATTCTACATAAGTACAAATTACTGGGAGGTGTAGCCACTTAGCCAAGGAATGGAAGAAAGCCTAAATTGTCCCTTGCTTCAGATGTTTCAGAAGAAATTCTGCCATCTAATAAAGAAGCCCCTGCTCCAAAAGTGACGACTTCAAGCTTAACTAGTTTGCAGCTGAGCAAATGGACAAAGAAAACATATTTTGACGAGATTAGACCAACATTGAGCAGCATGAATGAACAGAGGTACAACCCCAAGCCAACGAAGTTGAGACGTTGTGTAATACATAAATAAAAACAGAATATGATGATTTGCAAATCCTTTTTAACCTATATTCACCTAAATACACTAAAAAGACAATATATTTAATGTTCAAACAGACAAACTTTTTGTTTTTTGCAAATATTCACTAATTTTGAATTTGATGCCTACAACATGTTCCAAAAAGAGTTGGGATAGGGGCAAAAGAAAGTTGAGGAATGCTCAAAAATATTTGTTTGGGACATTTCAGAAACAGATTAACTGGAAACTGGTGAGTGTCATTATTGGGTATAAATGGAGCATCACAGATAGGCTCAGTAATTCACAGGCAAGGAAGGGGCAAGGTTCATCAATTTGTGAACAACTGAGTGAGCAAATAGTCCAACAGTTTAAGAACAAAGTCTCTCAACATGCATTTCATCTTCTACAGTCCATAATATGACCAAAAGATTCCAAGAATTTGGAGAAGCCCGAAAAACCAACACTGAATGCCCGTGACCTTCAATCCCTCAGACGTGCATTAAAAACTGACATCATTCTGTAACTGACATTACCAAATGGGCTCAGGAACATTTCAGAAAACAATTGGACAGTTCATTACTCAATCTATGAGTGCAAGTTAAAACTATACCATGCAAAGCAAAGCCATATATCAACAACACCCAGAAATTCTGCTGGCTTCTCTGGGCCTGAGCTCATCTGAGATTGACTGACACAAAGTGGAAAAGTCCACATTATGCCTGCAAAAATGTGTGGTGGAGTACGTAGCACAAAATACGAAAAAAACGGAGACCCCGGACTGTTGAGCAACTGAAGTTGTACATCAAGCAAGAATGGGAAAGAATTCCACCTACAAAGCTTCAACAATTAGTGTCCTCAGTTCCCAAACACTTATGGAATGTTGTTAAAAGGAAAGGTGATGTAACACAGTGGTTAACATGTCCCTGTTCCAACTGTTTTGGAATGTGTTGTAGGCATCAATTTCAAAATGAGTGAATATTTGCAAAAAACAATATGGTTTACATGTTTGAACATTTAATATCTTTTTGTTGTAGTGTATTCAGTTGAATTTGGGTTCTATTCTGTTTTTATTTATGTTATACACAACATCCCAACTTCATTGGAATTGGGGGAATTGGGAATAAAGAATTACATTTCTGTACTGTAACAACAGTTATACATGATGGTGGTTTCTGCCAGAGAAACTGGTACACTGCACAAATTGGATGGAATAATAAAGAAGGGGGCCACCTCAGAATTCAACAAAAGCTAAAAAAATAAATAAATAAATAAATAAATAACCCTCATTTTGACCCCAAACATACCAAATAACTTTTATTTTCACTTGGAAAATAATGTTAAAATTAAGTGGTTCCAAAATGGATAAACCAGGAAAACACAAAGCTCTTCTTAAATTCTTGACCTGTGCCTGATGGGTCTATGACTGGAAACAACACACTTACTTAAATTCTACCAATTCTACCAGCTAGAGTGGCCAAACAAAGTCAAACAATTGATGATGGCTAGCAAAAGCATATTGTGAATGTGCAGCTTGTTATTAGGTTGCTAGGTTGATAGTTGACCCTATATGACCCCATGTTGATTTAAAAAATATCTAAACATATGCACCAATTTTTTCTTTTGTATTACAGTAAGCTGTACACTCATTACACTCCAGGGAAAGAACAGTTATTGCCCAGCAATGCCCAGTATGACCATGACATGTATGTAGCTGTAGCCTTTTTCAATGTTACATAAGCTCCCCATGAAAACCATCAGCATACACAGATGATCCACCCACCCCTTGCCAAAAAAACAAATAAAACATCATTAAAATTGCAGTCCATTATTGTGGTTAGAGAGTCACAATTAAGCAGGGTACAGTGTTAACCAAAGATATTGGCAGTCTCTGAGATGCAACCCCACAGGCATGGGGGTTGTTTGTGGCAAAGACAGGACAGTGAAAAGAGATTTTTCAGCCTTCTAAGAGG
This sequence comes from Acestrorhynchus altus, assembly GCA_034509495.1. Taxonomy (NCBI): domain Eukaryota; kingdom Metazoa; phylum Chordata; class Actinopteri; order Characiformes; family Acestrorhynchidae; genus Acestrorhynchus; species Acestrorhynchus altus. Next base: position 22,728,728 of record CM067513.1, read on the forward strand.
GCACAGTCTGAGGTTTGGTTGTATTTATGCTTTATGATCACCAGCCACTACTTTATAGTGAATGCAAGGTGGGATAACTTTACCTCAGAAGTCTGTGGGGACTTCGGAATGTAGGAATGTCATGGGTTACCTTAACTTGCTAATAGTTTGTCAGCAGGGGAAATTTAAGCTTTTTTCATCAAAACTATTCAAACGAGTAGTCTATGTAGTCTATGTAGTCTATTGTGATAAATACATTACTATAAATAGATTATTATAATGAATTATTATAAATACATAATCTACATCTTTTCTGCTATACAGAAATATAAAATATTTCTTTTTGATTTGTCAACTCACTTTTTGTCTTTTCCCCCTTTAATGAGTTTTAATAATTGGTGGCGGTAATAGGTAATTGGGTGCAGTTACTAGTGTTGTCCACAAGCAATGCCTTTTAGCCACTTAAAGCAAAACCAACTCACATGGTTCGGAATGTCAAGATTGCCACTGGGGAGTCTTACGCAGTTACGACACATCTTGTTGACCAAATCCTCTCGGATAACAACTATCTCCTGACTGCAGTACTGGATCCTGACATTTTCCCAAAAAGGTGATAGAGAGAAATGCAAACACACAGATCATCAATCAGTAAAAGAAAAGAACAGACCTTTACAAGAAAGCAGAACTCAAGTTAGATTCTACATGTTATACCTGCAAGGGTTGGTGGTGAACACTGAAAAAGGGACACGTTGTCTAAACTCCTCTGTGATGTGTTCAGCAAGGGGAGGCCTGGAGAAGCAAATACCATAAATACAATCGACCATGACATTATGACCACTTTCTTGTTTCTATATTCACTGTCCATTTTATCAGCTCTTTTGCTATAAAGGAGCATTTTTAGTTCTACAATTACAGACTGTAGTCCATCTGTTTCTCTGCATACTGATAGACTCCTTTTATCATATTCTTCAATAGTCAGGACCCTACAGGACAACCACAGAGTGGGTATTATGTGGATGGTTGGTCAATCTCAGCACTGCAGTGACACGGACATTGTGGGGGTGTGTTAGTGTGTATGGTCTGAGTGGATCATTCACAGCAGTACTGCTGGAGTGTTTAAACACTGTCCACTCTTTCAGATACTCCTGTCTAGTTGGTCCAACTTGTAGATGTGAAATCTGAGACAGAAGCTCATTTGTTTCTGCAGTTTGTGTTAATAATCCTCTAATCCTGTTCTCAGTTCAGCAGTGACAATGAGGGGTTTAAACACTCCAGCAGCACAGCTGTGTCTGACCTATTCATACCAGTGCAAGACACACTAACACATGGTGTTCATGTCAGTGCCACTGCAGTGCAGCAAATGACCCATCACGCACACAATACCTGCTCTATGGTAGTCCTGCGGGCGCTTGACAATTGAAGAACAGGGAAAATGAGGCTAACAAAGTATGCAGAGAAAGAGACTATAGTCTGTAATTACATTTACATTGATGGCATTTAGCGGATGCTTTTATCCAGAACGACTTACAAGGTTACTCACATTACAGAGGTGGGCCAGAGTAATGTTAGGAGTGTTGCCCAATGACTCCTTTTGGTGTACCACAGTATAGTTGCCCAGTCTGTAAATCAACCCCAGTCTCCCAGATGGTGTGGTGGCTCACTGGTGGTGTTCTCTATTGCGCCACAGTACACATCAACCACCATCATTTTAGAACTACAATGTGCTCCTGTATGATAACAGAAGCTGATAAAATGGACTGTTAATGTAGAAAAAAGAAGGTGGTCATAATGTCATGGTTAATCATGATATATCCTTACAAGCTTGTTCTTTTCAATGGAACCAAATAAAAATCTGAGCATCTGTGATAATTTCTTTCATAGCACAAGCACTACTGATACTGCTTATCAATATCCTGCTTACTACATCATTTTCAGCTTACCTAGGTAAAATAGTGCTGGGTCCGGGGTCCTCAGGACCAGGAACAAACACAAAGCGACTACTGCAGTGACAAAAGACATCACAGTGCATGACACAAATGTTAACACACAGGAACTATAAATAGTAAAGTCTGGATAATTTCTATCATTTATTAACAAAATAAAATAGTTAAGCCCTCCATAAAAAAGACAAATGTGGCAATTGAATGCACCATTGGTGGATCTGTAGCTGATCTACCTATAAGCATAGGATAGTGTCACTGCATTGTATTAAATGTAAGGTATTTTTTCAGCAATACCATGACTAGCTTCATGCTTATGTTTCCATTTCACTGCTTAATAAACTATATTCTCAGTTCTATTCTATTTATTATTCCATGGGAATAGATGCCACTAGCCTAATTGGGATGTTGTGTAAAATATAAATACAAACAGAATATGATTTGCGACTTCTGGTTTGGCATGGGGACGTGTGTGGAGTGCTCCATGGAGTGGCAATATTTTTCTAAATCATAGAACTCACTTCATATTCAAATTGATTAGCTACCCGTTCTTTTAATTTTTCATTATAATTTTGTGGGGACTACTTGCTAAACCAATGCCTCCAAAAGTTAGTAGAACGCTGGGACCATCACAATCTCTCCTTAGGCCTGTCCTCACCCTCTAACGGACCTGAGCACAGCGAGGCTAAAAATATTTCCATGGGGGCTGTGGACCTTCTACACTGAAGTCAGAAATTGCCAGCACTGTAGTAGCGGAGATTTGATCAGTGATTGAGGAACACTGCTCCAAAATCAAAACAGAACTTCAGGATATGAAAAGCAAACTAATCCGGGATATTACAGTGGTGCAAGATGAGTGCGCCGCTTTAAAAACTACCGTGTCAGATATGGAGGGATCTCTGTCCACGTGCACAGACGATGGAGTAGAATTGCAGGCTACAGTTGTTCACCTCACTAAGGAGCAAAGTGCAATGACTTGGAATCCAGATCCTGCCGTCAGAACATCTGTATCATCGGAGTCCCAGAGGATGATTCAATTTCGGTCTCCACGTCTAACGTGTCCACATTGCTTAAAGAAGTGTCCACACTGGATAAATCTCCGGTGATAGATCGCGCTCATTGCTCGCTTGCTCCTAGGCCAAAACCCGGCGACTCTCTATGTCAAATCACTGCAAGATTTCATCCTTATCAAGACTGTGCCGAGATGGATGTTCGCTCTTTTTGGATTCTGCTCTTTCATATTTTAAAATCCACCATAAATGTGAAAATTAGGTCACCCGCCTGAGCAGACCTGTTTACGTAGAATGGGTTCTTACTATATTTCCGTAATTTGTCTAAGGTCGTTATTACGTTTTTTTGTTTGTTTTTTTTGTTTTTTTGCCTAGTTTATATGGGTTCTGTTAAATTTAAGATTAGCCCTCCAGGGGGTTCTGCTGGTTTAGACCATACTGCGTTACCGGGAGAACATTCTTTGTCAGTTCGGCTCAGGTTTGAGCCATAACGGTTGTCCTCGTGTTTATGTTCAGAGAACAGCTTTTGTGTCTTTCTGTGTGTGTGTTTTAAACCCTTTACCCTTTTTCATTCCCATTCAGTCAGTTAAGTTCTTATTCTACCACTTTTTACTTTACGCCATCTTAAGTGGCTAATCCTAACATGAGTAATGTGAGCCGTAGGTTTTTGAGTTTGAATGTTAAGGGTATGAATAATCCAACTAAAGGTTTAAAAAAAATTTCACACTTAAAACGTTTGGATTCAGATGTTATTTTTCTTCAGGAGACTCCTCTCAAGAGTGGCGATCATTTGAAGTTGGGAGTACTTTGGATAGGTGAGGTTTTTCACTCAACTTTTAATTTGCAGGTGTTAACAGCAGATATTTAATTGTTCAAGGCACTCTGTTTAATATTCCTGTGCTGTTGGTTAATATTTATGCCCCTAATTTTGATGACTCTGACTTTACACACAAAGTATTCAGTTCAATCCACTCTTTACATTCCCATTCTTTGATATTAGGTGGAGATCTAAATTGTACCATAGATCCAGCTTTGGATAGGTCAGATCCCACTGTACTCCATTGATCCTCTATATCTCAGACATTTCATGAGTTCACATCCAAATACGGTATTGTCGGCCCTTGGAGGAATTCTGTTTTTACTCTCACCCCCACTAGACTTAATCTCATATTGACTATTAGTTTCTGGATATTTCCCTTATTCCTAAAGTATCCTCTTCCAAGGATCACCCAATAATTATTTCGGATCATGCCCCTCTCACTGTAGATATAAATTTCTCGGCCCGATCCTCTGTTTTTCCACCCTGGAGATTCAATTCATTGTTGTTATCAGATGAGAAATTTAATGTGCTATTTTTGTCCTCTACTGAGGTTTTTGTTACTCTGAACTCAAATTAACACACCTCCACTTCCCTCCTCTGGGAATCCCTTAAAGCCTATTTACGGGGCCAGATTATCTCTTATACATCGCAATCTGACAGTGCTTGTAGACTCATTCAAAAACTCATTCAAGAAATTTCTGACCTGGATGGCTTAATTCGACCAATCCATCTTCCACTCTGCGAAAACAACGATCAGATTTGCAAATGGAAATAGACCTTATCATCCTGACTGATGCTGTAAAACTGCTGTTGAGAACATGAAGCAACCATTATGAACTATTATGTGATAGGCCTTCCAGACTCCTAGCTGACCAGTTAAAGCGGAATGCAGCATCTCGGTTAGTCCCCCAAATCTATTAACAATACCTTTAAATTTTACTTTGTGAATTTATATCGCTCTGAGTCACTGGCCTCAGAGTTGCCTCTATTAACAGTATGCAATCCAACAAGGCTCCTGGACCTGATGGGTTTTCAGTCAAATTTTTAAAGACGTTTGGGGGAAAAACTGGCTCCTCTGCTTTTATCAGTGCTTAATGAATCACTTTCATCTGGTTTATTACCTCCCACTCTAACCGAAGCCTGTATTTTTCTTCTTTTAAAAAAGGAGAAGGATCCTGACCTCTACACTTCTTACAGGCCCTTAGCTCTCCTGAATGCAGACGTTAAAACCCTGGCAACATTACTAGCCCAGCATCTGGAAAAATTCTGCCGAATATCATTTCTTAGGACCAAAATGGTTTTATTAGGACGCCACTTGTTCTCAAACATTCGCACTCTATTCAATGTGATCTATGCCAAACATTCTTCCTTCACTCCTGAACTGGTAATTTCATTAGATGCTGAGAAACCATTTGACTGGGTCAAGTGGAGTTACCTTCTTGAGGTTTTACACAGATTTGGATTTGGGGATAAATTCATATCCTGGATCAAATTGTTATACACTTCTCACTGAGCCAGTCTAATTACTAATGGTGACTGTTCTGATCACTTCCCCATATTGCGAGGGACCAGACAGGGATGCCCCCCTGTCTCTCTTACTCTTTGCCCTTGTTATGGAACCATGATCCATAGCATTGAAATCTCTCCGTGTCTGATTATTAAATGTATATCCAGTACACGGACATACTACGATATAACAAGTGGTGACGAGGACATAGAGAAGCACCCATGTCATTTTGTGAGTGAAAACAAACGGCATTCTGTGTGCCGCGTGGCCACGCTGGAAAAAGCAGCGTGACTGAGCTTCTGCCTCGGGCCTACTGGCTGGACGGGAAGGGCTAGACGGTGGAAGAAAAGCTTGACCTCGTCAACAGGGGAGATGTATAGACACTAATTGGACTGTTGGTACCAGTAAAACTGTGAGTATGTACTCTAAAAACAGGACCGCGCTGTGGAAATAATTAGTTACAACACTGTCACAAGTGATAAAATGGCTGGCTTTATTGGACATATTGGTCCCTTTGATGAAAGTGTTTCATCAAGGGGAGAATGTGCTTGCACGCAACTATACCTCAGGACCAAAATGGGTTCCAGCTTCTGTCATTGTGCAAACTGGACCAGTGTCATACACCGTCCAAACAACTGATGATGCTGTTTGGAGACATCATGCAGATCAGCTGTTGCAAGGATGCCAAAGCTCTCCACAAATCAGCGAGCCTGACATGCAACTGCCTGAAGCAGTCACCATGGAGCTGCCTTCACCATCTTCATGTCGGCAGACTCCTGATGGAGGAACAGGAGACAACACCCCTGGTTCTGTGTCACTGCCAGTGCCAAGTAGTGAACGGCAGTATAGAGTAAGAGAACGATGTCCACCTTCAAAACTGAATTATTAGTTAGTGCTTAACCTGCAAGATGGGGGAGAATAATCCCCATGGTTAAGTGAGGGATTGAGCAGTCTACTCAACCCTGTAGATAAGGCGATAAATAGTTTGAATTGTTCATGTTAGACTAATTTTTGTTAGTTTTGTAAGATGGGACTTCACAGCAGAGACGTTACTAAGTTTTGGAAAAAGAAAAAAAAGAATAACTTTTCATTTAGGGGTGGAGGAATGTGATGTATTGTGTACGCATTGACCTGCCGTAGTTGTAGCGATGCACTGACTACTGGGTTATGTAGTATATGGAGCAAACAAGAAAAGGAGCCACCTGTTTGAACACCGCACATCTGTGTCTGATTATTAATGTATATCCAGTACTAACGGACGTATTGCGATATAACACTCCCTTCTTCCAGTTCTAATGCTCTTAACAAGTTCATTATAAATACTTTTTTAAAACAAACTTCTTAGCACATTTATATGGAATGGAAAAGTTGCTAGAGTAAGATACTCTGTACTCCAAAGATTTGGGTCTGACGGAGGCCTGGCCTCAGGTTTTACTACTGGTCGCTGACAGACACAAAACTTTACTGCCCTCATTCGCCCAAACTGCTGTGGTGCAGATTGGAATTGTGATCTTGTTCTTTGTCCTCACAGCTTTCGCTGCTTACATCTTCCTTACCACTGAAGATTTCCAAACTTCCAAACACGCATTTGGGTCCAATTCAGATGTCATTTTTATTTAAAGTTACCTTCTCCAACTATGACCCTGTTAAATAACCACCTATTCGTGCCTGCTCTGACTGATACAGCTTTTAATATATGGCGGGACAGAGGTATCTGTTCTTTTTCTAGCTCTTTTCAGCAGTTAGTTTCAGATTTTGGCCTGACGATATCACACATGTTTTGTTACTTTCAGGTTAGGCATTGTGTATCCTTGCTTTTTTTGTTGAACTTTTTTGCTCACACAGTTGTTCACAATGGTGAAACTCGCCCTATGATTGCTTGTGAATGAGCATTTTGGGGATGCTGCCTATATACCCAATAATGACACTCACCTGTTTCCAATAAACCTGTTAACTCATGGAATATTCTAAACAGGTGTTTTCTGAGCATTCCTTAACTTTCACAGTCTTTTGTTGCCCCTGTTCCAACTGTTTTTGGAATGTGTTGCAGGCATCAAATTCAAAATGAGTGAATATTTGCAAAAAAACCATTAAAGTTTATCAATTTGAACACTAAATATCTTGTCTAAATAGTGTATTCAATTGAATATAGGTTGAAAAAAGGATTTGCAATCGTATTCTGCTTTAATTTATGTATTACACAATGTCCCAACTTTGATGGTATAATTTTAAAATAATAAAGTATAATCTTTAAATCATCAACCATTAAGAGTTTTTTATTAAACAATCCTCCCAGTTTTAAATTATTATGCACAACAGAGTTTCAAAATGTTTCATAGGTTGTAAAGAACTGAAAATGATAATTTGTGGAATTGGCAGAATTAAGACATCACACTTGTTGAAATCAAAATGTATTTCAATTAAAAACATCTTAACAGGCCAAATTACATGTTAACATAGGACCACTTCTTTGAAATCTCCATCATAATTCTTGGATCCCATGAAGTTGTGAGTTGTTTGACAGATTTGCTTAAATTTCTTTGCAGGATGTCAGAATAGAACTGCCTCCCACCTTCATTGAAAATACTCCAAAGGTTCTCTAGAAGAAAGTGGTCAGTCAGAAACTCTGCCACCTCCTTGCTAACATTGTAGTGTTGTTGGAACATGGTGGCCATCCACCAACCATCAACTACTCCATCCATCTGGACCATCTAGTGTTGCACTGCCCTCATCAGTTAACAAGACTGTTTGAAAATTAGTCTTCATGTATGTCTGGGCCCACTGTAAACATTTCTGAGGGTGAGCATTGGTTAAAAGTGGCCAAGTTGGTTCATACACAAGAGCAAGCCTCTGGAGGATCCTACATCTTAAGGTTTGTGGGACGTAGCTGGTCTCTTAATCTGATGAATTTGTCTGTCCTAAACCTTCTTTATGCCTTTACTTGAATGAACCTGTCTGTGCTCTGATCATGCTTAAGTTGTTGTGAAATATCTAATGTTTTCATACCTTGTCCAAGGTATTGCACTATTTGACACTTTTCAGCAGCAGAGAGAGATCACACATGGATTTGCATTTACATTAGTGTTTTTCCATGCACCATTTATTCTTCGTGCAAATACATGCAATTTAACCATGATAATTTAGTATGAATACACCTCCAGGACTACTGTTTAAGACAGTTTTCAAGGTGACTTTTCTGTGTGTTCAGGACAGTCCCTCTATATTCATATAAATTTCACAAACTAAAATAATTATATTGGCACAGACATTTACGATGAGATTAAAAAAAAAATTTTAAGTTTTTTTTTTAATAATAAATAGTATAAATGAGCTAACAATGTATTAGCTAATTTGTACATAAGGTACTTCTCACTTATGTGAATGCCATAACAATACATTTATACACCAAGCATGATCCAGAACTAACTATCAAAATTAACAATTCTGAGTTAATCATTTCAAAAGCCTATCAAGAAATCTGTGCATCTTACCTGCTGTGTATGTTAGGATGTTCACAAATTAAATCAGCTAGGGCTTTCAGGGACTCTGTAACAAACAACAGCTTTCAAGATATGGCAATTAAGGCATCAGCTGAAAACACTTGTGTGAACAGATGGGAAAGAATTCAAAACCCTCTTACCTTTTAGTGACTTGACACGATTCCTGCCATAAGGGGCAGAAGAGAAGCTGCCGCAAAAAATGAAGCATGTGGGAGGTGCTGCTGAATAGCCTGTAGGGTGCAAAAAAGGGTTCATTTAAACTGCGTTTAATTGTGTGAGCTATTTTTTTATTTAATTGGAAGGCATGTTTATTGCACTTATAATCCAAAAGCAGCTGAAAGTTTTGCACAACTAAAGACTTCAGACCTGAAAACATAGTCTGAATCTTTTCCAGGACCTCCACACTGTCCAGCCATAAGTCAGAAAGGACAACAAACATAGCATCTTCATTCTCTGCTTCCAGCTGTTTCAGCTTGACTGAGGCCTTCACTGAGGTGGTACACGGGCCACCAAAGAAATTGATATTACCATAATATGCCCTGATAAAGGAAAGAAAATATTTTCATTATATGAACTAATTTGTTTTGTAATGCCAATTGAAAGACCATACGTACAGGATGTACATTCTTTTGCTAACCTAGTAGTTGAGGAGGGCTCAATCGGAGGGAATCCAAAGGCATTGACATGGAAGACTGAGTCCTCATACCATCCTGTGAGAAACAGACAAACATCATTGTCATTTGCACAAGACAACATTCATACACTGAAATGCTAGTGGAAAAGTTTATGTAATTTTAGGTAATCTCATTTTAACAAGTTGTTAAGCATTACTCATTAGACAAGTGTCATTATGGTAGAGGACAATGCAGTTAAGACCTCACCCTCAGCCAGTACAAAGCAGGATTCTGTGTAAAGTCCACTGTGGAACTGGTGAAGAACAGAGTTAAGGTTGGAGGTTTGCTATTTAATGAAATTAAAACTTATGATCTGCTCAACAAATCTGGTCTGGAGTGTTTGATTTCTCTGTCTTTCTTTTTCTCCCCCTTTACCTCTTTCTTTAATAGGTTGTTCCAAGTGGCGGTCAGCACCATCAGTCCTAGGTCAACAACCAAAACAACCCCACTACGGGAAGGGGATCCTGAGTTTAAAAGCAGTGTTGAAAACCAGCATGGAAGCTAAGGTGGACATATATGCTAGGTGTACTGTTGGCAATTTTTGTTTTTTGTAAGTGCATTTGTATTCCCATTGTTGCAAATTAATTTTGTGCAACCTTGACCACCATTCCCATGCTAATTTTGTGATTCACCAGGCTGAGTTTGATATGTATGCACACATTAGGTAAGGTATGGGTGCTTACCTCTGCATTCATTTTTATGGTGCAAGATAGCACAGAGAAAGTAGCTTTATGTTTATTGTTGGCAGGAGATGACTTAAGGTTTGTTAGCTATAATTATATTTTCCATCATTTTTGCATTATTTGTAAATACTGGTGTAAATAACTGGTAAAAGTGTAAATAACATAACATTGTCTTGCAAGACTGGTGAGGATGTTTTATATATATTTATCCTGCTTCCATTAATAGCCTCCTGTTTCATGCATGACACTTCACATTTAAATCATATTTTATTTTTTTGAGTCAACTTTGACCTAGACAGTCATGGGACATAATGAAACTAAACTAAAATCATTTTCTTTTTGACACAGCTAGAAAAGGATATTGCCTTTGAAAGATTCAACTCCACAGAACCAGTAAGATCTTCAAGGAAAAACTTTCCCTGGGGACAAGTCAGGAAAAAAGAATCAAGAAATCTGCTGCATTAAAGTGAAATGCACAGTGAAATAAACAGATAAGGAGAAAGTTGCACACACACCTCTTTCAGTTGTGTCACCATGCCAAGAACAATAACTTCTCCTAGTTTGGCTGTGCTTCCTAAAAGGGCCTCGACAGTCTTTAACTACAGAGGAACATGCCATCCATAACTATTATAAAATAAACTATAGAATAAGACTGATAGACTGACAGCCTGTAGACACGAATGTCTAGTGCAAACAATGAAATAAATAGAGCTGCATTACCTGGAATTTATTCCTCCCTTCATCTAGAGCAGAGCCAATCACAGGAGGAGTGAAAAGTTCATGTCTATGGGTCCGCTAAAAGGAAATATATAAAGAGAAAGGATTCGAGGATTTGGATATTGTCATTATCATCCCATGTGGTACACTAGGTGTTACGAAATTATGATCTCAAGGTGTAACGTTCGCTGGGTGCTGAACAAACGAAGGTTGGGGTGGAAGTACGTGCAGGGTTGAGTTTATTATGGGTTACACAGATAACATACACTAACCATCACAAGACGAGTAGACATGATGAGTAGACCAAAAAACAAGAAGATTTTTTTTTTTTTTTATAGCCACTATAAAGAACACTTTTAAATTATGTACATTTACACACCACATACAAAATCTTGATAAAAGGGGTTCACCTGCTGCAAGACGGTGTAGCGCTCTCTGAAGAGTTCAGCCTTGTCTCTGGCCTGGCCACATAAAGTAGGTGTAGGATGACTGCTCATACTGATACTGTGTGGGGGAAAATATATTAAACACTGTAACTGTCATTCTTGGATGTCTGTCATGTACAATACAGTGTGCCAGTGATCAAAATAAAAAGGTTTCTTACGGTACAAATTTCTTCCTTTCCGTGCTGTAGATATATCTAGGTATGTCAAAAGCTCCAATGATGTTGAAAACATTGTCTCTAGGAACAAAATACCAGTTTTCACAGTTCTTAAACATGCCAGGGACATTTTATATGAATATAATAAAGAGGTGACATTTGAATCATTACATGGTTTCATCACATGACTGACTGCAGTCCTGCACAGCTGTCTCTGCTACAGAGAGCTCAATCATGCTAGACAACACTGTGGAAGGAAAATAATGACCATTTTATTAACTCATTTCATTCATATTAATTTGGCTATGAATGTAAAATCAATATCAGCAGGAACTCACAGGGTTGTTTGTCAACTGCATCCAAAATCCGCTCAATTACATCATCCAGCTCTACTTCGCTCACAGATTCCAACACCTCTACCAGATACCTGCTAGCTTCACTGTAAAGGAAACAACCATTTTTTTTCCAGGTCACTCCAATTTACTGCAGCAGGAGTAAGATAAAAAAGTGGCTTATATTCAGCAGAAGCAGTAAGTGTAAGTACAGTAAGACAGTAAGTGTTTCCCTTATAAGAGACTTTCTAGCTGCTTAAGAATAGAACGAAACTTTTCATATGGTCTGATCTGCAAGTCCATGGCATCAGTTTAGAGCACTTCAAAGCTGACAGATCTGGGTGTAATGCATCAACTGAGCTAACTAAATTGCTGCTGTAGTTTAAGGGGTTTAATGAGAGTAGCCTTACCATAGCAACATGTGTTTGGACAAACATGCTCCATATCAGGCTTAGCTCAGCTCAATCACTTGAGCCTAGTGAGGACATAGGCTTGCCAAGGGAAACAGCATTTAGACAGTGTGACAGTAGGTTTATCAAAATCTTTAGAACACATATCTAGTCTAAGAAATAGTTCTAATTTTAAACTGACAAGTAAAACCTCAGTCAAGTCAGTGTATAAGGAGTTAAACTACTTGATGTATGAAACATGATACAAATGATAAATTATACATGCCGATTGTAATTTATTGTTTAGAAAGCCAAGTAAATGTTCCAGTTTTAAAACTTTGTAATATGGAAAATAAATAAATCTAAAGATTATAATCTACTGAACTAATATCATGAAAAAGTTGATTTATTTCAGTAATTCCATGCAAAAAATTGAAAGTTGCATATCATATTCATTCATTACACAGACTGATATATTTTAAATGTTTATTTCTTTTAATTTTGATCATTATAACTGACAACTAATGAAAATCCCAAATTCAGTTTCCCAGAAAATTAGAATATTACTTATGACCAATACAAAAAAGGATTTTTAGAAATGTTGGCCAACTGAAATGTATGAACATGTACAGCACTCAATATTTAGTTGGGTCTCCTTTGGCCTGGATTACTGCAGCAGTGAGGCGTGGCATGGAGTCGATCAGTCTGTGGCACTGCTCAGGTGTTATAAGAACCCAGGTTACTCTGATAGTGGCCTTCAGCTCTTCTGAATTGTTGTGTCTGGTGTATCTTCACAATATCCCATAGATTTTCTATGGGTTTAAGGTCGGGTGAGTTTGCTGGCCAATTAAGAACAGGGATACCATGGTCCTTAAACCAGGTACTGGTAGCTTTGGCACTGTGTGCAGGTTCCAAGTCCTGTTGGAAAATGAAATCTACATCTCCGTTAAGTTGGTCAGCAGTAGGAAGCATGAAGTGCTCTAAAACTTCCTGGTAGACAGGTGCTTTGACCTTGGACCTCAGAAAACACAATGGACCAACACCAGCAGATGACATGGCACCCCAAACCATCACTGACTGTGGCAACTTTACATTGGACCTCAAGCAACTCTTCTTCCAGACTCTGGGACCTTGATTCCCAAAAGAAATGCAAAATTTACTTTCATGAGAGAACATAACTTCAGCAGCAGTCCAGTCCTTTTTGTCTTTAGCCCAGACAAGACACTTCTGATGCTCTCTTGTTCAAGAGTGGCTTGTCTTGCATACATCTGTGCATGATGGTTCTTAAAGCAGCTGCAGTCCACTCTTTGTTAATCTCCCCCACATTTTTGAATGGGTTTTATTTCACAATCTTCTCCAGGGTGCAGTTATCCCTATTGCTTGTGCAATTTTTTTCTACCACATCTTTATTAATCTCTATTAATCTTTATTAATCATCTCTATTAATGTGCTTGGACACATAGCTTTGTGAATAACCAGCCTTTTTAGCAATGACATTTTGTGTCTTGCCCTCCTTCTGCAAAGTGTCAATTGTCATCTTTTGGACAACTGTCAAGTCAGCAGTCTTATCCATGATTGTGTAGCCTACAGAACTAGACTGAGAGACCTTTTGAAGGCCTGTGCAGGTGTTCTGAATTAATTAGCTGATTAAATTGTGGCACCAGGTCTCTTCAATATTGAACCTTTTCACAATTTTCTAATTTTCTGAGATACTGAATTTGGGATTTTCATTAGTTGTCACTTATAATCATCAAAATTAAAAGAAATAAAAATTGAAAGTCTGTGTAATGCATGGATATAATATATAAATTTTACTTTCTGAATGGAATTACTGAAATAAATCTACTTTTTCATGATATTCTAATTTTATGACCACCACCTCTATACATTGTGTGTGCATTTTTCTGGCCAGCTTTGGGGGTTAGTAATGTTCTCCCTAAAACCCTAAACACTGCAGGTTCTGAACAAACACCTAAAGTCCAGATTTAAGTCATATCTCATCACCACACTGAGTGTACATAGGAGCAGTGTATCTGTATATGAGCTACAGTCAGAGTGGATGATGGACTGAGACCTGAGAGGTACAAGACAATGATCCACTCTCTAGAATTAATTTGCTTGTCATTTTATTAGTACATTATTTGCACATTGTACATTTGTTTTTATTTACATTTTAATAAGACAAAATTTAATAAGTGTGATTAACTGAAGTTAATGTCTCTAAAAAAGACATGGCACAATGAAACTGAATTAGAAACTCTGATATAACATTTTAAAATCCACATGACTACGCCTTTCAGACAGAAACTAAGCCAAACATGACTTTGCTATTGTGTAGATAGCTGTAAAGGTCTGAGCATCTTCCTGAACTATCACTTTAAAAATCAAATGCTGCCCTTTTTGATTGTCAATTTTACTTTAGATTAAAATGGTTCAATCTGTAACTGTAAAGTAGTTTGGACACAATTCACAGATATGTAAGGAAGTTAAATCCTGTCTTTTGAAAGATTGAATGTCTCAGGATCTGCGGTGTCACACTGATCCTCTGACCAAACAAAGCGCTGCGGTGTCGAGAACAGAGATTATGGTCAGCACAGGTGTATAATGAGCACCTAAACACCTAAAAGGTTAACTTTAGATGATTAAACACTTCAGATAATGGTCAGCGGAGCAGTCCGGTCTTCTCATCAGAGAAGCTCACAGAGATTCTATACTGCGTTCGCGTTCGTAAAAAAACAGCTGCTGCTTGTGTGTTTGATAAAGGAAATCATTACATACGGCCGCAGCATTAAAGCGCGCATCCTGAACGCAGCGGACACTTTAGTCTTCAGTCTTTTGCCATCCATCTTCTCTCCTTTCGCGGGAAAACCTTCCGCGCGCCTTCTTTCGTAAACTTCCGCTCCGGAAAATTCAAAATAAAAGTCTGAAATAAATATAAATAATAGGATTAGACTCAAGTATTAAATCCGTTACAGACAAACAGACCTGATATTAAAACGCATGCATTATTGTAAAAGCAGGAGATAATATTTATTTATATGATTAAAAAGGCCGGTTCTGTCCTCCGAGGTGGAGCTCGGTCATCGCTGAGGACGCGAGATGGCCGATAACGTGTTTCGGACGGAGACTCGGGCGCAGGGAAGGAGCGGACACACGGCCGTAGTCTCAAATCACGTCCTCTTCGTTTGGGGAGGCTATGTGGTGAGCAGGAACCGGAAGTGCCAGCTGTAATAAACACTCCGTTATTATAATGAGATCGGTCTGAAAGACCGTGTCAGCACAGAAGGATCTCACAGAAACATATCTAATTAATCTCAGTCATATATCAAACTAAGTGTGTGTGTGTGTGTGTGTGTGAGAAAGAGTGGGGTGTGTGTTGGGGTGAGAGTGGTGGGGGGATGTGAAGGAGAGATTGTGTGAGTGTGTGTTGGGGTGAGTGTGATGGGGTGAGGAGGTGTTGGGTGGTGAGAGTGTGTGTGTGTGTGTGTGTGTGAGAGAGAGAGAGAGTGTGGGGTGTGTGTTGGGGGTGAGAGTGTGGGGTGGAATGGTTTATAATGTTGTAGAAATTCGTAAACTTTACAAACAACGTTAATATCCCACAATTACCATTAATTACCTCACAAATTGCCTTTGTGAGATTGTGTTTTAAGTTATTAATTTATTGGGAAATTAAAACACATTTTAGGGCCATTTTTAAAATTAAAAGGGAGGTGACTATAACAGAATTATTGAACATCTAACAGACCTGTCTAGAAGAGGAGTCTCCCTGACTGACTGACAGCCTGCTGAAATCAAACTCATTTGACTAGCAAGTGCATGTTCTCTTACTGATGGCCTGAGGGCCACAAAGCCAACAAGTAAACAGTGCATCTTAAAGTGTTCAAAGTGCTTCACTCTTATGTTACATGTAACATGTACATAAGTATTCACAGCATTTGTTCAACACGTTGTTAAAGCACTTTGGCAGCAGTTACTTTCCAGGTTCACTGTAAGTGCTGCCTAGAGGTGGTGAAACCTTATATTAACCGAAGTATTATTTGAAATGTTATTTTAAAGTTAAGTGGTGCAAAGACTTACCTGTTAGAGTGTTTCAAAGTTCATATTGCAACCACAGCATTAGTGCAGTAAAAACATGGCCGATGATTTTGTGTTCTAAAAAAAAACAAATTAAAATGGTGGTCAACCCATTCCTGGGTTCATTTCATTTCTGTACAACATTTACACATAATAAATCCAATATGTTTACAGTGAGTCAGGAGCCATGTTCATGAGGTCCTAGTCACTTTTTAACATGTGGTTTTCATCTTAAGGCTCTGAGGGCAAGTCTTGCATCCTTTACCAGTCAGTGTCATATGAAATGTCACATGAAACATATGTCATATTTCATGCCACAGAACATATTTTGGTCTGAAACTTCCATTGTTGGGGGTTCAGCAAAAACTGATATATTATCAATTCATATAGTTATTAAAAGAGCTATTATATTAGAAGTTAATAATTAAAGATACAAAGAGTAACATAAGTCCAAAATCACTGTTCTTTACATTACAAAAGTTTCAGACACTACCTTTTGGTCTTTGCTCATTACTGTGCAGATTCTGTTGCATAAACACAACAAAATGCCATAGTTGTAAGGAGTCACCTGCAATGCCACCGCCCAGCCGCCAGGAGGTGCTCGGCGACTGGCAAGACTTGATGAGCCTGATTGGGCCCAGGTGTGGGTTGGTTTATTTAAGCGACATGTGCCTCACACTCGTGTGGTTTCTTGTGGTTAATTTCTTCCTGAGATATTGCTGGTAATTTCTGGTTTTTTTTTTTTTTTTTTTTTTTTTTTTTGGCCATCTCAGCCTCTCCTTTCTCCAAAGGTGGGAAGTGTATCCTCCTCTTTTAAAACATTTCTTTTCCCTCTGCTTTATACAAACTAAAGGAGGCAGAGTGTCTCTCCCTTTCCTCCTTCCGAAAAGAACAAGAAAAGAAAGACAAAAGAAAAAGAAAAAACTTTAGTTTTCCTTTCTCTCCCTTGAAAGAGTTGTTTATTTTTCCACTTCACCTCTACTCAAGGGTCCCTTAAATTTGGGTTCCTTCTCAGTTTAGAAGTAGTGTTTCCCTTTCAGTTCCCCTAAGTTCGTAAGCACTCACAAGCCCTGCTTGTTGCATTTGAGTCCAGTTTCAAAACACACCTGCAGTCAACACCCAGGTGGGTTTACAAATTAATTTCCACCTAGGTTGTGACCTGTGACAATAGGTCCTCTAACTGCCCAGACTGATATGTCTGATACACACAAGATAACAGCTTGCATTATTATTATTATTATTATTATTATTATTATTATTATTATTATTATTATTATTATTATTATTATTGCATTAAATTAAATGTTTTTCTTTTCAAGTATATTACATCTGCATTACCATTATTATTATTTGATGGTATCTTTATATTCTTTTTTTTTTTCATTTATTCATGTATTTACTTACTTGCTTATATTGTCCAGACACCACCACCCATTCATTGCAACAACCTAGCAACGCTCAGATGCACATTACCAACTAGTCACTAGTATTTTTATCAGGGTACAGCACTAGGTACAACATAACAACTACTAGCAAAAACTTACACACTAGCAACCAGAAATGGCATAAACCGCTCAATCACACTGTACTCTCTTTGGGAAATGCATTTTCTAAAGCATTGCTCAAATGTAGGATGCCTGGTAGTGTATTTTTTCCTGTCAAATTTTTGTTGGCAAATTCGTTTAATGATATTTAAAAAAAATATACATAAAAGTTCTACATTGGCAGTTTTTTCCCAATAGAATGAATGAATGAACTGTGTGGACAACAGTTTATGTGGCCCTTTTTGTTTTCATGCATTAGCAACATATTAACGACCTTGTGGTTATTCAATAAAACCCCTGGTAATATCCTAGAAACAACCTGGGACCCCAAAGCAACCACTCAGAACAGCAGAACTACCACCTGGGATACCATTGCAACAGCAAAGTAACCACATGTAACACCACAGCAACCAGCTGGGATACTATAGCAACTGCTTAGCAACATAACACTTGGAACAGCATAGCAAGCGCCTAGTAACTGTATAGCAACTACTTGGGATAACATGGCAACTGCAGATGCTTATCAAGGGCCTAGCAAATCCATAGCAATCACCTGGGAAATTGCTTAAGCTGTGCTCATCATCTTCAAAAGATAATGCACTTGTTTAATTTTAAATGTTCATCCTTCTTTATTCATTATATCTTAGTCAGTTGCTGATGATGAAGTTTTCCTACGAAGTGATGAAATATGGCTATATGACCTGGAAAGTGGTTTATGGTAAGAATTAAACCTTGAAATGTTTGTTGTATGTAAAATGTGTATGTAAGCTTTTCTGTACTTGCATTTATAAATATCAATTATTGTATCTTGGTCTTATAGGTTTTTATTGCTTACAATCATGTCCACAAATATTGGCTTTTCTAGTAAACACAAGCATACAGGCAATGTATTTGGGATTTTTTCAATTTATACAGACAATGGGATCTATCTTTATAATAGCAATTATGTGGTAGATGTAGAGTTATTATTAGGACAAATGCAAAAATCTTAATGTAAATAAATCTGTAATAAATACTTTTACATGTAATATTTATTTAATACCTTGTGTTTAAAGCTTTACTGTGTATCCTAATATGTTGTCTGGGGGTCTTTGAGAGAAAACCAATCTGATTTACTGCCTGGCTAGCCCAGCTCTGCTGTTACTTATAAAAAAAAAGTTCTGTTTTGGTCTCATCTGGCTGTAGGGCACTTTCCCACTGATAATTCTTGTAATGTGTGGTAAACTGTTGATGCTTAAATTAGTCCTTGATAGCAAAGGCTTTCTTTTGACAACACTCAATCTTATAGTTGTAGATGGTGTTTGATTGTTGTTTGTGAGGTATTCTGGCATCAATTTTTCAGTTAGATTGTCCTTTTTAAAAACAATTATATAACAGCTAGATTTGGAAAGAATTTGCTAAATGAAGTTGCAGCTACTGCTGTCACTAATGTGCAAATGCACACATAGCTTGTCTAGTGTTTGTAGAGATGTATTGGCAATAGAATAGGACTCCTTATAATAAATATACATGAACCTATTGGCATCATGCCAAATGCCAGGAGTGGGCTAGAGCTGGGTAAAGCCCCATTACTGAGCTGTGGAGTAGTAGAACTGAGTGGTGGTTGTCTACCCAACAATTTTAGGATGTGGTGGGGTTGTGATCCACCTGACCTCATTGCTCCTGTCACTGAATGTGATCACATCCACTTAACAGTAAAGACAGTTACTCCAAAAAAAGATGGAAAATCTCTTTTGTAAATACTCTTAATTTCAAAAGAAATGTATGAGCAGGTGTCACCATATTTAGGATATTTAGAATTTTTCTTCCAGTCATTGTAATAATAATGAACTTATAAAGCTTAGATTATTGTTTATATTTTGAGCAAAAAAAAAAAAGAAAGTGATCAACATGTACATTGGAAAGGGTACCTCCTGTATAAAGGAAACAAAGATTACATGTCCAAATTAAACAGTTAAGCAGTAACTATCTTATTTAAACTATCTTATTTAAACCCCGTGAATTTTTTTCATGTTAGACCCACAAACATAAATGTATTTTATTGGGATTGTATGTTAGACCAACATAAAGTAATTGTGAATTGAAAAGAAAACAATACATGGTTTTCAATCATTTTAATAAATATAAATCTATGGTGTGCATTTGTATTTAGCCTCCCGTACTCTAACACCCCTAAACAAAATTCAGTGTGACCAATTGCCTTCAGAAGTCATCTAATTATTAAAGAGTCCATCTGTGTTTAATTTATTCTCAGTAAAACTACAGCAGTTTGCTTCACAAGCTATGAACATCTTATAGAGCACTGTTCAATCCATCATCCAAAAATGTGAGTATTGCCACTATTGCAAACCTACAAAGACATGGCCATCCACCTAAACTGACAACCCAGGAAAAAAGAGCACTAATAAGAGAAGCAGCAAAGAGGACACTCTGGAGGAGTTGCAGAGATCCACAGCTTTTGCATGGGGAAATTTCCACACAATTAAGTTGACCCAGTTTAAGTCCAGACACCTTTGACAATGTGTGTCAAGACTTTATAGTTGCTGTTCACAGGCACACTCTGTCCAATTACTTGTTATGTTGTGCTGGTCTATCACAAAATGATGTGGGTATAATGTGAAAAATGTGGAAAAGTTCAAGGGGTATGTTGAAGAGACTGTATTTACACATAGTGACACCATTTTTGTCATTTTGTCTCTGTACAACATTAGTGAATAGAATGTAATTTTAATACTTGTGAAACTATTTGTGAATGACTGCCTGTAGGCTGAATTTCATAGCATCACCAGATGCTCAGGATACTCCCTTCAGAGGTTTTACCTGGGCTTTACTGCAGCTGCCATCAGTTGTTGCTTGTTTGTGGGTCTTGCTGCTTTCAGTTTGTCTTCATTAACTGAAAAGAATGCTTGAAAAAGGAGTAATTGAAAAAACATTTTTCAAGAAGTATAGCAGTATTAGTTATATTGGGCCATAGTATAAAAACATTAGTAAGAGAAAATTGTGAGTCATCCATTTTCTCCCAGATCCTCATTTGGTTTAGCTGATATGTAAAATTGGGTGTCATCAACATAACAATGAAAGTCAATACCCTGCTTACCCCACGGCAGCAAGTGAAGACAGAACAGTAATGGACCCAGGACCGACCCCTGAGGAACAACATAGTTCCACTATGGTGTCATGAGAGTATTTGTTATTAATAATAACACACTGGTAGCAGCCAGTTAGATATGACCATAACCAGATAAAGGCTGATCCTTTAATGCCTAAATCATTTTCTAGTCTATCAAGCAGAATTAAATAATTTGTAATGTCAAATGCAGCAGTGTCAATTGCTGTCAAGTGAGAGGAGCAGGTCATTTGTGACTTTTAATAATGCTGTTTCTGTACTATGATTGACTCTAAATCCAGACTGGAAAACTTAATTTATGTAATTATTGTGGAACTAGGTCCACAAATGTTCTGATACTGCTTTACTGCTTTGGGGGCTCATGTGGGTCAAGGTTAGGCTTTTTTCATAATTGGTTTAATAGTCACAGATTTAATTTTGGCCTGTATCCTAAGCTAAGGGATGAGTTCACTATGGTAAGTAATGGTTCAATGACCTTTGGTAAATTACCATGTTGTTAACAGATCCAGTACACATGAGGATGATTTTGAGGAGCTAATTAATCTAAGTACAGTGCAGACGCTGAGTTAAAAAATGTATACAGTTGATGCTGTGACCTGACCTTGAATTTTTAATACAATATTTTCTATTTTCTTTATTAAAGAATGTTATAAAATCATTGCAACAAATTTTCATTCTGAAATTACTAAAATTACCATTGCTGGTAAGTTTAGACACAGTGCTGAAGAGGAATCTAGGCTGTTCATATTTTTATATATTGGAGATGAAGGCTTGTTTGTAGTCCATAAAACTATGTTTCCTAGACTTAGTTGAAAAATTTCTCATTTTGTTTGCCTCCATCTATATTCATAATTACATGCAGTCTGTTTTTGACTGCAGGTTTGGTCAGAATACCATGGAGCTAACCTTTTCTCTCTAACTTGTTTAATCATGATTGGTGCAACACTGTCCAGGTTAGAATGGAACATAGCTTGCAGATCATCTTTTGTGTGTTCAAGGTCTTTATGGTTAGACAGCATGGAGATGGTGGTTAGGTCTGGAAGAATATTAATAAATTCATTAGCTGTTGTTATGGGTTGGTTGCTAATAGAATGGACGGCTGGTTTAGAACTAATTCAAACATAATTAGGTTGTGATAAGAGAGTGATTTTGGAAAAGGTAGACTACATCCACGGCTATAGCTAAGTCTAATGTATGGTTGCATCATGGGTAGACCCAATAACATTTTTAGTGAATCCAGAGGTTTCCAAAAAGGAATTAAAAGCCATTTTAAGTGGGTCCTGGGTCTTGTCAAAATGAATGTTGAAGTCTCCGATAATCAAAGCTTTATCAGTAGAAAGGACTACTCCAGTTAGAGTCTCCAAATTCATTAAGGAAATCTGTATAAGGACCAGGTAGATGATAGATGGTGATGAGCAGGAATGCATGCTCTTTTTCTCACCACCTCCACAGCTAGACCTGCATGGATAACTGTAATGGTTGAAACCTGGAGAACAGGATTCATTCAGAGCTATGTATTTATGTCAGGTCCGCTGGTCTCTGTGTTTAATGTTCCATGTGCTTTTGAGCACATGTCATGTCTCCTCCCATTCCCAGCTGTGTTCCATCTGTAACCCTGCCCCATCGTTATCATGTCCCAGCCGTGTCTCGTTATCGTGTGTGTATATAACTCCCTTGTCTCAGTTAGTCCATTGTTCTTCTCGTTTGTATGTGTCACTATGTGGTTACTCATGTCCTGTTTTCGCGTTTGCTACCAATTGTGATTTATCATTAAATACAACCCTGCAAGTACTTCCGCCTCCTACTTGTGAGTCCAGAGTCGTTACAATTTATTAGGCTTAGAACTGGGAGATTTGGTTTCAATTCTAATTAATTGATAATGGTTGTTAGAACATATTTCTGGCGTCTTTGATTCCAGACTCTATGGGGGACAGACACAGTATTGATACTGCAGGGTTTGTTTGTACTATTACAGGTGAGTGATACAGTACTCACTTTAGTACTAACAGATACATTGAAATTGTAATCATAGAATCATTTACCTGCCCACTATCTAACCTACTTACCTGACTGGTGTGACTGCATGATGTCAGTCAGACCTGCTGTATCACCTCCTCAATTTCCCAGATAGAAGAGAAGGCCCCAGGTGGCTCATGTGAACCCATCTCCCAAAGGCTCCTTTGGCACATTTGCCATACAGAAGCTGATTGCCTCCATGCCCAAACATATCTTATCTTGTTTGCAGTCTAGAGGTGGCCCAACAAGGCATTACAGAATTCCTTTTAATTGTATAGTTCCAGTTTTCCCCAGTAAACTCTACCTTTCATTCTAATATTGTAATCA